>CM052543.1:52356119-52385026 GCA_028533065.1 Trachops cirrhosus | reverse complement strand
ATAATAAAGAATTTTGAATTTTCAGGGGAATCCCAAGAGAGAATCAGTAAAGAAGTCAGGAAATTAAGAAAAGAGGGAAAAGCAGAGGACTAGAAGCTTATTGGCAGAGCCCCCACAAGGGAAATGAGGCCAGGGAGGAATTCTACCTGGATGAATTGATTGAGGAGCTGTCACAAAAAAAGATATCTAAATATTCTTTTTAGTCATTTAATACAACACCTCACTTCTCCAAACTTTTGATAACAACTGTTTTTTGTTGTTGTTGTTTTTAGTGTTCCTTTGGAGTTTTAAAGAACAGTGGCCCCATTGCTTGTCTGGAATGGCAGTCAAGGTAGGAAACTGGAATTTGATATGATCAGGGCGGTGGGGGGGAAGCCCCTGAGTTGTACAGAAAATACAAAATCTCTGAATGTCAACCATATAGTGTAAGATAGGTATTACAACTTCAAATTCCATCTCTACCACTTTGTAAAATTTCTTAAAGATCAGGTGTCCCCAGAAGACTGAGGAATGAGTGGATTCCTTAGTGATAGACCTTTGGGGTACATACTTATTTTCTGAATTTGTGTTAGCATTGGTCAAGTCCTTTGGAGTTAAAAGGATGATTGGTTGCCAATATTAAGCTATGACTTCTCAGCAACCAGCCCACTATTCTACATTCTTCATTGTGATGCAGGAGCTGGTATTCTGCACACCACATTCATCCTTCACCAGCAGGCTCCCTACTGGGTTCCACTCATAAGGGACCTCAGAAGGAGACTGGAAGACAGAAGGAAGAGAGAGAACTTGTCCTTTCCCACATACTTGCTCTTTCTGTCAGCATTGCCTTAGCAAGGGATAATCAACTTGGCAGCAAGAAACTGTTTCTAGTCTCTAGAATCTTTTCTCCAACATTCTCAGAAACAAGTTCGTTGTGTCTTCTTAAAGGTAATGGAACCAACCAGGTTGCAATGTCTTCTCAGGTCTAAGTCACGATTCCACATTTTTTCTTCCTTAAGTTTCTAGGTCCTAATAGCTCCAATTTTTCCCATTGCTTCCCCATCCTAAGAGGTAGTAGCTGTTTCCTGCAGAACTACCCTTGTGTTGCCTCAATGTTCCCTTTTTCATCTCTTATGTTCCTTAATGTTTTTAAACCAACTCTTACACTAATATTTTCTGTTGAAATCTATTATATGGTTTATTTTTTCTGACCAGACCCTGATACTATACTTGTGTTGATTGTATTCATAGTTGGAAGATTTTTATAGGAATACATGGGAACAGAAAGTAGACTCAGAGGATGTAAAGTCCAAATGTCTCACTTTGTTTGAGACTCAATGGACAAGAGGCAGAAGTTGGAAAGTAGTTTAGTATTGCTTGGGAGAACCATTTCAAATCAGTAATTTTTCATGCTTTGATGATTTTGTATTATTCTAAAGAATGGATTAATTGGGTCAGCTTTTTGCCGCTAGTTATGAAATAACACTATTGGGTGGATTTCCCACTGGGCCCCATATGACTGGGCCACATGTCTAACTCACTTATTTGTCTTCTAATCCAGTATGTTGACAACATGGAAGCCGTGATGTCATTAATACATTCACAGTGGTCAGAGAAAATGGGTGAGGGGTGGGAAGAATAAACTGGAGGCTTCAACATTTTCTTAAGAAGATGCATGTGTAGGTACAATAAACAGTTACTTCTCATTTCATGGATTTCCCCCTCAGCTACTACAGTGTGTGTTGCAAGCACATATGCATGCTAGTTGTAACAGAGACACTATATCCTGATTTCAATTTAATTTGAAAGACCTTTATACAAGCATTAAATATACCCAAATGCTTCATTAGGTGGGCTAGGGGAGTGACAGATTAATTCATGGAGGTGTTGAAAGGTTATTGGCTATTTAACAATGGGTTTAAATGGGAAACAGGGAAGGTACGCAGGGAAGGTATTTCAGGCAATATTTCCTGAACTTAAAAATGTTGATAAGATTTCCTCACCTGACATTGGTATATTATATTAGCTTATACTAAGGAAAAATGTATTGCTTGAAGTAAACTGAAAAATCCATGGTTAATGCAGTTTGAGTCAAAGTTCAATAATGTTCCCTGACCCCATTTCCTAACTCTGCTTTTTTGGAGTTGCTTTGGTTCTCAGTTCTGCACGGACACACCAAAGAAACTTCACATTCACATCACCTCATCCCTAGCCAACAGTTAGGAGAGTTGTTTTTTGGAGAGCTCACTTAGAAGTCTTCAGTTTTTGACTTCTTGGTTCTGGGCCCTTGCCTTGGGACATTTGCCATTTAAAAATGATACCGTGACAAGCAGGATGGAATAGGGTGACTAGGCTAGTCTGGACTGCATGTTCCACTCTTGTGTCCTCTGCATGAAATCAGCTTTACCTGCAAAGTGAAATGGCAGAATGTGAGCAGTGGCTCTCCCACAGGGAAATGAAGGTACCAGTACCATGAAAAGGAGGAATGGATGTGGGGAAACAACAGCAAATACCACTGTATTTTATTTATATTACAAAGTCATGCTAAAGCAGCTCTACCTGGGTACTAATTTTTGTTACATCTCTGCTTCTGCTTCTCTGTTTTCAAAATGCCCAACAATTGTATGGCTAATCTGAATCTTGAGTAAGCTTCTTCTTTGTCATGGTCACGGAGGATTCTTCTTTGTTCTGAGATGAACCTCTGCCCTCCACATGTGATATTTTGAGTGCTGCATAGCAGGCTGTGCTGTTGCCTTTTTAAGGGCCTTGATGAGGCTCTTGAGGGAATATAATTTGGCAAACTGTAGAGTCTGTGTTCTCATATTTGCAACTGTCATGCATTGGCTCTTAGCTAAGAAAACAAAAACTACAATAAGATGACCTGTCCCAGCTTCTGTTGCTGCCACATACAGAATTAGAAGATTTAAAAGATCTCACCAACCAGTAGAGTTTGAAGGCTGAGGTTCAGCTGTCCTAAAGGTGCAGCTACAATGAGTCAGGCAGTTTTTGCCTATACACTGAACATCTAGCTATAGCTCTGTTTATGCAGAAGGAAGGGGAGAGGAGGATGCATGAGGATGGGATCTAAATACTAACCTAATACCTGGGAACACAGACTGCATTTGCTGGAGTTTTCACAGTGGGCTCATGATACCAGAATCCAAATGAGATGTATCTTACTTTTCCAGTCCAAAGCCCATTAGAGGAACTAAGTGAGGCCCAGGGGAGGTTTGTGAGATGGCAGGAGGGGCCTGTGGAGGTAGCGTGGCCATGCTGGCAGAGCAGCTCAGCAGGCTGGGCCACCCTACCCAGACAGCAGAGAAACTCCCTGCACAAAACTCTCTCCAAGATGCCTTTCTTCCTTGTTACATGTTTGTTCCTCTCTTCTGATGGCATCAAACCATGTCCCCAAGAGACTTTAATTATCACCACCCAGCCTGGATCTCTCTCTTAACAAATTTTCTCTGTTTAGGGCCATACCTGATAGGCCAAGGGTGGACATTAGATCTGAATTTAGGAATCTAGAATTGGGACATGGAGAGAGAGAACAATTCAGCCTGGGGGAGCAGAACAGAAAGGTCATGTAGACACAGGGCTTCTTGTTCATGTTTTCTTATGGTTTAGTTATGTAATAAGGCATAAGGCTGACTTTCTCCCTTACCAATCCCCCTTCCACCACTTCTGCACATTGCCCAAATGCCACTCCTTTTCTGCTTTATTTCCCTGCCCCTTTTACTTACAGCAAATGGAGATCTTCAATCAGAGAACATGTATACACTTCATTTTTATTCTCACTCAAGAGTTAAAAAAACACAGCAAAAATCATAGAGGTGTTTTGTCTACTAGCCAAAGAAAAGGTTACGGACGTCAAAAGTTCTTAATATACTTGTTAATTTAACACATGCCTTCCCTCTGAATCACCAAAGCTAACAGAAGGGACTGATACCATGGCTAATCCAAATATAATTTCTGTTTGACTTTGAAAGTTTTTCTGTTCTGACATTTGAATATGTACTGGTTTGCCTGGAGTTCAAAGCATTCACCACAGAGAAGCAGCCATATTGTACCTGGTGGCCAGAAGCCTCTGGAAGTACAGATGATTTCTTAATCCCACCTCCTACTAAATGCCTCCATGTTCTGGATCCCCTCCCAGGGATGAGCAGACACCTCCACCCCAGCACACAGCACCAGGCTGCAGGAAGCTGCCTGTACCCTCTCCTCTTACATGGTGCTCTTTCTCCTCACACTTACAAGAAAAACAACAGACATACTGAAAGGGCCTCAAATCAAAAGGGAAAACCCAAACCATATGACACTTTCCCTTAAATTCTTTCCATTACATTCTCCTTGGGGGCATGTGGTTCAAAAAGGCTTAGATCTGATCCTTGTCTTTAAAGATTTTGGTGGGTTTATTATCTATTTGATGTTTTAAAAATGAAAATTAATTAAAATTATACCTAAAATAATTTTCCAAAGGATTATTTGAAACGATGATTTGAATGACTATTTGAAAAAAGTAGAGTAACTAGTCCAAGGCTGCACAGCACAGCAAAGGAGCAATAATAAGGCAATCAAGGACTGATTAGATCACCTAAAATTCAACTTCCATTCAGACTGGCTTAAGTCACTGTGTTGTACCCACACCAGGGGAAAGCACGGAGTGCTTAATAAAAATGACACATACTGACATATATTATAATACGCCCATGCATATATACTGTTAAATGTGTAGGTTACAATATAGTGCCATGGCATATGTGTTAAACTACCCAACCACCTAACTAAAGATAAATTTATACCAGTGTAGGAAAACAGTCTGGAAGGAAGCCTGTCCCAATGTTAACAGTGGTTGTCTCTGTAGGAGGAATTCGACAGGTAGAGATGGGAGTTTTTAATTGTTATGTTAACAGAAATTAAAAATGGTAGAGAAATGAGTCATTTTTGTTACTGTTTTATTTTTATATTAAGAAATTGAATGTTGCCCTGGCTGGTGTAGCTCAGTGGATTGAGCGTGGGCTGCAAACTAAAGGGTCCCTGGTTCGAATCCCACTCAGGGCACATGCCTGGGTTGCAGGCCATATCCCCAGTATGGGGTGTGCTAGAGGCAACCATACATTGATGTTTCTCTCCCTCTCTTTCTCCCTCCCTTCCCCTCTCTTCCCCTCTCTTTAAGAATAAATAAATAAAATCTTTTAAAAAGAAGAACTTGAGTGTCTTCGCAACTCTTTGTGGACTTCTTCTTTACAAATATTAGATTTAAAAAAAAACAAATATTAAAAACCTCCTCCCCATTTTTAAGTTTCTAATAAGTATCACATTGATTGCATTTTAATGAATGAGGGGGATTATTTTGTATCCATATGTTTTATTTCTTTGATCTATTTCTTCTCTCTTAAAATTTTTAGGCAATTTGTCTTGACATTTATTTTATACTCTATTTTAAGTTTTTTAATTTAAATTAGATTTAATTACATTTAAACACATGTTAAGAGATCTTTAATAGCTACAAAAGTCATGCATCATAGGCTTAACTAATTTCACCAGGTTATAAAAACTGTGTACAACTGGGGAAACTGCATTCAGAAGAACATTATAATTTGTACTTTATTCTAAGAACACATGGTCAGGTAAGGTGACCCTCCACAATGGTTTTCAGTTTTTATAAACTAGTCTCCAGAGGGATTGATTTTAATAGTTTTTAAAAATTAAGACAATTTGTTAGAACACTTTTAGGTTCACCAAAAAATTGAGGGAAGGTACCGAGATTTTCCGCATATCCCTTGAATAATTAATTTTTTAAAATAAGTAATTTTCAGGACTACCCCAGTGAAATCAGGAAGGCTTCCCAGATCGGATGCTGTGTTGTGCCATGTTTAAGAGGTGAGCAAATGCATTACCTATTTAGGCAAAGGAGGAGAACCCATTTAGAGAACTCAAGTGTGACACTTCAGGCACCCCAATTCTAGATAAAAACCAAAAGACAATAATATGGGCACTTTTGAAGAGAGAATATTATTTATGATCCAATAGCCTTAAACAAAAATGATTCTCAACTTGTCGTTTGTTTCTCTAGACTCGGTTGAAGACCAGCTCCATTAGTACTGTCCTGTGGGTGCTGAGTTACGGCCATGCATTCTGCATTATCCCCACTTGCAAGTAGCTTACAGTCTAGGGAGGGACAGTTATGGTTTTTACATCAATATTATATCATCATAAGTGTATTACATATTCATATGGAAATTGTATTTTTCACGGGAAGCCTCTTTCCGAGCAATAACATTGTTCTTTATAAGCCTCCTGGGATAGGTGGGGAACACGCAGAATAACAGCTGAGAGAGTACAGTCAAAGTCTGTCGGTACTTTGTCATTCAGATGCAAGTGCACATGTCATCATGTTGCTTACCTGCTTTCTTCCATGCAAATCCTCTGCACATCCACTGCTGCTATTACCTCTCCATGCTGCTGTTGCAGAATGGGTCAAACTGGGCCAGACAGGGCTCCCCGGGGAAATGCATGAGGCGT
The DNA here is from genome assembly GCA_028533065.1 of Trachops cirrhosus. Classification (NCBI taxonomy): domain Eukaryota; kingdom Metazoa; phylum Chordata; class Mammalia; order Chiroptera; family Phyllostomidae; genus Trachops; species Trachops cirrhosus. Next base: position 52,378,525 of record CM052543.1, on the reverse strand, counting down.
GTGAAGGAAGACTGAGTGTTAGACGAGGCCGTGTAGTCAGCCCGGCATGGATGTATGCATCCTCCTTTACAGGTTGGCTGGAGGGGCCCTGTGAGGATGCCCGCCTTTTGCCCATCCTGTGTAATAAAGGCGAACTCCTCAGCATTCCCAGACATGGGCTGCCATGTCCTAGCCCAGTTTGCCTCTTGTAACCTTTTTATGGACCCATCTACAATAACTTAACAACTCTCTTGGGTACTCAGGTGTCCTTGTCTTGTTATAGCTGGCAAACTTGCTATTCTTTGGCACTGAGGCCACAGGAAGACCAATACCACTTGATTTATTTAGATTTAAAATTGAAAAACTCTTGAGAGATTGAGTAGGTCAGTCTTCTCTGTTTACAGGTGAGGCTCAGGAAGGTGAGCTGACTCTCCTAAAGGCACACAGCTAGCTGGTGGCTGAACTGTTGCCTCAGTTTCAGAGGCAACACTTTCCCACTACATTTTAACTGGCAATAATTTAGTAACATTTCGCAATTTCTTAAACTTTAGGGAATGCAATAACAAAATTTCAGACAGGAACATAGATTCAGGGCTTTAGCACCAGAGGTGTGAGAGAAATTAGGCTGAGAAGGACCTGAGGATGGAGACGTGAAGTTGGCAATCCTGACAGCTGAAGGAGCTTGCAGAGAGGCCTCCGTTGTTTCGATCTCTCTGCTTATATCCAAGGATGACGAACTCTCTCCCTGGAATTCAGTATAGGCTGCAGGAATCGAATATAGAGCCACTGCTGAGTGGCTCCCTCTCAGCGCTGCATGAAGCATACTGTGAGCAGAGTCTGGATGACTAGAGGTGTGGGAGATTCCAACATGAACTCTCCCCTCTTGCTTTACTTAAGGCCTCACACAATTGCTATTTCCCCCATAAAGCCTTCCTGATCATAGGATGGCAGATATTAATGTTAAAAGAGATAAGTTCATGTCAAATAAATGCAAAAAATCCTGCTTGATCACTCTAAATAGATAAATGCACTAAGTTTTGTTTAAACAAAATGAATTACTTCTAGACACAGGCCATTTTGCAATTGAATAACTTAATAGGAAGAAAGTACTACTTTCATTAGTACAGTAATCTGTTTCCAACAATGTTAATTTACTGGTTCCCTCTGGGGGGATAAGACTACGTGTGGGTGTAAGACTATCCACTGGGACTCGTAGACTTATCAGCTCAACCTTTGGTTTCTTTTGCCTTCAAGGTAACCAAGATCATCTCCACTTGAAATTATTGGTCATTAAACAACTCAATGTGTTGGTTACTGTACACTTACTTACCCTATGTCCAGACTGCTAAAACTAAGAACACTGAGCAGATAAGACACTACCATTGTTACTTGGTGATACAGGTGTTTAGAAAAATAATTATAGTACAACATGATCACTGACAAGCATTACAAAATAGAAATACAGATAAAGGAAAAAATATACCGAACACTGTATCTGATGCATGGTAGCTGCTCATTAAATATTTGTACAAAAATAAATTCCTGGTGTTATCAGTGAGGAGAGGGTAATTAGAGAATTTTGTGGGATGAGTTAGCATTTGAAGTGAGCCTTTGAAAGCTAAGTACTTATGACCTATACCAATTAAACTGAACTCAATTTTACTTTTTGCATGTACTGGGATCTTGGATACCATGAAGCCAGATTTGGTGAATTTTTAAGGCAGTTGTCACATCCTTTTCTGGTTTTCCAGTGTTCCCAGTGGGAGGGTTGAGCTGTCACCAAGAGCAGGCTCTCTCAGCTGTCCTTAGTTCAGGACATCCCCATCCCTGCCTCCCTATCACACCCACCTCCCCTCAGTCCATTCCTACCATCCATCCACCCTGTGTGCACGTGCTTGGGAGGAAAGGAAAAGCAGCATCCTTCCTCCAAAAGGCCGAGCTCTGAAGTAGCCCACAGCACTAGTCATCATGAAATATTCAGCCCCTCTCTCCTGCACACTCTCTATCACTGCAGATTAAAAATAAGATCTTGGGGAGATAACCAGGAGACAAGAAAGACAAACATAAGGCCTGACTACAGTTGATAACACTGTATTGGATACTTGAAATTTGCTGGGAGAGTAGAACTTAAATGTTCTTATACCCCCCAAAAAAGTAAAATCTGTGAGGTTCTGTATGTGCTAATTAACTCAATGTATATGTAATCAAATCGTGTTATACATTTTAAATATCTTAAAATTTTATTTGATAATTATGCCTCAAATAAGTTGGAAGAAGTTTTGAAAAATTGGGTTTCAGAATCAATACCAAATGTTCATTTGTCATACATGCACATAATATACATATGTATGCACATGGTCATATATGCATGCACACACACATTTATAATCATAAGGAGGAAACCGTGGTGCAGTTGGGTAAATTAGGCCTTTGTAGTTAAACCCTGCCTCCACCATTCACTACCTGTGTGACTAAGGGTGATCCCTGACCTTTATAAGCCTTAGTTTTCTTACTTGAATAAGGAATAAATTCCCACCCACAGGGCTGTGATAAGGATTATCTGAGCTCTGATCGGAAGACTTGCCTTCCCCTCTTAAAATCTGTTGCTTCCTGGAGTCCAGGGAATGTCCCCTTCTCGATGGATACACTGTGATAATAAGCTTCTCTTTTACTGCTGTGCTTCCAAAGCCCACCTTCTGCCAGAGGTTAACCCATTTGGAAAAGGGCCACCAGTTAATGCTCCAGTTTATGACCTCAACGGACTCTTGTGCTAATCTCCTCACATTTCTTCATAGATGTTCCTCTAGCTCAGATATTTTCTTAACAATTGGAGTTTGCTCTTTGAGTTCAAGGCTGTGTCTTGTTTATCTTTGCATCCCTTTAAGTGTCCTGCACTTGCAAAATGTTGTCACCCAGCAGGTGCTCTGCAAGCGTTTATGGAGCGGTGAAGGTCACTGTAATATAGAAAAAGGGCACAGCTTGTGCATTTTTAATTCAAGTACATATTCTGTCACTCACTAGGGGATTGGGCAATTTCACCTCCTTAACCTTTCTTTTCTCATCAGTCAAATAAGAAGAGCAGTATCCTCCTCACAAGGGTGTTATGTTCGGAGAATTTATTAAATACATTAGTAAAGGATTTACAGCAATGTCAGACTTCTATCTCATTTAGAATGCATGTATTTGTGTGTGTATTTGTGCTCAGCCCTTTTTGTTTTGTTCACTGGAGATGTTTTCTTTTGTTTTTTTTCTGTTGGATCTTTCTGATTTCCAGTCACTCTTTGACCTGGGGTGGTCAATAGTTAACCTTTGCAAAAGTTAACTCTTTTCTCTGAGGCTTTGATTCCTCAATTACCAAACTGTGATACAAATGGTAACTTCACAGTGTTACCACAGGAATTAAATGACATGGCATCTGTGCAGTGACTTGCTCAGAGCAGATACTTAATGGTAGCAATGATTAATACAGCTATCATTAAATGCACCTGTGACACCAAGTCACCTCTTTCCTGATACAGCTCCACAATTATTGGTTTGCATGAAAAATAATATTGCCACCTTTTAAGAACATACCAAATTTTTCGGACTGTTAGACATGCCAGGCCATAAGATGCACCTAGGTTTTAGAGGAGGAAAATAGGAAAAAGAATTTTGAAGCAAAAAATGTGGTAAAATATTTAATAACATAAATAACATAGGCCGCCACCCTCCCCCTACCACAGTAAGCCAGGTAAGCTATATTAGGACTATAAGATGCACTCCCCTCTTCCTCCCATATTTGTGGGGGTAAGTGCATCTTATAATCCAAAAAATATGGGTACCTGCTTTAGACTGCCCAAGTCCCTCCAATTCCCCCCTCACATACACCCAGAGAAAATTAATTAATTTTTGCTTATCAGAGCAAGATCCAAATTCCTTTTATTTTCTTGAGTTAAATTTATGCTTAAGGGCAAAATAAATGAAGAAATTATTTCCAACTCAAGTATCAGAATCTAAGAAGATTTTAAAAGTACCCTGCTGTTTCCTGAATAAATACTCTGGAAAATAGAGAAAAGGGCAATCCCCTTGATGAATTAACCTTTCTCTAGGGTTTCAATTTAGCTACACATGTGGTAAAGTCATCCTCTCCTCTTGGTTTTATCCTTAAAGGCAGTAATGTTAATACTAATGGTCATAAAATAGCAAATACCACTACTTTCATCATCCCAACATAAGGCCACCAGGTCTGAAATTCATGTGAGATTAGTCACTTTTCTTATCTAGGAGGGAAACATCTACAGCAATTATCTGTTGTTATCATGCACCAGTCAAAGTCAGAATCAGTCAACAATCACATAATAGCCACAACTCTCCTTTCCTTCCTTCCTTCTTTCATGTTTATCCCTCCAACCTCCCTTATTTTTTTCTCCATTCTCTCCTCCTCCTTCCCTTCCTCCCCCTTCCTTCCTTCTTCCCCTTTTCCCTCCTCCTTTTCTTTTCTCCTCAGTCCCTTTCCTTCTCCTTCCTTCCTTTTGTTCTCTCTACCTTTAAAATACGTACTGAGTATGACAGTGTTTCAGCCACTGTATAAGATTATTGAGATAAAAAGATGAATAGTCACCAAATTTCCTTCTCCCATGAAATTTAGGGAAAATTTGCTCAGTGCTTTGTAGTGTATAAAAAATTTTTGTTTCTTCATTTTAAGAGGGGAAGAGATCTCTGTCAGGAAGACAGGATTATTTTTTTCTTTCAGATGAGAAAATTGAGACTCAGAAAAGTTGAATGATATGTCTAATAAGAATATGACAGGGCAATTAAGATTTGCCCTTTATCAAAAGTATGAAAAGAAATAAGTAGGGAAATTATGTATTTAAAAATATTCCAAGAGATCTTAATCATTAAAATAAGTCTTTGCTCCCTAAGAGTTATCCTACCTGGTAGCTTTTTTTTTTGTAAGAATAATAAATGTGAAGATGATCCCAGAAATAGTCGAATTCTCCTCTTTAGAAGGGGTGCACTGTGGGGGTGGATGACAGGTTTACCAGTATATTCTTTCTACTTTTGAGGCTGCACAACCTGTCTCCCTCATGCAATATAATTACCATCTGAAGTGACATGCTGCATGAAGCATCGCAGCATGGAAGTGGGGTTTATTCTGTTCTGGAAATATTTACAGTCATATAAGTTAGATGCTGTCATGAAACTAGTCCAAAACATTGTTTAAAATCCTCCCTTAGAAAGTTTAAACATTCTCTTCAGAATGAAGAAGGCAGGTACCTCTGAGAACACACATCTGGTGTTGCAGAAGCCCTTGGTTGTCCACCTGCAGCCATCCTGCTGCTTACTCAGGACTGGCAAGGTCCTGACTTGGCCTAGGTTCAGCCCTATGCTCCGTGTGTCAGTGGCTTCAGAGACGAGGTCATCTCTTCAAAAGTTTTTGTTGTAGGTGCTTCTTCATAATTGTAATTTATGGTACTGCAGTTAACTCTCTTCTAGCTGAAAAAAAGAAGTGTCTGCTAACCAACGTTTTTATTCAAGCATTCATTCAACAAGTTATTTACTGAGGGCTTATTATGTGTAGGTATATACTAGGGCCTGAGAATGCAGGATGAATAAAAACTATCTCTAAGCTCAAGAAGCTTGTAGCTGGTGAAAGGGAAAGAAGGCAAATATCTTCCAGTACAGAGAGAATATACATAAAACATTATAACACTGCTCTCTGTTACATGATGTTATACATAGTGTTATATAGTGTTAAGTATATATAATGTGTTATAACACTCTTAGAATAGTATCTAAGAAGTGTGCTTAACCTTGCCTTGGATTTCAGGAAGGAGATGATTTCTAAGCTGAGAAATAAGAGACCATATAATGGTAAAAAGGAGCTAGAGACTGGCCAGTGTGGCTCAGTTGGTTGGAGCATTGTCCTGTAGATCAAAAGGTTGCCGGTTCTATACCTGGTCAGAGAGGGCACATACCCAGGTTGTGGGTTCAATCCCCAGTTGGGATGCATACAAAAAGGCAGCTGATTGATGTTTCTCTCTCACATCAATGTTTCTCTCCCCCCGCCACTCTCTCTCCCTTCCTCTCTCACTAAAAAAGCAATTAAAAAATGTCCTCAGGTGAGGATAAAAAACATTTTCTTAAAAAAAGGAGCTGGAATTTATAGATTGCCCTTCTAAACAAGATAGAGTAACAAGAACTAGATTTAACCTCTTAACTACAAAAACTAAATGTGCAGAAGAAGGGGATATCTGATAATCAGATGATGAAGGAGAGTGACCCATAAAAGACAGAGAATAAATGAGGTTAGTCCTGTCAATGTCCCAGCTTTGGACCTTGGGAGAGTGTTCAGGTTATGATTCAGGGAAGCAGGAAACTCAGGCAATGATTTTCTTGAGGTGACAACCTACACGGTAAGGAATCAGATAAAAATCTGGATCTACACAAAGAAATAATGATCACTAGATATAGTAACTAATAGGTAAATATAATGAATTTTAATATATTAAGTATATTTAAGAAATAAAATGTTTGAAGCAAAAATGATCACCTATTGTGGAGCTTAAATCATATGTGAAAGTAATGTGGCAACAGTGTAACAGCGGCTAGAAAAGAAGATGGAAACATACTGTTGTAAGTTTCCTCTACTACAGGCGATGTGGCATAGTACCACTTAAATGTAGACTACGGTAAATTAAAGGTGAATACTACACACTCCAAAGAAACAACTGAAGTAACAAAACAGAGTTTGGTCTATTAAGTCAACAAGGAGGAAAAACCCAAATTATTTTAAAAAACAAACAAAACAACAACTCATGGATATAGACAACAGCATGTGGACTGACTGTAGGAGTGGGGGTGGGATGGATGGAGGGGAGCAAAGGGTGGAAAATTAGGACAACTGTAATTTAAAAAAGAACGACATCAGCAACAAAAAGCTCAGTAAACCCAAATGAAGACAGGAACAAAGGAAAAGGAACAATGGGGACAAATAAAACAGCAAAAATCTAGATGGTAGATTTAAACCAAACACATCAGCAATCACAGAGAATGCAGGTGTGGAAACACCCTAATTAAAAGTCAGCAACTGACAGGCTAGATTATAAAACAAAACAAAACAAAACAGGGTTAAACTATATATTGCCTACAAGAAACAACTTTAAGTATATAGACAAAAATAGAGTAAAAGTAAAAAGGAGGGAAAGCTGTATCAGGCTACCATTCATCAGAGGAAGCTAGAATGACATATTAATACTAGATAGTTTATAGCAAAGAATATTTCCAGGGATATACAGGGTCATTTTATAATATAATGGGAGTCAATTAATCTAATGGTTTATAACAATCCCAAGTGCACCTAATAACAAAACTTCAAACTAATTGGAAAAAAAATGAGAAAGTCAGCAAGGAGAAATAAACAAATCCACAATTAGAATGAGAGATTTCAATACTCTTCCATGAATAATTGGTAAAACCACTAGACAGAAAATCAGTAAGGATATGAAAAACACTATAAATCATCTTCAAGTACTTGACATTTATAAAATACTCCACCCCAAAACAGTATATTATGTATTATATCAAAGTACAAATAAAATATTTACCAAAATAAAATATATTCTTGCCATAAAGCAAGTCTCAATAAATTTAAAAGATTCATGTCATTCAAACTATTTTCATTAATTCTGATAGAATTAAATTAGAAATCTAACTTTATTGATTTATTATAGACTCTTCTGGGTTTCCCAGTGCACAATTTACCATTTGCAAATACAGAATTTTGTTTCATCAAAAAAAATCAATAGATAAAAAACCCACAAATATTTGGGAAGTAAATAGCATACTTCTAATTAAAAAATGAATCAAAGAAGAAATGTAAAGAGAGGTTCCAAAGAACTTTGAGTGAAAATAAAAATGCAACATATCAAAATTTGAGGGTGTCCCTAAAGTAGTATGTAAGGAAAATGTACAGTTCTGAATGCCTATGGTAGAATAGTAGAAAGGTCTCAAAATACTGACCTTGTCTTCCATGTCAAAGAAGTAGAAAAATAAGAGAAAATTAAACAGAAAAACAATGGAGAGAATTCATGAAACCAGAAACTGGTCCTTTAAGAAGATTAATCTGATACCCAAATCAGACAAAGACATTAAATTAAAACAAAAATTATTTACAAATATTCTTGATGGAGTCTTATCTGATATGTGATTTGCAAAGTAAAAAGTTAATGAGCAATAATTACACACAACAGTATGAGTGAATCTTAAAATAATCATGCCGAATGAAAGAAGCCAGAGAGAAAAAGAGGATATACACATGATTCCAATGTGGAGTAGAGGGCAGGGAGGCAGCAGAAGAAAAGACTGCAGAGGTAGGTGGAGACATTTGGGTTTGATGGATACATTTATTATTTTGATTTTAATGGTGGTTTCACGAGTGTACCCATGTGTAAAAATGTCAAATTGTACAGTTTAAACACACACACATATATCATATGTCAAGTATACCTTGATAAAGTCATTTGAAAAAAACAACTCTGAGACATATGTCTTAACTTCTGTCACTTGGGAGAAGTAAGCATAGGTGCGGGGGAGCCCATAGGAAGACATGTAACCCAGGTTTGGGAAGTCGAAATATCATCTCAGAGAAATTGTATCTATGTTAATCTTTCATGCTAGTAGGAGGTAGCGCAGGAGCCACAAAACCGGGAGCTGCTCAAGTGTTCGTGATATTCCAAAAAATAACCACCCGGTGGACTAGCAGATGTGGAGATGCTGTTTATTACTCACATTACAGGGAGTGCAGTGACAACGGCAGGTCGGCAAGAGAGAGACCACACCCCCCCCCCCAGTCTGAGGCTCCTTATAAGGGGTCCCAGACAAAAGCAGCACAGGTCCAGGTTGCACAACCCTATGTGTGGCCCGGAGGTACACCCCATCAATGTGTAGTGCAGAGGGAAAAGGTCAAGAAGCAAACACAGGACTAGAAGCCGCCCCCAAAAGCAGTTAAGGAAGGAGTTACAATGCATTCCCAAAACAGTACACATTCCTTCTGGCCAGAGGCCCCTGGCCAGCCCTCCTCATGAGTGGTGGGAGAGCTATGTGCACACAGGAAGAGCTAAATGAAAAGGAAAAGAAGGGCATGACTTTTTCCTGATGGGGAGTCTTGCATAAGGAGAGATCCAAAGGTGAAGGAGAGAATGATTCATTTCAGGAAGGTAAGAGAACTGTGAATAATTCCTAAAGAGGAAAATGGTACAGACAAAGGGATGTAAGTGAGTATAAAGATCTGATTTGGCATTATGTTGACCCTGAGGAATTGTAATATGCTAAAGCATCTCCTGTTTGAGGTTAGTTTCATTCAGTTTTTAATTGTGAGCACTGTGCATTCCAAGTTTATCCAAGATGGCAATCCAAATGTAGTAAATTTTCTAATAAAACAAATGTTTCAAAATGTTCTAGACTTCTTCACATTCAGGATAAGCTCACCTTCTTAATTAAAGCCATATTGTTCCTAAATAACATGAGGTAGTAAGATCTTCATTATCTGCCTACATGTGTCAATTTTAAATTTCCCAAACACTCCCTTTAGCAAAATTAATACAGGTTTATGGTTTAGGATTTTTAAATTGCATAAATTACAAACCTTTCTTTGAATCTAAAAATCATTTGTCTGGGAAATTGCTGTGTGCTTATTGGACAGGCACAGTGCTAGGTGCTGAAGTCATAAATATGAGAACAAAGGGTTTGGGAAACAGGAGACTGTGATTAATTAAGAGTAAGTATGCAGGCCCAGTCTTCTCTTCAGTAACCACAAAACTCAATGTGCTCTGCTGAACACCAATTTAATGGAATTAGAAATTCTCTTTGAAGCCTGAAATTTCCATAGAATTGGCAATTTAGTCACCAAGGGAGTGTTCACCCGTGTTAAGAGAAAGTGTAATGTGGTCTGAGATTGAATTTTGCATCCTGCTGACAGTGTCTTAAATACAAAACCCCTTCTGTGAGGTTAAGATTAGAATGATTAAGGGCACAGAACAATTTTTCTTACAAGAGCAAGCTCTAGGCTTGTAGGTCTGTTTGATAACAGGGCTTTGATCTTTCTCATTCTGTTAATCTGTAAATCCAATCACACTTGCAGTGGAGCACACAGATCTTTTTCCCTCTGATGAGCAAGGCATCCCTCCGAACTGCTGCATGAACTTTCCCTGGAAGAATTCATGTTAAGTCTCATGACTTGAACTTATTGTTAGAGAATGCATTTTAGTTTTGAAAGGAGAAGGAATATAACTACTATAAATATTATATACAATTCAGATAGACTGTTTGAATCAGAAAACACACACCATTTTCTAACAGCATATTTATTCTATATATTTATATATGCTTATATGTATCAGAATTTTCACTAGAACACAAGTATTAGCAAATTTAACCCAGTATATTAGATTTATAGAGGCTCCCAGAGTTGTAGTAGAACAGAAATACAGCAAAATGGAGAATGGAAACATATAACTGAATTGTATTGTCAATAAGTTACTAAGGAAATGAAATTATTCAAAGAATGACATTGAGACAACTGACTAAAAAATAGTATTAAAAATAAAAAGATCATTACTTCATATTTTATGCAAAAACCTATTGCCTATAAATAAAAGTTTAAATGTTGGAAATTTGAAAAGTAGAACTGTCCAAAAATGCTCATAAAATACTTTTTAAATAATCATGAGCTAGAGAAGAAAAAGGATATCAAATCTGAAAAATATAATGGCAATGATTGAAAATATTGTCTACATAAAAATTTTAAACCTCTGAGGGGGAGAAAATGTCCAAAGTCAAATAAAACAACAGAATATGAAAATAAATTAAACCTCTGTATGAAAAATGTTAATAATATTTGTAATGTATCAAAAAATAACTTCTTGATTCTTATTTTAAAATCTTGCAAACCAGTAAGAAAAAGAAAAGCCAATTTAAGAGACATAGGAAAGAGTCAAAAATTAAGGATAGGCATTTTTGATAGAAAGAAATACAAGTAACTCATAAACTAAAACATCTATTTTAGTCATAGTTAGAGAAATGCATATTAAAATATTAAGATTCTGTGTTTCACACATCGAATCAAAAAATCTAAAAGTTATATAATACATAGTGTTGGGAAGTTTGTGGAAAAATAAGCACTGTTTGTATGAGTCAAATTGAGAAACGCTTTGTATATTACTATGAAATCTAGCGTTCTTAGTTTTAGGAATTTACCTAATCATATTGACATATACATAGAAATGACTATTAGAATTTTATTTTAAAAAGCAAAAATCTGCAAATAATCTTAATTCTGTCAACATGAGTTTTTACATGAACTATGTTACAGAATATGTTGCAGCTATTAAAGAATGAGGTATGTTTATGTGTTAAAATGAACAAAACTCAAAACATATCACTGAATGAATTAAAGCAGAGAAAAGTGTGTATAAAACTTATTTGCATAAGTATGAAGCAGCTCCACATACTCACATCTATGTAGCCATGGCAAAAAGTTTGGAAGAATACATATGCAACTGTTGATAATATTACCTTTCAGAAGTAAGAGTGGAGCTCTGAGGTGGCAGGAAGATACTTCTTCTTGCATAACTTTTTATATTACTTGGAATCTTTCTATTACATGTATATCCTATTTTGTAACAATGAAAATATTTTTAAAATATTACCATACTGAAGATTTTAACTTTTGATGTCAGAATAATGATATTCATTGGTCAAGTGCTTACCATGTGTCAAACACTGTTATAGGTTTTATAAATAGCATTTCTAAACTTTACGATGGCTGAAATCGAATGCAGGTCTGGCAGCCTGTTGCAATGAAAGCCAAACTTGTGAGACAGGTGCTGGTGAGAAGGGAAGAGATTTATTTAAGTACCGTCCACCTGAAAAGATGGGGGACTTTCATCCCAAAGCCCATCTTAACATCTCAATGCAGGCAAGGGTTTTTATCAGGAGAGAGAGGGAAAGCAGAACAAAGAAATCAGCGGGGAGAAATCTATGGATGTGTAGGCAGGGTTTTTACTGGTCCCGATATAAATCTTTAATGTCAGTCAAAGTCTGTGGTCAAGCCACCCCAGGCCCACGCAGGATCCGGGACAGCCAATTTCTGCAATATACTCAAAAACGCTGTTGGTGATTTATGACAGGCAAGACTAACTGGGCCTCTGCTTCAAGTCATACATCCTGTTTCCTGACATGGGAGAAAGTGTTGTTTATTTTGTGTTACTTTCTCAAGAAGGTTATTTTGCTGGATAGAACAACATTTGGTGTAGGATGTGTAGGATGTCTAGGCTGTGCAGGATGTCTTCTCATAGGCCTTGATATGGATCTCTATGGTCACGAACAACAAGCTGGGTTCACATTTACTAAGATTAACATGGGTAACTTTATATAAATTCTTTCATAAGCTTACTTTGTTAGTATATTCACATTTTAGTTCTATTCTATGGCTAGTAGAGCGTATTCATTCCCCATTACACAACTAGGAGGTAGTAATTACTTTTACCTTAATTAAATGTGAGTAAACAAAAGCTCAGAGATGGTTAAATGACATAAAAATTTACATAACTAATAAGTGCTACATTTACTCCATCTAAAAGTCTCATATTAAAAAGTTTAGGGTATTAAGGACCAATGTCACAATCTAGCAAATTTGTGAAAATGGGAGCAATTTGCTATCTTCTTCTCTTTCTCTTTTTTAAATTATATTTTATTGATTTAGGCTATTATAGTTGTCCTGATTTTTCCTCCTTTGACCTCCTTCACCCAGGACCCCCCACTCCCTCAGGCAATCTCCACATCATTGTTCATGTCCATGGGTCATAAGTATAATTCTTTGTCTACTCCATTTCCCATACTGTACTTTACATCCCCATAGCTATTCTGTAACTACCTATTTGTACTTCTTAAACCCTTCATCTCTTCACCCATTCCCCCATGCTCTTCCCATCTGGCCACCATCAAAATGCTCTCTGTGTCCATGATTCTCTCTCTTTTCTTCTTGTTTGCTTAGTTTGTTTTTTAGATTCAATTGTTGATAGATATGTATTTTTGTTATTTTATTGTTCATAGTTTTGATCTTCTTTTTCTTAAATAAGTCCCTTTCGCATTTCATATAATAATGGTTTGGTGATGATGAACTTCTTTAGATTTTTTTCTTGTCTTAGAAGCTCTTTATCTGCTATTTGATTCTAAATGTTAGCTTTGCTGGGTAGAGCAATCTTGGCTATAGGTCCCTGCTTTGCATGACTATATTTCTTACCAATCCCTTCTAGCCTGAAAAGTTCTTTTGAGAAATCAGCTGACAGTCTTATGTCAACTCCCCTGTAGGTAGCTAACTGCTTTTCTCTTGCTGCTTTTAAGATTCTCTCTTTATCTTTAACCTTGGGCATTTTAATTTTGATGTGTCTTGGAGTGGGCCTCTTTGCATCCACCTTGTTTGGGACTCTCTGTGCTTCCTGGACTTGCATGTCTATTTCCTTCACCAAATTAGGGAAGTTTTCTTTCATTATTTTTTTCAAATAGATTTCCAATTTCTTGCTCATTCTCTTCTACTTCTGGCACCCCTATGATGTGAATGTTGAAATGCTTGAGTTGTCCCAGAGGCTCCTTATGCTATCTTCATTTTTTGGATTTTTTTTCCTTTTTGTTTTTCTGATTGGTTGTTTTTTGCTTCATTATATTCCAAATCATTGATTTGATTCTTGGCTTCATTCACTCTACTGTTGTTTCCCTGTAAATTGTTATTTATTTTAATTACTGTATCATTCATTTCTGACTGGATCTTTTTTATGCTGTTGTGGTCCTCACTAAGTTCCTTGAGTATCCTTATAACCAGTGTTTTGAACTGATAGATTGCTTGTCTCCATTTTGTTTAGCTCTTATTTTCTGGAGTTTTGATCTGTTCTTTCCTTTGGGCCATGTTTCTTTGTCTCCTCATTTTGGCAGCTTCCTTGTTTTTTTCTATGTATTAGGTATAGTGCTTTGATTCCCAGTCTTGGTAGCATGGCCTAATGGAGTAGGTGTCCTGTAGGGTCCAGTGGCACAGCCTCTCCTATTACCCAAGGTGGGTATTTGAGATGCACCCTTCCTGTGGACTGAATGCACCCTCCTCTTGTAGTTGAGACTTAGCTGCTATTGGCAGGTCAATGGGAGGGATTTACCCAGGCCAGCCAGCTACCACAATTGGCTATGTCCACTAACCACCAATCTTCACCCTCCATGGAAGATCAGCTGTGCGAGGGCACCGTAGTGGTGCTGACCATGGCCTATAGCTGACCCTGGAATTTCCCAGGTAGTGCAGATCAGGTCAGCCCCCACCAGTGTTTTGCCCTGGTCTACCTTGCCTGAGCTATAAAGCAATCTGAGATAGCTGCTACTTATGCTGGTCTTGGAGATTCCCAGGGGAAGCCATGCTGTGCATCTAGGCTGGCTGCTGCTAGTGCTGAGCCTGGGGATCATTGAGGCCAGCTGTTGCTTGTATTGAGGATTTAGGAAGTTGAGAAGTATGAGCCAAGAGCAGCTATGCTCTTGGCAAAGAGCATATGGCAAAGCAGCTTGGGTGGACCCATAGGTTCGGTGGGGCAGAGTCTCTGGGGATCTCCAAGGAGGGCCAAACAGTGTTAGCCAGGTTGATGGAATCTCAGATGTGACACCACCTTGCCAACTCTGTGGCTCTGTGGCATGAAGGCTCAGAAAGGGACAATGGCCTCTGCTCACCTTGATGCCAGATACTTCAGCCTCTCCCAATATGCAACTGGTGCCCTTCAGGCCTCTACCCTGGTGCTGGAGCCCAGAGGGAATGAGTGTGAGTAGGTGAGATCATGTGTGGGTTCTTTAAGAGGAAATGCTTGGGGCTCCAGAAGTTTCTTCCACTGACTCAATCCCCACTGGTTTTTGTAGACAGAAGTTGTGGGAATTTATCTTCCTGGAACTGGATTCCTGGGCTGCAGGGGGTGGTGTGAGTCTGGGACTCCTCTCTCCTGAGATATCTCTCCCAAATTTCAATCCACAACACATGGGTGTGGGACGAGCCCATTTTATGTCTGCACCCCTCCTTCCAGTCTGGATGAATGTGATTCTTTAATTCCATAGTTGTCAGACTTCCATTTAACTTTATTTCTGAAGGTTCTGAATGATGGTTGTTCTATATTTTAGTTGTAATTTTGATGTGGTTGTGTGAGGAGATGAGGTGTGTTTATGCTGCTATCTTGACTGAAAGTGGATATCTTCTTAAAGCTTTATTTGTTTATTTGATTTTTAAATGTTCATGGGAAGAAGAGGACTCCTAATTCTGACATAATATCCTGGCTGGTACTAGGCTAGTCCTCCTGTCATAAAAAGTATAACACTTATTAAAATATATGTGAAATGTTTTCTCATTTATATAACAGGCAAAACAGAACCATGACTCTCAAATAAGGGAGACAAATGAGGTGAACCTCATGATTGTCTAAGCTTTCTGCTCAGAGACACATTCTTGTCCATTATACTTGAAGCTAGAGACCAAGAAGAGCATAGGTATCTGGCTGAGCTAAGGAGACAGAGATCGAAATTTGGAGATACCAAAAAGGACTGGAATTTACAGGCAGAGAGGAGATAAGCAGAAAAAGAGCTATAGGTTACTGACAAACTCCAGACACCTGGAACCTGCATGTGGCATCTGCATGGCCATGCAACATGTGGCTACTATGGCCAACCTGACCATGGAGAGAACAGTTGAGGGCACTGTGCAAGTACCTTACACAGTGGGGAAGAGAGAGAGAGAAAAAGATATTAAGAGAGATTCTTTGTTCTCCTGGGATTATCCCTGGGATTATATATCTCAGGCTTGGAAAAGACAAGAAGCTTTTTCCAAGTGACCAATCAACTTCCCAAATTTTTGTGGCCTTTTGATAGGTTTATAACCCCTGGTTACACTGACAGGCCTCTTTGGTCAAGCACTGCCCCCTTCCACCCCCCTCCCCACCCCTCCGCAAAAGTTTAGTACCAGAGCATGGAAGAGAGGAGAATTAATATTCTTGGCTGAGCAATGCTGTAATCCCCTGGCGTGCAGCTGTAGCTTCCTGGCTGAGCAAAGCAGGCTCATGCTCCTCATTTTATTAAGCTCAATGGCTAAGTCCCTTTGCTCCCCTTTTTAGAATTAATAATTAGTTAAACACCAACAGTCACAGATTCACTGGTGAATTCTTTTTTTTCATTGTTATTCAAATACAGTTGTCTCCATTTCCTCCCTACCACTACCCCACACATCCCCACCTCCCACCCTCAATCCTACCCCCCTTTGGCTTTGTCCATGTGTATTTTATACATGTCCCCTGATGACCCTTCCCATTTTCCCCGTTATCTCCTCCCCACTCCCCTCTGGTTACTGTCAGTTTGTTCTTTATTTCAATGTCTCTGATTATATTTTGCTTGCTTGTTTGTTTTGTTGATTAGGTTCTACTTTTAGGTGAGATCATATGGTATTTGTCTTTCATCTCCTGGCTTATTTCACTTAGCATAATGCTTTCCAGATCCATCCATGCTGTTGTGACGGGTAGGAGCTCCTTTCTTTCTGCTGTGTAGTATTCTGTTGTGTAAATGTACCATAGCTTTTTGAGCCACTCATTTGCAGATGGGCACTTAGGCTTCAGCACTTGGCTATTGTAAATTGTGCCACTATGAACATTGGGGTGCGTAGGTTCCTTTGAATTGGTGTTTCAGGGCTCTTAGGGTATAATCCTAGCAGTGGAATTGCTGACTCAAAAAGCAGTTCCATTTTTAGTTTTCTGAGGATATTCCATACTGTTTTCCAGAGTGGCTGCATCACTCTGCATTCCCACCAACAGCACTCTAGGATTCCCTTTTCTCCAAAACCTCGTAAGTACTTGATGTTTGTTGATTTGGTTATGATGGTCATTCTGACAGATATGAGGTGGTATCTCATTGTGGCTTTAATTTGCATCTCTCTGATGGCTAGTGATGCTGAGCATCCTTTCATATGAGTCTGGGCCCTCTGTATGTCCTCCTTGGAGAAATGTCTGTTCAGGTCCTCTTCCCATTTTTTAACTGGGTTATCTTTCTGGAATGGAGTCATGTGAGTTCTTTGTATATTTTGGAGATTAAACCTTTGTCTGAGGTATCATTTGCAAATATATTTTCCCATATACCTGGTTCCCTTCTAATTTTGTTGATGTTTTCTTTAGCTGTGCAGAAGCTTTTTAATTTGATGAAGTCCCATTTGTTTATGCTTTCCTTTATGTCCCTTGCTCTAGAGGACATATTGGTGAAAATATTGCTGTGTGGAACATCTGAGATTTTCCTGCCTATGTCCTCCCCTAGGATTTGTATAGTGTTGTAACTTGTATTTGAGCCTTTTATCTATCTTAATTTTATTTTTGTGTATGGTGTTAGTTAGTGGTTGAGTTTCATTTTTTGCATGTAGCTGTCCATATATCCCAACACCATTTGTTGAAGAGGCTATTTTTACTCCATTTTATGCTTTTCCCCCTTTGTTGAATATTAATTAACCATAGAGACATGGGTTTATTTCTGGGCTCTCTATTCTGTTCCATTGGTCTATGTATCTGTTCTTATGCCAGCACCAGTCTGTTTTGATTACCGTGGCCTTGTAACCTAGTTTGATATCAGATATTGTGATCCCTCCTGCTTTGTTCTTTTTTCTCAAAATTGCTGTGGCTATTCAGGGTCACTTATAGTTCCATTTTTAAAATGTTTGTTCTATATCTGTGAAATATGTCATTGGTATTTTAAAAGGGATTGTGTTGAATCTATAAATTGTTTTGGGTAGTATGGGTATTTTGATGATGTTACTTCTTCCAATCCATGAACATGGTACATGCTTCCATCTGTTTGTGTCCTCCTTAATTTCTTTCTTCAGTTGTATAGTTTTCTTAGTACAGGTCTTTTACCTCCTTAGTTAGGTTTATTCCTAGGTACTTTATTTTTCTTGTTGCTTTATCAAATGCAATTTTTTTTCCTGATTTCTGTTTCTGATATTTCATTGTTGGTGTATAAAAATGCCTTCTATTTCTGCATATTGACTTTGAATCCTGCTATTTTGCCAAATTTACTTACTAGGTTGAATAATGTTTTGGTGGAGTATATAGGATTTTCTATGCACACTATCATGTCATCTGCAAACAATGACAGTTTGCTTCTACCTTTTCAATTTGGATGCTTTTTATTTCTTTTTCTTGTCTGATCACTGCTGCTAGGACTTCCAATACTATGTTTAATAGAAGTGGTAAAAACAGATATCCTTGTCTTATTTCTGATCTTAGTAAGAAAGCTTTTTGTTTTTGCCTATTGAATATGATGTTAGTTCTAGGTTTCTTGTATATGGCCTTTATGATGTTGAGCTCTGCTCCCTCTACTACTACTTTGTTGAGTGTTTTTATCATAAGTGGGTGCTGTACCTTATCAAATGCTTTTTCTGTATCTATTGATATGATAATATGATTTTTGTCTTTCCTTTTGTGTACGTGATGTGTTATGTTTATTGATTTGTGAATATTGTGCTATCCTTGCATCCCTGGTATGAATTCCACTTGATCATGGTGTATTATCTTTTTAATGTATTGCTGGATGTGGTTTACCAATATTTTGTTGAGGATTTTAGCATCTAAGTTCACTAGCAATATTGGCCTGTAGTTTTCTTTCTTGATTGTGTCTTTATCTGGTTTGGGGATTCGGATGATGCTGGCTTCATAAAAAGAGTTTGGGAGTCTTCCCTCTACTTGGATTTTTTGGAATAACCTATGAAGGATAGAGGTTAGCTCTTCCTTAAATGTTTTGTAAAATTCTCCTGTGAAACCATCTGGTCTAGGGCTTTTGTTTGCTGAGAGTTTTTTGATTACTGCTTTGATTTCATCAGTTGTTATCAATCTGCTCAGGCTTTTTACTTCTTCATTGAGTTTTGGAAGATTATACTTTTCTCAAAATTTGTCCATTTCACTCAGGTTTCCAAGTTTCTTGGCATTTAGTTGTTTGTATTATTTCTTACAGTCCTATGTATTTCTGTGGTATCAGTTGTAATCTCTCCTCTTTCATTTCTGATTTTGTTTATTTGGATCCTCTCTCTCTCTCTTTTTTTTTTTGATGATTCTGCTGAAAGGATTGTCCATTTTGTTGATCTTTTCAAAGAAACAGCTCCTGGAGTTATTGATCCTTTGAATTGTTCTTTTAGTTTCTATGTCATTTAATTCTGCTCTGATTTTGGCTATTTCCTTCCTTCTACTCATTCTTGCCTTTGTTTTTTCTTGTTCCTCCAGTTCTTGTAGAGGTCGGGTTAGGTTGTTTATTTGAAATGTTTCTATCTTTTTTAGATAGGCTTATATTGCTATGAACTTTCATTACAGGACTGCCTTCGCTGTGTCCCATAAGTTTTGGACTGTTGTGAGTTCATTTTCATTTCCAGAAACTTTTTCATTTCTTCCTTTACCTCATTATTAACCCATTCATTATTTAATAGCATACTACTCAATCCTCATGAATTTGAGTGTTTTTGAGTTTTTTCCTTCACTAGTGAATTCTGACAAACAATTAAGAATAAATCAAGCAATCAATCTTACACAAAATCAGAAAATAGAAAATGAGAAAACACTTTCCATCTTATTTTTGAAATTGCATTGTCTGGTAGCAAAATCAAATAAAGAATTTACAAAATCATAATCTATCACAGAACAATATCCAAAAAATAAATTCAGGAATACTTTATAGAATGTGAATTAATCAAATATAGAAATATATAAAAGATCACATTTCAAAAACAAGTAAATTTTCCCTAGATTGCAATTTTGATTTACATTAAAAATCTATCAAATATTTCAACATTGCACTATAAAAGAGAAATCATAACCATATCAAAAAAAGCAAAAAAAATATGTGTTCATTTATGAAAAGACTCAGCACACTAGGAATTGAAATAAACTTGCATTTCAACTTCAAATTCTCCAAAAACAATCCTGAAAAAGTAAATAAGAGCCCATGAATTTTGGGGGCATCAGTGAACAAACTAGGCTTGATACCTAGAGCCTTTAGTGAGTCTGTATATGTGCCCACCTTGTGCAAAGATCAGAAAAGCACAGGTATGTAAGATAAAAGCCTTTCTCTGGAATCATTTAGTCCGGAGTGGTTTTCAGGTCTTGGTGCACATTATCACTTGGGAAACTTTTAAATAAGTATTTATGAAGGGGACTCACCCCAGGCCAATTATTTTCCCATCCCTTGAAGTGAGCCTTATACATCCGTAATTTTATAATCACCTCTGTTAAGTCTAATGTGCAGGCAGGATTTTCTGAGGGGGAAAGCACAAATGGGCCAGAGGAAGCTGAACTTGGATGCTCTGAATAGTTTATGTTGAATGTAGAGAAAAATAGTCTGCATAGATTTTGAGGATTCAGTATACTTAGTTAAATATGACATGAGAGTTCTAGAGAGCATAACAGAAATAATTTGGATGGGAATCAACAAAGGAAAGATATAAGAGTAAAACATGTAAGAGAAGGGAAGATAAAAAGATGAGAAAGGGAGAAGCATTTGCTGTTTTCTGAGCAAGCTTATGGTTATCATGCACTATAACCTTACCAAGAAAGTAAAATTTTATTTCATATCCAAATTGGGGGGGTCTTGGAAAACATGTATATTTTCACCTCATCCCTATCAATTTCTACACCATGAAAGTGTTATCTGAATTTGAGGGTAGGATTTGAGACCTTAACATGTGCTGTTTTCTTCCTTTAGAAAATTGTAGTTCACTACCCTCCCTCGGCCCCCACTTCCATAGGTAACTGCACTTAGTCTTTCACAACTCATCTCAATGTTTCTGTCTTCAGGTACACCATCCTGATTCACCTGACCAGGCCCATCATTCTGTTACTCAGTGTAAGTCTCTATATACCTCTCCTTCTTACGTTTGTCACCGTGGTCATTTGAATTTTATTTTTAAGATAGTTTTTTTAAACTGCATAGGCTATAAGCTTCATTGCATAGTGACCACTTCTGTTTTGCTCACATATTTCTATATCTATCTCAGTGTGTGGTTTAGAGTAAGAACTCAATAAATATTTATAGAATGCATGAATCGTGAGATGATTATGGGAAAAATAAAAAAAAAGAGAGAGACAAAACTGTAGCAGGTGTACAGCTGTTAGCATATGTAGCTAAATATTAATAAGGAAATGGAACAAAGGGAATCAGACATTTTTAAGCCTAATAAACTGGGAAACTGAATAAAATATTGAGTCTGCTTCACTAGAAAGCTACAGCTTCACACACTCCCCAGAGGACCTCTAAGTCCTAAAGTGGGCAGGAAGGATTATTAACCAGTCATTGCTGAGGGAGGAATAAAAACAGCAGGCGAAATTCCTCTGCTGGGTATATGCCCAGCAGAAGCTAAGATGGCACAGGGGGAGGTAAGCACATATGCAATAGAAGTCAAAATGGCTCAGGGGGCATCACTTCCACTTTGAGGTGTGTGCAGTAGGAGCCAAAATGGTGAAGTAAGGGGGAAGTAGGTAGCCTGGGAAAAGGATCCAATTGAATAAGGGACACAGAACCCCAGAAGATCTAGGAAATGTATTAGTTAAGGGGAGGATCCAGCACAAGCCAGCAAAATCTTAGGAAGCTGATTGGTTTGTTTAAAGAAGCTCCTGGTCCATCTCAAGCCAGAGATAATATAATCAGCATAACGGAACAGCTCATACACTCTCACCATAGCAACCAGCAGCCCTAACAGCCACGGGGTTTCAGAAGCAGCCAGGACCGCAAGCATGGGCCTACGAATAGCGTCAACCAGAGCCCAGCCAGGAACAGACTAAGCTAGCTGGATGGTGACAAAGATAGGACTGGTCTGCACCAGCGGCACAAAATTTTTGGACACTAGCCCTATTTCTGGAACTGATAAAGACAAGATTGGACTTTTACCACTGCAGGAGAGAGCTAAACTCAGGACAGCCCTTTGTGTTTACTTCAACTTCAATAAACCTTCCTATGCCACAACTTCCCATGTGTGGGGCCCTCAAATGCTTTCCTTGTGACTCTGTGAAAGAACATCATTTCCACTGGCAACAAAGCAACTGAGATTTTGCCAGAGATAGAGTTTTATTCACTGTTTTCAAATAATTCTTGTTTACAAGAAGGAAGCCTGAACAAATCATGTGGCTAATATCATGACTTTTAGCAATTACATCCTATATAAAACTTTTTTCACTGTGAGAGGTTAGGATGGAGTGGTTATGCTCTAATGTCCCAAGATAGAAACTGTATCTGAATGCATAGGGGAATCCAAGGCTGAGTGAGAAATCTCCCAGAACTGGGAGGCCTAAGGAGACAAAACTTATTTCCCTGAGCATGGGCACTGCCTGCTCTGCTATTCCCTTCAGCTTGGTCGGATAGTCAATGAC
>CM052543.1:52322345-52355619 GCA_028533065.1 Trachops cirrhosus | reverse complement strand
CAGCAAGAGTGGAGAAAGGGGGAACCCTTTTACACTGTTGGTGGGAATACAAATTGGTACAACCACTGTGGAAAGCAGTATGGAGATACCTCAAAAATTAAAAAATGGATCTGCCTTTTGACCCAGTGGTCCCACTTCTGGGAATTTATCTGAAGAAACACAAAATGTTAATTCGAAAGAACATAAGCACTCCTATGTTCATTGCAGCATTGTTTACAGTTGCCAATATATAGAAGCAGTCCGTGTCCACCAAGAGATGAGTGGGTGAAACAACCATGGGACATTTACACAATGGAATACTACTTGGTCATAAAAAAAGAAGAAAATTTTACTGTTGCAATGACATGGATGGACCTGGAGAACAATATGCTAACTGAAATAAGCCAGGCAGACAAAGACAAATACCATCTGATTTCACTCATATGTGGAATCCAATGAACTGAACTAACAAGGAAAATAGAGGCAGACTCATAGATAGAGGGCAGGATGACAGCTATGGGGGGTTAGGAGGTAGATGGATTGAGCAAAAAGGAAGAAGTATCATGGACATGGACAAAGTATGGTGATTACTGGGGGGAGGGGTTTATAAGAGGGCTAAATAGTAATGGAAAAAAATACAATGAAAAAATTATTTTAAAAAGATAAAAAAGCCTCCAGGACAAAATACCTTCACAGGAAGCAATAAATGTCTAAAAGGGTGATAGCAGGCATCACCAGGGTTAATTCTGAGTTATGCTACCATCTGTGGAGTGGCTTCGCCCTTACTACAGGAGGAACTCCTACTTCTGCTCGTGGCCATACCTTGGGACCTTCTCCTGCCCTACTATTTTAGTTAGACTCTTGCTGTGGTGGAATATAGTAATAGAAATTATTACCATGTTTTTAATGTAAGAAACTCTCTTAAAAACTGAGAAGCATAGTGGGAAACTAGTAAGAAACTGATTTCTTCACCCCACTAAATTAAAAATAAATGAGCAGCAAGACTATAGCAATACTTGTTAGAGCCCTGGAAATAATGAGTGCTGAAACATACACACATTTTATTCATGCATTGATGCGGTCCTTCAGAAAATATTTATTAAGCACCTAATATGTTCCAGTCATTAAGCATGGTGCTGAGGATATAACAATGAAGAAAACCAGACATACTTCTGTTGTTGTAAAGTCCACAGTCTAAAAGGGAGCAGACACTTATTTTCAAAATTAAAAGAAAATGTGAAGTTTCACCTGAGATTTGCACTCTCAACAAGTGACTTTGCGTATTGAAGACATTCAGAGAAGGTGACTCTCAAGTTTACTGGTCTGGGGTCTGAGGAAGACCAGAAGTACATCAGGAAAAGTGTAGAGGCAGAGGGTGAGAAAAAGGCAACACTGTGCAAAGGCCCTGTAGTTGGCAGGAGCAGGATATATTGGGGAAATGAAAGACCAGTGCACGTGAAGAACAGAAACTGAGTAGCATCATAATAAGGCCTGTCCCTGGTGAAGGTTAGATGTTCATTTTAACTTGTCCCAATTTTTATTCTCTCTATAGACTGAGTTGATCGCCTTTAGAAGTTATTCACCTATCCAGTTGAATGCTTGGAATATTTCTCTTTTGTTTTTCTCTGAAAAATGTAACATACATCCATGAACAAAAATATTAAAGATCATTCAATCCTGAGATGGCAGATAGGTATTATTTTTAGTGCCAGTCCTTACAGATTTGTGGTTGCTGCCTGTAGTCATCGTTCATATCATTAAGGAATTCTGAGTCACGTCCTTCTCAAATCTCAATTTTCTCTTCTCTCATGGTCTGTCTCTAACTTGATTCCAGTGTTCTAGTCACTCCACTTCCCTGGTTTTGTCTTGGCAAGCAAGAAAGGCTACTTTCTACCAGTGCTGAAAAGTACTTTGAGATATTGTTTCCTTTTGGGCATTAAAAATGGAAGAGAACACCATTCATGGCATTTACCTTGGCAAAGTGGTTTTGCCTTTGAATTAATTCTAGAGCTATTTCTTTTTTCTCAACTCCTACACACAATTCCGAATGGACTGGTGCTTTGTAAACCCATGCAAAATTTATGCATGTTTATATTTGTTTTAGAAATTTGGGGGTGGAGAAATCCTTCCATTTATCAACATTTATACTGCTTTTTAGTTTCATTAAAAGAGAACAACAACAAATCTACAGAGGCAATAACAATACCTATCTTAACAATATTCAGTATTAACTTCAAACCCTTTAGGTTTTTAAGATCTGGGACATCTGGCAGCAGAACCTCATTTTACCTATTGCATGCTACCCCAGAAGATGAAGTAGTTAGAAGCTAGAGATTGCTAGAAGCATAAAAATACCAGTATTTGTAAAAACCTACAGTAGTAAAATATTTACAGTCTTCCCAAGCGGAATATTAATAAAATATCATCGGGTAGAGCCAGCAGTGCCAGATCTGTAGGCATACTGGCTGCTCCATGATTTTAGACATATGGGACAGGTTACCAAGAAGGATGCAGACTTTTATTTATGGTTCAACTTAGTCTTTGAGCAAGTTTAAAGAATTATATTAAATGCATTTCTATATATGTTAATTTTATTGACTTTAAAAGTATTGAACTTCCCCTGGCTGGAGTGGCTCAGTGGTTGAGTGCCGGCCTGTGAACCAAAGGGTCACTGGTTTGATTCCCAGTCAGGGCACATGCCTGGGTTGTGGGCCAGGTGCCCATTAGAGGGTGTGTGAGAGGCAGCCAGACATTGATGTTTCTCTCCCTCTCTTTCTCTTTCCCTCTCTAAAAATAAATAAATAAAATCTTTTAAAAAAAGTATCAAACTTCTCAATTAATGATAAAAATATACTCTTTTAAGCAATAGAATTCCTCAGATGTCTGGACTTAAAAGGTAAAAGAAAGATCAGTAATATTAGCTTCAAGTAAAAGATATACAGTATATAAAGACTTTTTATTGATTTATTGGGGTGATACTGGTTCACAAAACTATACAGGTTTCAAGTGTACAACTCAACAAAACATCATCTACACACTGCATCGTGCATCCATCTCCCCAAGCAAAGTCTCTTTCCATTCTCATTACCCACTCCCCCACTTTGCCTACCTCCACCTAATCCTACCCCGCTTTCTCTCTGGCTATCACCACTCTGTTGTTTGTGTCTATGTGTTATATATCTATATTTTTGGCTAATCCCTTCCCCTTTTTCCATCTAGTCCCCCAATCTCCCTCCCCTCTAACAGCTGTCAGTCTGTTCCATGCATCCATGCCTCTATTCCTGTTTTGTTCATCAGTTTACTTTGTTTATTAGATTCCACACATAAGTGAGATCACATAGTATTTGTCTTTATGTGATTCACTTATTTCACTTAGCATAATACTCTCCAGGTCCATTCATGCTGTCACAAAAGGTAAGATTTCCTCCTGTTTTATAGCCATATAGGATTCCATTGTATAAGGGCACCTCAGTTTTTTTTATTCACTCATCTACTGAGGGACACTGGACTGTTTTGGACTGTTTTCAGATATTGGCTATTGTCAATAGTGCTGCTATGAACATAGTAGTGCATATATTCTTTCCAATTCGTGTTTGGGTTTCTTTTTCTTTTTTTTTTTCTGTATGGCCTCCTTTTTTTTTCTTTTCTAGTTTCATTCTTTTTGTTTTTTTTTCTTTTTTTTATTATATTTTTTTTGGTCAGTACAGTTTCCATCTATAAAAGATGCCCATTCCAGCCCACCCACCCATTCCTCCCCTCCTCCCTCCCCTTTCCAACCCCCCTAGTTTTGTCCATGTGTCCTCAATATTTGTTCCTGTAAACCCTTCCCTTCTCCCCTGAAATTCCCTCCCCTCTCCCCTCTGGTCACTCTTAGGATATAGTTCCAGAAGTGGGATTGCTGGGTCAAAAGGCAGTTCTACTTTTAATTTTTTGATATAACTCCACACTGCTTTCCACAGTGGCTGCACCAGTCTGCATTGCCATCAATCGTTCATGAAGATCCCCGTTTCTCACATCCTCACTAGCACTTGTTTGTTGACTTATTGATGATAGGAATTTTGACAGGTATGAGGTGATAGCTCATTGTGGTTTTAATCTGCATGTACCATATTTTTTGGACAATAAGATGTACTTTTTTACCACATTTTTTGCTTCAAAAATTATTTTTCCTATTTTCTTCCTCTAAAACCTAGGTGTGTCTTATGGTGCAGACCCCAGATGCACCTAGGTTTTAGAGAGAGAAAATAGGGGGTAAATTTTGAAGCAAAAAAATATGGTTAAAAAAGTGCTTTTTATAGTCCGAAAAATATGGTATTTAAAGACTTTTCACAATCAAAGTAGGATAAAAACCAATGTGAACACAGAGCAGAGGAATATGTTAGACCATTTGAGTACCTAGTATGTGCTGGGCTCTTTGCTGCTTACTTTATACATGTTAGGTCCTTTAATATTCACAAAAAAATTTAACACAGGTAATACCACCCTGCATTACAAAAAAGGAAAGTGAGGACCATAGGATAAGTCATTTGCACTACACACACATGTGGGATTTGACCCCATATCTGTCCAACTTACAGGTACCTCCTTTGTTTTCCACATTCTGGAAATATTGATTGAAAAGACAATTAATTCTCTCTACTTTTCTTGTTCCCTAGCTCAGCACCCATAGGAGACTCCTGCTTTGGATATTTTTTAGCAGCTGTTTTTGAGATTTATGGAGAGTCAGAGGCTCTGACTCTCCTCTGCCATACCACTATGTTTGATGTAGTGTTGTCTGCCCCCAGTTTGAGATGGTTTTCTGTCTCCTAGGTATGCTGACCCAGATTCTAGCAAACAGTCTCTCCTGATTTCAAGTCCGATTTTTGCCTCCTCATAATGGACCACTTCTGGTACAGACATCTGTGGTCTAGAGTATGAAGGACTCTCACAAAAGGTGTCTGGAGAAGGGTTTAATGGCCCCTTGGAGTGGTGTCCTTCTAAATGTCTGAGTGGGAAGGCAAGGTCAGGGCACATGTGTCCCAGCAGTGGTCACACAGCTGGCTAGTGGCTGACCCAGGATTTTAACTCACGTCTGTCTGACTTCAATCTCTCATTCTCTTTTACCATTTCCTAATGAGTAGGATTCAGCTAGTCTTTGCTGTATCTTCCTCATTATCTGCTACAGGTTTGATTACATGGTATTATCTAAATAAATAACATTTTTTAAAGCATCTGAATTGTTAACTGACTCAAAATAA
This sequence comes from Trachops cirrhosus, assembly GCA_028533065.1. NCBI lineage: Eukaryota > Metazoa > Chordata > Mammalia > Chiroptera > Phyllostomidae > Trachops > Trachops cirrhosus. The sequence continues at coordinate 52,350,403 of CM052543.1, read as the reverse complement.
ATAGCAGGCTCAAATCATTTAGAAGGAATTGAGGAAGAAAATAACATGTACAAAGGCACAAATATGTACGAGGAATAGTGTGTATAGATTTTCCCTTTGAAGACTTGGTTTGTACCCTCATTTATAGTACTCTTCACCACCAGCTTTATGTTTAGAATAATACGTACGAATCTGTCTTCTTACCTAGGCTATCAGTCAGCATGCTCTGTGTTTCACGTCTGTGTGGCCCAGTGGCCAGCACAAGGTAGACCTTGTAACTGTGGAGTTACAAACCTGTGCCAAAGCTGGGGCCGGGCATGTTCCGCTCTCCTGAACTGGTGGCAGGAGTGTGTATTGTACTTTGGAGTCTGAGAGATTCCCCAGTATTTAGCTGTGTGCCTTAGTTGTTCACCTGTGAAATAGGGGCTAATACTACTTTGCTTGCTGAGGAACTGGGATGAACCAAATTCAAAACTTAGTTAAGTTACCATGATATAGCTGAAATGAAACAAATTTAGGCGACCCTGCCATCCCCCCTTCTTTTGCTCTAAATTGTCCTCCCTCAGCACCCGGGCAGATACCACATGCCTGTACTCCCTGCAGTTCCCTGCAACTCCTGTTCAGCTCCCAAGCTGTGTCTGTATTTGACACCCAGGAAAGGGCTGTTAAGTGTTTCCTCCACCTTCCACCCCTGCCCCCCAGCATCTGTGCTGTGTTTGACTCTCATTTGATTTGGACAAAGATACTTCATGCCTTCAACTTAGCAACTATCCTCATAACTAAATCAAACAAGCTGCTTTCTTTCTCCAGAGTCCTTGCTGGAGCAATTCACCCCAATTCATACCTGGGGGTGCTTTTTTCCTCTTTAAACCAACTCAGTCTGTTATTCCAAGTAACCATTTCTGTTGAACTTCATCAACCCTACAAAATAGGGCCAGAGGGTGCTGGCAAAACAGCAGATTTCTTTCACAGAAATTGAAGCAACTTAATACATTGCTGACTGGTGGCTGCTCCAGGAGGCGCCTTTGTAACAGGAGCTGCTTGATCCCTTTTCTCTCCAAAGAAAAGAAATTCAATATATTTATGGTTCTAGCACCTTTAGAATACTAAACATTTTATATTAACTTCTAACTTCACAGAGATATTATGGTGAATAAATGAATACCTGTGTGCATGTATGATATATGTATATATAATATACATTTATATGTGAAAAAATACACTTCATATGTGAGCCATCCAGCATACCTCCTACATAATAATAGACATATTTAATGTTATTTTAATACTATTGCCCCAGATTTGAATTTTAAATGAATATCCTCACTACCAGGCAGGACAATAGGGTGCCAAGCCTATTTCTTTTATCAACACAACAGAATTTATATGTCCAGATGACTGTGGTACATCTATCTCAAAGGGATCCCTTTCACAGGCAGCATATTTAACGCAGAAGTTTTACCTTAGTCCATACTCTATTGGAACTACTCCTAGGAAACCTGTGGCATATAATATGATACATTTTTAAAATAATGCAAAATCTAGACTTAAGAAAATTAATAGTAAATACAATGTTCCTATATATGAAAGCAATCAGCAGAAGAAATAAAACCAGAAATATTGATAATTGCATGTAGACAGCAAGATTTTTATAAAAGAATCTTTGAATTCTTGGGGAATTAAGAAAAATACCCATCTGTCGGTTCACATGAACTAGGCTTTGGGGGGCCTTTCCGTGTGCAGATGTTCTTTGTGGGAGTTTCATCCTCACTCCTGCCCTCGGTTGGACCTGCCATCTCTGTGCCCGGAGACACTCAAGGTTTTAGCCGGACACACTCCAGGATGCAGCCCTCAGCCTGTCCCCAAAACTGCCCTTTGTTCTGCCCCGCTGCACCATTCAACACTCGCTTCTGCCTTCCCTCATTCATGGCTTTGTGGAACTTCTGCATCTGTCGATGTCCTGTTATCTATCCTGTCATTTTAATTTCATCTCGGATGATAAGTGTATATCCTGGTCTGCTGTGTCTTCCAATCCAAAAGGCAGGCGAAGTACGAGCACACACATTTCTCCCTGCACAACCCTGAACTCAGGTTTTAGGCAGCAGTGAGGTGGAAGGCAGAACGTTGAGACAAACAGCAAATCTGTGACTTTTAAATAAAATATATTTAATCTCAGGCAACATACTTAATCTTCCAGCACTACTTCCTCATATGTATCATAAGCAGCCTGAATTACATGATTTCTGAAGTTTTTTTGTAGACTTAAGAGTCCATGATTTTTTAGTTCTTCATATTATGTTTGTTGTATAAAAATATATGGAAGCAATTCTCTCCATAATGCCACTATATCATGAGTTTCTAGGAGGCAGCTACTTTTTCTTCTGTAAATCTAATACCTGCATTAGTGTTTGTACATAGGTCTTTTTTAAATACTTGTTAAATGAGTAAAAATGTAATATTCTAACATTTATAGTTTATATAATTGTATACAGTTAACATGACTAACAAACACTCATATGCCATTCATATTGTGAGGTTCTCCCTGTTAGATAATTGCGAATATAGCAGAAAATTATGACATCTGTCCTTACTAAGCATTCTAGCAGAAAAAGAAAAACAGAAAAACAAATATGCTCATGTGCACACACACAAAGGATGAAGCCTGTGAGGGCAAGTATGATGTAAAAGAAAGAGCATTAGCCCTGGCTGGTGTAGCTTAGTGGATTAAGCACGGGCCTGTGAACCAAGAGATCACGGTTCGATTTCCAGTCAGGGCACATGCCTGGGTTGCAGGCCAGTTTCCAGCAAGGAATGCACAGGAAGCAACCATACATTGATATTTCTCTCCCTCTCTCCTTCCCTTCCCCTCTGAAGATAAATAAATAAAATCTTTTTAAAAAAAAAAAAGAAAGAGCATTAGCTTTGGAGTCAGAAAAACCTGGGTGCAAACTTATACCTCGCTCCTTAGCTACTTTGTCAACTCAGGAAGTTTGCTTGGCTTCTGTGGGTTTCTTTTACAAAATTGGAGATAATACCTGTTTCAGAAGATTTATGAGGATTAGATTACACAATAGACGCAAACAACCTCATACGTTGTAGGTGCTCAAAAATTGTAACTATCATTATTAATGTTGTGGTTGATGTACACACGGATGGGGAAAATAGACTAGCTTAAGTGGTTAAGGAATACGTGATTGATCTGGAACTGAATCTTGAAAGATGAGGAGAAATAAGTTAGCCGGAAAAAGCAGGTAATTCATCCTAGGCAGAGGGAACAGCGCCTGTGCTTTGGGAGGTCATAGGTTTTCCTGGCAAGCTGTTCTGTTTGGCTCCGGCCAAATAAAAGCTACAGGCTATAGTTAGTCAGAGGCCTGGGGGAGGACGGGGAGAGCGAAGGGGCTCCTCTGCGGGTGCCTTTTCCTTCCTAATCACCAACAATATTTCATTTGAGAGAAACAGAAGGTCGTAGCCTTTTCAAACTTTGAAAGCTGTTGGCTGGTAAGGAAAACAAAGCTGTTACTAAGTCTTCAGTTCGGTGTTTTTCCCTTTACTTACATGAGAGCTAATTAGGGAGAAATCTTTCCGTGAAGTGGTGGTGTCTGCTTTGTGTGAGCACTGCAACCTTCTGCTTGCAGACAGCACTAATTGCCAGGGGGACCCTCTGTATTTCCTGGGAAGTAACCCATGTCTCCATTGTCCTTTCGTTTTCAATATCAGTCTGATGGTACAGTAGTTAATTCCACCCTTCAGGAAACCAATGCTTTGGACAAGGGTATGAGAAGTTGGTTCTAATACATCATGTCAAAGATAAAATAATCCTTGACGTAAGTCAAGCCTGACCTCTCCTCCTTCCCTCATAGCAGTGCTAAGCCTGGTTCCTTGTGTGATGCCAAGAGTGAGGAAGAAGCAGGTAGGGAGGTCTCTTCTAAACACCTTGCTCTTGAAGGTTTACCAGAAAAACAATTGAGGAAGAAGGAAGTGTGAAGAATACTGTAAAAATGATGCTTTTACATATACAATCTGATCCACTCTTCCCAACTTGCCTTCAAAGTATACATTATTATCCTTATTTTACAATGAGAGAACTGAGGCTCAGAGAGGTTAAGTAATGTGTCCAAGGTCACACAGAGAGTGGTGGGACTGGGATCTAAGCCTAAGTTTGTCTGGCTCAAAGCTGGTGTTATTTTCATTGTCACAGTGTTTGTTCCTTTTCCTGGCTCTTCACAATGACTGGGTTTCATCAATTCCAAGACACGTTATTTTTCACTCTGTGAGCATATCTGAAAAGGGTACACATAGTGTGTTACAATTGCTATTAGCAAGAAGAATTATAACTATTTGTCATGGCTTCTGTGTGCATAAACTGGACTGTTTTCTTGGAGGAATGATTTGATAACTGCAGTCATTCAATGCTTTTACCAACAAACCAGTAAGGAACATTTGAAAAAGGAATATAAGTCCTAGATGTATTCTAAAACCCTTACTTTTATACATAGTAAAATAAAAAAATCACCACCACTAAAACATGTGCAATGAGGATCTGGGGCTTGAAAGAAAATCTCAAAGAAAATATTAGAGCAGTTTTCAGAAATGCTGAGTCACTATTGCCCTGGATAGAGCAAGGGAGAATATTTATAGAAAAGAACCAACTAGAAGATTCTTAGACCAAAGTTGTATAGAACAGTCAAACTGGTTTTGCTTATATTGTTATTATATTTTTGCTTGTATTACTATTTTGCTTATATTTTATTATGTAAGATTGGTATATGATAAAAATCTGTGTTCAAATTGCTCCATATAAACCAAGGATCCATTTATGAATTTGTTCAACCACATGTGAGCTTCCAAGAACAAGGCCTAGCCATGACAGACTAGTGTTTCTGAGATCCTATCACCTTTCAAGTATTATTATAGGGTCTATTATATCTGTTAATCCCAACAACAATCTTACCAAGTAGTTATTATTTTCCTGATTTAATAGGAGAGGAGATGAGGTTTGGAGAGGTTATATAAATTGCTCAAGTTCATGCCACTAGGAGAAGACAGGGTTTTAAACCAGGATTTTCAGACTAAATAATCTAGCTAGTAAACATAACACTCTGTTACTTCTCAAATACTCTCTGTACCTGACACCAGGGGTTCAGTACTCTGCAGAGCACATGACAAGTACTAGTCAGTTTCTGGCAAGTTAAATAACAAATTTCTGTTCAGGCCACTAAAAAAGAAGAAGGCAGGACAACTCAGAGCAACAGTAGATGATCAACTAAAGCATTCCAGCTTTTTCCTGGATTAGCATAGTGCATCATGTGGACTTTGGAGTCAAACACACCTGGGTTTGACTCTCAAATAAATCAGTCACTGACTATAAGAACTTGAAAGTTATTTAGCCTCTCACAGTCTCATTTTCATGTAACGGGGGTGGTAATTGCAAACCTTCTGGGGTTTTGTTTACTTTAAAGGAGAAAATGAATGTGATTTTATCACACTTAGCTGATGTTCTAGCAGAAGGGCATCCACAGAAGACAGTTCTCATTTCCCATTTCATGGGGTTAGTTTTGGACTGAGTATCTCAGTCTAATTGTACAGTTAGGCCTTTTCTTCAAAAGAGATGAACAGCCAAAGGAAAACTGTTTTCTATTCCTTCTGCTCCCAAATTGGGTGGCATGTGTAACTTTTTATTTATTCAACACATATTCATTAAGCACAGAGATATGCCACACGTGTGCCAGGCATCCATGTAAAATAAAATAAAAAGCGAGAGCTTCAGCATCAGGATGCCCTGGCTCCATCACTTGGTATAATCTTTGACGATCATCTTATCTTTCTGAACCTCACCTTATTTATATATATTATATAAAGTGAATAATAGTATCTGCTTTGTACTTGGAAGTAATTAGTATAATAGTCGTTTTCCCTAACCTTAATAGCCTTGGGTAGAATCAAACTGCTTGACTAGTTGCAAATCCACTGATGGTATTCTGGTAAACGCTCTTCAGGAGATGAAAAAAATTCCTGGATGTAGCATTTAATAATTCCCACGGTATAAAACCTTCCAGGTGGCTGCCACCCACCGCTGACAGCATCCAGTGGTATTCCATGTAAAGGTAACATATCCACAAATTCCAGGGATTTGTTTATGGATATCTTTGGAAGACCATTTTTCTGCCTACCACAAATGGCTGCCATTTATTAAGCTTTCTTCACATTACTTTATTTTCTCAACATCACCATTATGTAGAAATTTTTCTTATTCCCATTATGCAAAGGAGGTAAGTGTGGCTCAGAGAGGTGAACTTGCCAGAGGTAAACTGGCCAGCAAGTGTTGAACTAAGATTAGAACCTATGTCATCTAATCCCCATGTCTATGTTCTTATGCACCTCCTCCTGCTATCTTCCTTTCAAGGATTCAGTCAACCAATTCCCTGGTTAACAGAGAATTTCCATGGCAACAGTTGGGTTGCTGGGGTGGTGATGGAGGGGCATTCATTCTCAGAGATGCATGGAGGGATCTAGAGTTGAGGCTGAAAATAAAAGTTGCTCTGAGTGGCCTATCCTGTCAGTGGTGGCCCTGCAGTAACCAGGGCCAAAGCCACCGAGAGTGTTTCTGGACTTCAGCCAGGCTGATTTTATGAAGCTTCGCCCACTGTGGTCACAGGCAGGATTTTTAAAAATGTAAAAATTAAATTAGTGAAAATTAAATGAATCTTTTCCCAATAGCTGTGTTGGACTCAAAGTGGTCTTACAGATCAATGGAAAGAGGGAAAATAGAGTAAATTCCACCTTAATCTCAGCCAGATTTATTGTCATCTTGGGGGGGCAAGGAAAGCTCACAAAAGCCATGCCTCACAGAGCTATTTTCTGAAAAATAACTCAAAGACTCCTTAGGAAAAGAGATTAATTTCGTTTCCATGGGAATGGTCCCGAATGCTAAAGTCTGCGGCTGACAGGAAAAGTCACGACGTTGGACCGACCACAATGAGCGCCGTGCAGAGACGGCCGCTGCAGGGCCTCTTGTTTCATTTTCACACTCGGTCCTAATTGTTCTCTCCCGTTTCAGACCGCTCCCCCTGTTATGTTTTGAAAAGAGGAATGATCTTATTCAGTTTGTATCCACATAATTTAGCATAGTGTCTAACTAAAAGTAAGTACTTCGTAAATGTTGGTAGAAGGCAATCAAATATGCCATTGCCCCTGTAGAGTGGTTCTTCACACGAAGTCTGGAAAATGGCAGCCCTAGATCCTTTGACGCGATCTTGTAAATACAGTTCCTTATATTCATCAAAGAGATTCTCAAGTATGAGATCTGTGATGGGGCCCAGACACTTGAATTTTTATAAAGCCACGTAGGGAATTCTGAAACACACCCAAGTTTTAGAATCATACCTACCCATGTACACAAATTAATAAACAACATGCTTGACTCACAGTTCCCAAAAGCCAAGCTCTACTTAACATCCCCTATGAAGAGCATAGGAAGAACTTCTTTCACTCTTTAGGGTCTGCTGTGTGCCCCAAATGGGGCCGGTAGAAGTCAGGGATACCGGAATGATGGGTCCTATCCCCAAGAAACATTGAATTGTATTAGAAAACTGAGGATGTCTTTAAAATTCATGTTTGTCTGGGATTGTTTGTGGGACTGATGAGGAATTGAGAAAACTTCTTCTAGTAATATGTTAAAAAGGGAGATAGGAGGGGCATTGATTTGGGTCAGGGACCATGGAAACTTACGGCAGTAAAGATGGTACCAGTTGCCACGCAGGTGAGGCAGCCTGCCCAGACACTGGCCGGCTCTTTGCACTTTGAGCAGCAGTGTCCTTGCCATGGACATTGAGGCACAAGCATTGAAGTGAGCACCATTCGCAAGGTTTGGCTGTTATGCTTTTAGCAGGAGCAAGAACATGGTTCTAGCTTTTAGTATTAAAGTAACAGGAATGTAACCTCAAGCCAGAGCAATTAATTTTTCTGGGGGGATACAAAGAAAAAAATATCACTTGGTAGCTAAAATTTGATGGAGCTCATAAGACACAACCCCCTAATAATTCTCAAGTACCTGGAACCAGAGAAACAATTGTGTTATTATTATAGTTCTGTTTGTATTCATTGTGCTGATAACAATAGACAGCCTGTCTGGACCACTGGGAACAGGCTGAGGGTGGGGAGCAGGAGGACCATGGGGGAGATAGGGGTAGGCCAGTGGGAGCTGCTTGTGCACTGAGCCGCGCTCCTTGGGACAGGGTCAGAGGTTCGAGTACTGAGGGCATGGTGTGCTGCAAAGAATGCCTTTGCAAACTGCCCAGGGCCACAGTGAAGACACTGAGTTTCCCAATGGTAGGCTGCACTCCTGCAGGTCAGTGAGGCCATCCCCCGAATACTTGTGGACACTCTGCCCCTGGTGTGGAGGTCCTACCCCTGGCTGCAGATGCCCCATCCCTCCCATTGAGGCTGCCCCAGCACTGCCTGAGAGGCCATGTGGTGTTTCCAGGGTCCCTTTACTTAGGCCTTTGGTTCAGTCACTCTCTGTCAGTGGACCCTAAGTACAGGCAACGCACTGAATACTGGGACTAAGGCGTGCAAAGCACGAAGTTGACAGAGCACCATGAGAGTCTCCTCCATTGGCCATGATGGTGGCAGGGGGAGGTCCTTACACAGAGCACATGCTAGGCTAGAAAGATAATTGGATAAGAGGAAAAAGCCCTCCTACCCGCTTCCAGTACCAGATTTGTGTGGGGATGAGGGGAAGGCAGATACTCATGCAATAGAAGTTAAAATGGCAGCAGGGGGAGGTGCTGACCAAAGAGGCCTGTCCATCTAGCCTGGGAAAAGATGGGATCAGTTGGGAGGTGGACCCAGCCAAAGTGCACAAAAGTTTGGGAAATTAATTGCTCATTCTGAGAAAGCACCTGGCCCTTCCCCCACCCAAAACAAATATAGTTCAAGAGGAACAAAGAAATGCTCTGTAGTTTGTTGCTCTCTTCCTGGGACCTGAGTGCGAACAGTGCACTGGCCTGTCCTCTCCATGGGCCAGGTGCCCTTAGCTGTCATGTGGCCCATGGCCCCAAGGAGGGACTCAGTGTTTCTCTCTCTCTCTCTCTCTCCCTCCCTCCCTCCCTCCCTCGCTGACTTGGTGGAGCATTCTCCAGGGTGCTTGTCTCTCTTTTGCCTGGGAGCATGCTCCTTCCTGGAGCATGTTGCAGGAAGGAGCCTGAAGCCAGACAGCAGCTGGGAACAAGCTAAGCTACCTGGATGATCACTTTAGCAGCCACCTCACACTCCAAAGGACGGTACTTTAAAATAGAGCAGGAGCTCTGGGCACTGCCTTTTGTTCCAATCTTGCTGAGGACAGCTGGAATTTGTCTGAATTTGCAGAGGAGATTAGCTTTGACATGGGGAGTCTCCCATTCTCCCAGAATGTTCAGCATTCAAATAAAAAACTCTTTTTCTGTCCCAACAGCCTCTGCCTCTAGACTTTGCCTTTTGTGGAATTGGGCAGCCAAAACCCTATTTTTGTTTAGTAACAGTATGGCCAAGGAAACACTGATATAATGAGACAATAAAAGTAAAAAATGAGCCCTGGCTGATGTGGCTGAGTGGATTGAGCACAGGCCTGAGAACCAAAGAGTTTCTGGTTTGATTCCCAGTTAGAGCACAAGCCTGGGTTGTAGGCCAGGTCCTCAGTAGGAGGCAACCACACATGATGTTTCTCTCCCTTTCTTCCTCCTTCCTTTCCCTTATCTCTAAAAATAAATAAATAAAATCTTTTAAAAAATAGAAAATGAAGATAAACTAAAGAATAGAAAACAATACTCTATGATATGATGTAGTCTCTAAATTCAGTATGAGTTTATGACCAGAAGAGATGAATAAGTATAAAAATAATATAGAACAGATAAAAATAAAAGTAGAAAAATAAAGAGGAGGCAAAGAAATGTCAGAACTGCCTAATTAACAACTGGATAAGCATCCAAGACCTTGTCTAGAATGTCTTTTAAGTCAACACTCCATCCATAAAATGTGGCTCAACAAATTTCCTGGGCTCTGAAGATGAGTGCAGAGGAGACAGTGGTTTTTCCATTTAGCCTATATTATTCCATTCCTTTAAGCATCTTTTATGTGCTAGGTGTTCTTATGTATTGGGAATAGCATTGAAATAAAACAAAGTCCTGGCTTTATTTTTTAGTCAATACTAGTTGGTATTTTATTATAAATTCATTTTTAATTATCTACAGTGTGTGTCCCACAAAAAGGTAAGCTTCATGAGGGAAAGGACCTGTTCTGTTCACTCTACTACTAATGCCCTTTGCATCAACTACCTGTTATTTTAATATATAAATAAATGAATAAGCAGGTGATGAATAATATTTGGCAGAAAGTGATTAAACAGGACCTTATGAATTTCTTTTGAACTACTATCATGGGAGATAGTTTTTCAAGCATAAAACAGAAAGAATAGCATTGCTGGACATATAAGATATAGTGTGGTTATCTTGTTTGCCAAGGAGGAAAGTTAAATGGTTTGGTGGACACGTGGCATTGTCTCATGCTGCATTTCCAACACCGAACTTAAAGATAAGAAGGCTGTGGCGTTTCTAGCCATAGCCAACAGGCACAGAAAATACAGAAGGGAAACAAATATAGAAAGCCTTTAATAATGATCTAATACTTATATATCAATTACTTAATTCACTAGATACATATGAAGTTATTACTGTGTATCACTGTTTCTAATCTTGTATAGCTTATAGTCCAGAATGGAAGATAAATGAACTATTATAAAGAAGCAAGATGAGTGCCTTGATAGAGAAAGTCAAGCATGGTATGGGAGAAATGTAATAATATTTTAAAGTAACAAAATTACTGTATTTTGAGCATCTACTCTGTATCAGGCACTCTCAAGATATTATTGCATTTATTTTTCACAATGCTAAGAGATTAGACACTATTATGGTTGCTTTATGGATTTGTAAACTAAGGCTTTGAGAAAATCAGTAACTTGCTCAAGGTTGTAGAGTAATTTAATATACTTGAGTGACTAAATAAGCAATGCTTAGACTTGGCAATGAAAGTGCCTAAAACAAGAACCGGTTGGTTTTACTTCAGATTACATCATGCAGAAGGAAAATAATGTAAAACCTTCAGAAGAAAACCCACGTAAGATGAGCTGTAATATAGACTCTTTCATGACCACACAGAGATTCTTGCCAGCTCCTTAATGAAGAAGGACTGGAGGTGACGGCAGAACCCACTGTATATCCCCTTAGCCTGCTGCACAGGTCTCTGAAAGTAAACTCATAGTACCCATGCCAGAGTGTGGGTCCTACCTTTCTATATAAATCTTTTTGTCCTTCTGTAGTCCCAACTTAAAAAGTTTTCTCAATTACTGCAAAACTCTCTTCCCTCTTTCTCTCTCTGTCTCTCTCTCATCTACCTTACCTAGCTAGCTAGGTAACTACCTAGAAGAGAAGTAAAACAAAGCAAAATAAAGTATAGCAAGTGCCCTCTTCAAATGTATCTTTTATACCAGGATGTGCTGTGCCCAGACAATGTGGTTACATATCCACATAAATAAGAAAATATTCGTGAATACATACAGTCCCTTTCCAAGTAAATTAGACATTTTATGCTCATTTTAAATAATTTATTGTTTTAGTGATTGATGTAGGAATTAGCAAACATCACAATTTACATTATAATATTCTTGATCTGAAAACTATTATCTTTCCATGATAAAAATGCAAAACAAAAATAATTAGAGTTCTGTCTAGCTTTATGAATATGACTTGCCTCCTTCCCCAACCCTTCTGTCAGAATTTCAGTTCCTAGGCAATATAAATTTCCCACTGAGGCAAAAAAAAAACTTCAATAATTTCTCTGCATATTAGAGAAGCCAGCTAGAATACTTGACTTGGAAATTTTCCATTGCAAAAATGTGGAAATAACAGATTTAATAAGAATGGTAGAATGAGGCGGGGTAACAGTTCCATTCTTGAGCCAAAGTCTCATTTTTGTCTCTGCAGGATGGATTAAAGATGTGGCTTGAGCAAGCTGCTCACCTGGTGAACCCACTGTTTTTGCAGATGTAAGTGGCACGCAGCTGGCGGTAACTGCTGTGATTTGCTTACCCAGATGTGGTGTTACATCAAATAAAGAGGAGCTGAAACTGGGGAGTGGGAATGCAATTTTTAGCACAGCCTCACTGTCAGCAATGGGAATTGCTTTTTTAAAACTTGGAGTATCCTTGATGAAAACATCCTTCGACATGTTCGACATTGCCTCGGGATAAATTCTCCCAGAAACCATGGCACACTTGCTTTTTATTTTGCAGTTTTACAGCATTTTATTGTCTGGTTTATGGAATGTTGTGAAGCTCTTGCTCTGCCCTCTGCTGTTTTCCAAACCGTATAACCGGGGAGTTCGCAAGTAAGAGACTGAGATCACTTAATTCAAATAAAATACTGCTTTGAGCACGTGTTAGGCATTAAAGAGTATAATGGGTAAAGCTGAGGTTTTAGAGACAGACAGAATGAGTCTTGACCCTAGCCCCACTTCCTGCTGCTATGGGATTGTGGGGAGTTTATGTAAGGGAGAAGATGGACTGAAGCTATGTATCTATGATTTGTCCAGTTTTCTGTATGAATATTTTTATGATATTGCACTTAAAAATATAATATTTTATAGAATACTTTTTGCTTTCTATTGTAAGACACTAAAACAGATTTAAAATATGTATAAATGTGTATATGTGTGTATCTGTATACCACAGACTTCTGGGTCAAATTCGAAATCCTAGTACCTATCATGTATTTGGAGATTTGTTGCGTAGCTAGAGTCTTTTTTCACGTGAAGCCTGACATTTTTCTTATTCTGGACTAGCGTAGTTCTGATGGCCGTGTAAGGGGAGCTGGGGTCAGGAGGTGGGAAGAGCTGGCTGGGAGCAGGGCAGCCCGCCTCTCTGGAACCCAGGCGGGCCCAGCTTGCCCCGCAGGCAGCCAGGGTGCACACTGACACGCTGTGACAAACAGCCGGACAACAGCTTCAATCATATTTGTACCCGCAAGTGAAATCAACTAAACATAAAAAGTACTGTCTCAAAATTTTTTGGTTTAACTTTTACGTTTTACATACTAAACCCAGTGTTTGGGATCTAGGTTTAAGTTTGGAACAAACAGGATAGTTTGTACATAAAATATGGCTATAAAACCATTTTAACATTTTCCATGATGCAGAATAAAACAAGAAAATGCTGCAAATGGAATAAAAAACCAATTACATAAAATACAGGATTGAACAATTCTACTGTCAATGAAAAACGATAGTTTTCATTTGATCTGAGCAAAAAGCACAAACATACAGACCATGATAGTCATTCTGTACACAAACTCCCAGATGGCGAAAAACCCCACATGCTTCTGAGGCTGTCACTGTCAACCGCCCCTTCGCTTCCCGTTCCCAGCTTCAGAATTTGAGTCCAAGACCTGGCTTGGGCAGAGGACAGGAGCAATTGTGTTGTATCTTTGCTTGAGTTACCATTTTCCTGCTGCAGTTTATGTGGGCATCTTTTAAAATGTTGAATGTTATTGGGAAATATAAATAGGATGCTATCTTAGCGTAGAAACATCCCCCCCACCAAAAAAAAAAAAAAAACAAGAATAAAGAAGCGTGAATGGCCAGAAAAGCCAGAGGAGCCGAGGCCCATAGTAAAATGATGGCATAGTAAAATGATAATAGGAGTCCAGACATTGAAATGATTTTTATTTTAATTTAACAAAAGGCATTTTAAAAATTGAATTAAGAATCAAAATGAGCATGACTGGCTGCATCATAAATGTAAGGCCTATCCCAGATTTGGCTTGAATCTGTTCAGTAGGCCCCCTAAATGGCAATGTTTCTGAGCCATTTTCACCAGTGACTCATGGTGGATGATGTTTATATATCAGACATCTGGGCACATACAGATTTTTTTCACAGACTGTAAAAGCCTTTGTGAGGAAGTACAGTAAATAGCTCCACGGAAATCTTTTCTTCTTGGTGAGACACTCATACCAAAATATTTATTGTGAGCATGTGAACAATAGAATCATTCCCAAATAAGTATTTACTTTAAAAGGCTAAATAATATCATGGCTAATCTAAAGTTATTAATTTTAATGGCTGGTGATGCTGAGCATCCTTTCACAGTTCCCTGGGCCCTCTGTATGTCCTCCTTGGAGAATTGTCTGTTCAGGTCCTTTGCCCAGTTTTTAATTAAAACCACAATGAGGTACCACTTCACACCAGTCAGAATGGCCATCATAAACAGATCAACAAACAGTAAGTGCTGGTGAGGTTGTGGAGAAAAGGGAACCCTAGTGCACTGTTGGTGGGAATGCAGACTGATGCAGTCACTCTGGAAGACAGTATGGAATTTCTTCAGTAAACTAAAAATGGAATTGCCTTTTGACCTGGCAATTCCATTGCTGGGACTATATCCTAAGAACCCTGAAACACCAATTCAAAAGAACTTATGCACCCCAATGTTCATAGCAGCACAATTTACAATAGCCAAGTTCTAGAACCAACCTAAGTGCCCATCAGGAAATAAGTGGATCAAAAAATTATGGTACATTTACACAATGGAATACTACGCAGCAGAAAGAAAGAAGGAGCTCCTACCCTTTGCGACAGCACGGATGGAACTGGAAAGCATTATGCTAAGTGAAATAAGCCAAATACCATATGATCTCACCTATAAGTGGAATCTAATCACGAAAACAAACAAGCAAAATAGAAACAGGGACTTTGAAAAAAAGAACCAACTGACAGTAACCAGTAACCAAAGGGGAGGTGGGAGAGGATAATAGGAGAAAAGGAGGGAAGAATTGTCAAGGAACATGTATAAAGGACACATGGACAAAGCCAAAGGGGGGTAGGATTGAGGGTGGGAAGTGGGGATGGCTGGGGTGGGGGGGAGTGGTGAGGGGAAAATGAGGATGACCCTATTTGAACAATAATAAAAAAAATAAAGTGATTAATGATAGAATTTTAGAATGGCCTGACTTTTGTCAGGTATTATTAAGATGAACAACTTTATATCATTTCAAGATAAGCACAACATAATTTTTGTTACAATTATAATGGACAGCATTTTCTGACTATTAACATATTATGTAGTAGTGATCTTTTTAACAGTATTAGTTTGGCCCAGCCGCCTTTCACCTGGTACTAGGCATCGCTTCTGTGAAATCAATAGTAGACGTGTCCTGCGCATCTCCCTCACTGATACACATCAAAGAGACAGGTGCCCAGGAACGTGGCCAATCAGGTGGGCTGTGCTGCATAGATTGGAAGGTTGTGAGTTATGGAATATGTCTCAAGGAAGCATAACAGAATTCAAATGAACAATTTTGATGTCCTTAGAGGTAACCTTGAATGTACCCCAATGTTTTTTCAGTAAATACTTTACAAATACTTGAACTCAACAAAAATCAATGAAAACAGCAAGAAATGAATACCTGGTATATAATTTATAATGATTGCACACTAACACTGCTGCTGTAATATGCCTGATAAAAAAAATCATTGCATTTTTTCAAGGAGAATCGATACTTCTCTTACTGCAGACCTGTTTACAGAAGCTCTGCAGCAGAGTGAGCAGGGCACCCGTTTGGGGTGAGTGTTCAGGGTTCTTATTCAGCCTCTGAAGCTATGTTTGCCAAGTGACTGTGAATGGTCATTTAACTTCTTAAAACCTCCATTTTCTAATAATCAAGTTTAGGATAATGATACTCAGCACATGATTGTTAGGTTAAATGAAATAATGTGCGTTAAATGCTTATCCCAGTGCCTGAAGTATAATAAAGAATCTAAAGTATAGTGGCTGACCTTGTGATTTGATTGGTGAAAGCAAATGATCATGCAAAAGAGAATGGTAAAGGGCAGTTTGCCACAAAAATGTAGGCAATAATCAGTGACTTTTAAAATGGTTGATTTTATGGTTTTACTCCCAGAAGAGTAAGGACAGGGTAGGGCCATGGAAAAACTGGATCAGAAATGAGGACCCAGCTGGAAACTGACTCCAGTCTGTTCCCAGTGGGAAGCTCTGGAGCATGCACAGTCCTACAGTCTTAGTCTTACCTTAGGGCAGTGGGGCAACCTTTGCCGCCCCGCACTGTACTATAGGGATCCAGAGACTGGGACTGGGATGGGCAGCTTTCTTGCCCCTGAGGGGCACCTCTCCTGAGAAGGAGGCAGTAATTGCAGCAGCCGGAGTGGTGCACTAGCTGGTGAGATATGAGCAGAGCACCTGCAATGGTGGTTCTGTGATGGCCCTTCCCTTTCCTCCCTTCCCTGATCTGCCTCATTCTGTAATTCCTGTTGTTATATTCTTTGTCCCATAATGCTCTACATTTCCAGACAGTTCAGGTCAGACTTGTCATTTCCATGACATAACTGCTGCTGCAGGTTTCAGCATTTTTGTCCATAACTGTTGACTGTTCTGTCCTTTAAAGTGTAGAGCACTGTATTGTGTACTGGGTAGGGCCCAACATAGAGTGATGTAACCTGGGTTTGAAACTCGACTCTGCCATTTACTTGCTCAGTGAACTGAGCTCTGAGTCTCAGTTTCTTCATCTGTAAAATAGAAATAATAAGGTCACCTACTTTTTAGGATTCTGTGAAAATTCAGTGAGTTCATATAGTTAGAGCAGAACAGTATCAGATAGAGGGTAAGCACTAGCTAAATATTCAGTATTCATAGTCATAATGTACAGAGGCTGCTCTTGTTAGATTCAGATTCTTTATTAATTATGTTTTTAATTCTTCAGTTATTGCTGCATTTCCTAATTGCATTGCCCATATTTGTGCAATTTTTTTATATCCTTCATGTTCAATACCTCATCAATGTGAGGAAGCTTGACCAATGTCTTTGGCCTACAAACAATTTCCAGAAAAGCCTCTGGAGTGTTTTCTGTGACTACACTGAAGTGGTTGGATTTTAGTGAGGCGATGGGTAACTTTTAGACCAAGCGGGTTCCCAGAGGGACTCTTCCCCATCACTGTGAAGCCCTCTCTTTTTGTGGTATTTTTTTCTGTCTCAATATATGTCCCAAACTCCAAAGACTGAGTCAAAAATTGCCTCATGGAGACAAAATCTTAGTCTTTTAAAATGAATATGTACCACTGTTTTCCATTTTAGTGCTCATTTAATCCTAAAAATTACTGTGACACATTATCCCTATTGATTTAGGAATCGAGGGGAGAGATTCAGTTCACACTCAAGGTCACACAGCATGTTTTGTGTTGAAGTGTTTCGCGCTCACTACTTGAGGGATATCTCAGTTGCCACAGCTATGCTACCCCACAGGCGGCTCCACTGAGGTATATACAGGGCAGGTCCCAGAAAACACACACACACACACACACACACACACACAGCTGCCTAGGGCAGATTCTAAAGCATCTATTGTGTCTAGTTCTTCACCAAAGTTTACATTCAGGGAAGAGCACACACTGGTTAGTTTTTTCTGTAATTTGAGCAATCAGCTATTTTTGAATTGTCTTTTTAGCAAGTAAAGTAGGATGAATGTTACTTGTTAACTAGAATGACTGGCATTTTAATGATCACCAGATCCCTGATTCTATCTCCATTTACAGTGTGAACTTTTGGGGGTTTTCATGTAACACTCTGGGGAACCCATTGTGCTGTAGTGGTTGCTCAGACAATTGTGCCACCTAATGATAGTGACAGTGAGCAGTTGTCAGACATCACCATTCCTCTCTTTCCTCTTTTGTTAAATTAGGGCTAACAGCACTAGCAATCTAGAGTTATAGAGAGCAAATAAGATAATGGATAAAAGTACATCTACAAATAAATATCAGCCACTATTATTATACATGGTTATGAGAAGATAGAAGGAAGCATGGTTTATGAGTAAGTATTGGTTGAAGACTTGAGGTGTCTTTACATAAATAGAGGACTCACAAATTTAATAATAATAAAACTATTAGACAAAAACGTACATAGGGGTTCTACAAGACAATGGCCTGGATTTTTTGAAGACATCAAAGAGAATAAAAATTTAGGAACTTTGAATTAAAGGATACTAAAGAGGTAAGACACTAAATTCCACGTGTTATTGTCTCAGTTGTATCCTAAATTTGAAGGGAAAAATGTGATAAAGCAGTGATTCTCAAACTTAAGTGTGTTTAGAAGAACCATTGGGATCTTGTTCAATGAGTCTTAGGTCCTGCATTTCTAACAAGTTTCCAGGTAACACTGCCTAGTCTTCAGGCTGCACTGCAGGTAGTAAGGGGTAAACAGATTTGGGGGAACAATGGGGAAATTTGAATATGGGCCACATATTAGATAATATATCCACGATTAATTTCTTGAGTAAAGATATTATGCTTGCATAGAAAGTGTAATTATTTTTAAGGAGGTACCTGTTGAAATATTTAGTATTGAGATGTTATGATGTGTGAAACTAACTTTCAAATGGTTTGGGGGAAAAAGGTATATATGTATACTCATTGGTATGTGTGGAAAAGGAACCAATACGGTAAAATATTAATAACTTGTCAATATTGGCTGATGGTTTTGGATGTTCAATATGTTAACCTTTCACTCTGTAGTTTGAGATTTTTCAAAATGAATATTTTTAAGAAAATAATATGGCTCCTCAGTATAGTAATTTTTATAGTAGTTTCCAATATATTCCTTTTCTTATCACACCTCACACTAGAAATTGAAATTTCTTTACCCTCTGTCTTCTGGATGAGTTGGTTTGTAAGCTATTACTGGGGGCCTCTCGGGGTTAGGCCGCCATAGCAACCTCTGATCTTCCTACCCAAGTAAGAGCTTTCAAAGCCTTTTCTATTTTTTAAACAAGTTCCTTCTTTCTTTTCAGAAGCAACATAATACTCTTGTAGGAAAAGGGATCAAAGAAATACAGTCCCAAGTTCAAATTATTCTCCAAATTATACTGTTTCTACTTATCCAGAACTCTTTACCTGAAGGGTGATCTCCATATTTGGCTTCCTATTTAGAGACATCTTCATGCGCCTGGCCCCCTCCTTCCCAGGCCACTCCCCACTGCTGTTTAAAAGGAGACATGTGCATTACCACTTCAACACTGCCCAGTCTGGAAGCCTTCGTTATTCTTTACCCACGCGACCAAAGCCCTGAACTTTCATTTGCTTTCTTGCAAGTGTAAACTCTGAAGTGCCTCTTACAAAATAAAGTCACCCCACAGATTTGTGTCAGTGATCACCACCCCCACCCCACCTCCCCATTCTGTTCCCTTAGAACGGCTCTCACCAGGAGTTTGTGGAACAGTCTCTTCTCTTAGAAAAGGTCAGGTCCAATAATCCAGAAGTTTTTTGCATATTCTGGATAGTAATTATTTGTGACTTCAATATATTATAATTATTTTCTTCCAGTTTGTGATTTGATTTTCACTTTGGTTTTTTTTGTTGTGTTTATTGTATTTTTTCCATTATTATTTATCCCCCCTTATACCCTCCTTCTCCCACCACACTGTTGTCATGTCCATGAGTACTTTTTCCTTTTTGTTCAATCCCTGTACCCCCCATAGCTGTCATCCTGTTCTAAAGATCTAATATACAAGTTTTCCTCATATCTGGTGGCCGAGTTTCTTCCAGAGTGAGAGCCATTCTTTTTAGGGGTATTTGAAGTGATTTCTGGATTTCCCAATTCTTACAACCACCAAAAGTCATTTTATTCTTCCTTTCACTACTCCTGTACCACTGGAGTTACCACACAGGCTTATGGATGTAGGGATTTTATCCTCATCCCCTTATATTTTGATATTGGAGAATAAAATGTACCTAACTTTGTTAAAGATGTTTTCCATTGATTTTTTTCTTCTGTTACGTGCACTAGTCAGGATCAGTCAGGGAAATCTAGCCACTGTGAGTTTTATGAACAAAGAATTTATAATAGAAATGAGACCTTACATAATTGGGGAAAAAGCTGGGGAAGTGCAGATCTGGCATTGGGAGTCAGAGTGTCAGAGGTGTCACAGATGAGCAAGTCAGAGCTTGTGAGGAAATCTGAGAAGACGAGGATGGCCCCACAGCTAGGCGGGATCACGGAGTAGGAACTTGTGGAAAGGTCTATAGAAAACTGTTGCCTCTGTGTAGCAACCATTTCTGCTGGTCTGCTGCCAACCATGCGGTAGTGGGCCTGGGGCTTCTGTTTGTATTCACAATCAGTGTTGAGGAAGATGAGCTGGATGCAAACCAGAGAAGAGCAAGAACCGGTAGGCTTCATCCAAGCTTATCTGCATCTACCCAACACCAAAACAGACTCGGAATACCTTCTGAGGACAAAGGCCACTGCTTTCTAGGTCTTGTGTAAGTTTCTCTTTTGACCAGCTCTAATCTAGAACTATTACAGGCAAAGAGATTCCAGAAAACAGTTTTCAGCTTACCCAAGTCTCCTCAGAACAAGGCAGGATACTTGAGAAAGTCTCCTGACTCCCCATGTTCAGCTGAATGCACTTCACTGCACCCCTGTTCCATACTGAGAATGTCACTGTCATTGACTCCTCACTTGTTTTCCCAGAAGATTGCATCAGTCCCTGTTACTTTATTAGTGCAAGAGTCTGTGCCTTACTCCAACACCTTGCTCATTATCTGGTGCATGGTAGGAATTTATCACACATTTGTTGAAATAGAATGAACACTGAGGAAATAATAAAAAAGGAGGCCTTGTAGAGAGAAATTTTCTCAATGAGTATGTTGCATGAAGGAAGTGCCAAATGCTTTAGGAAGCAGCTAAAATCAATAACAGAATTCACGTTATTTCAGTTATGATAGAAAGGGAAATATAAAGTCTAAGAAGAATTGACTTATTTTTACCTGATAAATATGTTTCTAAAGAGAAATGAGTCAAGAAAGCAATGGTGTTGGAAGTGACTCAACTGGAAAGAGGAGCGGAATCAGTGCTTGCCAGACAGCGGGCCACAAATTAAAGTTAATATACACCCATAGAGCCAGAAATCTTGATATTTATTTCTTAACTGTTTTCCCAATGTTCTGGCAATATGCACTAGCTCTCAGCCTCTTCCCCTCTGCCCACACTCCTCCTTTTCTGGTTTGGATATCCTTGTTTTTCTCGTTCTGAGGTAGTTTAACTTCTCATCTCAGAAGAAGCACCATGGTTTTGAATCCTGGCTCCATTCTTTATTCATACTTTCTGAGTCTCAGATTTTGATTCTGCAAAACTGAAAATATTTTCTATTGCAAAGGCTAATAATTAACCCATTACTGGCACTTAATAAATGTAAGTTTCTCCCTGTTTTTCTTTTTTCCAAGACTAAGAAGGAAGATTAGGAGACATCTGCTGTTGCTCCCCATGTTCCCTAGCAACTGACCTGTCCCTCCTATCCCAGTTCTTTCTAGCACATACCATATCCTTACAGGAGGATCTAGTGAATACAACCCCCACTGTCTTTTTATTATATTTACCCAGATTGGCTTTTCAAGTCTGCTGATTCTCACAATTTCTTTTTTGTTTGTTTTTCTGTAATTTTTATCTTTTAACCATTTTTTATTCTCAATTACAGTAAACATGTGTTATTATATTAGTTTCAAGTACACCCCAGTGATTAGACATTAGAGAACTTAATAAATGATTATCCCAGTAAATCTCACACCCATCTGACACCATACATAGTTATTACAATATTACTGATTATATTCCCTATGCTGTATTTTACATTTCCATGACTATTCGGTAACAACCAATTTTACTGTATTTACTTTCCTAGAGAGAGAGAGGAAAAGAGGGGGAAAGAGAGAGAGAAACATCAATGTGAGAGAGAAATATCAGTTTGTTGCCTTTCATATGTGCCTTGACCAGGGACCAAACCTACAACCCAGGCATGTGCCCTAACTAGAAACCAAACCAGTGACCTTTTAGTTTACAGAAACATGCCCAACCAACTGAACCACATGAGCTAGGGTCTAATCTGAATTTCTTAATGCCATTGCCTTTTTTGCCTGTTCCCCAAAACTCCTTCCCATCTGACAACTATCAAAACATTCTCTGTATCTATGATTCTGTTTCTGTTCTGCTAGATCATGTATTTTGTTTTTTTAGATTCAATTGTTGATAGATATGTATTTATTGCCATTATATTATTAATATTTTCTTCTCCTCCTTTTTGACTTGATCTTTATTGTGTTTTTTCCATTACCATTTAATCCCCTACTAATTCCCTTCCCCCAGCAATTACCACACTGCTGTCCATGTCCATGAGTCCCTTCTTCTTTTCGATCAAAGTCTACCCCCAATCTTCCCCTTATACTAGCTGTCATCTACTCTCCGTCTATGAATCTGTCCCCGTTTTGCTTGTTAAATCAGCTTGTTCATTAGATTCCACATGGGCAAAATCATATGGTATTTGTCTATTTCACTTAGCATAATGTTCTCAGGACCATTCATAGTGTCACAAAGGGTAAAATTTTCTTCTTTTTATGGCTAAGTAGTATTCCATTATATAAATATCCCATAGTTGTTTTCACTCATCTATTGATGGACACTTAGGCTGCTTCCATATCTTGGTGATTGTAACTAATGCTGTAATGAACAGAGGGGTGCTTATGTCTTTTCGAATTAGTGTTTGGGGTTCCTTCACATATATTCCCAGAAGTGGGATTGCTGAGTTAAAAGGGACATCCATTTTTAATTTTTTGAGGAATCTCCATACTGCTTTCCACAGTGGCTGCACCAATCTACATTCCCACCAATACTGCAAAAGAATTCCCCTATCTCCACATCCTCACCAGCACTTGTTTGTTGATTTATTGATGATAGCTATTCTGACAGGTGTGAGATGGTATCTCTTTAAGGTTTAATTTGCATTTCTCTGATGATTAGTGACATGAAGCATCTTTTCATCTGTCTATTGGCCATCTGTATGCCCTCTTTGGATAAGTGTCTATTCAGGTCTTTTGCCCATTTTTTAACTGGGTTGTTTGTTTGTATTGGTGTTGAGTTTTGTAAGTACTTTATAAGTTCTGGATATTAACCCTTTATTAGATGTGTCTGTGAATATATTCCCCCATTCTGTGGGTTGTCTTTTTATTTTGTTGATGATTTCCTTTGCTATGCAAAAACTTTTAAGTTTGATGTAGTCCCATTTATTTATTTTTTCTCTTGTTTTCCTTGCCTGAGGAGATATATTTCATACAAAATTTCTGCAAACAATGTCTGAGATTTTGCTGCCTATGTTTTCTTCAAGGATTTTCATGGTTTTGGGTCTAATATTTATGTCTTTAATCCATTTTTAATTTATTTTTGTGTCTCGTGTAAGAAGATGACCTAGTTTCATTTTTCTGCACTCATCTGCCTAATTGTCCCACATTCATCTGCCTAATTTTCCCAACACCACTTATTGAATAAATTATCTTCACCCATTTTATGTGCTCACTTCCTCTGTCAAATATTAAATGACTATTAAGTTGTGGCTTTATTTCTGGGCTCTCTATTCTGTTTCACTGACCTATGTGTCTGTTTTTATGCCAGTACCAGGCTTTTTATTACTATGGCCTTACAGTATAATTTGATATTATGTAGTGTGATTCCTCCAACTTTGTTCTTCTTTCTCAGGATTACTGTTGCTATGTGGGGCCCTTTGTGGTTCCATACAAATTTTTGAAATACTTGTTTTAGGTCTGTGAAGTATGTCATTGGAATCTTGATAGGAATTGTATTGAATCTATAGATTGTTTTGGGTGGTATGGACTTTTTAATGACATTAATTCTTCCTATCCATGAACATGGTATGTGCTTCCACTTGTTTGTATCTTCTTCAATTGCTTTCTTCAGTGTCTCATAATTTTCCAAGTATAGGGCTTTTACATCCTTAGTCAGGTTTGTTCTTGGGTATGTTATTCTTTTTGAATAAATTGTAAATGGAATTGTTTTATTAATTTCCCTTTCTGTTAGTTCATTATTGGCATATAAAAATGCAATTGATTTCTGGATATTAATTTTGTATCCTGCTACTTTGCTGAATTCATTTATTAGTTCTAGTAGTTTCTTGGTGGAATCTTTGAGGTTCTCTATGTAGAGTATCATGTCATCTATAAATAAAGACAGTTTTACTTCTTCCTTTACAATTTGGATGTCTTTTATTTCTTCTTCTTGTCTAATTACTGTAGCTAGGACTTCCAGTACTATGTTGAATAAGAGAGGTGAAAGCAGACATCCCTCTCTTCTTCCCAATCTTAAGGGGAACGCTTGTACTTTTTGCCCAAGTATGATGTAAGAATATTGAGTATGATGCTGGCAGTGGGTTTGTCATGGATGGCTATAGGAAACTGACCCACCTGGCAATGGCAAATGTAGCCCAGCCCTATTGGAAAACCAATAGGTGCATGTTGGCACACAGGAAGCCAAAACCACAGATCAGCTTTCCTGTGAGAAACCAGGATTATTATTCCTAGGCTGCATTATTCCTAGGCTGCTTTGAGGCTTGCTCTTACTAAAACTCTCTCACCCTGAACTGAAGCAGCAAATGCTTACTGCATATCTTTAAAGTAACTTCCTGAAGTCTGTGCTAATTCTCCCAAGGACGGAGTGTAACAGACCAATCACTCTTACTGTTCTTTTGCATTTGCAACATTTTTCCTTGTTAATCTCTAAGAAGTAATCAGTAAGATCCTTTCCTTTGTTATCTGTAAAAAGTAATCATGTAAAACAAACCTGAGCATAATGAATGAGAACCTTCTTTGATGTATGCTATTAAAAAGCAATAAAAGCCTGTCCAGGCAAGGGTCAGGGTGCTCTCTCTCTCAAACAGTGACCATGCTGTCCCTTTTTCTCCACAGGACTTCTGTAGTCTGTGTGAATTTGTTCATCATATCCACAACACTGTGGACACTGCTGACCAGAGTCCGCATCAGATGGCCTTTATTATGTTTAGGTATGTTCCCCCTAGTCCCACTTTGCTGAGAGCTTTTATCATAAATGGCTGCTGGATTATCAACTTTTACTGCATCTATTGATAATATCATGTGGTTTTTATCCTTCTTTTGTTTATGTAGTGAATCACATTTATTGATTTGTGACTGTTGTACCAACCTTGCATTCCCAGAAGAAATCCCACTTGATCATGATGTATGATCCTTTTGATGCATTGCTG
The DNA here is from genome assembly GCA_028533065.1 of Trachops cirrhosus. Taxonomy (NCBI): domain Eukaryota; kingdom Metazoa; phylum Chordata; class Mammalia; order Chiroptera; family Phyllostomidae; genus Trachops; species Trachops cirrhosus. Next base: position 52,325,276 of record CM052543.1, on the reverse strand, counting down.
TATTCAGTTTGCTAATATTTTCTTGAGGATTTTCATCTTCTTCTTAAAGAAGACCCTTTAACATTTCATAAAATACTAGTTTGGTGGTGATGAACTACTTTAGATTTTATTTTTGTCTCAGAATCTCTTTATCTAACCTTTAATTCTAAATGATAACTTTGCTGGGTAGAGTAAACTTGGTTATAGGTTCTTGATTTTCATTACTTTAAATGTTTCTTGCCAATCCCTTCAGGCCTGCAATGTTTCTCTTGAGAAATCATCTGACAGTCTCATGGGAGCTCCCTTTTAGGTAGCTAACTGCTTTTTTCTTAATGCTTTTAAGATTCTCCCTTTGTCTTTAACCTTTGACATTTTAATTATGATGTGTCTTGAGGTAGGCCTCTTTGGGTTCATCTAGTTTGGGACTCTCTGTGATTCTTGGACTTGTATGTCTACTTCCTTTACCAAGTTACGGAAGTTTTCTGTCATTATTTTTTCAAATATGTTTTCAATTTCTTCCTCTTTCTCCTCCTTCCAGTACCCCCATGATGTGAATATTGGTATACTTAAAGATGTCCCAGTCAATGGTCATAGCCAGTCCTTGCAGTTGATCAGCCTGGGTAAATCTCCCCCATTGACCTGCCAACAGCAATCAAGGCTCAACTACAAAGGAAGAGTATACTCACCCCACCTGAGGGCACACCTCGAGTACCCAGCTTGAGTAAAAGGGGAGGCTGTACCACTGGACCCTATAAAACCCCTGCTACATTGGGCTATTCTATCAAGCCTAGAAGATGTAGAAGCTGTACCTAACACATAAAACATAAACATAGGAGACTGCCAAAATGAGGAAACAAAGAAACATAACTCAAATGAAAAAAAAAAACAGATAAAACTCCAGAAAAAGAACTAAACAAAATGAAGATAATCAATCTACTAGATGCAGACTTCAAAACACTGATTATAAAGATGCTCAAGGAACTTAGTAAGAACCTCAAAAGCATGAAAGCGAGCCAGTCAGAAATGAAAGATATGCTAATTGAAATAAAGAATAATTTACAGGGAATGAACAGTAGAGATATAGCCGAGAATCTAGTCAGTGATTTGGAATAAAAGGAAGCAAAAAACACCCAATTAGAAGAGCAAAAAGAAAACAGAATTGAAAGAAATGAGATAGCATATGGAGCCTCTCAAAGTTTCTTAATGTCACAACTTTTTTCTTCTCTTTTCTTTTTCTCTTCCTTCCATTTCCTTCGTTTTCTCCTTTCTTGACTTCCCATAAGTATTAGTTTCTTATAGGTACTCTAAAAAATCACTACAAACTAAAGGCAACACAAAATTTATTATTTTATAGCTTTGAGTTCAAAGTACTAAATCAGTTACACTGGCCTAAAATCAAGGTGTCAGTAGGCCTGTGCTTTTTATGGACGCTCTAAGGGAGAATTTGTTTCTTCTTCTCTCACTTTTAGTGGCCATCTGTATTCCTTGGCTTGTAGCCCGTCTCTTTATCTTCAGAGCCAACAGAATAGTGTCTACTCTCCGGTATGACCTTTGCTTCTTTCCTTATGTCTTCCCTGTCTGATTCTGATTCAGCTGCCTCCCTCTTATAAGGACTCTTGTAACTACAGTGGGCTAATATGGATAATATAGTGCAATTGTCATATCTCAAGATCTGTACCTGCATTATATTTGCAAAATTGCTTTCACAATGTAAGGTAACGTTTTCAGGTTAAACATAAGGATATGGACATGAGACAAGAGATAGAATAGAATAGGAATGGGGAAGTCCTGAGACACTACAGTTGTTCTTCAGTCAGCATCCTGATTTCCATGAATCACCTTGTGACAGCTGGCAAGGAGTCAAGCTTGCGCACCAGAGTTTCAGTTGCACCTTTGTCACATTATCCTAAATTAGCATTGCAGTTTTCCTCACTATGTGGGTGATAAAGCAGAATCGGGGGACCCAATAAAACCTGTACCCTTTGGGCAGAAGGGGTCCATTCTCTGGTCAAAGGTGGTCTACTCCCATATCTTGGGAAGTATACTTTGCTTAAGAAATCACTCTCTTTTTTTTTTTTGCCTCACTTAACTCTGTATGTAGTCTGTTCAGTTCTTTGTTTGTGACCACCAAAAGCCTGAACCCCAAATCCATCTACAACAGACATTTTGGGGGGCCCATTACTCAGCTTTTTTTTCACAACCCATTTTATCCTTCCTTCAACTTTCTCCTGCATCCTTTCCTGTCTGTTTTCCTTCTTGCTGACCCTCTTATAAGAGCACACCTGTCCCACATTTTATCACACATGGTCAAAGTAAGTGACTCTCATTTTGTCAAACAAATTGCAAAGTGAGGATGACAGACAATAGTCATAATACTCAATTAGATTATAAGGTAGAAAAACTCATCTTTCAAATACATAAATTGAATGGATGATCTGCTACTAATTTACCTCTTGGAGTTTATTTTCATCATAATCAACCACAAAGAACTGCATATCTGTGATGTTACTTAAGTTAAGCTCTCTTTCCTCTTGCTACTAGCTACGTTTTTTTCAACTAACAAATTTTTTTACACTTGACCTTTCTTGTTTCCTTCAATATTTGTAAGAATTCCCTTATTCCTTTAGCCAATTAGCATGGAGGAAAAATTTAGATTAGGATTCCAAATAACTGGAGTTAGATTCTAGTCTGACACTAGCTGAATGACTTTTGGCAAATTGTTTAGCTCTTTTGAGACTCAGTTTCCTCATGATTAAGGGACATAAAGGAAAGAATAAACAAGTGGGATCTCATCAAAATAAAAAGCTTCTGCATGGCTAAAGAAAACAGTATTAAAATCAAAAGAGAACCAACTGTATGGGAAAACATATTTGCCAATGATACCTCAGACAAGGGTTTAATCTCCAAGATATATAAAGAACTTACACGACTCCACTCGAAGAAGACAAGAAA
>CM052543.1:52296276-52321845 GCA_028533065.1 Trachops cirrhosus | reverse complement strand
GGCACAGGGGTCACACCATTTTTTGGTCAAAAACTGCTGAACACTCAGCAAGATATAGGCAGGTGTGTTCATCAATCACCCATCATGAAATGGGCAAATGTGTTGAGTCTTAAAAAAAATTCACTGAAGCTGAAGCAGCCTCTCACAACAATGCCAGCTGGTACACTAATACAAATGGGTTCCTAGAACACTCACCTAGCGGGGGAAGCCTGTACTACAAGGAACCTGCCCTCTAGAAGATAATTCCCTTGTTTTGCGGGGGGTGCCCCGTTGTATTTTAAGTGAGGCTCTTATAGCAGCCACCTACGGTTCAATCTTGCCTTTACTCTGTTAATCGCTATAAGTTAATTGGAGTATTTAAACCAACTAACAGTTTATATACGTACTGATATGCTTGGATTTAGTTCTACTGTTTTCTTATTTCTTTACCCCCTCTGTTTTTAGTTTCTATTCTCTCCTTTATTCGGGGGAAATATTTTTAGTATTCCTTCTTAATTTTATTACATGGCTTTTTTTTATCTCTCTGTGTATGTGTATTTTATTTTTAGTGGTTCCTTAGAGGTTACAATATACATACCTAACATTTCACAGTCTACTAGAATTTCATTTAGTATTTCTTATCGTACAGATCTGGTAGTTTATTTCACCTGAAAATTTCTTTGTCACGTTTCATTTCTGAAGGATATTTTCACTGGATATAGAATTGATAAGATTTTTTGTTTCTTTTTTTTTTTAACACTTCAAAGATGTTGTCATCTGACCTTGATGGCTTCTGATGAGAAATCAATAATCATTCAAGTCATTGCCCTCCTGGCAGTAACATGTCATTTTTCTCTAAATACTTACAAAACTTTATATCTGAATTTAGGTTTTTGTCTATAATGTGTCTAGTGTTAGGTTGTTTTTTTTTACTTTATCCCTTTGGAACTTACCAAGCATTTTCAATCCATAAACGTATGCTTTTTATGAAAGTTGGCAAGTATTCAGCCATTATATCATAATTTTTTTTCTGCTTCAATATCTTTCTCCTCTTCTGGGAGAACTCCAAATATACACATATTGGACCTTTGACCCTCAATAGGTCTCTGAGATGCTATCCAATTTTTTCAATCTTTTTATTCTTTGTTACTGTCACTATAAGAGATCTGTCCAGAAGGTATCCAGCTAAGTAATATGAAAAATAGAGACATTTATTGAAGGAAATACAAGATACAGAAAACTGTACCCAAGACAATGATGCCTCAGTTCTCTTCAAGAAGTTGGCACCTTGGAACCTCACACAGTTCTCCCAATCACCATCAGCTTCCCCGTTGTAGTTTCATGAATATCATCAACAGTCTGATATCTCCTCCCTTTCAAAGGTGATTTTAGTTTTGGGGAAAGCCAGAAGTTGCAGGGTGCCAATTCTGTGCTGTAGGGAGGCTGAGTCACCTGGGTGATTTGAATTTTCACCAAAAATCTCTACATGAGATGTGATGCTTGAGTGGGCATGTGTGTTGTCATGATGAAGCTGCCAATCACCAGTTGCCCATAGCTGTGGCCTTCTGAATCATCCAAATAGTTTCCACAGAGGAATGCTCAAACTTAATGCAAAATTTGATGCAGATTCATTGCTGTACACACTCAGTCGCTTTTAATGTGACAGTCACACAGTACACATGCTCACTCACTGACTAGTACAGTGAAGTTGCCTTTGTACATGAACATGCATTCCAGTCCACTCTCCTTGGCTGCCAGGTTACAAAACAGCATAGTAATGCAAACTTTTTGTAGTGCAAACTGTTCTCCTTTTACACATATTAACAATGCCTGGACTTTTTCTGGATAGACATCATATATCTGCTTTGCTTTTGAGTCCATTCAGTAATTCTTTATTTCAGATATTAAATTCTCAGTTCTAAAATTTTCATTCTAAAATTTCCATTTGGTTCTTTTTTATTGTTTTATTTCCTGTTAAGATACTTTATCTTTTTATTCATTTTATTTGTGTGTTTTATTTTTGACCTTCATGGGACATAATGTTCCTTTAAAGTCTTTGAAAATTCTAATATTTATTTTGATGATGCATCCTTTGCCTTATTTATTTATTTTTATTTATTTATTATTTTTGCTTCCTCATATGTCAGGTAATTTTGAATTGTATCTTAGACTCTGTCGACTATTACAGTCTTCTTCAGAATGTTGATATTCTTGTATTAGCAGGCAATCAACAAGTGAGCTGTGGATTCAAAAAGAGTAACTATCTCTGTATGTTTTAGTTTCTGTAGAAGTCATTTTGAAAGAGTAATCCCTACTCTTTTCAGAGGATTACTGTTGGAATCAAATGTAATAATCTGTGGGAAAATGTTTTGATAGCTAAGGGCACCCTATAAAATTCAAGGAAGTACTGGTAACTGAATTTGATGGGGCATTGTATAAAGGGCCATGAGCAGAAAATATAATACACAATTAGTTAAGGCATCTTGAACTAAACTAAATGAAGAGGAAAGATGTTATTAGAAGTCCAGATAAAGCAATAATATGATAATGTCTTTAAGACTATATGTGCCTTTAAAATTAAAAGGCAGTAATGGAGGAAGTTTCTTTTTTAATTTTTTATTTATTTTTTGCCCTGGCTGATGTTGCTCAGTGGATTGAGTGCTGGCCTGAGAACCAAATCATTGCTGGTTAAATTCTCAGTCGGGGCACATGCCTGGGGTGCAGACAAGGTTCCCCTGTTGGGGGCGTGTGAGAGGCAACCCAATCAATGTATCTCTCATGCATTGATGTTTCTCTCTCTTTTTCTCCCTGCCTTCCCCCTCTCTAAAAAGTAAGTAAATAAAATTGTAAAAAATATATAAAAATTTTATTTTTTTAACATTACAGTTTACATTTAATGTTATTTTGTATTAGCTTCAGGCGTACAGACAGCATAGTGGTTAGACGATTATGTACTTCACAAAGTGTTCCCCTGATATTTCCAGCGCCCAACTGGCACCCTTTATCAGATGTGTCATTGGTGGGTATTTTCTTCTGTTTAGTGGGTTGTCTTTCCACTTCATTGATGGTTTCCTTTGCTGGGCAAAAACTTTTTAGTTTGATGTAGTCCTATTTGTTTATTTTTTTCTTTTGTTTCCCTTGCCTGGGGAGATATGTCAGAAAAATATATTTCTAAGAGAAATATTTTAGTAAAAGAGATTTTACTACCTATGTTTTCTTCTAGAAGTTTTATGGTTTTGAGTCCTACATTTAAGTCTTTTATCCATTTTTAGTTTATTGTTTTCCTATGGTGTAAGAAGGTGGTCTAGTTTCATTTTTTTGCAGGTATCTGTCCGCTTTTCCCAGTGCCATTTTTTGAATAGACTGTCTTTAGCCCATTGTATGTGCTTGCTTCCTCTGTCAAATATTTTTATTATTTTTATTTTATTTTATCTTAATTGTTGTTCAAGTACAGTTTTCTGGCTTTTACTCCCATCCCAGCCCTCCACCTCCCTCCCATTTCCACTACCCCAAGTTTTTGTCCATGTGTCCTTTCTCTGTCAAATATTAATTGACTATAAAGGTGTGGGTTTATTTTGGGGCTATCTATTCTGTTCCATTGATGTACAGTTCTATTTTCACACCATTACTATGGTGTTTTGATTACTACAGCCTTGAAGTATATATCAGATAGCATGATTCCTCTAACTTTATTCTTCTTTCTCAAGATTACTATGGCTAGTCATGTTCTTTTGTGGTTTCGTATCAATTTTTCAATTATTTGTTCTAGTTCTGTGAGGTAATTCCATTGGTATTTTAATAGGAAATGCATAGAATCTATAGATTGCTTTGTGTAGTATGGATATTTTAACAATGTTAATTCTTCCTATTCATAAGCATGGTATATTCTATTTATGTGTCTGATTTACATTTTTAAATATTACATTAGTTGCTTGAGCTTAGGGAGGAAAGAATGGAAACTGAGAGAATCATTAGAACCCTATTGTCAGGGTCCAGGTGAGAGACATTATGACTTAGAGCAGGGTGGTGGTAGTAGAGATGGAGATGAAAGATTGGGTATATTTCAAAGGGAAAGCTGAGGGATATGCTCACAGATTGGATGTGCATTTCTGTGAAGGAAAAATAATTGTGGATGACTGTAAGGTGTTTGGGGAATGGTGGTACCATTTACAAAGATGGGGGAAACTGGGCCTGGTATTTTGATAGGGATTGCATTGGATTTATAGATTGCTTTGTACTATGGATATTTTAACAATGTTAATTCTTTCTAGAAGGTGGGTTTTTATTTAAATTTAATGTTTTTAACAATTTGAATATTTCAAGAGAGAAAGAAAAATTACATTACCTGGAGCCTATAATGTAACTTCTTTTAGTAGTCTAGAAGAACCATACTTTATTTTCATATCATGTTTAGTGGTTTCTAAAACATTTCCTCGTCTGTTTCTTCATTTGAACTTTATAGCAGCTTTGCGAAGTAGTACAGATATTCATTTAACTTTGTGTGAGAAAATTAACATTTCAGAATTTAGGCAATATGCAGAAAATTGTCTCAGAAATAAGCCTGGAGCTGAGATTTAACCTGGATGTTTTGTATTTAAGAGAAGTGCTCATTCTTCCTCACCAGAAGCCCTGGATGCACTTGTCAGTCAGTTAAACTTTCAGAAGCATTTACAGGTATGACACCCTGGCCTTGGTGAGGTAGCAGAGACCAAGTGAATGTTCATCTCCTGAGTAATCAACCGCTAACTATGCAGCAGTACCAACACAGGCTTCCAACTTAACTGCATAGATATGTGGAATCCCTTAGTATCTTCACTACCCACCACATCCTCCAAAGAAGGAAAACTGGGGAAAAAAAAGCAGTTAAGGTGACTCTACCTGGAGACTGACCAGTACGACTTTATATAAGCAGAGAAGTTATGGGTTGTGGCTGTTTGGAAGATATGTGAATTGGTTTCCATTTAAACTTGCTCCCCTTACATCTGACCATTGTGGGATCTAAGAGATGGACTTAAGTGGTGGATGCAGCTGTCTATAAAACATGAGCTTTGTGGTACCCATTTCTTACTGCATGTTAATGGTGCCAGATGAGCTGCCTAAACAAAGAATCTGGATCTTAGAGAATAATAAAATGTACCTAGATCTCACGGGAGGGACCTGAGCTCCTATAGCCCCTAGCTAGAGCTCCCACTCTGCCTATTTCAGCCAATATTCTTGTCTTCTACAGATTGTTCCTATGGCCACAAAGCCTGACCAAATAAACACTTTATACTGATACAAATCTCACACATTTTATGAAAAAAGTCTTTAAATGGTAGGAGTGCGTGTGTGCATGTGTGTGTGCGTGTGTGCATGTGTGTGTGTGTGGAGCTCTCCTGATGAGGGAAAACTACATTAGTCAGTGTGGAAGACTTGTATATTATGTAGTAGAGTCACTTCCAGGAGAGTTGGGTTTAATTAGAGATAATATGCAAAAGTAAAGTAGAAAATAAAGAAGAAGATAATTTTTATTAAGGGACTAATAGTACATTCATTTGTGTAGCTTACAGTTTATTATAGTTTTTGGCTAAGCATACTTTTAAGGATATTTATGGCACAAATTAACTTTTCAGTTACCAATCAGGAATTGCTCTCTGAATTGTTCAGTGAGAACAGAGGCCCCTCCCCAACTGGACAACAGGGTCCTTTGGCTTTGGAAGTGATCACACGAGGGGGTGGGCCTAGGAGCCTCACTGCACAGCTTGACTTGGAGGCCAGATTCTCAACTTGTCTCATGTCACCTTTCCTCCAAATTTAGCACAGCAATTTAAAACTTTATTTTTTCTTTTCCTCCCCTTTCTCTCTCATTAACACAGCTTAACGATGTTTCATTGTCTCTTCTCGAGGGGAAATTCTTAACCTTCACTAGGGCTGCAGGTTTCCATGTTATCCTCTCCGCAACATTTACTTTGGTCTAGGAAGCTGAATTTGTTTTTTTTTTTCAAGAACAGTCTTCCTGATATTTATCCATGGTACTTCTCAAATCTTGCTTTAACAGGACAGCAATAAAATGGTCATATAAAAATAATTGCACCCTTCAGCCTCTGGGTCCTATCCACTTCCCTTCCTATGACAGAGTGTTTCAAAGAACAACAAAAAGAAAGAGGAGACAAAGGAAGGACAAGATAACACACAGTCAGGTGAGCCTTGGAGTATAGGGAACTACTCATATAATGTATTCTTCAGATATTTCCTAACAGACAGCAAAAGTAAGTTACAGGTGGGGTGACCATACACCCCATGGTGCCCAGGACATCCTGGTTTATACTTACTATCCTCATATCCAATCCAGTTAGCACTGCCTTTGATCCTCCAAAGTGTCTAGATTTTTTCACCCATGAGTGTTTTTTCATGTCCAAATCACATTGCACATTCTGAGAAACAAACATGGAATATCTAAAATTCAGGTCTGTTTTTGGCCTTTGGGAGGTCTGGTACTCAGACAAATGTGCAAGCTCAGAAACATTTATCAAGGAAATGTGTTCTAAACAGAGAGCACTCACTCATCTTCTGGAAGGCATTTCATCTTGGTTTCCAGAGGACTTATTAGACAGCTAGAATTTAGGAACAACACCAAGCTCCAAGAAGAGACAATTTCTATTGAGAAGGACATGTGTGTTTTTGAGGATGGATGCGTGAGAAGAGTGGGGATTTGGATGTCAATGAAGTTAATGGAATGCAGTGAAAAGGAGGACTTTGGAATCAGGCACATCTTCAACCCGATTCTACTGCTTATTGGTTATGATATGACCTTCCCACACCTCAAGTTCCTCATCTATACAATTAGACTAATTAAATGATGATAAAAATATATGGACCTTATGGTAGTTAGAATGATTAAATGTAAAGAATAATGACTGGAACAGAATAATAGTGATAGCTGATATTTTACAGATGCTTATTATGTACGAGACACTATCCTAAGAACTTCTTATTAATTAACTTAAATTTTATGAGACTAAAAAGATAACGTACTCTTTTTTCCCTTTATTTTTATTGTTGACACTAATACATGCGTTCCCATTTTCCCCCCATTTGCCTGCCTCCACCCATCCCCACCGCTGGCCATCACCACACTGTCATCTATATCTGTGAGTTATGCATATGTGTTCTTTGGCCAATCCCGTCACCTTTTTTCATTCATTTGCCCCCACCCCAGGTCCATCCCCTCTGACAGCTGTCAGCCTCTTCCATGTATCCATGCCTCTGTTTCTATTTTGTTCATCAGTTTATTTTATTCATTAGATTCCACATATAACCTACTCTTACATTAGCATTTTATAGATGATGAATCTGAGACATAGAGTGACTAAGGTCCAGGAATAATGGAACCTGAATTTGACCCAGACAGACTGGTTTTAGGGTTGTTTTTGGTATAGCTGTTAAACATGACCTCAGTCACTATTTTCTACAGCAGTTCTCTGCCAAGTAAGCAGCAGATGTTATTAATATGGGCAAGAGAAAGAAAAAAATTAATTCCAATGAAATGAAAAATCACACAAATTGTAGTACTTTAATCTGCAACATCCTATATGGAATGTGCCTATAAAGTTATGTCAGACTTCCTTGTGCCTTACATATAAGAAACATTTCTGTGCATCAGTACATTTTACATTACTTTTGATGGCAATGCCATTTTAGCCTATTTCTCTCTTTTGGAACTCCTGTGAAGCACATTAATATGAGACAGGAACTCTTAAAGTAGACATATATCACTGGGTTATCCTTTAACTAACACTCCCTTAATTTATTATCAATATAAAATATTACAAATATGCATGCTCTCCTCCCAGGATGCTGGACTATCAATTCTGTGTGTGTGCGGACCCAAGGTCATACTGGATGAACAGCTGGATAGTCAGTCCTTCCACTGGATTTTGTAGAAAGGACTCCATTCTGATGATCACTCAGCAGTGCCTCACCTGACCTTTGGGAAACCCACGGCCAGTTAGTCAGCACTTAGGCATCTTCATTCTATGTTCTTACCCTGAAACCCTGAAACCCAAAAGGTCCATACTGACTCCCCACATTTCTCAGTTTCACCAAGGAAGAGGGAATGTACTGTTTTCCCTAGTTCAAACCTGAATAAATTCAGTACTCCCTCCAGCAATCACCATGCATTTTCTTTTGTAAAGTCAACATCTTCCTATCTCTTCCTTATTTTTTTCATTTATCAGTTCTCTGTCCTCTCTTCTCTTTTCATGTCTCCTTTTTCTCTCCCTATTTCCGCAAAGCTAAGAATCATTGCTAGTCTCAAATGAGACTGAGCAAGGAAATTTGCAAGTTATTTTCTTGCCACCTGGGGCCCAATCTCACTGATGATGACATTATGTGGGCTCCCTGGAATATAGCATGAAGCATATTCTTGTTCTTTTTGTTTTCATTCTCTTTATTTTTCAAGCCATTGTGATATACATCATCATGATCAACCTGACAGGAGCCATTTGTGGAATAGGGATGATACAAAGATTTCTCTTTACTCTCCGGATGAAGATTAATTCTTAGTATACTCAGAGTTTGATCCAGTTTCTGGTATCAAAAAAATATTATGAATGAGTGATGCTGGAGAAACTTGTCCCAGATCTATTATTGTCTAAGTCAGATGCATTCCTTCTCTTCTATTTCATTGCTTTTCTGGTACATTATATTAAGAGGGTTTGTTCAAATGTATCTCAAATATATAACAATTCTGCCATTGATAAGAGTTCTCGCCTAGAAGCTTTAACAGACAGTTTTATCTCTGTGTGTATAAAGTAACTAAATCATGTACTTTTATTCATTCTACTCAAGGTGGTCTTGGTAAGAAGTAATTGAGGAATCTTAGCTTGACTGGTCTGGTCATCTCTTTTCACTGAAAAACAGTGACTGAGAAGCCACACAGTTGTAATTAGAAGGCAGTCCAGTATAGCTTATGGCCTGGGATTCTTGTGTTTGATAACCACAGGTCACACCCCAGACATGTGGGTCACCATCTGCCTAAACCATGAGTTTTCTGCAGCATCTCTGGTCATTTGGTTTAATTAACAAGGCATTTATTGCACATCTTCAACTGCAGAGCATTAGTTGGAGATAACAACAAAAGATAAATGGTTTTTGATAAAAAGACAAGATAAGAATCTACTAAGCACACTTAAAAGCAAAATATAGAGACAAAAGCACCAGGAATTCATTTTCTAATAGTGAAATTTATGAAAACCATTAAATAGAGGACCTTCCACTAGGCCGTTGACTAGAATAAAACCAGCCCAGTCTAACGTCTCGCTGGTGTCCGTGAATAGCAGCAGGCTTTACTAAGGAAACATGGCATAGTGATTGGGGGCATGGGCTTTTGGCTGTGCTTCTTGTTGGCTGATGAGCTTAAATAAGTTACCTGAGAAACGGAGAAAATATGAACATTTACCAGCATTGTTATGAGGATTTAGCAAGATGATGACAGTAATAAGTTTTACACAGTGTCAGCACCCAGTAAGCACTCCGTAAGTGTCAGCTGTTTTAAAAGTTAGCAGACAATGAGCTGCCAGGATGTCACATGTTGTTCCCACAGTCCAGGCTTTGAGCTAAACAGAAATACGAAATGGCCAATGCCCTCCACGAGGTTTAGAGGCCCCCACCTCACTGATGCTTTCCTCATCCCAGAAAAGGTTTGTGCCAGCCAGGCTGCTTGTGCTCACTGAAGGCGGCAAGAACACCAAGCTTTCTTGGAATAACTCAGCTCCTCTTAGGTATGTTCTCCTCTCCAGAAGTAAGCAGACTCACACAGCCACATCATTGCCCCTTGGAGAAAGACAGCGGGGCCAAATTCATAAGTGAAGGATGGTTTCTGCTTATAAGTAGCTACTGATTCCTGAGTCTGGCTACTGCTCAAAATGAGTACAGGGGTTTCTTCCTATATTAGGTTCACTGGGAAGTATTTAGAATCATATCATAAAATATTAAATAACATTCATGCATGGAATATTCACCCAGTATTTATTGAGAACTTTATTAAGAATTTATTAAAAGCAGGTAATTTGCAGAATGATAATTTAAAGTAAGGAAAAAAACTATTATTTTGTAATCTTATATGTCAAAATGATCTTTAAATATCTTTGCAGATATGCTTAATAATTCATTTTTCAGTTCTTCATTCCCCTGTGAGGAGTGATTGTACAACCTGGTAAGATGGAGAGTGGAGGCTTATTCAAAAATTACACCACCAGTGTGCTCTGGAGCAAAAAAAAATCTTAGTTTATTTGGTTCTCAGTTTTCTCATCTATAAAATGGGGAACAATGCCCGACTCCTTTTGTTGTTGTGAAGATTGTGTTATAACCATTGGCTAGCACTTATCTGACCCTTAGTAAACATGAGTTTAATTTGTCCTGCTCTTCATTTACACCATCTTTCATGGCACTTATACCACACCACTGCTGAATCTCTCCAATCTTTTCCTAAACACTTATTACTGATACAGGTGTAGCAGCTCAGGAGGGCACCTCAGAGCTTGAGGTAGCACCTGACAAAGCAAATTCTAAGTCAAACTCAGTGCCTCTGCTGGAAGATTTGATGATAAAGGAATCTCATCCATTTAAGAAAAGTGTATGAGGTGTCCACAATATACTGGCCAGTAGGGTACAGACGTGCCCTTGTGGAACACACAGACAAGTGTACAGTGCTGTAGACAAGGTGTATGTGCTAATAGGGGAGATACGGTGCTGTGGAGTCTATAAGGGGCATTCCAAACTCATTTTTCAGTTCAGAGGTGGCATCATAAGGAAATCTTGTTAAAAAAGAATAATAAGAAGAGTCATTTATTGCGTGCTTCCACTGCTCACTCAGCTATAATCAGCATTTTACAAAACTCACACAATATGTTAGTGAAGAAGTTTTCATTTTACCCCCATTTTAAGAGCTCAGGAGCAAGGATTAATTTATATAATGACACACCTAGTAAATGAGGTGCTGAGATCTGATATCTAAACAGAAACTTTATGTAGTTGAAAGGAAAGTGATGGGAAGAAAGAAGGGGCAAAGGGAGTGTCTTCCAAGCACAAAGGCCTGGAGACAGGGAGCACAAAAAAAGGAACTAGAGGTTTGTGGTGTGGCAGGAGGTGAGATTGGGACTGTGGGACTCCCCACAGAGGGAGGCAAAGCCCAGGTACTCAAGACCTGAGTAAACCAGATAAAGACATCCATGCTTTATTGTGAAGGCCATGGGAAACCAGTGATGGATTTCAGCGCTTGCCAGAAGCTGCTTGTAGTGCAGCAAAAACTCTCTATCTGGATGTAGAGAACGGGTTGGAGGAAAGGAGCCTGGATTTAAGAACAGTTAGGATTTTATGGTGTTGATTTTAGGGAGAGATGCGCTGGGCTAGGGTAGCAGCAGATAGGGAGGAGTGGACAGGGTAGTAGACGATCACAGCAGGCAGTGGGGCCAAGAGCAGATGGTGATTAACCAGATGAAGAGGTTGAATGAAAAGGCAGTCAAAAATGTCTCACAGGTTTCTGGACTAAGAAACCAGGTGGGCAGAATTTTCATATTTTGAAAATGGAATGCCAGAGAAGGGACAGATTAAAGAGAACTATATTGAGTTTAGTTATCTAATAGACCAGTTATCTGTGCAACACCCAAAGCTGGTTTTAAATGGGGTTTCAGAGGTGAATTTGTATGAAGGGTTCAAGTCTTCCATAAAAAGTCAGTGAAGAATCTGTTCATTAATCATTCCTTTTCTAAGGGAAATTGCATTATTGTAGGTACTTTTCCCACATTATCATGGCTGTATGTTATATAGAAATTTTGAGACTTGTTGAAGGAAAAGTGCAGGCTGAAAGCTATATTTGGTATCCTGGACCTGATTCTAATGTGAAGAATAGATGCCCTGATGTCAATTGGGAAAACTGAAGCATCGGACCAAGCAGTGGACCTCTTACTAACTGAACCCCTTTCGTGTCCTCATTAGTGTGCTAGGACTCCCGTCACGAACTACCAACCACAGCCTGGGTGGCTTAAACAGCAGTAATGTATTTTCTCACAGCTCAGGAGGCTGGCAGTCAGAGATCAAGGTGTTGGCAGAGTTGGTTCCTTCCGAGGGTTGTGAGGGAAGGATCTGCTCCAGGATCTCGACACCTGGCTGGTAGACATTGTTCCCTTGTGTCTTCATGTTGTCCTTCCTCTGTGCATACCTGGAACCAAGTTTCCTGTCTTATAAGGACACCTAGTATGTTGGATTACAGCCAACCCTAATGACCTCATTTTAACTTAATTATCTCTGAGACCTCATCTCCAAACATAGTTACATTCTGAGGTACTAGTGTAACAAATTACTGCAAATGTAGCAGTTTAAAATAACACCCATTTTATCTCCCAGTTCTGAAAGTCAGAAGTCTGGGCGCAGCATGGCCCGCTGGTCCTCAGCCTAGTTTTCACAAGGCTAAAATCATGATGTTGTCATGGATGTTTCCTTTTGGAGGTTCTAGGGATGAATTCTTTTCCAGGCCCATTAAGACTGTTGAGTGAGTTGAGGTCCTTGTGCTTCTAGGCCAATGTATCTGCTGGTTGTCAGCTAGAAGTTGGTGTTTGATCCTAGAGACTGACAGCATCCCTTCTCATGCCTCAGGGGGCCCCTCAGTGACAGTGGCTCGAGTTTCTCTTGTGCTTGGACTCACTCTGACTTCCCTTTCCACTGTGTTTGTCTGCTTCCATTGGAGACAGTTTTCTGCTGTGAATCAGTTAGATTGAGCCCAGCTGGCTAATCCAGAATACTCATCTTATCTGAAAGCCAGCTGAGTAATAACCATAATTACATCTGCAGAATCCACTTTGCTGTGTAATGTAACAGAGGCACAGGTTGTGGGATCATGGAGTTCTTTGGAAGGGCATTATTGCACCCACTATGGAAAGCAAACACGGGAACACCTCATTACACACAGATAATAGCAATGTTACATATCGGTTAAGAGTGTAGACTATGGAGCTTGACTCCTTGGGTTCTTCCACCTATTGGCTATCACCTTGGCCAAGTTCTTAACCTCCATGTGTTGCAATTTTTTCACCTATAAAATGGAAGTAATAGTTGTACTTATGTCAAAGGATTCCCTGGAAAATTAAATGTGTTACAATATTTAAAGTTTTTAAAACTGCTTGTCACATAAGTGCTATGCTTAATCTTGTGTGTTATCATTACAAATTGATGCTCATTATGAAGAAAAAAGTATGCATGAGAAACAGGCAGGGGGCCGATTTCTAATGAGCACAACACAAAGCTCTTGAAGCTTAGGACTGAACGAGGGAAGCTACAGAGTGACATGACTTCCTAGCCCATTTTAGAGGGTCATTCAGCGATGTGGGAAGAGACTGGAAAGGGAAACAGCAGAAAAAGAGAAAAAATGATTAGAAGTTCATGGGTACAGTCCACATGAAACACTACTGTGGAGCACTGAAAATAGAAATAACTAAGAGATACATTTAAGATCTATTTTGGAGGTTGTGGTAAGCTGAATAATATCCCCCCTCCCCAAGATGTCCATGCCCTAATCTCTGCAATTTGAGAATATGTTATGTTACGTGGCAACTGTTTCTTTGAAGATGTAATTAAGGTTACAGATCTTAAAATAAGGAGAGTGTCTGAATTATCCAGGTGGGTCCAATCTAATCTCATGAGCCCTTTATAGGAGAAAACTGTCGGCAGTTGGAAACAGCAGAGGACTTCAGAGAGAGGCGGTGTGAGGAGGCCCGATTCCCAGTAGAAGGCTGCCGCAGCCACTGCTGGCTCGGCTGGTAGGGGCTGTGTCCTAGGACTGGAGAGAGACGTTAAGACAAGTTAAGGGAAGCAGTCAACAAAGAAATGGGCCTCAGCCCTAAAGCGACAAGCGATGAATCCTGCCAGCAATCTGAAAGAGCTTGCGAGCGGGTTCCTTCCAAAGCCTTCCCGGAGAGAGCCAAGCGAGCTGCTAATCTGATGTTGGTTTTGTGAAGCCAGGGGTGGAGATACCAGCTGAGTCAGACTGGACATCTGAACTACCGAACAGTGAGCAAAAAACTGTTTTCTTTCATTTTTTTTTAACTTATTTTATGTTAAGCCAGTAAATTTGTGGTGATTTGTTATGGCACTGAGAGGAAAGGAATGCATTTACACGTCCAGGTCAGTCGCCCTCACAGACTGTGAGTCTTGTAAGTACAGGGACTGTGTCTGTTTAGTTCACCACTCTATCCCCGAGTCCTAGCCCAGTGCTCAACAAGTATTCTGTGGCAAAACTGAGTCAGTTAGTTTATATAACTTACTTTAATGTTACACGATTAGTGAGTGTTTGGACTAGGCCTTCAGCTCATGCCAAAATACTACATGTAATGTAATTATTTTGAACATTACGAGAACACATATAAAGTCTCTGACACAGTAGGCATTTGATAGCTATTATATCATCCATTCCACCTTAATTAATCTGACCCAAGCTCAGACTTTCCTCATTGCACTTCTGGCCAATTGTAATGTCCTCAGGGGCCTCCCCGACTGTAGCCAGGAGTGCCAAACTCACTTTCACCGGGGGCCACATCAGCCTTGCAGTTGCCTTCAAAGGGCCAAATGTAACTTTAGGACTGTGTAAATGTAACTACTCCATGAAAGTTAAGTGAGAACTTGGTGTTGCCACCAGGTAGACACAAGGCGCTGGGCCGGATTCAGCCCATGGGCCTTGTGTTTGCCTCCTGCGCTGTAAGCACTCTCTCCCAATCTATCTCCTGTCGGATCAACGTTCCACAGACACATTACAGGGGATGATGTCTCTGAGAGAACAGGGCCAAGTCCAAAGCCTAAGTATGGTTACTATCATTACCACGTTGGTTGAAAATACTGCTGTAAGGAACTATATTGTGTGATGTGAAGAACCTGTCATTTTATTACATACTCTGTTTAGTGATAGATTGATGTTTTATCTAACATGCTTGAGTTTGTATAGTATATCATGACAAATTTCACTACCATATGTTCTATAATAAATGTGTATTTTTGTACTTGCCGAAACTGCTGCTCACTTTTAAAATTGTTTGGTTTTCTAGGCACTGATAATGGCTATGTATGAAGTCCATGGTATTAAATGAAACACCGTTCCCCAGAGTTAACCACCACACCAGGGCAGTATTGTCTTTGTGAAACTGTTTGAGTTAATGAGCCCAATTTCTGCTTAACATTGGAAATTTCATAAAATGTAATTAATGTAGAAAAGCTTTAAGCTTTTAGTCATAGGCCACGGTCAGTCTTTCTAGAAAAAGAGCTATTTTTTCTTTTATGTTTTTCTAATCTTACCATATAAAACAAGTCATGCTTTAGACACAGTCTTCATGTTTTTAGGCATGAGGTCTTCCTTTCAGCTCTCTTTCAGATATAGTCCATATTCTCACATCAAAAGAACCATCCACTCAGTTTAATTAACAGTATGAGATTTTCATATCTAAATTTGAGCTGTTCTGACCAAACAGACCCAGCTGACCCCACACACACCCAGACAGCAGTACCTCTTGGCTCATGCAAACTTATGAAATGTTACTGGTTTCTCATGACTGTGGATCTTTACTTCTCAGCGTTTGCCGAGGTCGCCCTGTGCAAGGTTCACCGCCATTGCAGAGATTCGAGGAAACACACCGCCTTAGGCTCTGACAGCAGTGAGGACCGCACCCACTGTTAATTCTCCCTAAACTTTATAGAAACACAAAGATTACTGTTAAAAAACAGTGTGAATCTACTAAAATCATTGGATTCACGGACTTATCTCACATTGTGATTTCTTCTTTTCATGGCCTGACATTGAACTGAAAAGATCCTGTGTTTCCTGGAACCAGTGTTACATTTTGTTTGTTGAAAAGAAGCTCAGAATGTTATGTACCTTAATTCAAATTATGGTGGTGTTTAACTTATCTTTTTCTATGTGGTCATGTTTTCATGACTCTAGAGGAAATCTTTGCAAACCATTTATTTCAATACAAAGAAAAAATTAAATAATAAAAGTTGAGTAAAATGTTAAAAATAATGGGTAGCTGACTTAAAATATCGATAGAACTAGATAAAATGTCTAATAAATATAACAAAGTTATTAATAATAAATGGAGAGGCATTTTGAATGTCTAGTCTGAGAGGCAAGAGGAAAAATGTGGAAACCTTAGCATGCCTTAAACCATCAGTCCCCAGCCTTTTTGGCACTGGGGACTGGTTTCATGGAAGGCTGGGTAGGGGAGGGGCAGGAGGCAGAGGTCAGGGGAGCTTTTGGTCTAACAGGCTTCGGACTCGTTCCAGGGGTTGGGGACCCCGCCTTAAACGACCTTAAGAATTCTTCGGGGACTTACTATCAACTAAACAAATATTTCTTTTTCTCATAATGTCAAAGTCAATGATCTTTAAATATTTTTAATGTTGTATTTTGGAAACATTTCTATTTACAGAAGTGCTACAAAGATAGTGCAGGGAGTTTCCATCTATCCCTCACCCAGTTTCCCCTACTGTTAATCATATATTACTATGGTACCTCTGTCAAACTAAGAAACCAACACTGGTAAATTACTGTTACCTGAACTCCAGGCTGTACTTGCATTTCACCAGTTTTTCTACCAATGTCCTTTTTCCGTTCCAAGATCCAATCCAGGACACCACATTACATTTAGAAGCTGCTAGGTTTTAATCTCATCCTTTTACTCTAGAAAGCTAACTATAGTGGACAACCTATTTGTCCATTTTGTGAGGTGAAATTTATAGCACTTTCTACATGTTGCCAGAATTTCTGTTTCTAAAGATACATTCAGTCTCTGATGAGTTGGTCTGAAGATCTTCAAATACCTCTTTTCTCCAGGAGAACTGATTATTTTGGTAGTGGGAAGACAGAATTATGTGTCGGGAAATTTGCTGAGACAGCGCCGTATATAGTTGTAATATGGATGCAGTGTTTCCTGTTTCCCAGTTTAGACTATGGAATCTCACTCATTAGTATTCTTCCTAAATTAGCACTACCATCAATATGGATCACTATATTTCCAGTCTAAGGACAGAAAGAAAGAAAAGAACTATGACTATATTTTTTGTTAGTACAGTGATGTGTTATGATATTGGGTTGGCTAAAAAATCCATTACATTTTTTTCCATAAAAGACACATTTTTCATTTTTACCAATTACTTTATTGATTTGGATATTTTGAGTACACAGGCTATCTCTTACTATTGGCTTCTAGTGGGTAGAGGTCAGGGATGCTGCTAAATATTTTCCATTGCATAAGATAGCCCCACAATGAAGAATTATTTGGCCAAAATGTCAGTAGTACCAAGAAACTTCAAAAACCACTTTGACACATTCAATCAGTCACAGCACCTTCTCCATATACTGTACTTTGTTTGTGTTTCAGTTGTGTTTTTACCTTTATTGAAGTAATAAAGCATAATACACTGAAAATGTTGCATATTTTCTTCCATCTTCACTATTAAAATGGCTGTATAAAAATTCACCAATTTTGATAAGTTTTTTTTAAATGCATGCTGATTTGACAGCTGTCACAATACAGTCTAGCAAAATTGTTTAGAATGAAGTTAAAGACAACTAAGCACTACCAGCACAATTGTACAGAAAAAAATTAAACGGACTTTCGGGCCAACCCAACATATCCTTAGGGATAAATAACATTTTAAACAATCTGATCAATCATATCATCAATCAGCTTCCTATTTTCAATAAAGTAGTCCTTAAAAGTTTTCCACTAAAGATGCCTGATGAGAGAGAGAAAATCAAACTCAGACCCTTGCGATTTGGGAACTTGTCATAGGAGCCTGCCAAAGCGGACAGAGGGGACCAAACCAAACGAAAAAACATAAAACAAAACAAAAAACTTTGAAGTCTTCAGCTTTAACTTAAATATTCATATACGTTTTGCATTCTCCTGTACACTATATTTGCATTTGTTTTGTATAAAATTAATATTTTGCATTATTTACTAACAAGTCAAAGCTGAGTCCTGTTTGTCTGGGGCCTTCATAAACTCTTTTGCACTGATGGCCCGGGGCATGGAGGTCCCTATTTGGGAAGCAGAGCCATTACTGGACATCCATGAAAGTCAATTTTTTTTTTAATCATGGCCCCAATTAACCTCTTTAATCAAATCTTGCTGCTAACCAAATACCAGGATTTCCACATAGACAAAAATCTGTCTCAAGTCCAGACCTTAAGTCTTTATGCTTCTGGACTAATAAGTACACGATTCCCTCCGTTTTCAGCGTCCTCCCCGCTTTCTCACTTAGCCCATTCCTGCATGCAATGAAGAGGTTAATGACACAGGCCTTGGAGTCAGAGAGAATGGACCTCTGGGTCTGTTCGAGACTAAAATGTGGGGAACTCTTTCCAACTCCATCCCCAGTGAAAGACAAATACCATATGATCTCACCTTTAACAGGAACCTAAACAACAAAACAAAGAAGCAAGTGAAATATAAAAAAAGACACTGAAATAGAGTTGTCAGTGACCAGAGGGGAGAGGGGAGGGAATTTCAGGGGAGAAGGGATGGGTTTACAGGAACAAATATAGAGGACACATGGACAAAACTAGCGGTGTTGGAAAGGGGAGGGAGGAGGGGAGGAATGGGTGGGTGGGCTGGAATGGGAATAAAGGATAGAAACTGTACTGAATAAACTAAAATAAAAATTTAAAAAAAAAAAAATAAAATGTGGGGAACTCTTTCCTATGTAGCCGTGGTATTTAAAATTCTAGGACTGCCATGTATTAGCCAAATGACCTTGAGCAAAAACCTTAATAAGCCTTAATTTCCAACTATGTAACATTGAGATTGGTAATAGTAGCTCTCTTTCAGATTCATTTTGAGAATTAAATGGTATGGTGCACGTAAAGCACTTAGCTGTCTGACCCTTAGAAAGAGCTCAATTATTTTATTTTTTATATTTTAAGACCCAGTTCAAATGTCACATTTTTGTGTGTGGCATCTTCCTCCATTTCCATGAAGGATTAGTGATTTTCTTCTTTGGGGTTTCCTTGCATTTTTTTACTTTTTAAAAAGTTGGTTATTTTTTTCTTCAAGGGCAATGTGGTGAAGAAGAAAATTTGATTTAGTGCAAAACGGTTCAATTATGATACAGCATGGCTGTGAGGCAGCTCCCGGGCCAGGAGGCTCTGGGGCAGGCCTGTCTCCAGCTCAGCAGCTCTGCTCTGCTCCTCGCTGGTCTGCGCTGCCCATCTGCTTTGCGTTGGGCTGGTCCAGTCCCTTGTGCTTTGGTCGGCTCCATTCTGTGCCAGTCTGCTCTGGCCTGGGCTGATCTGCCCCGCTCGGCTCTAGGGTCTCTGGTGTTTCAGCACAGCCAGGGAAACACCATCTTCAGTCTTCAGTGGAAAGAGTAAATACCCCAACTTCCCAGTATTTTTCTCTGTCTTCCCGATATAGTCATATCACAGAATTTTTCATTATATCATTATACAGCATTATTATTATGAGTATATAAATATAATTCATAGCTGAATAATGTGATTTATGTTTATTTTGCACATTTTGGTTCCCTTGAATAAGTAATTGTTTCATGACTTTGTCTTTTAAGATTAGGTACCTATTGTTTCTTCTCAAACTCTCCCATGAAAAAGTCAATTCCTCTCAACGAGAAATACATCCAATAGTCCTTTCTTTTTCTTCCTTTTTGGGGGAGAAATATTCCCTAACACCTTGTCCTCCCCCCTCATTCACAGCTGCTTCCTTTCTAGGCCTCTGTTAATGGATTAGATCGTGGCCCTGAAATCTGTATGTTGAAGTCCCACGCCCTGTCCCTCAGAATGTGAGTGCATTTGGAGACAGGACCTTTAAAGAAATGATTAGGTAAAATGAGGTTGTTAGGGTGGCCCAATGGTATCATTATCATGTATTTCACTTTTATTTTTTGAATTCCCAGCATTTTATTATGTTTTATAGGCAGCGTTTGTTTAGATTTAGCCACACACCCACTTTGTTTTCTTTTAGTTGCTTCTTGCAATTGTATCTGGGAATAATTTCCTTCTGCCTTAAACATACCCTTAATATTTGTTTTTTGTATAGAGCTATTTCTAGGAAACTTTCAGTTATTTGTCTGAAAATGTATTTGTTCCACTTTTGACAGGATGCTATTTCTGAGCATATTTCTTTTGAGAAAAAAAATCTTAAGTAAATGAGAGAGTGTATGACATGGCTCCTGGTGGGGACACAGATGCAAAGACCCTGAGGTGGGAGCATGCCTGGCGGTTTGAGGAACAGCAAGGAGGTCAGTGTGGCTGGAGAAGAGTGAATAAGAGGAGGAGTTGTAGGAGGTGCGGTCAGAGGTGTATCCGGGCAGTCACGCAGGGCCTAGGACAGTGGAAGGACTTTGGCTTTAACAGAATTAAATGGGGAGCCTTTATTTTGTGTTTTAGCAGATAAGATTTGACTTAGGTTTTAATAGGATAACTCTGACTGCTGTGTGGGCAGTAGAGTGTGCAGAGCAAGGACAGAATTGAGAGTCCATTTAGGAGACTTCTCCAGGCAGGAGGTAATAATGGCTTGGGCCAGGCCTGTGCTGGTGCATGTGGAACGTGTCTGGATATATTTGTCCCTGGGATGGGTTGTGGCCTAATGAGCTCCGAGTCAAGAGTCATTTTGCCTCCAGTGATTTCCCTTCTCAAAGCAATCCTTCTTTCTCACAGCTTGAAGTCTCACAGGGACATTTTCATCTCAGGGGGGCTCCTGAGGATCTTGCTTGGCTGCTCCAGAGGGTCCATGCTGCAATGGCCATGCATAGCACAAGGAGGAGCAGGGGGTGGGGGAGGCCTCTGGACTTCAGGCTCCATGCCTTCCCTAATCTAGCCCTCCTCCCATTAGCCCCGGGTTCTGTTTTGTAGGTTGATGCATTCACACTGTTTTATTTTTTCAAAAATAAATTTGATGACTTCTTGTTATGAGAGTTCAGCCCTATTTTTCAAAGGAGATGGTTAGAGTGAGAGGGGTTAAAGTATTCACAAAAGATTGATTCCTCCTCTGATCAGCTCCTAAGGGGAACTTTGGTATTGAAATACAACCCGAACATTAAAGAGTATGAACTAGGTGAGATCCAGAGAATGGCTTTGTTTTGTACTCATTGCTGTTTTAAACACACCCTGTCTGATCTCTGAAACCTCCTGATACCATCTTGAAAGGTTATGAAGTTTCTTGATCACATTTACCTCTAAGAATAGATCCACTTTGATTAAGCATCACTTTCAGTTTATACAGAAACCTTGCATGTCAGCAGGCCTCCAGGCAGGGAGCGAGAGGCTAGTCTCCCTCTGCAGGCACTCGAGGGACTGTAAATGGTGGTCTCAGAGCTTGCCTCCCTCAACTTCAAGGCATCCTGGACTTTAGTGGCCCAGGCTGTGGGGGGAGGAAGAGGAGAACTGAATGGGAACAGACTCCCCAGGATTGGTGCCTGGGAGTTATCTTGAAGTTCTTGTGTGCTGCCCAAAAGGACAGAGTGACCCCAGAGGGTTGATGGGACATTTCCCATTAAAATAGGTCCAGTTCAGGTATGAGGTGGGTAAGAGGGACATTCGTGGATAGCAATCCTAAAGCAAGGCAAAGAATACTGTCCTTTTGGAGCCTATCATGGTAACAGCAGCAGCCACCGTAAATTTTTCTGTCACCAACAGATTTAGGGAGCACCTAGCCATGCTGCAGGCAGTGCTTGAGCTATCTTCTGCATTATCTCATTTATCTTTTCCATAGTCTCCATGAGTCGGGAACTGATATTATCACTGCTTTTACAAATGGGGAAACTGAGGCACAGCAAGGTTAAGTGGCTTGTACAAGGTAACATAGCTCCTGAGTGACACTCTCAGGCTCCACTCTCCACGCCATTACTCAGGAATTCACCTCCACAGCCCTCTGGAATAGGGGGTAAAAGCATATGCCTGGAGTTCATATGAGTTTCCAAATTGGTAAAGTATGAATGTTCATAATAATTATTATCATCACAGAGAAGGGGAGAACATGGGGCCCAGCCCTAAGGGCTGGCTCTACTGTCCATTATTCATTCAGTTATCTATTCATGTCTGTATTTATGAGTTACCATGTCAGGTTATGAGTTACTAGTGCCTGTGGAGCACTCACTGCGTGCCAGCTGCTGCACTGAACACATCACAGTCCAGCTGACTGGCAATCACGGTTCTACCAGGTCACAAGTATGGCTCACCCAATTTTATACCTAAAAAACAAAGACAGAGATTATATTTTTATCTATGCCCAACTCCAAATCCAAGGTGTTTTTTAATGATAATATGGTGTTCAAATGCAAAGCTCTGCTTTGTTTATTCATTTCTATTGCTGTTTTTATTCTCAGGGATTATGTTGGGGGGAGGGCAGACACTTGTAGGGCCCCAAGCAGGTAAGGGCTCTATTAGCACCAACAAGATGGGAAAACCCAGGGAGCCTGTTCAGAATATGAAAGTGAATGTGATACATGACAAGCTCCTGAGCCTTTGCCCGACACTCGGGAGATCAGGGCAAGGCGGGTTCCCCAAGCCATCCATGTCTCTGCTCAGTCAGTGTCTGTCAGGGCTCAGCAGGAGGGAGAGAAATACTGCAGGGAGGTCAGACTTCTCAAGGTTCCCTGAAGGCTGCAGGTGGAGCTCAGAGTGGCAGTGATGTATCTCACAGGGACCTCTGAATGCTTCGGGATGGGCAGCAGGCAGAAGTATGACTCCCTTTCTGATTCCACAGTGAGATTTAGCAGAGAGCTGTGGAGAAGGTGTCCAGAACAGTTGCCTCTCCCAGCAGCAGGTGTCTTGATTGGAAAGGGTGCTGGGTGAGGACACGGAGCTTTGTGTCTGCAGTGAGGATGTCCTTCAGAGTCACAAGGATTCTCAGATGAGGGGAAGAGGCTTCTCATGACACTAAGGAAGAGATCAGCAAAGCCATCTCTGTGCAAGGAGCCACTGCCACACAGGGAAAGTGCTCCCCTTCTACTTTCCCACCCTCCTCTCACTCTTTCCCCCCACTTCTCCCCTGGGGCTTCTCCCACACAGGGCTTCTCAACACCCTCTTTAGATTCGTGCCCTGTGTAGCCCTGTGCGTGCCCAGTGTTGTCTCCATCCTGCTGGAGTGACAAGTGAGGGGAGGAGAGAGGGAGGCCAAGAGGGCCCACTGTTATCACCTGTCCCTGAACCAAGGCATGCCTTTTTGTTTGTTTGTTTGTTTTTACTTTTTCCAGGCTTTGGTCTAAAGGTTTTGTTTGAAAAACATCTTATTCTTTAACACTCCTCTCCCAACAAATATATCAAGTATATTTGTGGCTTTTTTGCCTTAGGGCACAGTACCTAGTGAGTTCTGGGTAAACTTTAGCCCACAGGTGGCAAACCCAAGGCCCAAGGGCCAAATCCAGCCCTCCACCTTGTTTCTACCCTGTGGCAGCACCAAGCTCTTGCTTAACTGTTAAGGAGTAGTTACATTTATACAGTGCTGAAATCACATTCGGCTCTTTGAAGGCAACTGCGAGGCAGATGTGTCCCCTGTGAAAATGAGTTTGACACCCCTGCTTTAGCCATTATTAACAACGATACTGCAGTATATCTGCTCTCAAGTGTGCTGGTGTTAGGCCACACAGGTGTATTCCTCTTGGTATTTCATGAGAAGCTGTGCTAGGATGTATTCGCTCCCCAGACTCCTTACTTTTCCTTCTGGGAGGTGCTCTGCCGCCCTGCGTGCCCTCTGGAGCCTGGGTTCCAGATGGAGCCACCCATACCTGAGGAGCAAACAGCCTACGATAAACATGAGACCATGATGTCAAAGTGCTTTAGGAACTGTGAAAGGTATAAAAATATATTTTTAGGAGGAAATAGAGTCCAAATGAATTACTAATGGAATTTGGAATAATTCCCTGGAGCAGGCCTACCCTGGTTCTCAAAACCAGCACAGGCTCCGGAAGCCTGAGCAGAGATGCAGAGGCCTGTGTGATGGGGTGTTTGCCTGAAGTGCACCCACTGTAAAACCTCAATTAACCAGACTCTACCTGATATGGCTTCAATTAAATAGAATGACATCAGTTTCCCCATTATACTTTTATGAGAAAGATAAAGTAGACAAGATTCTATTAATATGTACTTATTTTGATTTTTGTAAGCATTTATTTTGCAAGGGTAGGCTCTCAGGGTGCACCCTGTGGTAGTTTATTCAGTGCACATTCATGAGACTGACCACAGCCACTGCCCGGGTCATGGGGTGGGGACTGCAGGGAGAGGGAAAGGTGAGGCGCAAACTCAGACCCGCACGCTGTCCTTGGAGCTGCACAAACATGCAGGAGGTGACTCAAGTGCAGAGGTGACAAGTGACAGATGGGGCACAGAGCGGCGAGGAAGGGAGATGTCAGAGTGGGATGGGCCCGCACTTAGCAGCTCCTTCCCAGCAGTGCCATTTGCAGCCCTGGGCAAAATTGGGAAATGGGAAAAGTTTTCACATTATAAAACGTTATTTTCCATGTTTTTATTGCTCAAGAACACCAGTGCCTTTGTGTATTTTCTTCACTCTCCTTCAATTCAAAGAGAGTCTCAGGTCCTTTGGACACTTGCCATTAACTAATTAATCAATTAAACAAAGAGCTACCAAGTACCTGTTCTGTGTTGGATTCCAGGGGCTGTTCTCAACCCTCGGGAGCAGCAGAGAATGAGACAGATACGTTTCCCTGATTTCTTGGAACTTATGCTCCAGTACAGAAGATGGAAAATGATACTAGTAAAGAAAAAAACAAATTAAATTATATGTTAGAAATTTTAACTAGGAATGAGAGCCAGTACAGAATGACTTTAGGATGCTGTGGCAGGGAGAGACGAAATGGCTGCTTCAGACTGGCTGGTCAGGAGCCAGGAGTGGCCTGTTGAAGAGGGAACATTTGTCAAAGGCCTGAATGCAAGGATCCAGTGTTTCAGAAGCAGGGAGCGTACCTATAGAAAGACCCTGAGGCAGAAGTGAATGTGAAGTGTTTGAGGAATAGAAAGAGTGCATTAGATAGGTGTGGATGAGAGAGAAAGAGAGACAGACAGGGATTTGAATTTTAATCTAAGCGTGATGAAAAAGTGCCTATGAACATATTCTATTTCCAAACCGCAGTGTGCCTGAGTCTGCTCTGAATCCTTCCTCAGATCTCAGCATGGCTCTGGGCACACAGCAAGGGCTCAGTAAATAGTGTTCATTGACTGAGCAAGGATCAGATCATAAACCAAAGCCACAAAGTCCTGCTGGTAGAAAACCAGGCATTTCAGCCACGAGGTGGAAGAAGACTTGAGGTGTCATTGAGGTAGACCCAAGAGCAGAATGAAAGGGCCACCACTGTGGTGTCTGCCCTGCCTGGTTTCAGGAGCCATAACCACCCCCCGCCCCCGCCAACACCGTGACTAAGGCTGAGTGAGAAACATCCGAGAACCAGGAGGCCTAAGGAGACAAAACTTATTTCCCTGAACATGGACACTGCCTGCTCTGCTATTCCCTTCAGCTTGGTCAGATAGTCAATGATGGGTAACCATTCTCTGGAAAGAATGGACCTAAGACAGACAAGGTCACATGGGAATAAGCCATC
>CM052543.1:52235679-52295776 GCA_028533065.1 Trachops cirrhosus | reverse complement strand
CTTTTTCAATGCTGTGGTTTCCGAGACTTTCACCAAACCACGCTCTCTCTTCGGGTTTTTCAATCTGCTACAATTTGCGATCTCCTATTTTCATTTATGGCGTGATAATGTTGGCTCTTTGCTCTGTACCTACCTAAAATGAGAGAATCCCTTTTTAAATGCTAGGCCATTCCCCACTTTCTAGAATGCCTGGAGTTTCTTCTTATTTACCATATATTCAAGAAGTACTTCATTATGTTTCAAATAGTCATTGATGGTTAGAAAAAAGACATCCTCCAAATTCCAGCTAATGAGGAATTTACTCCATAACTCAAGGAAAGTCAAGAAACATCTTCCTTCCTCCGAAGAGGTTTTCATGACAGTGCATCCAAGGATTACCCAGCAGTCCCTTGGGCACCCCAGCACTAGGAGCATGTGTGCACATACTCAATAATCCTATTCAACATGACAGCTGAATTAAGCTAATTTATTCAGTGCAAACATGACCTTGAATTATAGAGTAATATTTTAATATTGTGCTAAGGAACTTTACCTACTGGGAAGAATTTTAATTAGAGTATGATAAGCAAAGGCACTTAATTTAGCTCATTGACTTGTCGCTGTTCAGAAAATAATTGGCACTGTCTGGAAGGCTCGTGGAGGGTTCACATTAAAGAATCCTTCGGACAAATGGATAACCAGGTACACTTTGGAGTGGAAGGGAGGTCTGAAGTTCCCAGTTCTCTTGCTCACCCATGGATGAAATTAAACAATGCTCCATGTTTTAAAAAACCCTCTACATGAACACGTATCTTCAGTAAAGATCCAAGCTCTTCCTGGTTTTTCTTTCCCCTACATCATCCTTAGGACATTCACATGCAATAAACTATTCAAAAGGAATTTGAGTATGCCACTGTTATTTTCAGGCTACCTATTTATTCAAAAATATGTATTTAGGGTCTACCAGGTGCTATTAGTAGGATTTTGGTTTGGAGCACAGTAGCTAACAAACCACACCCCTGCATTTCAGAAGCTTTGAGCTTTTGGGGAGAGACTGACATAGAAGCAAGAATTAAAATGTGGTGTCCTGATTGTCACAACAGGTAGGTCAGATGGCTGGGGTCATCTCTGCCCAGCCCTAATGAGGTAAAGTCGTGTATCCAAAGGCTATTTCAAAAATCCCACTTATTGCAAGTCTTTTCAATAATTATAAAAAAATAAGCTTGTTATAGAATATAATGTAATCTTTAAAAAAAAAACACAGACCAGCATCATAAAAGTAAATAACTCATTATTTCAACTGTCTATTTTTAACACCCTGTATAGTTCTCACAGATCTTTGACTTCCAGTCTAGGGGAGAAAAGGAAGAAAACTCTTCAAAGGGCCGCCTGCTATGAAGGCTGTCCTTCACGGCTTTTGTTATTAAGGTACCATGGTTTGACATTAGTCTGTGAGGTTATTTGATTAATGTCTACCCCTCACACTATATCATAAATTCCATCAAGGCAGAGACCCATTCTCTTTTTGATTCACTTTTGTATCAAGAGTGCCTTGCAAAGTGCTTATTCCACAGTAGATTCTTAATAAATACTTGTTAGATGAACGGGTGTGTGGGTGTTGGGATGGATGGATGAGTAAATGAAACAGGAATATTAGGTAGAAATTTTTAGAAATTGTGAGATCTGAACTAAGGAGGTGACATTAGGACTGAAGAGAAGTGGACAGATTTAAGAGATAGGAAGGTAATACAGGACTTAGTTATTGATTAAGTGTATGGAGTGAAGGAGGAAAAGGCGACAAGGACGACATCCAGATAATCTGGTCTGAGTAATTGGTAGGATGGTAGTGCCCTGCCTTGAGACAGCAGATAAATTAATCCCACTGCACTAAACCAACTTGCAGATGTAATCAAAGAAGAACTGTCAGCAACCAATGAGAAATGAAAGAAAATGAGAAGAGTATTAAACATGGGGAATCCGATATGTTCTGAAGAGTCTTCAGGAGAATTACTAACAAACTCTGCATGTTGACTTAGTGAAACATTTTATAAATCTATTTGTGTTGATTTCCTAGGGCTGCCATAACAAATAACCACAAAATTAGTGACTTTAAACAGCAGAAATGTGTGCCCTTCAGTTGTAGAGGCTAGAAGTCTGAAATCAAGGTGTCAGCAGGGCCGTGCGTGCTCTGAAGGCTCTAAAGAAGAACCCTTCTTTGCCTCTTCCAACTCCGGTGGCTCCTGGTATTCCTTGGCTTATGGCTGCATAGCTTCCCTCTCTGCCTCCATCTTCCCATGCATTCTCCTTTCTCTTTCTGAGTGTCTTCTTATAAAGACCCCAGTCCGGTTCAGGGCCCACTCCTTTCCAGTATGATTTCATCTTACAAGTACAGCTGCAAAGACCGTATTTCCAAATAAGGTCACTCTCTGAGGTTCTGGATGGACATAAATTTGGGGTGGGTGGCACTATTGAATCCACTGCACCATTCAGCATACATATTCCTGTGAACAAGATGGAAAAATATGAATCACGAAAATCTTTCAAAAAATTATTGACCGATGGATTTGTATCGTTTTTTAGTGCTATTTTGAAGAGCCCTTTGACCACTAGGGTATATTATTTTCACCTGTGACTTTGAAGCGAAAAAAGAATGTAAGTGATAGAATTATAAGGAAGCCTCTTTAAAAGCACTAGCTCAGCCATTTATTGGTTGTGACTCGGGCAAGACACATCCACATTTCAGACTAGGTAACTATGGGTTCACGTGTCTAGAGATTCTGAATTAAATATAACAAACATTCTTTTAATTACATAGCTGAATTCATAAACAGAAGTGGTTGCACAGGGACAGAAATAAAGAGGAAAGTACAAACAGATTAAGGCTGTGAGCCCAGAAGCTTACTGGGGACGTGGCTGTCTGGGGATTAGTTAAAGAAAGTATCAGACTTGGCAACTGAAGGGCTTGGGGACAGAAGATAAGGTTTTCAGGCTGTGATATTATGATTTATAATAAAAAATATAGATTTGGTCTTCACCCCCCTCAACCTTCCCCACCCTGCTTCTGGGATGGGGCTCCTAAAACCCTTGAAATTTCCTAAGTGATGAAAGCTACAAAGCTGTCTTTTGTTATGGTAATGAGGTGACTTTTGGACTGCACCTAAGAATGGGGGCTGAGAGTTGGAACTTCCAGTCACCCCTCCCTGACCTCTCAGGAAGAGGGGCTAGAGGTTGAATCAATCACTAACAGCCAATGATTCAATCAATCATGTCTATATAATGAAGCCTCATAAAATCCCAAAAGGACAGAGTTCAGAGAGCTTCCGAGTTGGTGGACACATGGAGGTGCTGGGAGGTGCTGTGCTAGGAGAAATCACTGCAGCTCTGCGCCCTGTCCCCATACTTTGCCCTATGCATCTCTTCCATCTGGCTCTTCATGGGTTTACAACAATCTAGTGATCTATGTTTCTGTGAGTCACTCTAACAAATTAATTGAACCCCAGAAGGGGGTCCTTGGATCCCCTGATCTATATATAGCCTGTTGGTCAGAAGTGCAGGTGGCAACCCCCTTGTGATTGGTGTCTGAAGTGGTGGGGGGTGCAGTCCTGTGGGACTGACCCTTCAACCTGTGAACTCAGATGCCCTCTCTGGGTAGATAGTATCTGAATTGAGCTGAATTGTAGGACACTGAACTGGCCTCTGGAGAATTGCTTTGTGGGGAAACCACTCCCCCCACACACACACATAAACCTTGTGAGCAGAATCATTTTATAGGCATCGAGCAGGGTATTGAAACTCAGACCTCTTTCACCAGGTATATCTCAGGCCATCAAAGCTACCTAGGATACCTCCCAACAAGGGAGTTAGTCTCTGGTTAGAGTCTGGGTAGGAAGATGTCTCCCTGAGAAGTCATAATAATGACCCTGAATCTTTTTATATGTGAAGTCATAAGAATTTAATATAGAATTGGTCAGCAATCCCCTTGAGGTATCTACAAGGAGTAATATTAAAATTATTCTGGAGAGACACTATTGCAATGTAGGCACTAAAGACCCTACAATAAAGTCTAAAAAAATATGCAAGGTCTTCTTAAAGAAATGCATAGAATTACTGAAAGAGATAAAAATAAATTACATTAAATTTAGAGATAAAACATATTCTTTTATGATTTTAAATCCAGTGATTATCTCTAAAAGTAAATTGAAACATTAAATGAAATTCCAATAAAAATACACAAAGGGGTTGATTTATTTGAAAAAAGTAAGTATAAGAAAAACACATATAAAGATCAGATAGGGCAAATGTGGCAAGTCTTACATAATTTAGTCAGTAAGTATGATTTTGGAAAAAAGAAGATAAAAAATTACTTTATGACTACCAAGAGCACAGAAACAAATTTACCATATGTGAAAACTTGGTTTATTGCATAGACTATAAAAAAATGGGAAGATAATTAGATTATTCAATAATTATTTCCTGGTAAAACTGGAAAAGAAATAAACTAGAGAGAAATATAATTTGATCTTTACTTCTTGCCCTGGGTACAAATGACTTCCAGCTATACAAATGAAATAACTGGGAAAAGCCAAACCTGAGTACAAAACCTAAAGGACAATGTAGGTGCAAAGAATAATAACAAAAAAAACAGAACGTTTAAAAAAATTGATCAATTTGGTAGAATTAATATTAAAATTTTCTATGTGACTGAGACCTATAGACAAAACAGAAGATAAACCACAAATTTGGAGAAGATATTTATAATATATACAACCAAGAATTAATATTGAGAATTTACATTCACTGTGAGTGAAAAAATTTTAAAGGCAAAGAATCAAAAGAAAATTGGAAAAAGGGATAGAAAATTCCTGGGAGAGGAAAAACTAATGTCTGACAAATAAACTAAAAATTGTGCAACTTCATTAATAATCAGGCAAAGACAAAGTAGCAGAGTTATGCCATGTCACAGCAACAGATGAGCTAATATTGAAGGCTGAGAATACCAAGTGTTGGCGAAGCCAGGAGAAATGGAAGCTCTCATACTTTCTGGTGGGAGTGTAGATATAATGACCATTTTGCAGAGTGATTTGGTAATAACAAGAAGTTAACAAAAATGCATACCCTTTGTCAATGTAAGAAACATTCAAACCTGTAGAGAATTTTTAGTGAGTTTATTTGAAGCTAGCTGAGGACAGTTGCCGGGAGGAGGAGCCCTAAGTGTATTACTTGAAGTCCACTGGTGATAGAGAAGGGAGGCTGGAGAATGCAAAGAGGGAACCTCTGGGATTGGATAAAAGATAAAATGATAGACACGTACATCTTTTAAATTGATGGGTAAGGAATAGTTAAGAGTCAACAATTAACATGACAACAATAACACAAGGGGATTTGTGGCCTCAGCTTGTGCCCAAGGGCTTTGAGAAAAAGGAAAGTTACCTAGACATTCCAAGGGTAAGTTATCAGAGATGCTAAAAGACAATAGGCAAGCTTAGTTAAGGTAAAGATTGATCATTGTTAGGCAAAAATACTGGCCTGGGACATGACTACCTGCCATGACCTGCTTTTAGTTAGTAAGTTTTCATTTTAAACCATCATTTGTGGTTACTTTAGGTCTCTGAATTTGTAAGGTTGCCTCATAGACCTCCCCTGGCTTGTCAGGTTAATATGTGGCCCCTTTTCTAACACACCTAAAATAAAGTCATTCCTCCTGGGCTACATTTTGGAATGAAAGCATTTGCATGTGAGCACACTGGTACCTGTATGAGAATATTCATTGAAGCATCATTTGTAAAAACAAAATATTGGAAGCAATTAAGTATCCATTAGCAGAAAAATGGAAAACAAATTAAGTTATTGCATAAAATGTAATATTAAAAATTGAAATAAATGTACCAGAGTTACACATATTAACATAGAAACATTTATTTCCAATTCAATGTTTAATGAAAAAAAAGTTGCAAGTTGACATGATTTATACTTAGTCGAATATGTGCAAAACTCATTCTACATTGTCTGTTAGCATTCTTACATGGTAAGTTTATATAAATATGTCTGGGAATAATAGAAGTCAAATTCAGTATATTGACTCTTTCTGTAATAGGCAGGCAGAATAATGGATTTACAGAGGTCTTAACCAAAGTCTGTTATGTTGTTTATTTGTTTGTTTTTAAATAAAAATATCTCAAAGCTATTAACCATGTATAATATAAAACAAATACTTTGGTAAAGGAATATTTTATAAAAAGGTAAAGAGTATGTGTTGAAATATTTCACAGTAAAATTTTGAGTTTAAAAATGCTTATGTCATGTTCAGCAAATATAACAATGAATAATATAGGTGTTAAGTGTGGATAGGATTTGAACAGGTTGAGACAAGGAGAGAATTCCAGTGAGAATTTGGACAAGGGAAAAAGCACAGAGGCAGTGATGTGCAGGGTATGGGAGAAGTCAGGAAAGAGACCCCGTGCTCTGAGAGAGATGGTGCGACATGTTGGTGAGGAGTGAGGCCTTCAGCATTAGAGAGAAGGCTTGGTTGTAGGCCCCGCTCTGGTGTCTTCCTCACAGGCTATTTGAAAATTTAATCAGGAGTGCAGGAAATGTCTGAGCAGGGCACTCGTCCCCTAGGCCTCTCTCCATGTTACTGTGGTGGCCGTGGGAAGATAGAGGGAGTAGAAGGAAAGGTCAAGGCAGCTTGGTACAGATTCTCACAGGCTTTCTCCTCAAGACAGTGAAAAGCCACTGGTGGTATTTAAATAAGGAAATAAGTTCGTACAACTGTGGAGCAGCAGGTGCTGTGGTGTGGGGTAAATTCGAGAGCTTCCTAAAGGGGGCCAGTCAGTGCTTGATGACCAAAGGGTGGGAAGGGAGGCTAGCAGATGACATTGGAGTTTCAAGTCTGAGTGAATTAAAGAGGAAGGTGCCATTAGCATAAATAGACAAGGAAGCATGTAAAGCTATTTTGGAGATATTAGTTTTACAAGTAGCTTTAAAAACAGTATCATTGGTGCAAATCCCCACACCCCACACCTCTACTTCAATCCAGCAACACTGGAGGAACCTTCAGTAAAGCCTTGTGAGCTCTTTCCCACCTTTCCTTGTTAGGCAGCATGGGCCAGTGAGCAGTGCGTGTAATTTGGGGCTGAAGTCCCTGGGCCTGGCTCTGATAACACACTACCTGTCCCAGTTTGCTCTCTATTGAATGGGGATACTACTTTGTGAAGATAAAGTGCAGTTTGTTCCAGGTCCATGATCCTGCTTGGAAATGTGCAGTGGGCCTTTAATTAGAGAGGAGCATCAATTGTTGCCAAGAATTCTAACATGAATGGGCCTCCAGTTGATTGCAGGTTTACAGAAAAATGATGAAAAATTCTAGCTTAGACAGTAATGAAGAGGTTCAAAACAGCAATTCTTTCACCCAGAGTAGTAATTTAGCTTGAGTAAGTTAAAGCTCTAGTGAATAATTGATTGCAAAATATGCATTATGATGTGCATAATTTAACCAAATAAAAGCTCATAAAAAGTCAACTTCTAAATGAGATGTATTAATTCAGGCTGTTGGCACAGAGTGTCTAGAACATCCCTGGAAACTAAAACATAAGGAGATTCAGGTAAATTTCCAATTATTTTTTTGAGGAGAATCAGTTTTGTGTATACATAAAAGCATATATCCTATATAATCAAATACTATTACAAATTCTACCAGTGTACATACCACAGATCCAAAATATTATATGTAGTAGGGATTTTATAATCAGTATAAATCATATTTTTGGTAAATACTATATGTGATAATAGAAATATACTTATACCTCAAGTAGGCACCATACACATTGCATAACCATATGAAATACAAATAATCTTAGTACACTTATGCACAGCCTACATAGCATAGAGACTGTATATAGCAGCCAATGAGGAAGTGTATGTAAAACCATTTTATACATCTTACCATGGTGCATACCATGTCTGCCAAAAGACCAAAAATATGTAAAAGGACTATCCAGTAGGATTTTTTAAAAATTTTATAATAATAAGGTGATCTACTTCCCTCATCACAACTGCTAATTTATCAGGGTTCAAAATCTCCAGTGAACCCAACCTATGAGGCATTCTGATCAAACCCAAATTAAAAGTTTTAAAAATGTAAACCAGTTCATACTGAAACCAATCCATTATATTTTCTAAAATACTAAGCCAAAAAAAATGTCTCCTTAGATTATTAAAATGTATGAGTCATTGTATGCCTCCCTCTTTTCTGATTGTCATAAAATGCTGAGTATACCAAGGTCACTTTAGAGGGGACTTCATTACACCTCCACCTGAGTTCTGCTGCCTGGGCTCTGGATCCACTGTGGACACAGCCTGGCTTTCTGATGGGTCAAGATTTCATTGCACTGTAGGGTTTTGGTGTTCCTAGGCTTTAATCCCATGGAACTGAGAAAGAAACCATTGCAACCCTGCATTATGAATGGATAGGTAGCAGAACAACCCAGGTGTGGAAGGCTGTGAACAGAGTGGCACATAGAGACTAGCATGCAGTCTTTTTTCTAGACCTTGGATTGTCACAGAAAGTCAAATGACCTTAATTCTCATGAGTTGATGGATGGCAAGTGTCTGTGATGGTCAGCAGCACTTCCCTAGCTTATCAACATTGACTACTGTATTTTGCTGTGTATAACGCATACCCATATTTTTGGCCCAAACTTGCAGGGAAAAAAATCTTTCATTTTAATTTTTTAATTTTATTTATTTATTTATTTATTTATTTCTATTTAGATACTTGTTTTTTGTACTATAAAGGAATTTTAGCATTTATTTTTAACCTTATGGTATAAGAAATTTTATGTAACATAATTATAAAACATAAGAACAGATACAAGGTATTGCAGGTACTACCCATGTATAATGTGCATCCTTATTTTTTTCCCTCAAAAATTTGGGCAAAACAGTGTCATTATACACAGCAAAATACAGTAAATGTTGAAATAGCAACATTGTCTATTTCAATTTTTTTTAGTCTCCTCTGGGCATCTGACTGCCTGAATTTTCAGCACTCCAGTACATGAAAAACTACGCATTTGTGCATACCACTAACAATTAGCAAGCATTCGCTTTGCTGGAGATATGGTGTTAGGCACAGGGAATACAAAGACTAACTTCATATGGAGACTGTCTTAGAAAAACTTGTAGAGAGGGAGGTAATACTGAGTTGATTACAATATAAATGTGACGTTTATTACTAATGTTGTAAGCAAAAACAGGGAGCATTAAGAAAAGTCATCAAATTCACCTGGAAGACCTTCTCAGTGGCCTAGAAGGATGGGTAGGATTTTAATGACAGGGGAAGGAAGAAGTTACTTGAGGCAGCATCAGTGAAGTATCCATCGGGCCGATGAGACTGGACTGCAGCAGGCAAGGAGAAATGGCAAACAATGAGCTGCAATGGGGTACTGGAGATTGAAAGAGTTCAGTGTGATTTTGTGTGTGGGCGTAGTGAGGAGATAAGGTGGCCTTTTGGGGAGGGAAGGTGACAGAGACTGAACTTCAGTTTCCCTGAGGCTATTTCAGGCTGGAAAGCAAGCTGTACTCCTCCCAGACAGACACCAATATGGATGGAGGCAGGCCTGCACACCTCACCATTTGGGTCAGTAGCTCCAAGTAAATGTAGTTACGAAAAGGGGCTGCCTTCAACCCTGATATCGTCTGTAAAGCTGTGGAGTCCTGTGAAGTCTCGCAAAGTAGTCACTTTGTTGTGAATTAATGCCAGTTGGAGAGCATTACAATGATATGGAAGAAAACACTTTAAAAGTAATTTTCAAGATCAGACCACATGGCAGTTGTGAATGTTGTAAGGGGGAAAGAAACCAGTGCACCGGCCACAGTACCAACCACTCTCAGTTATTACTGTGGGGGTCCACTGGCCACTCTGGTCATGGTCATCTCCACACAGGGGCGCTGAATCAGCAGGCAAACACAGCCCAGAGGCTGTGGAGGACACACAGAGACCTCTGCTTCCGAAGCCTGTCTCAAAGAATTAAAGAAGGCTCGTGCTGAAAGCACTTGGAACCATCTCTCCCCCTGTTTCTGACAAATAGAGAACCACAGCCACCGGCTGCAAAGCAGAGAAGCCTTAATCACAGAGCTGGTGACAACAGCTGCAGGCTGTAAGGACAGACCATCACAGCCAAAGTCGCTATGCTCTGTCACCATGTTTTCCAAATAAAAATGCCAGAGCATGTGCTCTGACAAAGGATGTATTCCAACCTGTGATTAATTTTCATGAAAAGACAAAGGGAGAAATTATCTGCAGCGTGAACTGTCCTGGAAAATCCACATGGAAACAAACCCACAGTCTGAGGGCATGCTGTTGGATGACAGGCACTCACTTGGCTGCAGCAGTTTGAGAGGAAGCAGTCTGAAGTTCTAGTCCAGTGTTGGGGAGGATGGGAGTGCCAGCTCCAGCAGGACAAAAGAGAGAGTCACATTGCCTAAAGGAGGCAGTTAATAAATATTTATTACTGAATAAATGAATAAATAAGCTCTCAGCAACAGACTGGTAAGGAAAACAGGCAGGAGGATGGAGGGGAGATAACAAGGCTGTCCTTGGGCTCCAGAAAGAATGCAGCCATGCTCCCAGGCTTCCTACTCACAACGTGGGCCCTAAGCAGCAGCACTGCCTCATTTGGGAACTTGTAAGAAATTCTGAATCATGGCCCCACCCCGGGCCTACTGAGTTATAATCTACACGTTAACCATCTCCCCAGGGGATCAGATGCACATTCAAGTTTGGGAAGAAGTCTAAGGCCCTGCCCAGTCATAGTCAACAAAAAGGACAGATGGAGGGTCCAGGGTTGTTTGAAGCCAACCGATCACTGTCTACCAGCTGTGAGGACAGGTGTTCCAAAATCACAGGATTCACTAAAGACAAACACACAGAACCAGACAGAGAGAAACAATCACAGGTTGAAAGAGATGCTCAAAGTCACATATTATGTGAGAGACCGACCAGGCACAGGAACAAAATAAATGAGTGCTGGCTAATATAAGAGCATAGACAAGTCCAAAACTAATTTGAATTTAAAATTGCTCCTGGTGCCAAAATGGAAATGCCCCCTCCCTTTTTACTTGTAGCATTTCTTTAGAAAACTGAAGTTTCAAATGCTTCCTCTGTCTGTTGGAGATGTGTGTAAAACTTTTTAAAAGCTAAATAAGCCTCTGACCAGTTTTGCCTCCCAAGAATGTCTTTCCTGGGAGCCTGCTGGCATCTCTTTGAAATGTGAGCATCAGGGAGCCTGGTGCCTTGGTATGTCTGCGGAAGTTCAGCTTAGGCACCGGGCTCCAAGTTGTAACTAGCTGCTTGTCATATATTTAAGGTTTTATTTTTCCTTTGGAGGAAGGAAATGAACATGTATGTAATGGATGGTATCTGACTGGCTACATCAAGGGTGAACTTTCTATCTTTACATTCTCTTTAGTGGATTGCCTGTGATCCTCATTACAGTCTGGCTTAATTATTAATCACCAATATAACTGTTTCAATCTTTTCTATGTTTTGTAGAGGAGTTTTTGGGTTGGTAGGAGATTTTACTTTCTAATTTTTTCCTCAACACCAATCACAGATGGGCATGAGGATCTGGGTGTCTTTGCTACCAACTCTGTAGAGAGTCACTCCCATCATAATTGTAGGAAAAGGTGGCAGAGTCAAAGGTGGACTGTCATTAGACCTGCATTTGACAGTTGATGATGTACAGTCGTAAGTGTGCATTACATATCTTAAAATGGATTTAAGACTATGTGACAATGGAGAAGCAGGAATTGTTTTTTAGGCA
The DNA here is from genome assembly GCA_028533065.1 of Trachops cirrhosus. NCBI lineage: Eukaryota > Metazoa > Chordata > Mammalia > Chiroptera > Phyllostomidae > Trachops > Trachops cirrhosus. The sequence goes on along the minus strand of CM052543.1, from coordinate 52,283,975 downwards.
GAAGGACAAAATTTTGAGAGCATAAATCTCTTGGAACCCTTTTTCTTAAACTAGGAAAGAACAGTGGTCCATCTTGTTCTAAGTCACAAATGATGACAATGTGGAAGACAGTTTGGGCAGTCTGACCCCCCCCAACTGCAAAGACCCTGCCCCTAAGGACCTGACTAGGGGTCCCACTGATTTTGCACAGGCAGATTAGAGCCCAGAGCTGTGTAGTAGGCTGCACAGCCCATATATCTCCTCTAGAAGATTCCCACAAGTGTTGCTTGGTCTGCTGATTTATGTACTCATTCATATTTCCAAACATTGATTTAACATCCTAGGGGACAAGTTTTAGTACAAGGTACTAGATGTATAAGCTGATTGAATCTCAGGTCTTGCTCTGAAGAAGCTCACTGTGTATTAAGGAAGAAAGACCCATAAATGTGATTACAGCAGTAGGTGATAAATGCCATGACTGGAATCTGCACAAGCGGTGACAATTCAGGGGACAGCTGACAGCCTGGGGGAGGGGCAGAGAAGTCTTCTGGAAGATAAGACAGGTGAGCTCTGTCTTGAAGCTGAAAGTCCAACCTCTGTAGTCTCGGCTCTACCAATGCTTCCCTATATTGTAGCTAATTCCTACAACCTAGATCCTCCAGGTCTTAACTCATATGACCTCCACCAGGAAGCCTTCAGTGGCTCTGCAAAGCTGAGAAACAGCCAATACACCCAGCTTCTTTTGCTCCCAGGGGGCCCTGTAGTCTTAGTCTTCATTGTGTCAGCAGTCATTGACAAAGTTGTGGGGTTGTCACCTGTCTGTCAGCCCCACAACACATTGTGAACTACTTTAGGGCAGAAACTTTGTCATAGTCACCTCTGTCTCTCCAGCCCCCAGCATGGTACCTAGCATACAGATAGTATTTAACAAATATCTGTGAAATGACCAAATGTTAGGTAAAAAGCAATTATTGTGGTATGTAACACAGGGGTGGATTTATTGGTATTCTCAATAGAACAGCATGAATGTAGGCAAGTGAAAAACATATGAAGTATTTTGTGTGTAAAGAATGACAAATATTTTAGAGTTACTGGGCCATACATTGTAAGGGAGTGAGTGGCAGGAGGTAAAATTGGAAGATCAGCAGAGACCCTGAATGAGGTTAAGTGTCCTCCTCCACTGATCTCTGTTTTGCTTGGGCGGGGACTTGAGGATTGGCCATAGAAGCCAATAGATATCGATGTAAACATGGTACAGACAATACTCCCTGCCACGTGACCCAAGAAATGCAATATTTATAGCAGTAAAACTTCAAAACAAATATGGTAGTCCTATCTGTAGCTCATTGTGAACATTTCTACAGAAAGAAAGTTATCTACCTCAGAAGGGATCCTAATGAAAACTAGGTCCAAGAAACGGGTACAACATGAAACCACATGTCTAATATATGCCAAGTTGCAGAATGTAGACAGGACCCTGCTTGGCTACTAACTGTTTTCAACATAAGCTTGTTTATGGGTGAGGTCCATGGTGATGAAGGATCATAAACCAGCTGCTGCTTAGTGTCTGTGTATCCAGTCTGACCCAGTGGTGAGCCTTAGTATAGTATAATCCTTACTGTGACAAGTACTGACCTCAGAGATGGTCTTGGGGGAAACCATGGAAATCAGGCAGTTTGGTGTACTGAGATGGGGTGTTGATGAAGGGTTATACAAACTGAGTTCTCGCCCATGCTTTGTCTCAAGTGAGTGCTGTGTTCACTAGCAAGTCATATAACTGTTTTTGAGAATGCAGGGAGATCTTGGCTGCAGAAGTCTAAAATAATAAACTATTGTAGCATTTTATTGCTTAATAAAATGCAGTGTTAAAACTGATCAAGCAGCTACCACAAGTCCAGCCAAATGCCAAGGACAGTAGGGGATACAGGGAAGTAAAACTTTCTATTCCCCATCCTCAAGGTTCTTTTTATTTTGAAAGTGAAGACAAAATCAATGCACACATAATAGAGAACAATTAAGCATGACTTTTAATGCAATCTGAGTTAGGTAAGAAAAAAAATCATTGAGGAATTGCTGATGAAGACCACAAACTAAATGGCACAAAATGAACATACCTTTTCTTTTTCCTCTCCTTTCTTATTCTTCCTATTTCTATTTTCAGGAATAACAACAAAGACCTCTCTGTACTTATTCATAAAAACTCAGCAAGCTAAGGTTAGGAGGGAACTACCTTAATTTGACAGAAATCAGTTATGAAAAACCTAGAGCCAATAACATATTTATTGGCTAAATTCAAGGTTGTCTTCTCTCACAGTTTAATACTCTAGTTGGCGTTCTAACAATGCAGTGAGGCATGAAAAGCTAATAAAGGGCATTATGTTTGGAAAAAAAGAAGTGCAACTGTCTCTTATTGCAGCAAACATAATTGTCTCTACAGAAAGTACTAAAGAAACTGCAAAGCAACTACTAAAACTAATAAGTGAATTAATCAACATTGCAGGACATAAGGTCAATATACAAAAATGAATTGTAGTTTTATATACTAACAACAGAAGTTTGGAAAAGAAAATATTTATAGTAGCTTCAAAAGAGAAGCATAAAATACTTAGGTATAAATTTAAGAAAATATGTTCAGTGCCTTTAGAAAAAAGTACTAAACATTGCTAAGAGAAATTAAGACCTAAATCAAAGCAAAACATACCATGTTCAAGAATTGGAAGACTCATAGTCAATGATCTCAATTAAACTTCTAGAATAGGCTAAACTAATGTAGAGCTGAAAAAATTCAGAATACCCTGGAGGGGTAGGAGTGTTTGATTTAGTAGGAGAAGACCTGAGGAAATTTTATGAATTTATGAATATATTTCATGTTTTTAATAGAAGTGTGGATCACATAGTTATATGCATTTGTCAAAACTCATGAAATTTTATATCTCAGAATTTTGTGTTCATTGAATGTTCATTTTATCTGGGTAAATAATGTAGATCATATTGAATTTTAGTAGGTTTGCTTTTCACTGTGGTATGAGATAGCAATTCTGAAACTACTTTTTTGTATTCTAAGCTTAAGAAAATGTGGACATGTATTAAGGAAATGGGAACCAGATTCCTCACTTTTATGGTTCTTCTGTGTGAGTGCCTGTATGTATTTAAAGATACATGTATTTCTTGGATCTACCCACTGAGATGGTCCCAAAGCCATGACACCTCAGCAGCGATGCGCACACCTTGAGCCACGATCTTGATTTCTTATTATCAATTTTCTAATCCTCACCCGAGGATATGTTTATTCCTTTGAGAGAGTAGAAGGGGGAGGGAACAAGAGAGAGAAAGAGAGGGAGCGAAACATCACTGTGAGAGGAAAACATCACTTGGTTGCCTTCTGTATGTATCCCAACTGGGAATTGAACCCGCAGCCTAGGTGTGTGTCCTGACTGGGAATCAGACCCACAACCTTTTGGTGCGTAGGACGATGCTCCAACCAACTGAGCCATCCAGCAAGGGCATTATCATTTTCTAATAAAAGGAACCAGGCTTCTCAGAGAAATGGATGACTCCAAGACTGAGGCAGGGAAGTATGAGTTGATCCTGGAACATCTTATTTTCCCCTAAAATAAGGAATTATCCAAAGAATGATGAGGACATTATAGAGGGGCACCAGAGACAAACTGAAGCAGCTCCACTGACCAGATTTGGGATAATTTAGGCATCAAAATAAATAAAATAATAATACATTTTAACCCATTGAATAAAATAAAAATTCATGAGTTTATACCAATAGAAAAATGAATAAATAAATGTGAGAAAGGGAATACTTTCAGCAGAATTACAACATAGATAAATTGATAGAGATCTCAAAGTAGAAGATCAATGTTTAATGGGTATTAAGATATTTGTATAGTCTCAAATTGTTTCCTCACAAAAGACCTATCAGTTCCAAAAGGAAAGGAACATTTATACTGGAGAAACCTGGTAGAAATTACCTACATCAAGTGATAGTGTTTGTTTAATGTCACTAGTATTAGAAATTACTTACATCAAGTGATAGTGTTTGTTTAATGTCACTAGTATTAGAAATTACCTATATCAAGTGATAGTGTTTGTTTAATGTCACTAGTATTAGGACAAACTGGCATTTCATGGCCCCTATAAGAGACATAACCTCGCTTTTCTAATGTCCTGACAAAAATGCATAACCTGAATAATGAGGAAATGTAAGATAAACCCACTTTCAGAGATATTCTACCAAACAATTGTTCTGCTGTCTTGAAAACTCTCAAGGTCAAGAAAGATTAAAAAAGGGCTGAGACATGATTGTGTAAAGCAGGCTCTAAAGAAGTATGACAATTAAATGAAATGTGTGATCCTGGGTTGGATGCTGGACTGGGATAAATGCTTATAGGATATTACTGGGGAAGTTGATGAAATTTAAAAATAGATTATGTTTAAACCTTTACCCTTTGTGACAGCATGAATGAACCTGGAAAACATTGTGCTAAGTACAATAAGCCAGTCAGAGAAAGACAAATACAATATGATTTCACTCCTATGTGGAATCTAGTGAACAAACTGAGCTAACAAGCAAAACAGAGGCAGACGGATGGAGAGCAGGCTGACAGCTCTGGTGATTGTGGTGGAGGTGTGCAGAAGTGAAAGAGGGTAAAAGGGAGATAAATAGTAATGGGAAAAATACCATAAAAAATAAACTATTAAAAAATAAAAAGTACATTGTGAATAGAAACATTATGGCAATATTAAATTTCTCAATTTTGGATAACTGTATTGTAACTATGTAAGACAGCATCTTTGTTCTGGGGAAATACACACTGATCTTGTTAGAAAATGGCCACATTTAGGCGTGAATGTGAAAAATGTCTACAACTTATTCTCAAATGGTTCATAAAAGGAATCCGTGTGTGTGTGTGTGTGTGTGTGTGTGTGTGTAATGATAAAGCAAATGTGCAAAACATAAACAAATGGTAAACCTGGGTTAAGTGTATGCAGGATTTCCTTGTACTATTCTTGCAATTTTTCTATAAGTTTGAAATTATATTAAAAAATTTACCAAAAAATGTGTCAGGATAACTACAGCAGAAGTCAGGATAATGGTCATATCTTGAGGGAAAGGGAAGATAGGGAAATGATAAGAAAAGGGCAAAAGGGACACAGTGGAACTTGTCAGGTTCTCAGAATTTCCTGTTTCTTAGTCTGATTGTTAAGTACATGATTGTTTTTATTATTATTATTATTATTATTATTATTATTATTATTGAAACTCTCAATATATCTTTTAAAAATGAGATCCTGAGGATAAATAACTATCTGAAATGGTCTTTGGATTCTTATCAAGTCCGTTTTTCTACCAGGTGACAATGTTGGAAATCATGATGCAGTTATTATGTGCTTGGCCAGAGAACTTTTACATCCTGATCTCAACCAACCGTCCCTCTCGACATAATTCTTAAAAGGAAATATATGCACAGAAAAATGCCCTGCTGACTGATAAAGCTTTACTGCTGACTAGGTCCTTGATCCCTAAACCCAATGAATTCTCTGGTGAGTGATTGGGACCAGTGATGGAGCTCTTTTCTCAGCTAGAGATGGCCAGGCCCTGGAATCACAGCAAGCTAAAGGCCTTCTCCACCCTCTCCTCCCTAACTATACCCAAGTTTTGGATTGTGTGTGATCCTAATGGTGACAAAACTTTTCATTAGGCAGCCCAGCTAGCAAGCTGAAAAAAAAGTCTCCCTATGTATATGCTTAGTCACATCCTGCTAAGGCCCCATGTCTTAGTAAAAGCTGCCCAGTTAGGATCCTAGCCATCAACCAAACAAAAATGATACTTATCCTTGAGAACACAGTGGAGGGTGAATTGTGAGCTTTCCTGACCAACAGACACCATTGTCGGTTCTTATTAAAAGCTGTCCACAGGGCCGATGAGAACACAGAGGCAAGTACATAACTGAGACCCACCATTATTGTGAATATGGACAACTTGACAAATCTGAGCCAGTGGTATCTTGTGTACAAGTCCAATAAAAACATTTCTTTGTGTGCTTTTTTATTATGTGACTATAAAAAGATGTCAACAGCACATTTAAGTCTTCCTGTAGAGAAGAAATACATAGGTCGTAATGAAAGTAAGAATATGCTTCTAACCCTATATTTGTTCTCAAAAAAGAAAAAACAAAACGTGCCAGTATAAGAAATGTTTCATTTTGAAGTTCTCGGCACCATGTGGTGGTGGTGGGTTGAAATTTCTGTGGTGCATTCCTTTGGTGTTTCTTCCCATCATATTATATCTTTACATTGTTCAATCTAAAGGTTTCTATACTACCACCTCCTCCCTGCTCCCACCCCCTCCTTGCCCTTTGTATTAAGGTGCAGCCTGAAAACTGAAAACACATTCCAAACAATGTCATATCCCATGCACTTAGAGACAAAGGAAATTGTTGCTTAGCAACAAAGCCCTGGTTTAAAAAATTTGAGCATTCTTTTCCTTTTTACTTTCCATCTTAAGGCAATGATGCTCAGGAAGCTGTTTGCAAAGAGATCCAAGACCAGGAGAACTCTGTATGGGGGGGTGGCAACAGGGGGAGGGGAGGAAGGAGGAAATGGAGGAGGGCAAAGGGAAAAGGTTAATAAAGTTCTTGTGGTTCTCCTGATGTTTCCAAATCTTTAAGATGGAATTCTAGGCAAGTAGCTGAGACTGAAAGTCACTAAGGGAAGCCCACCCTCACTAAGGGAAGCCCACCCCCCAAAGTCTCCTGTGTTGAAGGCTTTAGGCACAGCCTGGGAGTGGCAACAATTGAAAGTGTATTTTGTCTGCTATTAGGCCTCCTTAAAACATCTTTCTGGCCCCTGTAGGATAACTACTGTTATATTTTAATAGATTTTCTGTCAGGGACATTTTCCCAGATGTTTAAATGTTTCATGAAGATGTGATTGTGCTGTATACTTTATCCTGACCAATTTGCTTCTATTAGTACTGTTTCTATGAATTTACTCTTATATAATTCTTTATATCTCAGAACATTTCTGTGGGACAAGTAGAATTCTACTAGTAGAATTCATAAATTTAAAAATATCTTAATTTTCTTTAATTTTGAATTTTTTAAATACTCTCAATATTATAAACTAATTGTTGCTTCCAGAAAAGTTATACTAATATACTAGTACATAAGTTCTGATTTGATGGAAAATGATATATTGATGGATTTATTTAGCTATTATTTGGTTACTAGTCAGGTTAAATATATATTTTTTGTTTATGTCCATTTCGTTCTTCTTAAAGTTTCTATTGTGTTATTGCCCATTTATTTCCTGAGTGTTGTCTTTTTCATTGACTTATGAAAGCTCTTTGTACACACCCACACACAGTATTTACATACACATACATGTATCCTTTATACAATGACTACCAAAATAAGCAGGGTCGGAGAGAGGAGGGGCTAGTGTAAAGGATATATATTTATGGTATTATTTGTTGAAAATATTTCTCCTAATTTGTTATTTGCCTTTTACTTAGATTTTTTAAAATATTTTTACTTTGTGGGATTTTATCTTTACTTTATGGGTTTTATTTGATTTTAGATGTACCTTTTTATGTGTTTCTGTAGCAGTCAAGGAGCGCAGTGACGAAGAACAGAGGCTGTGGTGTCTGATTCCCGGGGCTGGAATCTTGGCTCTGCCATCCCTGTGCTGAGGGATCTTTAGCATCTCTCTGCCTCACTTTTCTCCTCTATAAAATGGGTCTCTTAACTGCACCCAGCTAGTGGTGGGTGATGAATTTTCATCAAATTAATGCCCATATAAAGCAAGCAGAATGATACCTGGGACTTACTAAGGACTCAGTAAATTAAACTAGGCAGTATCATGTAATAAAAACACTAATCTATCTCTTTGTGATTTCTACCAGAGCTTTTATGCATAGAAAGTCTACAACCATAGAAAACCTATAAAGTATTGATTTATATCTTGTTTTATATTCTTCATGATTTGTTTATATAATTTTCACTTTTTAAATATTTAACTGTATAATGTACTAGAATTTACTTTGAGACATGGTAGGAAGTTAGCTTGATTTTTCCCCCCAGATGTTCCCTTTTGTCAATTAATCCATGTCTTCTCATTGGATTGTAGGATTTATTTATCATTTACCAAATTCTTATACACACTTGGACCTGTTTTTAGATTATCTGTTGTATTTTGATGTTCTGTTCTTTGAATTCTATCCTAGTGCCATATAGAAAAAAATTAGTATAAATTTAATATTTACTAAATCAATTCTGATCCCATGATTTTCAAAATTCTCATAGCTATTTTTAGCTGTGAAGTAGTCCAGGTGATTTTAATGTGTTAAAAATTATCACTGGGATTTTCAGTAGCATTACACTGACCTATAAATTGATTTAAAGGGAACTAACACTTTTGAACTATTTAGTTTCTTCATTTACAAAATCTTTTATATCCCTCAATAGATTTTTTAGTGTTTTTACAAAGCTTTCCACACATTTCTTAATATTTGCAGCAGTTGACTTTTTTTTCCTGTTTGCAAAAACAATTGTCTCACCTAGTATATAATTAGACATGGGAGAAACCCAGTTATGGTCATAGTTCCTAACTCAAACTGGATTTTTTCACTTATAGTGAGTGTCTTTGTGCATTCTTCTTGTTAATTGCTTGCATACTCTGTATCTAAAAAGTTATTCTTTCTAATTAACAAATTTTTACTGTGTCCCAGCTACATGTAAAGCTTACTTGCAGAGGCAGAAATGGTTTCTGCTATAGAGCTGACACCAGAGAATTTATTTAATGACAGCTATGAAAAGTATTAGGGATAATGGCTGAGGTGTATATGATGAGCGTCTAATTTGGGGCCTGACCTCCTGTGGGGCCACAGCAGGTAATTTCTAGGAAGTGACATTTGAGCCAAACTCTGAGAGATGAGTAGGAATAACTAGCAACCTTTGGCTGCCTCTGGCAGAGCAGTGGGTCCGGGTGCAGGATGCTCAAGGAATTAAGTGAAGGCTTCTGCGGCGGTGATGCAGACACAGGGAGTGAGGGGGCGTGACATCCGATAAGCCACTGGGCCTGGGATCATAGTGGGGATGTCAGCCTTAAGAGGAAAACTAAACCCAGTTTGAAAAAATTAGAAACAGAGAAACTATCAAAGTATCTTATACTATATTATGGTTTTCCCTTGGAAACCAGGATTATGTCCATGGTTACAGTGCCACAGTCACGGAGAAAACAGTCCTGTGACAGTTACTAGCCTTCGTCAGCCTCGAGGGAGGAAAATCGAGCTGCTCTCCCTGATCTCTGGACAGAGTTTGTTGCCCTACTCAAAAGCCAGCCAGGCCACCATCTGCTGTGAGTTGAAAATGTGTAGGAGGCATTACTGACTCAGGTCTGTCTGCAGTGCTCTTGTCAGTACTGTCACTGTCTTAAGTGAACCTCACCCTGTTTTATGAAAGTAATTGTCTGTGGAACAAACACACAGTCCTTTCTGTGAATTTCAAGACTGATACATACCAAACAGTTTTATGGAATGTCAAATCACCAACAGAACCTGAGAGACACGCCATACTCTGAGGAAAGAATAATAGTTAAAGTAAGGTTTCTCCACTTTTGAGCCTTTTGAAATTCTGGGCTCTTTGTCATGGGTGCTGTCCTGTGCCTTGTTGGGTGTTTTGCAGCAGCATCCCTGGCCCCTATGCACTAGGTACCACCAGCACCCTCCTCCAGTTCTGACAACCAGAACTCTTCTGAAGGGCAGAATTGCCCAGGTTAAGAAACACTGAGTTACAGAAATTACAAAAATCCTTGCTCTTCCCAGTTGAAACTATTATACCCAGTTTTGTTTTGCCATGAATTCACTCAGACATTTAACAAATGAGATTCAGAATTATTACTAACTGCTACCTCTCCTATAGGGTACAAAGCAGTGTCTTGTATATGCTTTATTCCTTCATTTTAGCAAATATTTATTAAATATTTGCTTCATGTAGGCATTATGCTGGTGGCTACAGACACAAAGTCAAATGTATATCTTACAAGGGACCAAACTATAGGAAGAAGACAAAACCTAAGTGCCCGATAGAAATATGACAGAAATGTACTGAGACAAGAAAAGAAGAGTGGACAGAAACCCAGGTGAGGGGTGGAGCTACCAGGAAATGAAAAGAAGTAGGAGTGAAACTCAGGTTTCATGCTGAAACCTGAAATATGGTCGTTTTCGGGCTGATGGATTTGGGAAGTAGGTGGGGAACTGTAAGACTTACAACATTATTCTAGGACATGCATTGTCTCTGTTTTAAGGATGAAAAAACCAAAAGGCTAAACATTTAGTTTGGGACCATTTAGCTAGATAGCAACAAAATTAACCTGTCGATTTCTTTCCTAGATTTACATTGTTTGACTTTTCCAGCTGAATACAATGGAATAAGAAAGACTTGGGAACTATTCTTGACAAATAGTCCTCTAACCCTGCAATGACAAAAATAACACTCCCTTATATTAGTATATTTCACACAGCACATTTGCAGATATTATCACTTACGATCCTTCCACTAACACTGTCAGTTAGACAATAGGCATGCATTATCATCTCTGTGTTATAAAGAGGAGACACGCAGGGAGTATGTTTAGGTAGAGTGCTTGCAAAGCATGTTATTCTTCTCAGCGTGGATATATATATAGTTCCCATAGGGCAATGTAATGGTTCATTGTATTTTAGCTTGTCATTGTATTTTAGCACCAGGATACTGCCATCATTTTGCTACCCTTGAAAGCAGTTCAATTTCTGCACTTAGAATTGAAATTATAGTGTCTCAAAGCTAAATTTAAAAGAGCAATTTACTGCTGTCCCCCAGAAAAAAACAGAACCAATCAATGTAATAAAAAACACTTAAGATCACTGTACTTGGTACAGTTGCTACTGCAGTTGTATGATTCATAGGGAGTGGTGAACTGTCATTATGGAATATTTAGAAAACAGAACAACAGTGCTTGACCGGACAGAGGCACTCAAGAAATGCATTTTAGAAGGACAGGTGGATGAAAAGTGAGTGGGTAAATGAGAAGGTGGATGGAAGGACAGCTGTTTCCAGGAATGAGAGATGGTTCTTAACATCTGTCCTTTATTGTCAACCTCCATTGTCTGTCAGGAACCATCTCTGTCACTGGCACCTGCAGGGTTTCTAACCCCAGTTTTTATCTGAAAAGACAAGAACAGGTGAATTTCAAAACCATTCCTTAACTTCCATTTCTGTTCTTGTCACTTTACCTGGGGCCTGTATCACTCCTCATTTCTGGGCTGTTAGCCTAATATATCAATTAGTTTAGCTTTGAGTTTTTCCATTCTGTCTTCAGCACAATATTCTTTAAACTAATATTTAAATACTACTTTTGTTGTTTCCATTGTTTTCCAAAACTTTCAGTGCCTGGACAATAAAATAAAACTTCTTATTCTAGCTTACTAGGCCTCCCACTGCAAGGGGGCCTGTCCATTTCATTTCTGCACAAACCTACTCAAACCCGGATGGTTTCTTTGTTGTACCCAGAATATGTTTTACATATCACCTCTCACCCATAACTATTTTGTCCAATATTTACCTGGAAACTTCTGTGTAAGCTGTGTGTTAGATCATAAGGATTCAGGAAAAGACCATTGAAAAAGATGAACCCCTGCCCCGAAGGAGCTCAGTTCCTGGGGCATCATTAGAGAGCGAATGTGCGGTAGCGGGATAGGATCAAGGTCCTGGGGAGAGGTTCATGGGAGAGCGTTCCCTCGACTAAGTCTAGTGCTTCCTTCTTCTTTGGGTCACTTCTGTGTCTGTAGCTCAACACTTATAATTTCACATCTACCCTATTTTGTCATTATTCATCACCGTTGAAGTCAGAGATGAGGTCTTACCTCTGGCTCCTGAAAAAACAGTTCACTGACAGAGTACCATACATCAACACAACTGTGAGCAATCACTGGTCACTTGTTCTAGGAGAGGTGCCATGCCGCATGTTTTACACACATTTTTTCCAATTGATTTTGACAGCAGCAGCCATGATTAATGAATTGGTAATATCTCTGTTTTCTATAGTGATATCACATAACTTGTACAACAACTATTAAGTGCAGAAGCCAGGATTAGAAAACTATCAGTATATTGCCAAAGCCTATTCTCTTAATCACTTCCAAATGTTAACAAGTAAATGACTTCCTGATGAATGAATCAATGTTCCTTTTCCTCTGTGAGTGGTTTGTCTTCCCCTGGGACTTCCAGAGACTTGGAAGAGGTCAGACACATTAAAAAAAATATATTTTTCTTTAAAATAAGTATTGTTGAGTTGTTAAAATAAAATTAATCATTCCAGAGAAACCACAAAGTACATGGTGTTTGGACAGCTAAGCGTGATGAGCACTGAATGTCGATGTGGAAAGGGCTAGGAATGGAGCCTGTGCAGTAATCTGGAGGGAAATGGAGGGGAATCACATTATGTGTTCTGCTTCATGAGACCAGTAAAATATTGAGAATGGGGTGACAATTCTAGGGGAGAGACATGGTTGCTTTCTGGGGCTCCACTAAGTCCCCCTCCTCCCCTAGCCAATCCAGGTGCCTTACTTTGTCCTCTCTGCTGAGAGATGACTCCTCATTCTTCTCCAGCTGGAAGGCATTAAAGGGGCTGTATTACAGGGGAGGAAGTTTGCCAGGTAGGGGGAAAATGAGCTGTACTGGGTTTGGAAAGATTGGCAGCTGTTTCACATCAGCCACTGTAAGAAGATAAAGGAATGGGGTTTGTGCTAATAAACAATACTGGTCATTTGGCTCATTCTTTTCTCCTTATCTGAACATGTCCTTGGGCTCTGGAGAGATTTTATCACCTTAGGGCTTTCAGAATCCTCCGATGGTGGTGGTTTAGCTGAAGCAAACCTTGAGGATACAATCTAGGTCAGAGCTATTCAGAGGAAGGAGCTATTATAAAGAGGAAAGAACAAGGAAACTGACTTCAGGAAATGCAGGTTCTGACTGCAGCTTGGCCTCTTGCCAGCTTTGTAAACCTTTCTGAGCTTCAGCTTATTGTCTGTAAATGGAGACAAAATACCTGCATGAGGGTTCTTTTGATAATTACATACAATTTTACTTGTGAAACAGTCTAAAACAGTCATATGAGAGACTTCATGTTTTTTCTTTCTTTAAATGCTCAGTTGAAGACTCTTCCAGACCTTATCCCTACCCCAATGGTTTTTAATGGAGACTAGTCTTTGCTGACTGATGAAAACAAGTGACTAGGGCAAAGACCCTAAAGCAAACAATTGTGTATGGGACCCCAAACTAGAAACTTGTAAATATCTCCATTCTCTTCTTTGGATACTAAGGAAAATTCTGACATTTTCTGCTCTTCTGGGATATGGTTGGTCAAATCTCCCTTTTAGGTCTGAAGACCTCCTGGAATTGATCGAGTAATTAACAGTTTTCTTCTTTCTCTTGTAACTCTGTAACTGTGATCAATTATACTTAAGTAAGTTATACTAAGAACTGAAATCATATCAATCAATGATATAGAGGACAGTGGGAGATGAGGATGTGTAATGATTTTAAATACTGTGAGAACTATCTCTGTTGAAAAACTCTATTTGCTTTCTATTTGGAAAATAGAAAGGGACTTGCTCATGGAATCTGCTTCAAAGCAGCAAAAGATTCGTAATCTTATTTTATCACAGCCTATACCATTCATGCCCTACCTGCTATAATAAAAGATAGGACTGAGCTAGCCCACAGGAGGCCTAGGTACAAGGTAGTACCTTGGGTGGAAGCAACCTGACAGCTTGATGAGCAGAATGGAGGTTCCATTCCAGCTCTTCCCAGGCCAATGCTCTTGTGCAGAAGAGCATTGTTCCTGGTGGCCCTGACTGATGGGATTACAGCGCTCCCTCCTCCTTGAAAGCCTGTGTCTGCTGGTGTCAACCGAGAGTGATTGTGGGTTGCATGTGAACTTCTACATGACTTCCTCTAATATCAAGTATGAGGCAAGAATTGCTCAGAGTTATAAAAAATACTGATTAAAGTATTAATAAAAATTTATTGAGTATCTACAGTGTACTAACTGTTGAGATAGGTGTTTTTAAAAATGTTGTAAACCTGGAGGAAGTTATCACTGTTCCTATTTTACAGCTGGAGAAACTGGTTCAGAGATGAGATAAGATCACACAGAAAACAAATATCAGAGCCAAAGTTTGACTTGAAAGCTTCTTTTTATAGCATTTTACTGCCTTAAAACTTCTTCTATGTGATGTTGTCAAATAAATTCTCCTCATCCCAAAGCTTCTCCCACATTACATTATGGCTTGGTATATAGATTATTCCTCCAGGGCAAAAGTGTGGGGAATAGGCTGATATTAAATTCTACAACTTGCCTTTAATTTGATCTTCTTTTTGTCTTTTCTTAATTATATCCTCTCTTGTCAGTGAGGTGAGCTAGTCAGAGAAAATAAACAATGATTCTTTTGACCTACTAGCATCCAACAGGCAGTAGGCCTAGTAAGAAATCTATTTATTCATTATGTTAATCATCCATTCAATTCATTAACATGTAATAACAAATTAATATCTTATTTTGTTTTAGACTTAGCTGGGCATCATTCAGGGTTATAAAGATAAGAGATGGGACTGAAATAAAGGATTTAACTCAAGTAAGAAATACAATCATGTAGACAAATAATTATAATACTCATCCTTCAAAAATTCTTCCAAGGTGTTTTCATCTCCAGAAGCCCTTCTGAATTTTGTTAAGTACTTACCTTTTGTGCCCTCATGGCTTACCATACATAATGATTTGTAAGCATGGGCCATATAATATTAAAATTTTCTGGTTATATTTCTTCTTTTTTCAAATGGAAGGTATGCTACTCTCTAACAGGGACTTTCTCTTATCTATGTGTATTGCATACTTAATCCCACGCCGGCCATGCATTTGTGACTATGACTATTTGGGTAATTAAGTCACACATAGTACTGAAACAGAAAAATGTATCAGCTTCAGTGGAAGTATGATGGATTAAGATGTGTTTAAAGAGTTGGGAAAAACTCTCAGAGGATGTTACCATTGAGAAAGAAGAAAGGATAGTTAACAAGTGCCATAAGGGAAAACAAAAAAAACTATGAAGTGGAAGAAAAGGTTCAAAGATACATAGCATAAACATAGAATGCCACGGCAGTGTTGGTGCCTAGTGTGCTAAGGGACCAGTGGGTGATCTCAGAGGCAGGAGTGAGAGTGGATAAACATGGATAGTTTCAATGGGTAGGTACATTGAGGATAGATTTAGATTTTTGAAAGAGATTTCATAGAAGGATTAGAATTTGAACCATGTTGTGTGGGTATTGAGGGTTCATCAAGGTTTTCTAGATGGGTCTGACACATAGGATAAAATTTTTCAAAGATCTTTCAGGTTTCAGTTCATTTTTGCATGCATTCTTCTGTTCTTTGTGTTCTCTTGAGAAAATGTAGGGATGACGATAGAGAAGTTCAGTTGCATGGAGGCAGTCATAGTAAGGGTATTGAAAGGATTATCATCTAAACTTACACTTTACAAAGCATTACAAAGGAAATTGGCTCTGGCTGGTGTGGCTCCATTGGGCTGGGTCTCCGATTGGGGATGTGCAAGGGGCAGCTGATTGATGTTCCTCTTTCACATCCATGTTTCTCTCCTTCTCTTTTCCCCTCCCTTCCCCTTTCTCTAAAAGTAATAATAAGAAGAATTATAAAAGAAACTGGGTATGGGAATCTGTGTTGAGGTTAGAATTTAGAGCTCTGATCATCTTAATAATATCTACCAAATAAGCATTTTGTAGGTCTTTATTAAATTTCCCAGAATATTAGTTGATTATCTTCTTCAATACTTGAAAGTGCGGCAGACTCTTGAGTTTTTAGAACATTGACCTGTTCCTGTGACTACCTGAGTAATTTTTGTAAAAGTAATAAGCAAAACATAAATTCCTTCATTGTACTTACAGTACTTTGGCTTAGGCAATATTCCCCTCTCCTCCTCCTCCTGTGTCTGGGCCTGACTCTGACTTTGCATAGTTAGCAGGTTCCTTTTCATATGGGTTTGTTTGCCTGTGTCTCAGGTTGTCGCACCATTGCATAATTCTTGGGTCATATCGAATTCTTGACAGCATTCATGATGAAAACAGCATAGGATTGGCTCAGCTGCACAATGTGTAGTTTTATGGAATTGTGTATATTTAACTGGAGTTGGTGATTGCTTATTATTACGGACAGCAGGGTAATGTAGTATAATGTCTTAACTAAAGTCAAAAAAACCCATGTTTGAATCCCAGCTCTATCATTCATCCATAAAGTGGAAATTATACTAAAATGGAAGTTTTTTTTCCTCATTATGTCTAATTATTTGTATGAAACACGTGAACAAATAAACCCTTTTAATTTGCAAAGCAGATTAATTTTAATTTGCAAAACACGAGGTATATTTTTATTTATTATAGAAGAAAATAAATATAATAATGGGTGGTAGCTGTAAACATGTCTTCAAATTCTTTGACATGGTCTTTATTGAGATGTGAGGTCTTTGTCCCTGATCTTGAATCTGTGTGGGCTTATGGCCAACAGTGGAAGTGAGCTATGACCTAACTTCCAAAGTTAAGTTATAAAAGGCTTTGTAGCTTCTTCCTTGTTCCTGGAACACTAAGCTATTATGTAAGGTTACAAAGGCTACATACTGAGACTTTGAAAGAGAGAGAGAAGGAGGCAGAGAGGCTAGGGTTTGGCAAATCCAAGGAACACCAGTGTGGTGCATTCCCTGGGTTTTCTTTTTGCCTCATGTCTCCCCTACTGAGTGCTAAAGAAATCAACAACCCAGAAACACCAATAGGTGTGGAATAAAAGTTCCCCAAGGAAAACCTAGTCCTTCTCACCATGGAACTAGGAAAGGAGCAGCCTAGCAAGGCAGAAAATCTTAGACAATAACCATGTTTCTGTGGCCAAACACCACAGAGAAAACAGGTTCCCACCTCCAACCCCAGGTCACAAAGATCAAATGCGAAGGTTAAACTTCCACTGCTGGCAGGCTGTACTATTGTGCCCCAACCCCACTGGCAAGGTGGTGCTGGTGAAGGTCTCTGGAAAGCTGGTACTTTTGTCTCTGCTGAATGACAATGAAGCTCCCTGCTTTGTGGTCAGTGGAGACCATGTAGGGGGCTGGACTTCCACATCCACCTGGCAGTAATGACGGACTCTTTCACCGCCCCACTAGGGTGATATCAGAGGAGGCCTAGAGGTAAGTCAAGACTGTACCACAGCAGTTATGAGGCCATGTGAAGAGCAATAACTCCTCCCAGCCATAAAAGCATCAGCAGAGTTCCGGTGGAAAGCACAGACTCCTGCCCATGCCCAGTGGTACTGAGGTGCCTCTTCTTTCCAGGCATATCAACAGCAAAACCAAGTGGGGAACCTGAACTTCCACCTCAGACTGGTAATAATGAGGCAGAGGACCCTTCCCTGCTGGTACAGTGTCAAAGGAAGCGTACTGAAACAAGACTTAAATGTAATCTAGAGTCTCATAATACAGTACCTAAAATATTTTGGTTTCACTTACCATACAGAGAACCAGAAAAATATCAACATGAATGAGAAAAGACAATACTAGACACTAAGACTGAGGTAACATAGATGTTAGAATTATCTCACAAGATGTCTCTGGCCAGTGTGGCTCAGTTGGAGTGTCATCCCATATACCGTGAAGTCACTGGTTGGATTCCTGGTCAGGGCACATACCTAGGTAGTGGGTTCTGTCCCTAACTGAGACATGAAAGAGAGGGAACCATCAATGTTTCTATCTAACATCAGTGTATCTTTCTCTCTAAATGCAATTAAATAATGTCCTCAAATGAGGATTTAAAAAAAGAGAGAATTACCTGACCATAATTTTAAAGCAGCCATTATAAAAATTCTTCAGTGAACAATTATGTATATGTTTGAAACAAATGAACAGAAATTTTCAGTAAAGTAATGGAAGAGATAAAGAATATAATCAAATGAAAATTTTAGAAGTGAAAAAATACAATTGACTAAAATAGAAAACAGTAAATACAGTCAACAGCAGAAGGGAGAGGGAGGAAGAAAGTATCAGTGACATGGTACATGTTTGCCAGTGCTGAAAGCAGAGAACTATCCAGCAAAAATATACACCAGTCAGAGGAAGACAAGTACCATGTGATTTCACTCATATGTGGAATCTAAGGAACAAACTGAACTAACCAGAAAAATAGAGACAGACTCATAGATAGAGAGCAGGCTGACAGCTTGGGGTTGACAGGGAGGGTTAGGGAGTGGAGGGACCAAGGTAAAAGGAAAAGGACTCATGAGCGAGGACAATGGTATGGTGACTGCAGGGGAAGGTATAAGGGGGTTAAATGCTACTGGAAAAAAGACAATAAAAGTTTAAAAATAACAATATTTCAAATGTATACACTGAAACATATGTATATATGTTTCATATATATGTTTCAGTGATATATATATATATATATCACTAGCAGACTGTGATATATATGTATATGGTTGGCCAAAAAGTTCATTTGGTTTTTTTCCATAAGATGGCTCTAGTAGTGCTTAGTTGTCTTTAACTTCATTAGAAACAATTTTGTTAGATTGTATTGTGACAGCTGTCATATCAGTGTGCATTTAAAAAGACTGTCAAAATTGGTGAATTCTTATAAGCCATTTTAATATTGAAGATTGAAGAAAATAAGCAACACTTTGGCATATTATGCTTTATTACTTCAAGAAAAGTAAAAATGCAGCTGAAATGCAAAAAAAGATTTGTACTGTGTATGGAGAAGGTGCTGTGATTGATCAAATGTGTCAAAAGTGGTTTGCAAAGTTTTGTGCTGGAGATTTCTCACTGGATGATGCTCCATGGCTGGGTAGACCAGCTGAAGTTGATTGCAATTAATCAAGACATTAACTGAGAACAATCAACATTATACTTCATGGGAGATAGTTAACATGCTCAAAATATCCAAATCAATAAAATTATTGGTGAAAATTAAAAATGTGTCTTTTATTTTACACAAAAAAACTAAACAAACTTTTGTCCAACTCTATATCCTTCAGAAATGAAGAAAAATTCAAGACAGTTTTAGGTGAAGGCACCCCATGAAAATGTGCCATCAGTAGCCCACTATAAAAGGATGGCTAAGGAAAGTTCTCTACACAGAAAATAAATGATTAAAAAAAAGGAATCCTAAAATATCAAGAAGGAAAACAAAAACAATTACTGTAAAGAATAAAAATTTATGAGTAAATACAATACACTTTTCTTCTCCTGAGTTTTCTAAATTATGTTTGACAGTTAAGTAATAGTATAATACTCGTTGATGTAGTTATTGATATTTGTAGAGGAAATATTGAAGACAATTAATTTGTAAATGGGGGTGTAAAGAGACATAAAGGGCAGTCAAGTTTCTGTACTTTGTTGAACTGATAGAATGTCTATACCAGCAGACTGTGATAAGTTATGTATATGTAATAAATACCTACAGCAACCACTAAAAAAAGCTATGTGAAAACATATACTCCAAAATACTATATATAGATAAATCAAAATAGAACTCTAGATGTTCAAGTAACCCATGGAAAGGCAGAATAAAGAAAACAAATGAACAAACAGAAAACAAAACAAAGGTAAAATAGATTCTCTTTAAATAATATTTTTAAAATTACAACATGTTAGAACTGGAGAACAAATTAGTGGTTGCTGGGGCTTAAGGATGCTGAAAGAGAATAATTATAAAGGAACAGCATGAGGGAAGTCTTAGTGACAATAAAATAGTTTTGTATCTTTTTCATTCATTCATTCATTCATTCATTTTTTCAATCACAGTTGATAGTCAATAGTATATTAGTTTCAGGTATAAATCATAGTGGTTAGACATTTATATAACTTATGAAGTAAGGCCCCTGATAACTCGAGTACCCACCTGGTACCATACATATTCAATACAATATTGTTGAATATACACCTGTGACTATTTTGTAACTGCCAATTTGTACTTTATAACCCCTTTGCCCTCTTCACCCATGCACCCAAACCCCGTCCCATTTGGCAATCATCATTTTTGACAAAACATAATTTTCTCTCTCTGAGTTTGTTTTTATTATTTATTTAGTTTGTGTCTTAAATTCCACATATAAATGAAATTTATATGGTATTTATCTTTCTCTGACTTATTTCATTCAGTACAACAGCCTTTAGGTCCATCCAAGTTGTTTCAAATGTTAAGAATTTATTCTTTTTCATAATTGAGTAATATTCCATTGGATATATGTACCACATCTTCTTTATGCAGTTATCTATCGATGGTTGCTTTCATGTCCTGGTGATTGTGTATGAAATGTCCTTTGTCTCTTGTTATAGTCTTTGTTTAAAGGTAGTGAACTCATTCTCTGTTCTGATTGAAATGATAGTTATAAAATCTACGCATGATAAAATCTCACAGAACTGTACCTGGGGGAAGCTTGAGTGAAGGGCATGTGGGACCTCTTGGAACAATCTGGTGTTTTACTGTAAATCTATATATATTTCAAAATTAAAACATTTTTAAAGTTGCAGATGTTAGAAGTAGAGCAAGACATTGTGTCTCTTGAGTCCTAGCCCAGATCTCCTTCCCTTGTATTACATAGCTATGAAAATGGCCAATATTAAAACATTAATGCTAGATCTCTTTTTAAAATTTTCCTGATATTTCGGTCAACATTTATTTCTTTATTACATCTGCAATTGCAATGTCAGAGGTCAACTGGCCTCAACTATTCCATCCAGACATTCGTAACACCGCCAGACCCACACTGGCATTCAGAATTTCTAAAAACTCTCAAATTTCCCCCACACTATTTAACATGATCATAAACAGACTAGTGATTTTACTGTGTCATATTTGCTAGCCCTGTTTACCTAACCAGTTTATAAACCCCTAAGATCAGTCACAAGTGTTATATATTTTTTTGTCTATATACTGGCTCAGAGACCGATGGAATGATGGTCAGATGCATTCATTAGAAAGATGTTTGTAAAACTTTCTAAAGCAAACCATTCTCAAAGTTGACTTAAATGGCATTCCAGAAACAAACATCCTGAGGAATTCAAATATTTACCCCAAAGAGTACCTATTTTTTACTGCCGAAATTTCAGCCACAGCATTTAGCACACCTCTTTATGTCGCAAGAGAAGAAAGTCCAATTCAAATGAGCTTGAACAACAAAGGGAATTTATGGACAAATGTAAGTGAAACTTCAGGGGTAATTTAGTCAAAGCCTGATCTAGGGGCCAATGTTGCCGACAAGGGTCTGATTTCCTGATCTCTGCAATGTCCGGTTCTGCCAGAAGTTTCACAGTGCTGTATTCACACCAGAGTCTCCCAATTCTTGCAAAATTACCACTTCAGTTACTGACACTGGCATCCCACACTCCCCAGGGAAAGTTTTTGAGGAAGAGAGAGGAATCTGTTATTTCTCAGGTTAGCCAGAAAAAGTCACTTTGCATTTCTGAGACCCTGACTGAGTGCTACTGTTCCTATTCCTAGGGGGATTAAATACACAAGTTAGTTTTACCCAATCATGATCCCCTCCAGGGTCTGATGGTACAAGTCACATGACCCCATTAAGATACTGAGAAAGTGTGGGTAGTGATTCCCCCACTGCAAACGTTGGGTGTGTTGATGGATGGAAGGAGATGTGGGTGCTGAGAACATAACCAACAACGTCCACTGTGTAAAGTCGGGGAACAACAGGGACTGAGACCGGGGGTGGGGACTCCAGAATCCCTTTCCTCTGGAGCTGGGCCAAGGTCCAGGTTCAGGTCTGACTGGCACTTTGTTGCATTGGTGAAATCAGCTCATTTCTGTGAATTCCAGCTTTAAAACTGTTTTTAGGTAGAGGTCCTGATGCTTTGCTCAATGCTTGTGAGAATTAAATAATGATTTTATAAGTGCTTTAAATCTGTGTTTAGTGTCAACTAAACATAAAGTGACTACCTTCCACATGTACTCCTGCACGTTGGTATATTTATATATGTATTTATCCTATTTGTTGTTTTCTAGTTCTTAGAAAATTTATATCTAAAAA
The DNA here is from genome assembly GCA_028533065.1 of Trachops cirrhosus. Lineage (NCBI taxonomy): Eukaryota > Metazoa > Chordata > Mammalia > Chiroptera > Phyllostomidae > Trachops > Trachops cirrhosus. The sequence goes on along the minus strand of CM052543.1, from coordinate 52,261,856 downwards.
ACCGAAAATAATGTGTATGAAAAAAGGTACCATTTTCTCTTCAGAATAAATGCAGAACAATATCATTGTTCGTCAGTACGGTGTTTGTAGGAAGTAGGTGTCTGGAATGTTTTATCTGTGATGGTTCATTAAGTTCTCCCTCCAGTTTCATGAGGCAAGTACTAGTAACCCAGCCTTCACAGACGCAGAAGCTGAGCTGAGGTTTCTTATCGCACGTTAGCAAACGGCAGATGCAGCTTCCATCCCCGCCCGGCCTGACGCCAAGTCTCTGCTCTTTTGACAAGGAAAATCTGACTTCCCCCAGAGCAAAAGAATATTTGAGTTTTAAACAAATATCCCTTTAAAATTCAGGCTGTCTAAAGAAATATTTTCAGTGTCTTTAGCTCTTGTATAGCTGTTCATATGTCTCATATTTAAGATTTTAGAGTTTAGCCTAATCATCTTGCCATCTGCTCTAAAATGCTGAACCCATCTGTGAAGATATTCATGGCAGTATCAGATTCCATTTATTCTATGAGAAGACAATGACTTTTGAAATACCAAATTTGAATACATCTGATTACAACATTGTGTTATGCTTAAGAAATCGCAAAGCTATTTCCATATAGTTGAATGATAGCTGAAGTCCCTGCATTGATAAGGTGATGAGGCAACCAAATTGGAAAAATCCAGACAACCAAAGGCTGATTTGGGGATATTTCAGATCTGGTATGATAGGCAGTGTCTTAATTATTCTTTTATGTTTAATAATACACAGTCTCTAGAAGTTTTGAAAGTTATATTCTTTTATGGCATTTAAAAAGTGCTTTCAATTTCATTACTTATAGGATTTTTATTTAATATAAATATACATTATGATTCTTACCTTTATTCTATTTATTCCATTCTCTCTATATTTTTCTACTTTATTATTTTTTATACTTATTTATTTTACTTTTTCCATCACACTTTATCTCCCCCTTACCCTCCTCTAGCTCCACCCCCTCCCCACAACCACCAGAACCAAAGCATTTTCTAAGTGGTATTTCCCTGAAAGGGAAATACATGAACAATGGAAATGGCCTGCCTGGGGACCGAACATGAGATGCCACAGGAAAATGACAAGTGATGCCACTGCACACTCCTTTATTATTGTTGTTATTATTGGTCAGATGGGTCTAAATGAACAGTTCTGCATTTTAACATGAGTTGACTCATGAATGATGCTTCTCATCCATTAGCTCTCAACATCAACGTCTCAGAGAGGCCCTCTGCAGTCACTCTTATGTAATAACCCTGTAGAAAGACACCAAATTATTTGAACTCATTAGAGCTTAACAGAGTGAAATATTTGTTGACCAAGTCAAGGAAAATTTCTTCCTAACATTCTTCCAACTTTTCTCTAAAGATTTTGCTCACCACCAGATGAAATCCACTTTCCTGTTGCACCCTGATGGCACGTTGTACGTTCGCAAGTGTATTACATTTAATTATTTATGTGACTGTTCATACGCCAGTCGTTGAGATGCCTGAAGCCAGTATCTCATGCGTATTTGTATGTCCAGCACTTGAAAAATACTAACTTCTCAATAAGTGCTGGCTGAATAGAGTGAACAAGTGAATCCCACAAGCAAAGTTTGACTTTATGTTTGAGCAACATTACAGAAGCTCAGGGGATCAAATACGTGAAGGACACAGGCTCATGGCCAAAGTATAGGGCCCTGTTACAGGATACAGTTTTAGCAGATACCTCTAAACGTTGTGTGTTTACCCTTTTTGCTTTCCTTCCCAACTCCTGCAAAGACATCTCAGGCCAGGAAACACTTTTCTTAGTTCCTGTTGCTGAGGGAAAGTGTCTCCTCTGAACAATACCGTGCAGATTCACTGTATCCTTCATGCCCAGACAGACCCTGCTATCCTGTCTTAGAAGATTATCGCCACTCCTTCACCTGTATTTCAATTACCAGTATTTCAGTCACCTCAGTCCTGACCTCCCTCCTTCTTACTGAAGGAGTCAGTCTAAACAGATGTATTTGTGTCAGCTGACCTCTGCCTCTGTCTAAAAATATGAACTAGTATGGAGTCTGATCCAAGCTCAGCCAAAAAAATTCATTCATCCAAAGTCAAAAAGTAGTAATCTGGACACAAGCTATACCATATTTCAAATAGGCTTTATATTCCTGTTTCCTTCCCCCCTCCTTCTTTAATCTCATTCATAAGAGAAATTGAGACTCACTTAGGATGGAACACAAAATTGTAATCAGAAAAATTGGTGCCCTTACTGGTGTGGCTCAGTGGGTTGGGCATTGTCCTACAAAATGAAATGTGGCAGGTTTGGTTCCCAATTAGGGCACATGCCTGGGTTTTGAATTGGGTCCCCAGCTGGGGCATGTGAGGAAGGCAACTGAATGATATTTCTCTCTCATATTGATGTTTCTCTCCCTCTCTTTCTCTATCCCTTCCCCTCTCTCTAAAAATAAATAAACAAAATCTTTAAAAAATAAGAAGAGAAAATCTGGTAGTAATGGTTGTATTTGGAGGAAGGGTAGAAGGTGGTCTCGGAGTACTGAATCCTTCCAGAAGAAAACTTACTTCATTCCAGATGGTATCTTGTAGCTGAGCAGAAAAGCAGTAGAAGCAAGACAGGACGCCATTGCATCAATGAAACAGCTGTAAGCAGTCAACAAGGGGGACGTAGAGTTCAGAGCCCCACTCATGGATTGGTGGTCCTGCCCATCCACAGTCAGCACTTGCTAGCACAACTGACCAAGTCCAGCGCTTTGAGGTACTAGTTTAAGTCCTTGTATTATGTAATTTTAAACAAAATCACTTGAATTCTTTATCAGTTTCATTTCTTTTTTGTACATAACATAATACCGGCATCCTTTCCTGATAGTTTTTTGTGAACATCAACAGAAATAATGCAAAGTAAGTAAAACCTAACTGATAGAAAAATATAAACACCAAAGTTATTACTTACAAGAAACAAAACAACCAAGTGGATGGCAAGGGGTTAATACATGAGACTGAATTCTGTGCCTCAGAACACACAGGAAAATTGGACAGGAAGACAAAAAGATTTTTCTTTAAATTTTATGTTTTGAGTATACAGCATAGTGGTTAGACAATTATATATTTTATGAAGTTATCTGCCTGATAATTCTAGTAGTCACCGGGAACCAGGCATAGTTATTACAATATTATTGCCTGTGTACCCTTTGCTGTGCTTCACATCTCGTGACTGTTTTGTAACTTCTTACTCCCTTTACCTTTCTCACCCAGTTCCCCGACCCTCCCATCTGGCCACCCTCAGTTTGTTCACTCTAAGAGTCTGTTTCTGTTTTACTTGTGAATTAATTAATGAATTGTGCTCTTTAGATTCCACATAAGTGAAATACATGATATTTTTCTTTCTAGGTTAGCATAATACACTATCTTGGTCCATTCGTATTGTCACAAATGGTAAGGTTTCATTCTTTTTTATAGCCAAGCAATATTGCATTGCATCTATGTACCTACCACACCTTCTTTATCCACTCATCTATTAATGGGCATTTGGGTTGCTCCCCTGTCTTGGCTATTGTAAATAACACTGCATTGTCCATAGGGGCACGTGTATCTTTTTGAATTAGGGTTTTGGATTTCTTTGGATATATTCCCAGAAGTAGAATTGCTGGCTCATAAGGTAGTTTTATTTTTAATCTTTTTGAGGAAACTCCACACTGTTTTTTACAGTGGCTGCACAAATTTGCAATCTCACCAACAGTGCACAGGGTTCCCTTTTCTCCACAACCTCTCCAACACTTGTTTGTTGATTTATTGATGAGAGCCATTCTGACAGGTGTGAGATGGTATCTCTTGGTTTTAATTTGCATGTCTCTGATGATAAATGATCTTGAGCATCTTTTCATATGTTTATTGGCCATCTTTATGTCCTTTGTGAAGAAATGTCTATTCAGGTCCTCTGCCCATTTTTGTGTGTGTAGAGTTGGATATTAACCCCTTATAAGATGTATTACTGGCAAATATGTTCTTCCATTCAGTAGATTGTCATTTTATTTTGTAAATGGTTTCCTTTGCTGGGTAAAAGCTTTTCAGTTTGACATAGTCCTATTTGTTTATGTCTTTCCTTTGTTTTCCTTACTCAAGGACATATAGTAGAAAAAAATTACTAAGAGCAATGTCAGAGAGTTTACTGCCTATGTTTTCTTCTAGAAGTTTTATGGTTTGGAGTCTTACATTTAAGTCTTTAATCCATTTTAGCTTATTCTTGTATATGGTATAAAAAGGTCTAGTTTCAGGTTTTTTTAATGTGTCTGTTCAAATTTTTCTAACACCATTTATTGAATATTCTTTACCCATTGTATATTCTTGCCCCCTTTGTCAAATATTAATTGACCACATAGGTATGGGTTTATTTCTGGCCTCTTCATTCTGTTCCATTGGTCTATGTGTCAGTTTTTCCGCCAGTACCATGCTGTTTTGGTTACTATAGACTTGTAGTATAATTTGATATTGTGTAGCAGAATACCTCCAACTTTGTTCTTCTTTTCAAGATTGCTGTAGCTATTCAGGGTGTTTTGTACTCCCATAAAAATTTTAGAAATTTGTTCTAGTTCTGGGGAAAATGCCATTTATATTTCAATAGAGATCACATTGACTGTATAGATGGCTTTGAGTCGTATGAACATTTTAATGATGTTAACTTTTCCTATCTAGGAGCACAGTATGTGCTTCCATTCATTTATATGTTCTTCAGTTTCTTTCTTTAATGTCTTATAATATTCTAGGTACAGGTCTTTACTTCTTTGATTAAGCCTATTCCTAGGTATTTTTTAATGCAATTGTAAATGAGATTGTTTTCTTAATTCCTCTTTCCAAGAGTTCATTATTGGTGTATAAAAATGCAACCAATTTCTAAATATTTATTTTGTATCCTGCCACTTATCAATTACAATAGTTTTTTGATGGAATCTTTAGAGTTCTCTCCATAGAATATTATGACATCTACAAATGATAGTAGTTTTAATTCTTCCTTTCCAATTTAGATGCCTTTCATTACTTTTTCTTGTTGGATTGCTATGGCTAGAACCTTCAGTACTATATTGAATAAAAGTTATAAAAGTGAATATCCTTGTCTTTTTCATGATCTTAAGGAAAATGCTTTTAGTTTTTCCCAATGAGCCTGATGTTAGCTGTGGGTTTGTCCTATATGGCCTATATTATGTTGAGGTATACTCCCTCTATTCCTGCTTCACTGAAAGTTTTATGATACATGGATGCTGGATATTGTCAAATTCTTTTTCTACATCTATTGGTATAATCATAGGATTTTTATCTTTCATTTTGCTTATGGGGTATATCATGTTAACTGATTTGTGGCTATTAAACAATCTTGCATCCCTAGAATAAATCCCACTTGATCATGGTGTATGATCTTTTTAATGTATTGCTGAATTCAGTTTGATAATATTTTGTTGAGGTTTTTTGCATGTCTATTCATCAGGAATATTGGCCTATATTTTTCTTTTTTTTTTAAATAATGTCTTGGTCTGGTTTTGGAATTAGTAAAGCTGATCTTCTCTCCTCTTGAATTTTTTGGAATAGTTTGAGAGAGTAGCTATTAATTCTTCCTTGAATGTTTGGTAAAATTCACCTGTGAAGCTATCCAGTTCAGGACTTTTGTTTGTTGGGAGTTTTTTTTTTTTTATTACTGATTCAGTTTTGTTGGTAGTAATTGGTCTGTTCAGGTTTTCTGTTTCTTCTTGATTCAGTCTTGGAATAATGTATGTTTATAGGAATTTACCCATTTCTTACAGATTGTCCAATATTTCGGTATTTTAGTATTTTTAGTTATTTTTAAAGTAATCCATTGTATTTCAATGGTGTCAGTTGTCATTTTTGCTCTTTCAATTCTGATTTTATTTATTTGGGTCCTCTTTTTTTTCTCAATGAGTCTGATTAAGGGTTTGTTAGAGAAAAGATTTTAAATGCACATCCACGCTATGTACCATGAAACACTGCAGAGGCCATGTGAAGCCCTCAAATAATGACTGTTAATAGCCAGAGGCCATTCTTTCTTTTTTGCTTCATTAAGCTAGTTCCTCCTGGTATTCTTCAATCAGAAAGAAAGACTTGGGTAACAAAAGACTATTATGATTTAAGTATTTTATGCTTAAAATGCTTATTATGTTTGATAATTATTGTTCTTCATAGACAAAAAATGGGAAGAAGAGCAAGAAGTAGGTGGGGAGAGAAAGAAGAACAGGGGAGAAAAGAGAAGAGGGGAGGAAAAAGCCTTATCCAAAATTTAAATCTTCCTATTCCTTCAGCCCCAGGTTCAATGTAAAATATTCTTTTAAGTTTAATGTCCTAAATTTTTTCCCTTGAACTCAAGTACTTGTTCAATGAGTCATTGTCTAAAGGAGATGAATACTATACTTTTGGATTTGATTAAAAAAATCTCTAGATTGCATTTTGAATTTTCTCAAGTTTCATATTAAGGGTAAGAATCTTTGCCAACTGCAATGACACACAATTACATCCTTTTTTATTTCACAGTGAGAGCACTGTGGTTTGAAAAAGTTTGTATACTCATTTTTTGTGTGTATGCATAACTCTCAAGTTCGGAAAAAACTTTCTCTTCTAATAAATTCTTGGTGTTAATCCAGTCCTATTGCCAGCATCCCAATGACTTTTATTTTCATCACTAGACAAGAGTCTTACATAAGCGCCTCCTACTTTGGACCAGATACTTAATAAATATGGTCCTATTTAAGCCTAAGGAAAAGTTATGATGTAGATAATTTTTCTCCTCTTTTAAAGATGAGGAAGCTTAAGGGTCTAAGAAGTTAAAGAATTATACTGAAAATCCAAGATAGTACATGGCACAATTAGAACTTTTACCCAGATAGTTCTTCCCATGAAGGCTTTTTATATAACAATATTCTACCTTCACTTGGGAATATTAAAAAAGGCAATTATTTATGTCTTAGCTGGAGGGAAAATGCTAGGAGTGCAAAGATAAACACCTCACTGTCCCTTCCGACAAGGCATTTATAGTCTAGTAGTGCAGATAGATGCAAACATAAACTAATAATTGCAATAGTCTGTAATTAAAAATATTATATCACCTAACATTTACTGAGTGTATTCTATTCATGAAGCATGTTCTGAGTGATTACCTGTGTTGGCTCCTGTGTACCATGACAGGGGAATGTATGAGGGGTCTGGTGGCCAAAGAAGGAAGGAATGAGATCTGCTGAAGGAACCCATTTCCTTATCATAAGAGGAGAATACATTAGAGCAGGCACCAAAGGATGGACAAGAACCCCTTGGTCTGTTTGGGTGGAGATATTGCAGGAAAAATGAATATATGTGCAAAGGCAGAGAGATGTGGAAAAGCTTGGCCTCTAAGCTTTGTGGAGGGAATATGTGAGGGAGTGAGATGCATCAGTTTGAACAGGTAGGTAGGACTCAAATCTGGAAAGGCCATGAATGCCATGTTATAAAGTTTGGATTTTTATTTCATTGTCAGTGGAAGGTCATTAGAGAGTTTTACATTAGTGAATGACATGGGAACCCAGCCCCCTGATCACACCAAAGGTGTTTATTCCAACCATAAACGTTGTGGTCATGGAACAGGGCTGAAAGCCAATGTTCTTTTCATGTCATAGTGACCCCAAGGCGTGGACCCCAACCCTTGAACATACCAATGTAATGGCTGATGCTTTGCCAGTCATGCAGCTTAAGGGCCCCAGATCTCAAGGACTAAAAGGTACATCTCCTAAAGTCCAGTAATAGACCAGCTGGATCTCTGTGTGCTGCTCTCAAATATGATAGGCAACAGAGAATCCACACATTTGCTACTTCTGTCTTCACAATTTGCTGCAATAAATGGGGAAAAAGCTTGGCATATAGTCTGGTTGGAATTTGCTATTGTTTGCTTGGCAGTAAAAACTCATATAAATCACTTCCTAAGTTTGGTGAACTTAGGCTCCTTTGCTGCAGAGCCTCACTCCTACCCGTGTTGGCTTAGGTGCCATTCCTGCTGAAGGCAGGGGAGTAGAAAAAAGGCTATTGAGAGTATATCTTGACTCTGTTTCTACAATAGGCCTCTATTCTGAGGTATACTTGTGACTTAATACATATAAAAATTATTTATATGGCTCCAATTTACTCTTACCATTTTTTCCAGCTCCAATCAGTGGTCTCTTCAGAGCTTTCAGTCTCAGGCAGATGTTGGGATCCTGGTGTCATGCACAGAAGTAGCTTGATTACAATCACGTTCCGTTAATCATCTCATTCTATCTGCAGCTTGATGCCCGTTATTGCCTTCACAGATCCGCCTTGGGAGTTCTGTTCTAACTTTATGCTGAGATATCTCTCCTTCTATTTTTGCTTCCTTGCTTTTCAATAGAGCTATGATTTCCTAGTTATTAAGTACTCACTATTTATGAAGCACCCAACCTTCCAAGTGAAAAGGTGAGTCCTACTTTCCTTCCTTCTAGGGGCAGTTAATAAGTTATTTCTTCTTGCCCCATCCCAATGTCTCACTGAGCTCAGTAAAGCACCTCCTACAAGGACTCTTTCTGCTAGCAACTCTCTTTTCTCCTTATGCCAATGACACAGAAATTTGCCTCCTTCATTCCTTCCAAAGCCCATCTCATGTCATTATTCCTCCAACCTCATTTTCCAAGCCAATTATGATCCCATTATCTCTGCTAACTTGCTACATTATACACACGTAAATTATTGAGGATGAAGAGATTATGATCTTAATATTTAATTGCTTTTCATAATGTGGTATTTATTTCAAAATGAAACTCTGCTGTAATGGCGTTTCTCTATTATATACCATTCAGTGGCAGTCAATGAATTGCAAAAGAAAACAAAAACCAAAATCTTAGTTGTGGTTTTCAGGAAGGAAGGAAGGGTATTTCTGTTTAAGCCCAAACTACTGACATTCAGCTATTTAAAGTGAAAGTGGAAGACGGGAGCCTTAAAGAGAAACAGTCCCTTGGAGCTGTCGAGAATATTCCTTCTCTGATGAAAATAGAGTGGATCTTACAGAGGGAATCTCGTTCCCCATCAACACAGACATTCCAGAGAGTAGCTCAGAATCCTATCCAGGCCATTCATTCATGGACATTCATCCCATTCAAACATAAATGATTTACTCATACATCCAATCACTCAAGTATTTTATTGAGCACCAACTCTATGCTAGGCCCTGAAGTTCAGGTTCAGTAAGTGATAACTGACCCCTGCCTTCAAGGATCTCATACTGTGGCAGAGGTGGCAGAAAAGTGAAAGGGGGCCATATTAGAAGACTGGTATAAAATGAAGAGACCTGTGATAGGAAGAAGTGATAATCAAGTTGAGTATTGAAGCTTTAGTTGGAGACAAAGACAAAGAGGGATAGAGACATCGCTGGTATGTGAAACAGCAGGTACAAAGACATCACCATGGGTTACAGTCTGGTGGCCTGCAGTGGAATCATGCCTCAGAACAGTTCTGTTTGGCCTCAGCATAGTGTTTTTAATTTGACTTTCAAAGCTTTAATGCACAAGTGCCATAGTATCCACTGCCTCCTATTACCTTACACTGAGGCTGTTTTACTCATCTGTGTTTCCCACTTAGTCTCTAAATATATTTGAGTTTTCAAACCTTGGTGTAGAGACAGCAAATAGAATAAAGCATTATAGAGGAGCTTCACATAGCTTAGTATGGGCAGTATAATAGCTAAATGCAGGGAAGGGGAAGACAGGAATTTGCAGCACTGCACAGAAATTTGAACATGAGGGGCCTTGCAGAGCAAGGATAAAGAATCTGAATTTCACCCAGAAAATTAAAGGGAACAAAGTAATTCAAGCTGGCAGTGTCAGGGTCAGATCTGTCTTGTGGAAAGATGATGAGGCATCAGGGCTCAGGATGGATTGAGGGAGATAAATAGAGACAAGCATAAACATTCTAAAGTTATTGATTAAACCAGGCTGGATATCATAGAGGCCTGCACAGTAACAATCAGAATAAAGGGCTGGGACATGTCTTTTGAGATATTAAGGAGGTTGAAAGACTAAAACTTGGTAAATAGTTGTTGCAGAAAATGATTAAAATGGAAATGTCTTAGACAAAATTATTATTTTTCTGTCTTAGACCTCTGTATTCATGCGGGTGCCATTTGCCAAAACAAGGAAGGAAGATTAAATTGTAGGAATTTTTTCTTTTTATCCTCACTTATCATCCCCTTGTCTAGAGCTGAGTGCTCTGCCTCTGTGATGCTGCACTGCAAACAGGGCATCAAGGGGAGATATCGTGGCTTAGCAAAGAGAGTGTTACACTTGTGACCAGGAGCCCAGTTTTGAACCATCTCACTGTGTTTTAAAGATTTTATTTATTAATTTCTAGAGAGATCAGAAGGGAGGGAGAAGGGGAGAGAAACACAGATGTGAGACAGAAATATCAATTGATTTCCTGTCACACATGCCCCACAGCAATCCACGCATGTGCCCTGACCGGAATCGAACCCACAACCTCTTCCTTTGTGAACAACACCCATACAACTGAGCCACACTGGTCAGGGCTGAACCATGTCTTTATGTAGTCTTGGACATAGTATTTTCACTGTGCCTCAAGTATCTCATCTTTAAAATGGAAATGCTAAAACTCTCTGCTTACCTTAAGGCTAGTTTTGAGATAAAATGTGCTGGAAAAAAGTGAATTTACTTCAGATAGTGTGAAGTTTAAGGAAATATCTAAGAGATTAATAGAGTCTCTTGGGCACATCTGTGCCAGGATGTAAGCACTGCCCCAGAGGATATCACGTGGGCAGATTAAAACGCAGTGAGCAATATAACAATCCTGCTGTGTCAAAACCAGAAGCAAATGAAGCTGAAATAAGCAACCTACAAACGGGTGAGATGGAATGAAACCTTGAAAGTCAGGTCAGACTGACAAGGGAAATCATCTCTCTGGGGAGTCAGGGCAAATAACTCTGAAGGATGCTGGACTTGTTCCACAGTTCTTCCTCTGGAGAAACACAGGTGGAGAGGTTCACTCTGAAGTTCCCTCTGATGGCTATATAAACCCTCAGTACTAGGGATGTATGTTTATGAGAAAGCTGTGAGCCACACAGTATTGCTGGATAAATGATATGGCCTATCCTGTGTTTCTCTCAGAGATGCTGCCTCGTTGGAGGCTGGGAGTTCATTTGTGGGTGCTGAGGATCCAGTGTAAACAACAGGGACCCCTCAGATCCATCACACCCTACTGCAATCCTCTTCTCAAGCACTTGTGAGTGGATTCCTGAGATTGCCTAAATGTAGGGTGGTTAGTTAATTAGGATATGGATTAGGAGGCTATAACAAAAAGACTCCCCAGATACAGTAGCATAAATAAGAGTGAAGTTTATTTCTTTCTCCATTAGACATCTTGGTAGGTGGTCCAGGGCTGTGTTGGTGGCCTGACAAGGTGAAAACCCAAGCTGCTTTGATATTCATGCTCCCTCACTGTGTTACCACATGTTTGAAACTAGCTCAACATCACATCTGTTGGGAATACATTTTGACCAGGAGAGAAGGGTAAAGGGGAGGCAATAGGACACTTTCTCTTTTAAGGTCATTACCCAGAAGTTGTACACATTGCTTAGGCTCAGTTCAGCAGAACCTAATCATACGTTCACACCTAGCTTCAATAAAGGCTGCGGAATGTAGTCTTCAGCTGGCAATTCGCGTGCCCAGCTAAACCTGGAAATTGCAGAAGGAGAAGGGATGATGGGACACTGGGCTGGGGATAATCACTAGTCTCCACCACAGTAATAAAAGCACTTGGGTCTGAAACTTTGTTCTTAGGGATATCTTTAAAAATAATCTCAACCTGAAGAGATAAAGTGAAATATCAGACTGGTGAAAATCTAATTATAACTCCGTGTTTTCTTTTTATCAAGGTATAATTTATATGCAGGTTAAGGTGCATATCTTAACTGTTACAGTTCAGTGAATGTTGATGAATTTGTATACCCATCCAACCTACACCCTTATTAGGACAGTGAGCATTTTCATCACCCACGAACATTCTTTCATGCCCCTTCTACGTCAGTCGCCGACACCAAATAGTCCCTGTCCTGAATATCATCCTCATAGTTTTGCTTTATTCTAGAGCTTTGTGGGAATGGAAATCAGAGAACACATACTACTTTGCTTCTTTCACTTAGAAAAATCAGTTTAAGATTTTCCTGTGTTGTGAGTAGTATTCCATTATATGAGCTTACTACAGCTTGTTTGCCCATTTTTCTATTTGATGAACATTTGGGCTATTTACAAATTTGGAAAACCATGAATAAATTGACTATGAATATTCATGTATAAGTATTTTTCTGGATGTTTGTTTTCATTTCTCTTGGATAAATACCTAGGAGTGGAATTACTGGGTCTCAGGATTGATATATGTTATGTGCATAAAAAATTGGTCATTTTCTAACCAGCAATTTGAGTTCCAGTTGGTCTAAATCCTCACCAACACAAGTCATTGGAAGAATTTTTAATAGCAGTTCTTCTAATGGGCCTTCTGAGTTGAAAGGGGGAAAAATAAAATTTGGGCTCTGATTTACATATTTTCATTTTTTAACAACTCTTCTCCATAAGACAGCAAATAAACATGGAAGAAATGTTGATAAAATACATTGAAATATCAAAAATTCAACATAGAAAAATGATCCAATGATAAATGTGTTTACACAAAGGACTCTTTAATAAAACTTTATAGTTTAATGGCATTTTTAGAGTCAGGAGATCTGAGCATCTCACTGAGCCTCAATTTTTTAAACTACAAAATGGAGATAGAAATACCTTTTTCAGGTTTTTATGAAATTTAAATAAAGGAATTTGCCTAGCACTCACATAGTGCCTAATACAGAGTAAAGGATAGTATGTTTCAATAGCACCTAAGATGAGCTAGTCTTATTCAAATAATCACAACCATCATCATCATCATCATCACCATCACTATCATCCTTATCATTAACTCAAACTTTTACCATATTCCAGGAACTGCTAAGCACTTATATATTTTAATTAAATCCCCCAACCCATCTTTAACTTCAGCATTGGCATTTTAATTTCTCAAGCATCTGTCAGCCCTTCTATTCATTGGTTTCACCTCGCACCAAATACAGCAGGTCCTCCAATAACATTGCTTTGCTCAACGTTATTTCATGATAATGATGAGAGGCCTGCAGGTACTTAACTCTTGTTTTTATCAATTAGCCTAGGTTAAAACTGATTTCCTTATATGTTGCTTTGCTTTAGTTACATAACCTATCAAGGACATTTAGTGCAGACTTACTGTAATGCTTGCTGCTCTGTGCCTTTTGTCTGATAGGGGAGCTATTGTTATACCAGGAGCTTGTGCAAACACAGAGGCATCACAATGCCCACGAGAATTCATGGGCAGAAGTGTCAGTAGTGGCACATATCCTCCATTTCCTTGTCACCTTGCAGAGAGGGGATCCTTTCCTGGACCACAGCTCCATGGCGCGTCCAGCTGTGGCTCATCCCATGCACGCCCTCTCTGCAGTGCTCTACACAAATCGGGCTCTAGTGCATCTGCTCATTTTCCTGACTACACAGGTTTCACCTATAAAACCAAGTGAAACCATAGGGGTTTGTGCAAACACATTGTATGCACCACGTAATAGACTATGAGCCTGGACTCAAAAAGGTGCATGATTTGCTCAAGCTTACAAAATTAGCAAGTTGAAGAAAAAAAATTCAAACCCAGGCTGTGTGACTCAAAGTCTTTGTTTTGGAATGTTATGAGGTACAAACTCCTTAACTGGAGTTTTACGTATTCATTTGTTTTTAAACCTAACTGAAGCTTTGTTTTTTTTTTTAAATATACATTCTGAAATGTCCCCATGTTATGTGCCCAAGGAGAATAGAGGAGAAATCAAGCACTTGTAATAGATTTGTACATGCAGTGACATGACATCGGAAGACACCAACACTGATCCAATGCTGACCATTTGAGTATCTAGGTCATTCCAACACAAATCTCTGGAACACAATTCTGTTTCAGAGACTAAGGAGAAATAAATTTTAGTTAAATAGATCTGGATCAAAACCACAGTTCTCCCAGTGACTAGCTGTGTAGTCTAGTACCTGACTGTTCAAGATTCAGTTTCTTTATTTGTAAAGTAAATATATTAGGACTTTCTCATGGGTTGGCATGAGGACTAAATATAGCTTATGTTATAGTATTTTGTTGACTCTAAGTTGTGTGCCTCTTAAACATCAATAAAAATGTTAAGTGCCTGGTACCTAGGCTCCCACCATTGGAATTGCTGCTATTTTCACTGTTGTTAGTACCACATAAGCCCATAAAATTGGCACAGAGAAGATTTCCTGTATTAAGGCACTTTAAAACATTGAAGGCAAATGATTGCTATGATGCTTTCAGGTACAACTTTATCCATTGGTATCTTAGTCTCTGTGGTATCAGGACCTCACACATCTGTCAACTATAGTATCTGTTTTATATCATTTTATATTTAATATGTCTACATTAAACCATTATTGGTGAGAGGGTTGTCCAGAGGGAATTTGGAAAAGGACAGGGGTAAACATATTTTTCCTCATGAGAGAAATGCAACCAAGGATTAATCTCTTTCCGTTGTGTATTTGGGCAATAGAGGTGTCACTTGTAAAGTTAAACAAGCTGCTCATTCGCTCTGGGCCTCAGGTCCTTTGCTGGACCACAGCACACAGAACACACGCCGCTCAGAGTTATTAAACAGTCTTTTCCCGTGTAATTTCTTCAGTTCCTCTTGTCTTTCCTGCTGACCTCCACTTTTACTTTACAATCTAGTTCAAATGTCTCCTCCAGATGGAATTATAGAGAAGCCCTAATTAAATATCCTTTTTAGATCTTATTATTTTAATTTAAAGAAATGCTTTGATAAATATGCACCTAACTTTTGTCTCCCTCACTGGATTCTCAGACCTGTGACATTAGGGCGCATGCACAGGCCTGTTTTCATCCATGCCCCTGGCCCGGCACCTGGCGCACTGTAGGTGTTCTGTTATTTTCCCAACTGAATGAATGAATGGATGGATGAACAAGTGATGTAAATGCCTAGCTCAACTTCTGGCACCTAACAAGTCTTCAAATGGTAGCTACCATAATTTCTCCAGTAATTCAATGCCATTTTTTATGAAAACTTTTGTTTGGAAATTCCATTTTATTTTTTTTTTCCTGTCTTGTTGTGTTTCAATCATTTTAGCTACATCAAGCCTGCCGGTCTGGGACTTGGCTATGTTTTCAGGGATCATTTGGATCCACGTGGCTAAAGGAAGTTGTCTGAGCATGTTTGCCATTGCTTGGTGGACTGTCACGGTCCTGTCCATTCTGGGATTTAGTGAAGATTTGTTTCTTTGGAAATCAAGGCACCGTCCCTTGTTGTGAGTGAGAGTGAGCCAACAGCTGCTGTAGAAGTGCCAGCACTCACAGGATGCCTTCCAATTATCCAGGAAGCCCAGGCGACAGGAAAGAGCAATAGCCTTTGCTTGAGGAGTTGCCTGGGGGAAAAGCACAGCCATGTTCAAGTGCACTGAACAAGTGGACTTGACAGAGTAAATGAGAGTATCTGAATGGGACCACAGTCAGTCAGAGCAGCAATCTCAGCCATGTTCAGTTTGTTATTCTCAAGGTGCAGAGGAGGCCTGTGTCCACATGGCAAAGGATGTATAGAAGAAGCTGGAAACAGCCTCAGGATTTCTAAAGAACGGTGTAGCTTGTTTGCATGGATGTGGACTGAGCGTGCACAAGCCATTGACTAAAGCTGTGGCAGCACCCTGTTTTGATCTGACATTGGAGCTTTTTCTACTTAACCTGGATCCTTAAGTCAGATCATGTGATTTTGAATCACAGACCTATCACTTGTCAGATGCATTTTCTTAAAAAGATTCCTTAGTCCCTTGATACCACAATTTCTTTATCTTTTCATGGGAGAATAATAGTACTTATCTCAGAGTTGCAAGAATTAGTCATTATACTTAGTGTGTTGAGCTACAAGCCTCATTAACAGTTATTCATGTCTTAGACTCTCTGACTCTGACACAGGCTCAGCAGTTGTGTATGGGGCCCTTTGTATCACCGTTACGGCCATCATGACTGTCACATAAAGGCGTGGTGCTTTATCATTTTTAAGAAGCTTGCCTTTTCCTAAACTCAGTTTATCTTTATATCAATCCTCTAAGACAAAGAAACTGCAACTCATCTAATAAAACATGTAACCTAACAACCGCGTGTCAGGTGCATCAGCCCTGGAATAATATATCAGGAGAAACGCAGTCAAGTTCAAAGGAGATTTCAGACTACAAAAAATAGAGATTTAGAAATTAACAGTTTTGAGTAACTACAGTGTGGCAGACCAGCGTTAGTTATTATCATCGCCATGTAATGTGAGACCACCTTAAATGGAGGTTTCACAGGCAGTGCTGGAAGAACGGAATTTTAACACAGTTATATGTCACTGGAAAGCACGTATTCTTTCCACCACACATCAATATCCATTCATGTGATTAAGTGGAACCCCATTGCCAGCAGAATGGCACGAGGTATTGGTGACAGAGCCTGCACTGTTACAGCCAGTGTCCGAATGAGGATGAGTGACTGGGAGCATCAGGGACGTGGATCAGAGGCCAGGCCCTAATCCATCACTTTTATTTCCCCAGCACCTGGCAGACAATGGGGGCTGAGCGTATGTTGGTGTCATGATGGTGACGGAATAGGAAATGAGAAGTCAGGAAGAGAAGCCGGCTGTCTGGGAAATGGGCCCATTGATCTTCTGTATCCCCAGTTGCTTCTATTGTTCTTCTGACGTGTTTTCCAAGTCACTGTTTTGCTTGTCTCTCTTGTGTGTGCACTCTGCTTTGTTAACATTCTGGGTGGGAACAGGCTTTCCAGGTGGTGTATGCTGGTTGACACATGATTGATGCTGTGTATGAAAGGATCACTGTTTCTGTTATGTCATAAAACTGTTAATACAACCTAAGACTAAGAGAGGTTTTTCACAACTGCATCACATCTACCCAGGTCTATTCCAAGTTTAGTGTTAACTGAAATCTGAGAACTTTGTGACTGAAACCTCGACATCCTGCACATGTATAATTAATCTTTTGAATGAAAAGTCAGGACTTGACAATTAGTTCTGTTGGGCTATTCACAGGAGATGGCTTTTTGAAAGAGGCACAGTTTTAGGAATTATTTAGAAGATGGCAGTGGTTAGGCTGAATTTAAATGCAGGTAGAAAGGACCCATGAAGCCTGGTGAGGGCTGGGAGGAGGTGAGCTCTGAGAGAACGTGGAGTCTCTCATCTTCCCTATCTCTCAAGCCACTGTTGGTAAGATTTCCCGTGCTGTACTCAGAAGTACCAAATAGAGGCTAAAGCAACAGATTTTCTGCATCCAGTAAACTGGAATTTCTACCTCCACCAGCTAAAGCTAGATAAAAATCCCTTGAACAGGGCAAGCTTGAACAAGGCAGTGTTTCTTCTATAAGCCCCATATACCGAGGGTGATTCATAATTACAGCGGATGCTAGAAGTCGGAATGCCGTTGTGGCACTGCAGAGTGTTCGTACACGCAATTACTGCCGTTCGCATGCTATGCCTGATGAGTCCCAGCAGTTAATAGCTAATATGAGAGGAATAAAGCCACTTGTCACATTTTTTAATACACCATTTCTTTCTGGCTGCTTTTGTAGTTTTCTATTCTGAAAACCACGAGTTAGCCTCACCACCCTTTCATTTCACCCATTTTAAAGAACTAATTTTCTTAGTGCCCTGATATTTCTTGCTTGATTTTTTTCCCCTTGGAGGGATTTTAACAAAATATTTGTTTCAAAGGCTTAACATTTAGGCCAAGACACTGTGACAAGTGGATTAAAGTCAGGAGCCCAACTTAAAACATGTTTAAAAGAAAGAGTCCATCTGGTTTAGTTTATAACAAGCAAAAGTTATTCTTGCTTTCAATGGCTTAGACTATTCTCCCTAAAAAGTTATAACAAAAACAAAGTATTTAGTGATTTAGGAGTCACAAGAGGGAGTGGGGTTCATAGGATGCCACCACTAACAGGTCCTTTGACAACAAGATGCCTTTACGAAAGCTGCCTGGACGACCCAGAGAATGAAGGCACTCAGATCTCCCCAGTCATTGTGGAAGCACGTGTGGGAGGAGAGTACGGGTGTGCTCACACACTGAGGCCCCTGTGGGAGCTACACTGGGCTTGGCACTGGCTGACTGTGGGGTTGCCCTTGAGGCTTATAGAAATGCCCCATCCACTGCTAGGAGCCTAAGACCTTCATCTCAAATATAAAGTATCCAGGAATAATATCTTGGAAGCCAGAGTTTACTCTTTCAACAAAGACACCAATTTGTTTGTGCATTACTCTCTTCTTCCTTCCCTGGCTCCTCCATCCCCCTGAATCCCTTTTCAGACACAGCAGTCCATTCCAGGTTGTCTGTCATTCAGAATAGGTTTTCAGTTCTGTGGTGTCATAACTGGGTCTCCTGGACACTATGGAATCAAGATCTAAGGAAGCTGAAAATTGGCTTAGTCAACTCCAGTGGGTATGTCTGTATCTGTGATGGAGAAAGCAGATTTGTTACTTAATTGTTTCATCTAGGAGTGTGAGAGGAGATATATATAGCATCAACAGGGTGCTAGGAGGCTGAATCCTGGGATGTCTGCAATATTCTACTAGAATCCTGCAGCCAGAACTCAGCCAAGTTTGGTAGACATTTAGGATTCTGGAAGAAGGCATGTTTTGAGTTGTCATGGGCATCTGGTAGTTAAAAAGGGCCTATTTTTTGATCTGACATGGGACGCCATCTTGAGGATGTTGAAAGGGTCTGGAGAAGTACAGGTAATGTTTTGCTGATATGTGAATATAACTGGTCTGCTTTTATCAAAAATATTTTGAAAAAATTTTTTGAAGAAATGTGTGTATCAGAGCTTATTCTTTTCATTAATGCAACCATAGCTGTGGAAAGAAAAGCTAAAGAGTAAACTTCGTAAGTATGACCTGGCCAGTGTGGATCAGTTGGTTGGAGCATTGTCCAGTAACCAAAAGGTTGTGGGTTCAATTCCCCTTCAGGGCTCTTAGCTAGGTTGATGGTTTGATCCCTGGTCCAGGCACCACGACCCCTGGTCTGGGAGTATACAGGAGGCAACCAATCAATGCTTCTCTCTCTCTCTCTCTTCCTCTCTCTTCCTCTCTCTTCCTCTCTCTCTGAAAACAATGAAGAAAATATCCTTGGGTGAGTATTAAAAAGATGAGTAAACTCCATAAATCTCAAAGGCAGAGTTTTATGTATGGATAGGAGGAAGTTATTCTCCAGGATATCTGGGATTAGGTAAATCAGAATAAATTTTTATCTGTATAAAGAAGTTTCAGTTAAACTTGAAAACAATTGTCTTTTTGGAATAATAATGTGATACTAGAAAATTTCAAGTTGTGCAGTCTTCTCTAAATGGACAATTATTTCCATCTGTGCTCCTGACTTTCTTTTTCTTTTAAATTTAAAATTTAAAATTTTTAAAATTTTTATTCCATTTCTGGGGGTGTGACATTGGTTAATAAAATTAAATAGGTTTCAGGTGTACAAGTCTAGCACACATCATTTGTGTATTGTGTGTTCACCACCCCAAGCCAAGCCTCTTTTCATCACCATTTATTCTGCCTCCATACCCTCTTCTGCCTGCCCCCACACCCTGTCCCTCTGGTAATCACCATAGAGTTGTCTGTGTCTGAGTTTTGTTTTGGTTTTTTGCTTAATCCTTTCAACTTTTCCACTCAGCTCCCCCAACCTCCCTCCACTCTGAGAGCTGCCAGTCTGTTCTCTGTATCTGTGAGTCTGTTTCTATTTTGTTTGTTAGTTTATTTTGTTCCTAATTTTCTTTGCAAGCTGTTTGAAATAGAGAAGTGACTTGTTTTCAGACTAAAAACCTAAACTTTGGTCAAGAAGTTAGGACTCTGGTTAGTTTATTTTTGGATTTTACAGAAACAGAAAGTCATTTTTTTCCTATTCTTCTTAAAATCTTTTCATATTCTCTAAAAACCTAATGCCTCTGCCTTAGCAAGTCAAAGAAAGTGAATATTAGTGAAGCCCTATTGTTGATTCCAGATTATATAGTGAATTACTGGCCATCATTTTCACTCTAGTCAACTGAGGACTCACAAACGGTGACATACTACTGGCTGGTCATGAGTGAGGTGGGTGGCAGGATATTAATAAAGACTCTGACACTGCCCTCAGAGTGTTTATAATTACTTTTTTAAATTTAGTGAAAATTTTATGGGAAGAGACAATGCTTAAATGAAGGAAGAGTGATTTCATGTTCAAGGTGAGGGAATAGGGAAGACATAGGCCATCTTTGTGATATAATAGTAAGCTTCAGGATCTAGTTCCAGAAATAAAATTTTACTAACTACCAGCTAACCCAAGGACAAATAATAGTAGGAGTTGCTTTTTCAGTAAGTGCTTTGTTATGTTGTTTTTCTGTTTCAAAATGAGAATAAGATATTAAGAGATATGGGAAACTGGTATTATTAAATATAAACTTCTTGGTGAAACTGGTTGAGTCCAGTTTGAGTTTGATTTGCCCACATGTCATTTAAATTATCAACTTACATCTGAATACCAAAGATAACACAATTAAACATATTTTATATTCATCATTTTTTCAACACTTAGGCTTTTTAACTTTCTCTATACCCTGTTCCTTTATCCTATGAGAGAGCTCTGGTATTAGGATACCTGCCAATGTAAATGTAAGAATGACAAATCAGGGTGACTGCTTAGAAAATTAATACTCTTTGTGGCAGACTTTCATCAGGTTCAATGCACACCCATCGTCTCTTCTCAGTTTTTTCCTGAGGTTATATCTAGGAACTACTGTGTCAGTCTGACATGATTCATTAAAGAAACTCATAGGAGCGATTTCATGAGGTATTGGCTTTATGTCTGACCTGTCATGGAATCATTGTGCTACTAAAGCTACTAATGAACACGTGTTCAAGACCAAGCTTTTAAAAAAGGAGGTGCTGGCTTTCATTTTGGTTTTTAGGAAGGTTCCTTTCTTTTCTCCCTTCCTTAGTCTAACATATTTACAGGAAGACATATAAATGGACCCTGGCTAACTAAGTTCAACTATAAAAAAACTGGAATGTACCTAGTGTTTATGTTGTGGCTACAGTTAATGCCTGGAATGGAAGGAGGTGGAAGTGGAAGCTAAACACAGATGTCGACATGTCCTAAATCAACTCTTCTTCCTCCTTCAGTCCAGCACCTCCAGATACATCTGTCTTCTCTACTCTGCCCATATCTTGAAACCTTTGACTCCATATCAGACTTCAGACTTCTTTCTTTCCTTCTCTCTCCCTCTGTTTTTTGTTTGTTTGTTTGTTTGTTTGTTTGTTTTGTGGTTCCTGCCCACTATCTGTTACCAGAACACAACTTCCCCTACAGGGTCAATCTGAGAGCTTCATCTTTGATATCTGCATTGTACAGATCATCTTATATTAAAGCACTCACTACACTGAATTGTAGTATTTGGATTATGGTTTTTTTTCTGGCATATTGAGGGCTACTTTATGAAAAGGAACATGATGGGTCGTGTCATGCCAGTGACTAGCAGAGGGTCTAACTATAGTAGGTTCTCATTAATTATAAATGATTATTGAAAGTATGAATAATTATATGGAAGGATGAACAAATGGGTGAA
This sequence comes from Trachops cirrhosus, assembly GCA_028533065.1. Classification (NCBI taxonomy): domain Eukaryota; kingdom Metazoa; phylum Chordata; class Mammalia; order Chiroptera; family Phyllostomidae; genus Trachops; species Trachops cirrhosus. The sequence continues at coordinate 52,240,091 of CM052543.1, read as the reverse complement.
TATCTAAATCCTGATTTCTTTCCCAAGACCTTCATGTTTCTTGGTGAAGATTTCTAAGATCTTTCCTAGAGTTCTGAAATTCTACTACCCATTGACTAGAATTCCCGCTCCAAAACATGCCTCTGCCTTTCGGGCCTTGTAGTTTTTCTCTCTGAGCCAGTGTTCCTGATCACTACTGCCTCAACCAGCTGGGATCTGAATCCTGTCTGGCCCTTTGCATTTCCCTGCTCATCCCTGGCTTTCCTGACTTGTCTGGGTTTGGGGCCTCATCTGTTCAAATCACATTCCTCTGCTTTCTCCTGTACCTCTCCCTTTAAGTCAGAGAATGGCATTATTGTATGACATGCTACACTCGACCTCATTAATGATTAAATAGCTCATAATGGTCCCCATCTACATTCTGTGGGAATGCATGGTCATAACGCTTCTATCCTTCCATTCACGTATGCATCTGTTCCATACTTTTTTGGGGGGTATGATATGCCAAATTCATTATATGTGTTTGTGTGCTTAGGATAGATGAATAAGTTGAGGGCCAGATCTCCAGAAGCCAGATCTCTAGTGTCTACTAGAGATAGGCATGTAAATCAGTAAGTATAATACAATATTACAGTTTGGGTGTTAAGATATAAGTCTGTACATGGTCTTATGGGAGATCAGAAGAAGACAGAATGGTCAATATTATCTAAATGAGAAAGCAAGGAAGCTTGAGCTAATGAGGAAACATGAGTAGGTAAATATGGTTGGAAGTTAGAGCATTTGGGAAAGGAATGGAGCAGAGGTTGCTAGTGAACCCACATCAAAGCTGAACCTTTCCATCTGCCCCCTGCTGCCCTCTTCTCCTCCCCTCAATGAATGTTGACTTCAAGACATAAACCTTCTATATGTTTAACTTCATTTCAGGAGTTCTGCTGTACTGAGAACATAACCTACTACCTAAGAAGGCTTTATGTAGATAATGAAAAGACGTGAAATAAGAGAGGAACCTGACAACACATTAGTAACAGTTTGGAGGCAATATTTAATAGATCGCTTATTAAACTGTTATCATAGCCCATACAAGAGTTGATAAGGGCCTGAAATTAGGGAGAACATGGGAATGGAGATGGGGGAATAAAAGAAATACTACAGACACATAATAGGAAGGAATTGGTTCTTGATGTAATGTGGAGAAAGAGTGAGGGTCACTGAGATAGGGAACTCAGGAAGAAGAGGGTTGTCTTGGGCTGGGGAGGTGCACAGGAAAAATGGAGTCCAGGTTTGGCCGTGCTGAGTGTGAGTGCCCGTACCGAGCCTGCGTGACGATCGCCCGGGCAGGCAGAGTCTGGGTTGCAGCAGCGAGGTCTGGGCGGGGAACAGGAATGTGGCCGTTACCATCATCCTGTGTGTGGAGGCAAATTGGGAGAAGGAAGTGAGTGCACTAGGGAAGGGCATTTTCAGAATAATTTTTATAAGTTATGTCTCAATAGCATATACTCTGTATTTTGTCTGTATCTTCAGGGGAGAACAGGGTTATGGACCGAACTCTGGAAATTCTCCATACTGAAGACACAGACAGGAGACAAGCCATGAAAAGGCCTGAGGAGAAATTCTCTGAGCTCTGGATGGTGTGGGGGCATAAACAAAAATGTTCTCCCACCATCTGAGTTCCTCCAGCTGGTCTAATAATAACATTAACAGAGGCAGGTTAATAAACAGAAGAAAATAAAAATTTAATATGTGCACATGGGGAATTCACATAAGCATGAGAATTCCCAGAACAGGGAGGCAGAATGAGGTAGAGATGTCATTGTGTACAAGGCAGAAAGGGGTGGAGAGAGTATGGGATTTCAAAGGAGAAATAAGCAATTCACAGGTAGCTGAAAAAGTGGCCAAAAGTTTTTGCCAGGCCACTCAGAAACAATGGGACAGAGGGAAATCTGGAGAACACATTGTTGCATGGGTCCTTCCTGTCTGTCATACTTCATTCATCCATGTTAACAGGAATATACGAAGGTGATCATGCTAAAGTTCTCTTCTTAAAGCAGGTTTTTCTATCTGAAAAAATCTCTCTGAGAAAGAGGTTAAAAAGAAAAACCTCTTTCTGAGTTTTTTTGGGCTTTAATTGATTTCGGCTCAAAATAATTTGCATGCTGGGTTGGCACATTCTGGAAAGACCTGTTTCTGACCTCTGGCCAGAGGAAGACAGAAATTTGCAAAGAGATGGCAGGCAACAGTTTCAAGTAAGATAAGGGCTGAAATGTTACTTGTATTTGACGTGTGATGATGAACTGTTTATACATCTTGTATCATGTTGAAAGCACTCTGTGAGGTGCAGGACACTTAGGACAGAATAATGCTAGGTCCTGACTCCTGTCAACCACAGTTCACTGAGTGATAAATACAAGTAAACAGAATATTCCTGGGCAACGTGACAATAGTTTTGATGAAGATGCATACACAGTGCTGGAAAAACTGAGTTGTAGGTAGAGGAGCCAATCCGGTGTTATTGGAGTTACTTGTAAATGATAGAGGAAAAGCACCTTGGGAGGTAAATAGACTTTCACCAGTAGAAAAGCTGAAAAGTATGTGGGGAAGGATGAGAGGCATGATTTAAAATCAATAAACTTATTGTTTATCTAATGGTCCAAAACATCTTATAAAAAAGGCATTGAGTGAATACTAGAATACAGCACATTCTAAAGTTTCAGCAAGCTAGACACAACTATGCTGCTTCCCTTCTCTCTCCCCTGCAAGGTAACTTCAATGTCAATTTTCTCTTTAACCAAATCACCAGTGTAGCCTTTAGTTTCCTATATAGCCCGGGGACAAGAATTTTGAGCTTAGAAAATTATGTTCTTTACCAAATTACATTTTCAACACTATTTGCTTACCTTCTTTTAAAAGCATAGCATTGTTTTTAAAGTTTTATAGTCACACCATTTTTTTAAAATAAGAACTTCATATACATAGGAAAGAAAATAAAACCACCTATAGTCAACACTCAGAAATGATCAGTTTTAACACTTTGAAGAATTCACTTCATTGTTTATTCTATGTGTGTGTTCCTTCATATTGAAATTGTATTTACAGAGAGTTTGTGTCAGCTTTTTTCACTGAAGAGCTTTGCAGAGGCATTCTACTATTATACCCTGACTTCTGCATGAATAACAATTTTTTTCACCAAGTGATGCCTTTAGGTAGTATGTGCCCTCTGCACCATCTGTTACTTTCCTAGGAAACCTCTCCTGGATGCCTTCCTTCCCTGTAGGATTCAAGGCTGCCACCTTGTGCCTCTCCCTGTATTCTTCTCCAGCTCTTTCCATAGGACCTGAGGGACTTTAGACCACCTTGTGGTGTATACTTGGTGGTGATATACTCTGGGGAAGGAGCTGCATCTATTTAATCATTGTTTTCCCATTGATTAATCTGACATACTATAGGCTTTTCTTATATGTCTGCTGACTTAATCAATAATGACTAATGACATTAAAAATAAGTAGCATTTCTCCCCCTGACCAGTGTGGCTCAGTTGGTTGGGTGTCCTCTCTGAAGTGAAAGGTCACTAGTTCTATTCCTGGTCAGGCACATGCCTGGAATAGTCCCTGACCAGCAGGTTTACTCCCTGGTCGGGGGACATGAGAGAGGCAACTGATTGATGTTTCACATTGATGTTTCTCTCCCTTTCCTTCTCCCTCACTTCGTCCTCTCTAAAACTGAATAAGTCTTTTTAAAAAATAAGATCTTTTGAAAGCCTGGATGACAGGCATTGTGACAGGTATTTTACCCATTTTATTATTTATCTGCATCACAGTTCTCTCCTTTGTGGATGAACATCATTATTCCATTTTTCAGACAAGGAACTCTAGTTTTAATTTCATTGACTCCAAGTTATAAATTACAGATCTTTATTAAGGAGAGTAAATCACTACAGTGAGGTCCCTTATTGCTTAAACTAGATATTTAGAATGCCTTATTCATTTATCATAAATATCTTTGTTATATTTATTAGCTATTTGATCTAGTTCTATTTGGATATTTTAAGTCAGTTACCCATTTTTCAACATTTTTACTCAAATTATATTAGTCATTCTTTGTTTTGACATCAGCAGTTTGCAAAGACTTCTCCTCTTGACTCACTGAAACATGACCAGGTGGGAAAAGATAAGTTAAACACCACCATAATTTGAATTAAGGTACATAACATTCTGAGCTTCTTTTCAACAAACAAAATGTAACACTGGTTCCAGGAAACACTGGATCTTTTTATTTTTTTTTATTATTTTTTTAAATATATTTTATTGATTATGCTATTATAGTTGTCCTATTATCCCCCCTTCATTACCCTCCACCCTGAACACCCTCTCCCACCCACATTCCCCCCCTTTAGTTCATGGCCATGTGTCATAAGTTCTTTAGCTTCTACATTTCCC
>CM052543.1:52206147-52235179 GCA_028533065.1 Trachops cirrhosus | reverse complement strand
CAGCAGAAAGAATGAAGGAGCTCTTACCCTTTGTGATAGCATGGATGGAACTGGAAAGCATTACGCTAAGCAAAATAATCCAGGTGGTAAAAGACAAATACCATATGATCTCACCTTTAACAGGAACCTAATCAACAAAACAAGCAAACAAGCAAAATAGAACCAAAGACACTGAAATAGAGAACAGGCTGACAGTGACCAGAGGGAAGAGGGGAGGGGATTTCAGGGGAAAAGGGGAAGAGTTTACAGGAACAAGTATAAAGGACACATGGACAAAAACAAGGGGCGGGGTGGAAACGGGAGGGAGGCGGGGTGGGTCAGCTGGGATGGGAGTAAAAGGCAGAAAATTACTTGAACAACAATTAAAATTAAAATAATTTTAAAAGGAACTGTAATTAAAAGAAAACACATGAAACAATTTCCTAAAGTAATGTACCCTGTCTATAATTACAGAATATATAAAAAATCTTCCCCCAACTAAAGAGCTCTGTTTATAGATCTCAATTTATTATTCTTAATGCGATCTCACTATTGGCAGTTACATATTCATGTATTTGATTATTGTCTTTATTATATGATCTATGCTAGAATGTAAGATGAATGAGGGCAAGAATTTTCATTCATCTCTGTGCTTCCAGCAGGGAGAAATGCCCAGCACAAAAACAACACTTAACAGATACTGACTGACTGAATGAGTGACTACTAAAACCTTACCTAGAATTCATTAAAAGTTTCAAAGGCAAAGAGATACTGAACTACATCTTAAAATCTCAACTTAAGTTTAAGAACAAAGTCATTGGGCATAGAAAGCTGTTTCAGAAAGCAACATATTTGAGAGAGCAATATATTCAAATGCATGGCAGAAAGAAAGAGATTGGTTTGTTGAAGGAACACTGAATAATAGTTCAGGTTGGCAGAAGGACTGGCAGAAAGATTCATGAACTTTCATTTTTAACCTATCAAAAATGGATTTTCCAGTACAGGCTTTATTAAAGGGGGGTGATGAGATGTGTCTGCTGGGGTTTCCTCCAATAGTACTGCAAAAGTTGACTGGAAGAGAGAGCACTCAAGCTGGATCAGGGAGACCAGTTAGGAGGCTGCTGCAACAATGCAGGTAACAAATTACAAAAAATTAAATCATAGTCCCACTAAAGGTGAGGAAGAGAAAATGAAAATTTATGATCCTTGATTCACTTGAATTCAGTTTACGTGGACCGTCTGACTTACAGGACTTTATCTACTGCTGACATTAAATGCTACCAGGCACACCTGCTTCTTAACTTGAGCATCACTCAGGAAGAGAACTGAAGCCAAGTAAAAATGCAATTTTCTCAGTATGGAACTTCAGCTAATAACAAGTGAGCACAGCAGTTCCTAATTGCTAGACTGGTGACTTTTTACCAAGGTGGGGAGATCAATTTGAAATAACAAAACAGGATGTATCCTGTGACAAACATCTCTCCAAAGGCAGTCTAGCCAAGGGAAGGTCTACAAAATTCAAGCCTGCTACAAATAAAAAGTTTAAAAAACAAAAAACCAAACAAATCAAAAGCTCCCACATTTTTCAGAATGGAGCAGAGTCAGTATAAATGACCTTACATTACCAATGTCTTTAAGATAAACATTCCCTGAGTTGGTGACAAGATAGGATGGTAATTGCTGGGTTTTCCCACAGTTCTAAACTTATAATTGATCACATGAAACCATTACTAGGGACCTCTCTCTAATCATACACTCCTCAGAGCCACAGGACACAGTAGTTTTTAGGGGGTGGAGGAAGGTAAAGACCATCACAAGTCATTGTTATTAAAACGACTTCAAATATGGAAGCTTGAGAATACTTTTCTTTATTATAGCACATCCAAGATTAGTATTCTTATAAGACCACACTCACCCAGTGGCATTATGCCATGCTTTCTTTTTTTTTTAATTTATTTTTTAATCATTATTCAAGTACAGTTTCTATCCTTTACTCCCATTCCAGTCAACCCACCCATCCCTCCCTTCCTCCCTCCCATTTCCAACCCCCCTAGTTTTTGTCCATATGTCCTTTATATTTGTTCCTGTAAACCTTTCCCATTCTCCCCTGAAGTTCCCCGAAATTCCCTCCCCTCTCCCCTCTGATCACTGTCAGCAGGTCCTCTATTTCAGTGTCTTTGGTTCTATTTTGCTTGTTTGCTTGTTTTGTTGATTAGGTTCCTGTTAAAGGCAAGATCATATGGTATTTGTCTTTCACTGCCTGGCTTATTTTGCTTAGCATAATGCTTTCCAGCTCCATCCATGCTGTCCCAAAGGGTATGAGCTCCTTCTTTCTTTCTGCTGCATAGAATTCCATTGTGTAAATGTACCATAGTTTTTTGATCCATTCATTTACTGATGGGCACCTTTCTTGAATGGAAAGGAAGGGCTTGGAATACCAGGTCACTGGGGATTTTCATCACCCTAGCTATGCCCATGGGACAAAGGTGCAAATGTGATATTGGCAGTTAAAAAAAAAGTTTGATAATCATTGACCAAAGAAGATTATTTTGAACTTCTCTAATGGTAAAAATCTTCAGAACCTGGCCCCACTCTCCTCTTCTTCCTTCAAAACCTCTATGTTTGGCATTGCTGGGACATGTACTTTTTCCTTTGTTTCTTTTGCCCAGACTATATTCTACCTTCCTCCACCCTCTGGTCTCTCTGAGGTGCTTTATGAATCTCCTACTGGGAGCCATTCCCCACAGCATTGCACATACTTCTAACTGCAGCACCCACCTTGCTTTACAAGATTTATGTGTTTCAGGGACTGTCTCCCTAAAAGATTGCAAGACCCTTCAGGGGAGCAACTCTGTCTTATTCATGTTTGCAACATGCCTGACTCACAGAAGTAATCAGTGTTTAGTAAATATTGAGGCAGTAACCTCGGGGAATGTAAAATTTGTGTTAATATTTTTTCTTATATCACAAGCCTAATGAAAAAAAATTAACACATCTATTTTGACACGTGTCTTTCCTTCTGCTGGAGAGAGAATTGCCACACATCTTGGGCATGTTAATTTAGCATGCCCAAAATATTTTTGAACATTTCCAAGGCTAAACCTTGTAATAATGTTATGATAAAGATGAATAAGACTCCTAAGTTGCCCATAACATAATGGGACACATCCTTATCCACAGCCCTTCCAGCAAATGTGTGCGTGTGCCCATATATGCGCATCACAATGAGCTGCAGAGCCATCACCGTTCATCAGCCTATGCTGAATCGGGTCACGGGGCCACCCCTGTGCTCAAAGAGCACAGCTGAGAAAAGTGGAAATTAATTCTAATGTTAGTTATAATTAGAGATCGAGGCTTGAGGGCTTTTTGATTTAGGTATATAGTAGCTTAAATTCACTTCTCCTCAGATTTGAGTCATATGTTATAGGTTTGGAAAGATCCCTAAGTCCTCTGAAAAATGGAAAATGGAAGTCTGTGATGCTGTATGTAATCTTCTCTTCCCGATTAAACTGAAACACTTGACAGCCCAGCCTCCAGGAGACAGCTTCAAGGGCAGGGTTTTCTCAACCTGAATCTGAAGCTCGATGTTTGGAATTTAGTCAGCAAGAGGAGATGCAATTGTAAGAAAGCTAATGAACGTTATCTAACGATTGCCCTGTAAGAGCAAAATGCTTGGTGGAAAGGAAGAGAAATAAATGGCACTGAGAAAAGCATCATTTAGTGTCTCACAGTCTTGGTCTGAGATACTTATCCTAAGGAAACATGTTCTAAGCACTCTGACCTGTGTAGCAGGATGGAGACCTACATCTGGTGCTACAGGAGGACATGAGATTTCCAAGTGCTGGCTTGGAAGACAGGCAGAAACCGTGGATGCATTAATCAAGATGTTCCAAATATGCAGGTTTAGGGCATATTTGGAGGGTTGCTGAGGGTTGTTCTTTGATCTTGGTCAACCCCAGAAGAGAGATCATGGATCAAAATGAGAGGCTATATGGAGCAATGGAAAAGGCATAGGCTTTGGAGTCTGGCAGACCTGGGCTGGTTTCTAATTCCACCACCATGTGCCTTTGGACAAGTCACTTCACTTCTCTGAGGTTCAACTTGCTTATCCATAAAATGGATATGAGTAGTTTATGGCCCTGGACAGGTAGCTTGGTTAGTTAGAGTTCCATATCAAATTACCAGGGATGTGGGTTCAGTCCTCAGTCAAGATACATGTAAGAATCAACCAGTGAACACATAAATAAATAGAAAAACAAATCTCTCTCTCTCTCCCCGACCCCTTCTCTCTTTCTCTAAAAAATTCAGTCAGTAAAAATGATTAAAAAGAGTAATTTTGTATGCTTCTGCCTAAATGCTACTTACTATAAGCTCAATAAATGATGGTAGTAATTAATGTGATATTGGTAAAGGCTAAGACCAAGCGCTGAACCAGATACATCTGGGCTCAAATCCTGATGTGTAGCATTTAAAAGATTAGTAGTCTGGCAGAAACTACTTTACTTTTTCAGTTTCTTATAAGTGGATGTAATAATAATTACAAGAATACCATCCTCATAGGTTTGTGATGACGAACAAACAAGATAACACAGGTAGCCCTCTCAGTACACCTACCAGGTACTACGTTCAATACAAGTTAGCTGTTCTCATTATCATCATCGCCAACCCAAGTGTAACCTTCAGAATCTGCTCCTTTCACCACTGGCCTGATGCAGGCGAAGTGTGGGTTCTCTTATGTCAAATTTTCATCTAGTTACAATGGCCATAAAGCAGGCACTGGCCTACTCAGCAATGCCAGTTTTGTAGCAGATTATCCTTTCCTACCTCCCAAGCCTGACACAAAGTATACCCAATAATGCTCTTTTTCCTGACTGATATCTCATAGAGATAAGTTCTTTATCAGAAATGATGGTACCTCACTGAGCCGACAACTTCAAGAGTCTGAATTTCCTGGTATGATAAAGGAGTTAAATTGGGAGAGGTAGCAGGTTTGCATTAGCAGCCTCATCATAACGGCAGTTGCCATTTACCGACCAGTGTCTACATCACAGGCCCTGTGATATTTCACGTGCATAATCTGATGCTTTGAATCTATACTCTTGCAGAGTATGGCAGGTGGATAAATGAGCCAGAAAATAGCACTGAGTTGTGAAACCAGTGAAGAAGACATTGATCTTGGAATATGCCCTGAATTTTCTCACTTCCGTGCTTTTGTCAAACGGTTTCCTCTCTCAGGAATTCCTTCTCCACTTGGAAATATCCCACCTTTGCTTCAAGGCCCTACCTACATGGCATCTTATCCACATGATGGCTACCTGCCTATCCTCAGCGAGTTAGCCGCTACTCTTTTGTGTTCCCCACACCTGCCCATAATGTTTTTATAACAAATGGCTGTGTTATAATCGTTTGGTAAGTTGTCTACCTCCACCATCAGCCATAACTTCATGAAAGGAAGGAGTGTCTTACTCACACTTCCATTCTCTGTCCAGGAGAGGGTTTGGCACGTAATAAACATAAAGTGTATATTGGTTTTTGAAGTACAGTTGACACTTGAACAGTGCGGGGGCTGGGGCACTGACCCCTTGCACAAATGAAAGTCCACATATAACTTGACTCCTCCAAAACTTAATGATTAATAAAAAGCCTATTGTTTATGGGAAGCTTTACTGATAACAAACTGCAGGGATGTCCCACCTGCGGCCTGTGGGCTGCATGCAGCCCAGGATGGCTATGAATGTGGCCCAACACAAAATCTTAAATTTACTTAAAATATTATGAGATTTTTCTGTGATTACATGTCATAATGTATTTAATGTGTGGCCCAAGACAATTCTTCTTCTAGTGTGGCCTAGAGATGCCAAAAGGGAGGACACCCCTGTTAGTGTTGATTGATTAACTGTATCCTGACAATAAAGCTAGAGAAAAGAAAAGAAAATGTTACTAATAATATCATAATGAAAATACACTTACAGTATTTATTGAAAACAATCAGCATATGAGTGGACACATGCGTTCAAACTCATGTTGATCAAGGGTCAACTGTACATAAATTTGCCTATGAGACACTTCCACCTGCTATGTGAGTACCCCTGCCTTCCTGGCAGAAACTCTCCAGCATCAACATGGAGCTCTGTCTTGAATCTGCTTGCAAAGAACCAACTATTATAAGCAAGTTGTAAAAATCCTCCCTTTGTATATAAACAAAGGGTAAGAGCCATTAAAGTTTATGAAATAGTACTTAGTTAAATTATTTAAATAACAACTGGACATGTAGTTGATGAATTGGACCTATGCATGGGAATGAAGTCTGGATGTCCTGGCATTGCCGTATGCAAATTACTTACTGCATCAAGCTAAATTTGTTTCCACGCCCACTGCATTCCAGTGCCCAGCCAGGGAAGACCACCCAGAGCTCCCTAAGGGAGATGTCTCTTTGCCTGGGCGCTAGAGGAAAGTTCATTTCTCTTTAATAAACTGGCAGCCTCTTCCCTCTTCTGGTTTCTCCCTTGAGTTTCCCCATTTGACTAGCTCCACGTTTGTGTCTTTAGTAAACTGTGAAGCAGACCGAAGACCCAGGGTCCTAGATGATCGATTCTGTGATACCCGTTGTGCCATGGCTTGCTTCCCACATATTTTCAAAATAAATAAAACAATTATTTTATTTCTCAATCATTAATTCCATCACCTGGGTGCAACAGTGTTCGTTGAACAGATAGAGGAAAAGAGTGAGCACTCGGAAAGCCTGCTCCCCTGGGCTATCACCTTCAGAAAGTCCCCTAAATGCTGCCGCAAGCACGGCCAAACTGGCTGCATAACCCCAGGCATTTAGAAGTTGGCATCAAACACCAGGTAGCCAGGGGACTGTGGTTTCTTGAGCAATTACTGTAACCCAGTGCTTGTCATTATTTGTCTCACTAATCCTCAAGGCAGCCCAGCGAGATGAGCGCTGTGATGGTGACTCACAGATGTGGGTGAAAGTCAGCCTTTGCTCAGATGTGATCCAGCACTGAGTTCCCTGGTCTTTGGAATTTCACAGAGCAGTACAGCTCGCCAACAAATTTTCAGGTTAATTTTACTAAAAGTGGATACTTTTTTAAAGAGCAGCAACTGCCATCTATAATTAGTATCATTTAATAAAATAAATGGCATTTGTTGCCATAAAAGACCACAATCTAAAAATAAAAGGGAGTCCTTTAACTTGAATACATCTATCCATATGAAAAACATGCAGACTCTACTACCCAGCAGGTCTTTCTCTGAACATTTATCTGAGAATGACACTTGCTTACATAAACCAGTACACATACCAAAGCATGCATAGCAGCCCTGTTCATACTAGATGTAACTTGGAACAATTCAAATAGCCATCTACAGGAAAATGGATAAATATATAGTATGTTTTCAAAATTAAATAATATAAAGTAGTCAAGATAAATGAACAAAAGCTGTATATAAAAATTGTGGATCTTAATAAAAGATTGAGTGGTAAAAATTTCAAAAAGATTATACACAATAAGATACATGGTTTACGAAGTAAAACTTTACAATATACTTTTAGGGATTATATGTAAATGTCTATGTGTATTATGTGTATCCATTTGCATAATTATTTAACGAATGAGAATAAAATCTCAAACGAGGTGAGGCATGAGGATGTTGTGAAGGAGAATTACTTGTGTAGGTGTGAATTATGGCCAAGGCTCTGGTTCCCATGCTGGATAGGAGACACACCTGTATTTATGGGATTCTAATGTTTCAAACACACATGGGGTGTGCATGGACAGAGGATGGGAATGTGTCACAAATCATCAATTATAAAAGTAGTAATCATAATAAGTATTAGTAATCCATTGTTTCCACCCAAGGTCCAAAGGTGAACATAGCACAACACAACAAAACAAATCCCTCAGAGTATTTTCTTTTCCCCTCCATTTTCCTCAGGATCACTAATAATGTATCAGCGTTAGGCAGGGTGTGAATTCACCTGTGGAATGGTAATCTAGACCAAGCAAGCTGATTTTCCAAGGGGGTAAGAATTGTAAAGCAAGTCTTGGAGTTGCAATGGTACTGGAACCTCTACTAGGGAGTTTGAATGAGACACAGAGAAAGAACACATCAGCTAAACCGACACAAGACAGGCATCAGATGGGTGGAGGGAAGTGTAGAAAGAGTGTAAAGGAGACAGCCAGAGACGCTGGGTGGGAAATAGATGCAGGAGAAGTTGGGAAGAACATCATCATCGGTGAAAAGTACTGACACTACTATTACTTATTCATTTTCTTCTCCTGTCTGAAATAAGAAAAGTACTCTGGTGTAGGGGGAAGAATTATAGTTCTCATGGACTTTCCTTCAGCTCTAGAGTAGGAAAAGTTTCCACTTATTTCATTTGCTAGCAGGATTTGTATGAAGAGACCTACAGAACTTAAAAGCCTTCTTACAAAAATGCTGCAATAATAAATCTACCTAAAAGCCTGTTCAGTGATTGATCTCAACACATCACTACCCACTTAAAACCTTTCTGTTCCTCTCCAAAGATTTAAGATAATGTTTAAGCTTCTGCAGGACATCCTGTGACTTGCCTTTGCCTGCCTGTTCAGCCTCATCAACCACACCTCCCTCAGAGGCACCTTACACCAGTCTTCCTGAGTGGACTGCTATTTTTTTTTTACTGTATTCATGTACACCCCACCTTTTCATGTGCAGCTTTGTCTGGAAAGCTGTTCACCCCTTGTTACCTAGGTAATCACATCAATCCTCCAGTACTCACTGAGGTATCCAACCCCTGGGGAACCTTCCTTGACCACCTGGGTAGATAGGCTCTCCTGCTATCTACCTTATCATAATAGTTATAACAACCATTATTTACATTTTGCTGTCTGCTCCATACTGAGAGTTCCTTGAGGAAGAGATTTATGTTATTTAGTTCTGTGGTAGGCAGTTAGACAGACATGAGCAGAGTCAAGGACATTGGGCCAGGTACAGAAGGTTGCCAGTGCAGAAAGCCCTGGGTACCTAGTGATGGGCAAAACTGGGAAAACAAGGACCTCGCCCAAGGGCGATATGTTTCCTCTTCTAACACATTGCTGGTCATGTGGTTTAGACTCCCTGACCTTTCATATCTCTGGTCATGCAGTTCAGACCCTCCCCTGACCTCTCCCTCCCTGGTATGCTGCTAGTCATGTAGGTGAGACCCCCCTTAGAGGGGAAATAAGGAGGACAGAGAATAGTCCTTAAGCATTACGCTCCCTAGGACAACGAGGTTCTGACCTGCATCAAATACACCTAGGCCTCAGTTGCATTTCAGCTCCAGGCCCAGAAAAGCAGCAAAACCAGACAAGTGATGCCATGGCTGACGTCAGGATCAGCTGCGTTGACTAATGACCCCCTGACAGTCAGCAAAGACCACAACCCTGAGAGGACACACCTGGAAAACTGCTAAAGAGTCTATTGAGATCCTCCCCTGGGACCGCTTCTAAATTCCCCACCCTTAAAAGCCCTTAGGATGGAGGACCCAGGTAAGCTCTCTCTATGGAGCATGCCTGCCTGTGCCTTTCCCCACTTCCTCCCTCCAGGTGTGTTTTTCTTGCCTCTCTTTCTCCTAAGCTGCAAGGGTCCTTCCTTTGCCTCTGTAACTTATTTCCTGAGCCCATGCCCAGCTGACTCAATTTTCCTACCTCTGTGACTTTCTAAGTAAACATTCTCTTATACTTTGAGTCTTGGCTCTGAATTCTCTCTCACCTATACCTTAAGTACCAAGGTTGCTGAACCAAGGTCTGGTCAGACTCTACCTGGTGCCATTCACCACCAATGGTTCTAAGGCTAATTACATTTTGGAATGAGGTAACGTACACATAAACACGTAGAGGCTAAACCCCACTACCTAAAATGAGCCCAATGTATATTGTGTTCAGTAAATATTTGTTGAATGAACTGGATGTCAAAAATACTACTATAGCCAAAAGTAATTTCATCATGTAATCCGGACAGCAGCAGATTCAGTAATTAATTAATTAAGCTAGTTCAGAGAAAGCCTAGCTGTCTGTCAAGTAATTCAAGAATTAAATTTTTAAAAAATTTTTAATGGGGGCTATATTCTACCCATCTTTCTAGTTGTCCTTCTGACTCAGTTCCCAGGCCCTTTTGACAGAGGATTCTGTCATTCAGCTCTGAGGCAAGCTGGCAGACAGAAGGAGACAGACTTCTAGATCCTAAGGCATAAGCATGCCCACTGCAGCCCAGGTTCGGAAGGGCTGCTTGGCTATGTGCAAATGGTGTGCATTCCTACCCAATTTGCCAGAATTCCATTCCAGATTGGCCCTTTCAGATGCAAAGGGACTCATCACTAGATAAGTGATGCATTTTCAATACACAGCAGTTTGAATCATCCTCTAGTTTCTTCTGGGGAACAGTTGCAACAGTGCCTTTAAAATGCCAGTGAATCATCTCTAACTAGAGCCTAAAATAATATGATGAAGCCATCTGTATTGCACTGGGAAAATATCATGTGGCATAATTAATTCATTGGATGTGATGATTACTTAGAATCACAGAAATACACGTTTGAAAGGGCTCTCATGAGGCCTGTCGAAAATTCCTGGATTCCTCCAAAGACCTGTATTTAAACTCACCAAAAGCATAATTACTCCATCCTTTAAATTATCTAGTCACAACTTAAATATTTGCCACTAATGAACTTGTGAAATTAGAGAAGTAACTTACTCTCTCCAGGCCTTGGTATCTCATTTTTAAAAGTGGGGGGTAAATGCATCATTTTTCTCAAACTCTGACACTCTGATTTCTAGGGTCTGTATAGCATTCCTTCACAGCTACTGGGAAACCGAGGGCTGCCTACAGTACATAACATTTCCCTCCCATACTTTGTTTAAAGTAGAACAAGCTCCTGTTTTTTCTTGTTTCTGCTTCTGATTTTTCTGCCTCTGATTTTACTAGGAAAAACAACAAGATTTGACATTAAAGTCAAGCACTAGAACTAACAATGCCCTAGCTACCCACCGCTTTAATAGTCACTGAATTTATCAACTGTGTTAAGAAGTGATCCAGAGTAGCGACTACCAAATTTTAAGAAGGTATGATTAGGATGATAGCTCAGGTGATCACCATCTGTGAGACTCTAGGTGAGTCACAAAATTATTTATTATCAGGTATAATAATACTTTTCTCATAAAGCATCTTAGCCTGGGCTCCCCAGGAGGCAGAACCTGAGAAGTCTCCTGTGAGAGCACTTCAATGGCGAGTGTGATTCTAGCAGCAGATGCAAGGGCCAGGGAAGCAAAGCGGAAAAGGGGTAAGAACAGTACAGAAATGTGTTATTATTAGCTCATTGCTTGTTCTAAGACCTTAGAAGCAGTACAAAGTATTCCTCAGATCTGTCCATCAGCAGGACTAAGGAGAAGGCATTTGTCCATTGGCTTTGAGGGACACCAAATTTTGCCACCCCAAAATGTGCCTCTTGAGGTATTGATGTAATGATTTTAAGTTGGTAATTAAGAAACAAAAGACTCAGAAAGCTCCTTTGACCCTCCCCCTTACTGCCTAAAGGAACTCATATAGAAAAACCTGCTTCTGGAGGGGAAGCTGAGCATAATCCCCTTAGCACATATGAATTAGCACATCCTGGTAGACAGGAAGAAATCTAACAAAGCCTTTCTCCCTTAGCATCCCCTTGTTTCTGAAATGCCCAGTACAAATTCATTTGCCACATGCTTACTCTTTCTCTGCTACCTGTGAATTGCTGGCTTCCTCTTTGGATTCCCAGACCTCTACACCCTCTTCTTTTTGTCCAGAATGGCATATAAACCTCAACTGCTTACTGTGTTTTTGGCTTATATCTTACGGCACTCCTACATGTACGTCTGTAATAAACTTTGTACATTTTCTCCTGTTAATCTTTGTTAATTTGATCATTAGTTCAGTTAGAACTTAAAAGATGGAAAGAAAGTTATACATTATTTTTTTGCCCCACGGTTTGGCTGAGCCAGCCAGGAGCAGTCACTGCTAGCTCCCTGGACTGCTGCAGCTAAGAGATGAAGAAAATTCGACCACAGCCAGTGGATGTGCTAAACACTCTTACCCTGTCAGTCTCACTGATCTCCCCTCGGTGGGTTCAGTGGAGGTAAGAAGTGGTGAAAGTCCTTTTATTCTTTCTAACTTTAGATTGGCAGGAGAAAATATTTGTGAGACTTTTCTTGGGCAGATGTGTCCCTGGTGAATATTTGGTTTGAGCAGACTTGTCTTCTGTTGCTCCATTCCTCTCAGAGATGGTCTGTTATCTCCAGCCCTGTGATGATGCCTATGCATCTGGCTGGCAGCTAAAAGCTGTGGATACAGGCTGAGGAATTGCAAACCTTTTCTGTTCAAAGGGGGAAAGATGTGATTCCCTGTGTTTTGGGACAGATTTGTGTAGACAACCCTATCCCATCTTTTTTAGGCTAATTCTGGGAATTAACCGTTTGGAACTTGTGAGGGCTGCATCCTTTGCACTCTCTGTGGAGGCCTCCTGTTTCCTCACTTAAGCTTTTCAAAGACTTATTGGTTTGAGTTGCTGTGAAAATCCTACCATCACTGGCCAGATGATGGAATCTTTGAATTGAAAAAAGCTTTTAAATTGGAAACTTTGAGAGCTCTCATATTGGTATAATGACTTGCCATTAAGACTCCTTTAATAAGATAAAAGGATAGAAATTGAAAAAAAATCAAAGTCCATTCAGACCCCTTCCTGTTTGCCTTCAGATATTTCCATATATTGTAAAAAAAAAAAAATCAGGACATTGGAAGGACAATTGCTCAATATTTAATAAAAGGAGAGTCACAAGATCCCTCCCGCCAAAGTAGACATTTAAAAAAGATGACTGAGCTATAAGACAAAGACAATATTGATAGAAATGGAACAAAGAGGAAACAGGGAAGAGTCACAGGACTCACTCTAGCAAGGTAGAAATATTTAGCTGGTTATTAGAAATGAGATAAATAAGACAGAAATTGATGAGGTTAAAACAAAAAGTTTAATACAGCTTAACCTAAAGTTGGGTAAGCCAAAGAGACTGCCTGCTGGCCCTCAAATATTAAGGGCCCCAAACAAGTCTGCTTCTTTTTAACCAAATTTGAAGAATTTTTTAAAAAAATAAAATGAGAAAGCAGAGATTATAATAAGAAACCTGACAAGATATTTTTTTAAAGATTTTATTTCTTTACTTTTGGAGCAAGGGGAAGGGAGGGGGAAAGAGAGGGAGAGAAACATCAATGTCTGACAGATACATCCATCCATTGCCTCTCGCATACCCCCAGTGAGGGATCTGGCCAGCAACCCAGGCATGTGCCCTGACTGGGAATCGAACCAGCGACCTTTAGGTTCATGGCCCAGTACTCAATCCACTGAGCCACACCAGCCGGGGCCTAACAAAATATTTTTAAAGAAGTTATTTTTGATCAGAAAGTTGGCAAAATTGGAAGCTGATTTTTCTGTCTGATAGAACTTTATTAAGCTCCTAAGCCTTCCTGTGGGTTAATCAGGAATGTAAATACAGCTCACAACTGCCTGAAAAGTGAACAAACCAAAAATAATCAATAATAATCTTGTGCAAATCTGTTAATGTTTGTGATCTCGATTTGTGTTATGGGTTTGTGTTTGTATATTTTATGTGTAAAAAGGTACTGCATTTTGCCATGTATAATGGGCACACATGATTCGTGCGCATTAGACACAGGATTATTATACCCGTATATAATGTGCATCCTAAATTTTCCCTCAAAAATTTGGGGCACAAAGTGTGCATTATACATGGCAAAATATGAGTATTTTCTACCTCGAAATGCTATTAATAATTTTTAATCTTTAATTGGCTTAAGGGAATTAGCACTTATAAAATTAGGAAATATAATAGAAACTAACCCAAATGTTTTTCAGGATCATGTGATGTGAAAAAAGTATTTGACATTAAACTGGTTTGAGTTTGGTTTGGTTAAATAGGCATGTCTTTTAGAGTTGCTAGCATTAAATGTAATATTTTTATTTTACCTGTAATCTCTATTGTAAAATTTGTCAGCAGGAAAAAACATGGATAATGACTGATTTTGTCTGATGTCTCATGGAGTTTTTTATGGGTAATCTAAATATAATTATTAAAGAATTAATAAATTAAATAGATGTAACTAAAGTAAAAGTAAAGTAAATAGATGTAGCTAAAGTAAAAAAGATGTAACTAAAGTAAAGTAAAAGGGTTTTTTGTAGGTGAAAATTTTAGCAATATGTAATTTTATGGTATATATACTTAAATATCATTTTCCAAAAATCTTCTGATAATTTGAAACTTTAAAGTCCTAATTTACATTAAATGATGGAAATTATGAAATATTTAGATTATTTTCAAATAATATAAAATACTGAAACATTAATTGATAAATTCACCTAAGTTTACTTACTTTTGGCTTCTTATTACAGAAAAACAAAGATAAATTTGAATCTTTGCCCTGGCTGGTGTGGCTCAGTGGATTGAGTGCCAGTCTGAGAACCGAAGACTTGCCAGTTCAATTCCAGCCAGGACACACGCCTTGGTTGCAGTCCAGGTCCCCAGTAGGGGGCATGCAAGAGGCAACCACACATTGATATTTCTGTCCCTCTCTTTTTCCCTCCCTTCTCCTCTCTAAAAATAAATAAGTAATATCTTTTTTAAAAACGCAATCTGTTAATGAATGTGTTGTACTTTTTGGGAGAAGGATAGGTTTCTAAAAATTATGAAATATATTTGCCAGTAAAAGGGTGTATGTTTATAGAGGTTATAAAATTATTCATAAAATTACCAATCTAAAGAATTCTAACTGCTTATTCCTCAGTTTTCACCAAAAATTAAGGTTTCTAAAGGTTAAGAATTTTAATGAATATATAAGGAATTAATATATGTTTTCAATAAAAAAAGGTAAAATGTATGGAGATACATTTGAGGAAATTTTTAAAAAATGGTTTGTCTTAAGCTGATTATTTCTGACTGAGTAAAATGAGACAAACTTAAAGAAAAGTTATAGAACATGTATGAAAAGTAATCTTAAAGAGAAATCTTATGTATGGTCAAGCTGAATAAGATTGAAATAAATATAATTAAGTTAATTTAAATATCAAAAGTAAGATGATCCAGAAATATTTTGGTTCATTTTCACTTTGTTAAAAAAACAAAGATTTCCCGTACTACTGTTTGCTTCTTGATAAAATATTGTAAAAAAAATTTATTCCTAGAAGACGAAAGTCTGTGTTCTATTAAAATAATTTTCTGTTTTATGTTGTCTTAATCAGTCACTTGATTACTTAAGAAAACTATCTTCTGCCTCAGCTGGAGTGGCTCAGTGGATTAAGTACCAGCCTGTGAACCAAAGGGTCACTGCTTTGATTCCCAGTCAGGGCACATGCCTGGGTTGCAGGCCAGGTCCCCAAGGTGTGGGCACGTAAGAGGCAACCACACATTGATGTTTCTCTCCCTCTCTTTCTCCCTCCCTTCCCCTCTAAAATAAATAAATAAAATCTAAAAATAAAATAAAATGTTAAAAAAAGAAAACTATCTTCTTAATTTTAAGAGCTAAAGTTTTTCTAACAATCAGTAATCTAATTGTCTTTGATATCTTTTATTGTCATTTGGTAAATGAATAATTTTGTATTGTATCATAGTAATCACTGATCTTTTTGGTCAAACATACAAACCTTTTAAATATGGTTGACAAACTTTCCAGGGATCAGGTTTTAAGTAGACATTTTTATTGACCTGGAATACCTCAAAAGATATGTTCTCTTTCTTTATAAAAAATGAAATTTTGAGATCATTGGGCCTACTTGAGATACTAAAATTACATGAAAAGCATTGACAAGTAAAGAAATAATAACAGTGTTATATTAGTGTACATATAATTTTACTGAAATGGACAAAGGACCTGAATAGACACTTCTCCAAAGAGGACATACAGATGGTCAACAGACATATGAAAAAATGCCCAACATTACTAATCATAGAAATGCAAATTAAGACCACAATGAGATACCATCTCACACCTGTCAGAATGGCTTCCATCAATAAATCAGCAAATAAGTGCTAGTGAGGTTGTAGAGAAAGGGGAACCCTTTTGCACTGTTGGTAGGAATGCAGACTGGTGCAGCCACTGTGGAAAACTGTATGGAGATACCTCAAAAACTTAAAAATAGATCTACCTTTTGACCTAGCAATTCTACTTCTGGGAATATATCCAAAGGAACCCAAAACACTAATCCAAAAGAACATAAGAACCACTATGTTTATTGTAATGTTATTTACAATAGCCAAGATATGGAAGCAGCCCAAGTGTCCATCAATAGATGAGTGGATAAAACAACTATGGTACATTTACACAATGGAATACTACTTGGCAGTAAAAAAAGAAGACAATTTTACCCTTTGCAACAGTGTTGATGGACCTGGAAAACACTGGTGCTAAATGAAATAAGCCAGTTGGAGAAAGACAAATACCATATGATTTCACTCATACGTGGAATCTGATGAACAAACTGAACTAACAAGGAAAACGGGGACAGACTCATATATGAAGAGTAGGATGACAGCTAGTTGGGGAGTAGAGGTTAACAGGAGGAGGAAGTGAGCAAAAAAGAAAAAGGACTCATGGACATGGACAACAGGATGGTGATTGCTGGAGGGAGGGAAGGGGACTAAATGGTAATGGAAAAAAAATAATAAAGATTTTTTTAAAATTAAAAAAATTTAAAAATAAAATAAGTGTTCTAGAGATTACATAAGATTTCCAAAATTTTGCTAAATCCTGATGTTATTATTTGTAATCCTAGCTATCTTAAAATGTTATGTTACAGAGAAAAGCAAATTTCTTTGTCTATTACATTGTAATCAGATATTTAACCATGTCATTTTAACTTTTTGTCATTTATAGTTGTTTGGCTCTGACACTTTTGCAAGTATATTTCATCTTCAGAAAGATCCATGGAGAGGACTCTGATTTCTTTTAAAATAAAAGTTTCTGAAAATAAACTTTCAGATCACACATTCAAATTCTCTGAATATTTGCAAAACTCTAAGGAAAAACTGGATTTATAAAAATACTAACAAGTAATCAAGATAAGATTTAATTATGTGGGACTAAATAAACTGAGGAGGATTACAATTTTATGAGTTTTTGTTTGAAATATTGCTGATTTTAAAAAACATTTTTTTCAAATATATGTAAACTTGTTTCTTACAAACTATAACTTAGAACAGTTCTACCTATTTTAACCAATCCATCCAGAATTTGGAAATTCTTAATAATTATTACATTCATTCTTATATTCATGGCAATGTGATTATTGGATAATTTCAATAAGAATCTGTTCTCTTCGTAACAGGACACAACTGGAAACTGGTTTATTGCCAAGGTTTGCCTGTAATGTCATGTTTGAGAGAGGCACGCATAGAGTTGGGCATGGCCAGACAGCTTTAAGGAATTAAGATTGACTTTTGAAACCAGTAAGAGCCTCTCAAGGAAACAGCCTGGTGCCTTTCTCATAGGGTTCACAGCAATCTTTCCAGGAAAGTAACAATCAGGTCAAATGTATTGAAACTACACTTATGTTACAAATAAATTAGTCTTAACCTGACTGTCTTTGGTAATAATGAAGATGGTTTTAGATTGAAAAATTATTTTTAATAGAAACTATAGTATACACTTGTGGACATTAATTTCCAATTCAATTAATTGCCTTTAAAGTTTTGTGTTCTACCTGTGAATTGGACTATCTTGGATTTAGTTTCAACTATTTGGCTGCAACCCTCCAAACTAACATTTTTGTTTTTCTTTCATTCTTTGCCATGGAATTATGGAACCCAAACTTCCCTTTTTTCCTGAGCCTTGCAATTGCAAACTGCAACTAGATGACTTAATATAAACTTCAGAGAGATTACCACAGCAGCTCATGCTAAGACAATCTCCATGACTGACACTGTGTAGGCCACTAAAAGTCTGCCCGAACAGCCAATGACATCACCAGGGACATTCAAACTGCCAACCAGGATAACCTATCCGATGGTCACTGCCTACCTTACTCCATCAAGAAAAGCTTTGGCATGTGGACCACAAACCAAAAATTCTATAAAAAATATAAAAGAAACAAAGAGAAAAGAATTCAAACACAACATTATAAAAATATAAGAAAAGAGAGCAAGAGAATAAGGTAGAACAGAGAACTCCAAAAACCATCAGAAAATAATAAAATGCCAATAACTAGATACTTATTAATAAGTACTTTAAATGTAAATGGACTAAATGTTCCAATCAAAAGACGTAGAGTGGCTGAATCGATTTTAAAAAAAGAAAAACAAAAATAAGACACATACATATGCTACCTACAAAACACTCACTTCAAATCTAAAGACACATAGAGAAAGTAAAAGAATGAAAAAAATATATTTCATGCAAAAAAAGCTGGGATAATAATGCTTTTTATCAGAAAACACAGAAGTTAAATCAAAGGCTCTAATAGGAGACAAAGAAAGACATTGCATAATAATAAAGGGATCAATTCAACAGGAGGATAAACTTTTGCAAATGTTACACACCCAAAGTAGGAGAAGCTAAATATATAAAGCAAGTACTAAAGGGGGAGAACAATAGTAACAAAGTAGCAGTCAGGGGCTTTAACACCCCATTGACATCAATGGATAGATCCAGACAGAAAATCAGCAAGGGAACAGCAGCCTCAAAAGTCACATTAGACAAGATGGACTTAATTGATATTTTTAGAGCATTTCACCCAGGCAGCAAAATACACACTCTTTTCAAGTGCACATGGAACATTTTCCAGAATAGAGCATATCAGTTCCCAAAACAAGTCTCCATAAATTTCAGAAGATTGAAATAATACCAACCATTTTCTCTGATAAGTGTGTATGTGTGTGTGTGTATACACATACCAATACATATAATGGAATATTACTCAGCCATTAAAAAGAATGAAATATTACCATTTGTGACAACATGGATAGACCTAGCGTATTATGCTGAGTGAAATAAGTCAGACAGAAAAAGAAAAATAGCACTTACATGTGAAATCTAAAAAACAAATGACCAACGAAACAAAAACAAACTCATAGATACAGAGAACTAATATAGGTAGTCACTGGATGGGTATAGGGGAGATAATGAAAAAGTTATGAAGGATTAAGAAGTTCAGATGGACGGTTGTTAAAAAACTCATGGGTGCGGGGGGCATAGATCTTAGGTCATTAGTGACTGAGCAGATTTAGGCTGCTCACATGGCTTTGGAATCACTGACACCACAGGTCAGTTGAACAGCATCCAGCATCTGCTTCCAGGGGAGGAGTGGGTCACCAAGAAGGTGTGCAAAGCCCACAAGGAAGAGAAATGGAGACCGAAGCAGGCCAGAGGCTCAGGTTGAAATTGCACAGTACTCCTGCAGAGGGAGAAGGAACTCAAGGCTGAGGAAGCTGCAGCCTTGGGATCCCAATGCAGCCCTGACATGAAGGACACGCAGGAGAAGATGCCTGTCTTTCAGACCTGCTTCTGGCCTTTGTCTGAGACAGTCACCAGAAATCCAAGAAAACTGTCACATAAATGGATAGCAGAAGAAGAAAGAAGAGCCTGCCCCATGAACTGGCATTTTAAATGCCTCCACAGAATATAAAGCTTTTCCAAAGCTTGAGTTATATTCTTGTGAAAAGGCATTAAACTCTTTCTGTATATTACATAACAGGTCCTTTTATTTTTTCAATAACAGCAAATCTAGTTTCTTTGTACAAACTAATGGGTAGAAATTTTCTGTTTTTCTATGCCTTTTAGGTCAAACAATGCTGACTTCTTTCTTAGGTGCAGTAAGAAATACTTTTTTTTTTTTAAAAGAAAGAAAGGAATACACACACACACACACACACACACATATTCTCCGTACCCCATAGCTCTCTTGAAGATCAGGGTCTTTATCTATGAAAAAGTAGTAAATAGTTGTTTGTAACCTGTGTAAAGCAGCAGTTAGCCTTCAAATAGTCCTTTCTAGCTAAGGGTTAGAACAATAAGGACTAGTACAACTGTTTGGGCTGCTTTTAGTATCTCTTAATCAAAATTATTACATGATAAAATTCAAGAACTTGTTATAACTTATTACTTTGTATACTGATAACCATTTAAATGTAAAGACTCTTTGTCATGCAAAAAATAATAAAATACCCATGAGATGTAAAGTACAGTATAAGGAATGTAATCAATAATATTTGTAATAAATATGTATGATGTAGATGTGTTTTAGACTTATCAGGATGATCACTTTATAAGGTATATAAATATCTAATCACTATGTTTTAAACCTGAATCTAATATAATATTGTATATCAACTATAATTGAGAATTATTTTTTTAAAAAAACCACAATAAACAAAAATAAAGAAGCTTGAAACTGACATTTAGAAATCTTCTTGACCTGTAGTCCTCCAGGCTCAGAATCTGGATTTGTAATTTACTGTAATAATTAACCTTTCTTTTTATTTTGTTCCCATAGAAATGTCTCTTATTAAATACCTGATCGATTGTCTATACAATATAGGCTTATATTTGGGAGCCCATTTGCATCACCACCTCCTGAAAGAATACACCACTGTTTAATTGAACTGACTGAGTCTCAGGACTGACTCAGTGGTTCAATGAAATGTGAAGAAATCTACCAACTTGGTTTCTTGAATGTGAAATTTTGATTTAAAGTGGAACAATTCTACCAACCACACCCTCGCAAAACCAGACAAAACGACACCATGGCTGACATCAGGACCTGATACAAAGATCAACCCTACCCAGACCTCAACCCATCAGTAGAGCCCATGACCCCAACTTGATTACTCACCATGATTAATGACTTTCCCCTGTATAACTGATCTTTTAGAGGCCACTGAGGAGCCAAATTTTAGAAGCGTTCACTTGTCTATGTCTCCAGGCTTGGTGTCATTTCCTTAAATAAACCTTTACTTTCTTTGCTGCAATAAAAAAAAATTTTTTTCAAAGGTGGGACTGAGAGGAACCAAAGTTTTGCAACCCCAAATTGTGCCTTTGATGTTGATTTAAACTGGTTATTAACCAAAAAACAAAAACAAAAAAAAACAACACTGAAAATGAACCTTGACCCTTGCATTTCCTGCTTAGAGGAATTAAGACAGAAAAACCTGCTTCAGGAAGGTCACCTTAGCATATTCACCCTAGCACATCAGCATCAGTACATAATGACTGAAAGGAAGACGGCTAACAAAGCCTGTTTCCCTCTGTGTTCCGCTATTCCTGGAGGGCCCAACAAGAATGCCTGCTGCTGCATGCCTGCTCTTTCTCAGATACCTGCAAATTGCCTCCCGCCCCTTTGGGTTCCCAGACCCCTGCCTCCCTTCTTCTCTGACAGAGTGGTAGATAGCCTCAACTGCTCAGTGTGCTTTGGATCTCTTATGACACCCCTGACATGTATATCTGTAATAAACTTTGTACATTTTCCCTTGTTAATCTGTCTCAGTGAATTTGATCATTAGCCCAGCTAGATGTTAGAGGTAGAAAGTTATATTTTGGGAGGGCCCTCCCACAGTTTTTAGTTCTCATTGGCCAAATTCCCAGTTGATCTAATCCTTCATTGCTTTGCCTTTCTTGAAACTTGTTTGGAACAATTGCCTATTCGTTATTGGGCACAGAAAATAAATAAATACTTCAGTAAACCCCTGCTGTTTCATGAATATTAGGTGCCCTTAATGACTAGGCTGTAGTTACAACTTCAAGTTCAGTGGAGTCCTCACTATGTCCATATGAAACATTCGCCCACTGGGAACCTGGCCTCTAACTTAGCAGACCTAAGATTTTGGAGACAGCAAACAAAACCCTGCAAGTGGATCACTCAGAAATGATGATGATTAGATCGAGTGCCACTTCCACCTGTTGGTCACTGAAGCCAGGTTTTCTAGTCATTAGAGGCATGCACCACGGGCATAGGTTAACCACATGTGCCGTACACTGGGTACAGTCTCCAACCCTGAGCTGGCTTACTGACTGAGCATTAACAGACCCTTCCACCCTTCTGTGTGCTGCCGGCTTATAGGTTGAGTGTATAAGATAAAACAAGTGAATACTGTGATCAACTGTCTCACCTTTGCTGCCCTTGCTGACATGAAACATTTGATATGCCCTCAGAGAGTGGTTCTGGTTGAATTACTGTGGAAAATACCAGCAAATACACATCCAGAGAAGGTTTCCATGATGGTGAGGTTAACCACTTTCAAATTCAGGTAAGACTAATTCAGGTTTTAATTCAGGTAAGGTTAAATTAAAGTGGAAAAGCTCTGGGCACCTCAAGAAACTGTTCCATAATGAGGGTTTAGTATTAGTCTCTGCTCCGGCAGGCTTGTCATTTCACAGCAACAGCAGCTAAATCAGTTTCCTCCCTAATGGTGGAAATTCAAAAAGAACACATCTGCCAGATGAACAGCATTTCCTCGGGTGCCAGGGGCTATGCTGACCTGTGATAATGCAGAGACCATGCTCAGCTCAGCATCCGGGATTCTGCCAGCTGTGTAAGTTTACAGTGCTCCGCCATTGCCAAGCATAATCCACCTGGGTTTTTAGGGGCTATGCATGTTAATAAATAAGGATTGCCACCTCTTTACATCTTTGACAGGGTCACTAATCTCTCACTTCTCGTGTAAGACATTGTTTCTAACTTTATGTTTTACTGGGTGAGGGTTGAACAGTTTTAGAGACTTTCACATGACCCTCTTTACAATAATGCTTTTTATTCTACAGGTAAGTGGATCAAAGAGAGGATCCTGTCAGCCGCTCTGAAAGCTGTAATTGAGGGACCAGCTAGAGAACCACAGGCTAGATCCTCAGGCCCATTGGATCTGCTGTTGAATTCGGGCCATAATTCAAGCTGATCCAAACCATTGCAATAACAAAACTTTGTAGAGTACCTGATTTTTTTTTAATCTTTAGCATGTTTCTTTTCTTAACTACTTGCATTTTACAACTCATAAAACTGGGAACCTGATTACTTTCTGAATCAAATAGCCTGAAATTAAATCTCTCGATATTTTCACCTATACCTTCTCCTGCCTTCATCTTAAAGACGTCTTTGAGAATTATTGGTAATGAACATGTTTTGTTATTATTTGTCTACTCTTGAAGAATATTATTTAGTCATTTTCACACTAACAATGGGTATAACAGAGTCTCATTTAATTAAGTAAATTAATACAATAAACTTATTTAATACTAATTTTTTTCTTTTTGAAACCTGTCCTAAAGAGAACATTGAGAAGGAGAAAACTGATGATCTGTTCAGGGCTCATCTGACTAACAGAACACAGGGACCGGCAGAAGTAAGCCCTGCTTGAGGGTGGTTGGTAGGGTAATAATATGAGTGTAATAAGTTATAATTTTAATTTGAACATTTCACCTAAAATGCCATGTGGTGTGCTTGAGTGTGATATTGTTGTTACAGAATTACATGCTTATGATTTTCTAATAAAAGATTTTGTAATAAAACAGGGGCGTTACTTGTGCCGGACCCCTGTGCTTCACAGTGAGATGACATGTACACAAATGTTCTTTCTACCTAAAAAATCACAATCACATCGTGCAAACTAGACTTATTGTGTAGAGTTCTTAGGCAATTAAGTGAACTTCTGACATTGGACAAATCATCCATTCTAAGTGTTTCTTCAACTTCCCCCTCTAAAATCACAATACTCATTCTTACATAGTAAGGTATAATTAACAAAATTTCATGCTCATTATCACATTTAATCTTTCCAGCAAAACTGTTATAAAGATTATCTGCAATTTACTTACAACAACTATTCAAAATTATTAGTGTCTCTCTCCTGCTCGCAAAGCCATCAAGTGGCTATTCAAACAAACCTCTTTACATCATCTTCAATACTGTTTACATTAATTCAATACTATATTGACTCCTTATGGTAGAGATACAATAGTACAGTGAATAAAAATAACATTGGTAATAAGAAAAGTCACTTAAATACATAAAGTTGTTGTGAGAAACAACTGAGAAAATATATGGGCTTTTAAACGATTATAGAGGAACAAGAAATATTATTGACAAGGTCAAGAGAAGGTGGCTGTGAGGGTGGAGATGAACTGTTTAAACATAGTTAAATATCTCTAATTTGTGCTTCTAAGTACCTGGTGCCTTGAAATATTCAAGAAAATCAAAGTTGCCATATTACATCTGTTCTAGAATTTAGAAATATTTAATTTTTACATGTTAGAAATTTCCAACTTGAGATTATATTTATTGACATTTGAAAATGCAAATCCCTCATACAAATTTCACAAATATTTAATCTATATTGCCTATGTACCTGGTAGAGTTAATAGAGGAGATAGAGAAAAAACAACTTCCAATTGTTGTCTTCATGGCTCTAACATTTCAGTGATGTAGCTAGACATTGATTACATAATCACAGGTGAATATAAGTTTCAATGGCAATAAGTGCTATGAAAGAGATACATGTTGATTTGAGGGTTTAAAGTAAGAATTTGACCTAAACAGTGAGTCAAACAAAACAAAGGAAAAAATACCTGGTAGGAAGAGGATAGAATAAGACTAAACTAAATGAGAAAGGAAAAGCATCCCAAACATAAATGTCATTGCAGATGGCCTATTGCATAAGTCAGCACTGTGAGCATGAGAGGCTAAAGGAAGACAATGTGGTTCAAATAAAGTGTAAGGCGATCAAGGATGCTAGAGGTAGTAATGGTCAGACTGTGCCAGGCTTTGCAGACATGTAAATGATTTTGCTTATATCTTAGGATAGGGAGTGACTTGATCAGATTTGTGTTTTAATAAGATTAATTTGGTTACAGTTTTGGGTGGGTCAGATAAGAGCAGATTTCTGTAGATCAGTCAGGAGGTCATTGATAGCTCAGTGATAAATAATGCTAACTGAGTTGGTGGTGTGGATGTGGAGAGAAATGGGGCAGAACTGACAGGTATTAAAGGAATAAGGTAAATAGAACTCTGAATTTCATAACAAGATCAAATATGCCATTTGTCAAAGGAGGGAACTCTACAAGGTAAAACGTGTTTTGCAGGGAACATCATTAGCTTAGTTTTAAAAATATTGTTTAGGATGAACATTTGATCCTTGAGATCAAAGGGGTAATCCCTACTAAAGACATAAATCTGGAAATCATTTTTATAAAAACATGATGATTGAAGTCTTAGTTGAGAATTAGATTTTTTATGGAGAGAGTGTAGTGTAAGAGAAGGAGAGAACCTAGACTGAGCCTTAAGAACTTAAATACTAATCATCAACAAAAAGGATTATCTTATAGAGAAGACTGACCAAAAAAAGTTGAAAGTAAAAAGATGGGAAAAATATATCTAACTATGGACACACAGAATACTGAAGGAAAAAATGACAGAATTGAAAGGAAAAATAAGAAATTCAACAAAAACGGTCACAGATGTCAATATTCTACTATGGATAATTGATAAAACTAAATAGACATAAAATAAGAAAGTGTAGAGAAGAATCAGAAAACACTGTCAACCACTTGACATAATTGACATTCATAAAACACCCAAAGAAGACAGAATACAGATTCTTCTTTTAAGAGTACCAGGAATATTCTCCAGTAGCTCATATGATAGACCACAAAACAAATTCTCAGTACATTCTGATTGAATTCATACAAACTATGTGTAGCATTCAAACACATATTAAACTTAAGAAATTAGAAAAATCTCCAAATATTTGGAAATTAATAAATATATGTCTAAATGACCCATGGATCAAAGAAAAAAATCACATGGAAAACTACATGTTTTGAAATGAATAAAAGCAAAAACACACTAATATCAGGAAAATGTAAGAATATCCACTCTCGACACTTATACTTAGCATTGAACTGTGGGTTCTAACCTGTGTAACACCCTTTTACCCCCAAAAAGGGAGGGGAGAGGGGGAGAAGAAGAGTGTGTAAAGAGGAAGGAGAGGAAGAGAATTTATGGTATTTGATTTGAAAGGAAGAAGTAAAACTGTCTATATTCTCAGACAAAAGTATCCTGTATATAGACAAAATATAAGCAAACAACTAAAATCCTGCTAGAACCAAAGCAAGTTTAACAAGGTCACAGGGTAACTGATCAATGCACAGAAAACAATTGTATTTCTCTATAGTAGCTATGAACAAACCAAAAATAGAATTAAGGCAACAATTACACTCAAAATAATTTCAAAAAAATAAAACATTCAAAAATAATTTTAACAAAAGAGGTATAAGTTTTGTACACTGCATATGATAAAACATTGCTGAAGAAATCAAAGAAAATCTAAATCAGGGATGTAAATAAAGAAAACTCAAAAGAATTGACTGAAAATGATTAGAAAAAATAACAGTACGATAAGTGAATAGATACCAAAATAAAATTACAAAAATCAATGCCTGCTTTGTAGTCCTGAAAGAAGGAGTTCAAAACTAAAAAGGGAAAAAAATATTTATCATAGCAAAATAAAACAAAATGTACCAGAAAGTGTTTTCTTCTATGAAATGTACAAAGCATTGAAGGCAGAGCTAACCCCTATCCTTCACAGATTATTCCAAAAATTCCAAGAAGATGGAAAACTCCCAAACTCTTTTTATGAAGCCAGCACCATCCTAATCCCAAAACCAGATAAAGACACAACAAAGAAAGAAAACTTCAGGCCAGTATCACTGATGAACATAGACACTAAAGTCCTCAACAAAATATTGGCAAACTGCATCCAACAATACGTTAAAAAGATCATACACCATGATCAACTGGGATTCATCCCACAGATGCAAGGATCATACAATATTCACAAATCAATAAATGTAATACATCACATAAACAAAAGGAAAGACAAAAATCACATGATTATAGCAATAGATGCAAAAAAGCATTTTATAAGGCATAGCACCATGTATGATAAAAACACTTAGCAAAGTGGGAATAGAGGTAGCATTCCTCAACATAATAAAAGCTGTATACAAGCAACCTACAGCCAACATCATACTCAATGGGCAAAAACTTAAAGCTTTCCCACTAAGATCAGGAACAAGACAAGGATGTCTGCTTTCACTACTATAGTGAAACATAGTATTCAACATAGTATTGGAAGTCCTAGCCACAGCAATCAGACAAGAAAAGGAAATAAAAGGCATTCAAATCAGAAAGGAGGAAACAAAACTGTCATTGTTTGCAGATGACGTGATAGTGTACATAGAAAATTCTATAGGCTTAGTCAAAAAACTGTTCGACCTAATAAATGAATTTGGCAAAACAGTGGGATACAAAGTCAATATCCAGAAAGCAAAGGCATTTTTGTACACCAACAATGAAACAGCAGAAGCAGAAATCAAGAAAAAAAATACCATTTGATACAACAACAAGAAAAATAAAATACCTAGGAATAAACCTAACCAAGGAGGTAAAAGACCTGTATTCAGAAAACTACACAACGCTAAAGAAAGAAATCAAGGAAGACACAAATAAATGGAAACATATACCGTGTGCATGAATTAGAAGAATTAACATCATCAAAATGTGCATATTACCCAAAGCAATTTACAGATTCAATGCAATAACTATTAAAGTACCAATGGCATATTTCACAGACATAGAACAAACACTTCAAAAACTCATATGGAACTGTAAAAAACCCTCAATAGCTGCAGGAATTTTGAGAAAGAAGAGTAAAGTAGGAGGGATCACAATACCTGATACTAAACTGTATTACCAGGCCACTGTAATCAAAACAGACTGGTACTGGCATAAAAACAGGCACATAGAGCAATGGAACAGAATAGAGAGCCCAGAAAAAAAAACCAAGCCTCTACAGTCAAATAATATTTGACAAAGGGGGCAGCAACATAAAATGGAGTAAAAATAGCCTCTTCAATAAATGGTGTTGGGAGAACTGGACAGCTATGCGCAAAAAAATGAAACTTGAGCATCAACTTATACCATACATAAAAATAAATTGAAGGTGGACAAAAGATTTAAATATAAGTAGTGACACCATTAAAGTCCTAAAGGAGAACATAGGCAGGAAAATCTCAGTTTTTTCACACAGCAACATTTTCACTGATATGTCCCCTAGAGCAAGGGACAGAAAGGAAAGAATAAACACATGGGATCTGATCAAAATAAAAAGCTTCTGCACAGCTAAAGAAAACACTATTAAAATAAAAAGAGAACCAACCATATGGAATACATATTTGCCAATGATACCTCACACAAGGGTTTAATCTCCACAATATGCAAAGAAGTTGCATGACTATACTCTAAGAAGACAAGCAACCCAATTAAAAAATGGGCAAAGGACTTGAACAGACACTTCTCCAAGGAGGACACACAGAGGATCAAGAGACACATGGAAAGATTCTCAATATTGCTAGCTATCAGAGAGATGCAAATTAAAACCACAATGAGATACCATTTCACACCAGTCAGAATGGCCATCATAAACAAAGCAACAAACAACAGGTGTTGGAGAGGTTGTGGAGAAAAGGAAACCCTAGTGCACTATTGGTAGGATTGCAGACTGGTACAAACACTATGGAAAACACTATGGAATTTTCTCAGAAAACTAAAAATGGAGCTGCCTTTTGACCCAGCAATTCCACTGCTAGGATTATATCCTAAGAACCCTGAAACACCAATCCAAAAGAACCTTTGCACCCCAATGTTCATAGCAGCACAATTTACAATAGCCAAATGCTGGAAGCAACCTAGGTGCCCATCAGTAAATGAATGGATCAAAAAGCTATGGTACATTTACACAGTGGAATTCTATGCAGCAGAAAGAATGAAGGAGCTCTTACCCTTTGTGATAGCATGGATGGAACTGGAAAGCATTACGCTAAGCAAAATAATCCAGGTGGTAAAAGACAAATACCATATGATCTCACCTTTAACAGGAACCTAATCAACAAAACAAGCAAACAAGCAAAATAGAACCAAAGACACTGAAATAGAGAACAGGCTGACAGTGAC
>CM052543.1:52159797-52205647 GCA_028533065.1 Trachops cirrhosus | reverse complement strand
CAGCAGAAAGAATGAAGGAGCTCTTACCCTTTGTGATAGCATGGATGGAACTGGAAAGCATTACGCTAAGCAAAATAATCCAGGTGGTAAAAGACAAATACCATATGATCTCACCTTTAACAGGAACCTAATCAACAAAACAAGCAAACAAGCAAAATAGAACCAAAGACACTGAAATAGAGAACAGGCTGACAGTGACAAGAGGGGAGAGGGGAGGGAATTTCAGGGGAATTTCAGAGGAATTTCAGGGGTAAAGGGGAAGGGTATACAGGAACAAGTATAAAGGACACATGCACAAAAACTAGGTGGGGGTGGAAATGGGAGGGAGGTGGGGAGGGATTGGTGCATGGTCTGGGATGGGAGTAAAGGACAGAAAACTGTAGTTGAACAATGATTAAAATAAAATTTAAAAAAGAAAAATAAAGTAGCTAGGAATAAACATAACCAAGGAGGTAAAAGACCTGTACTCAGAAAACTATACAACATTGAAGAAAGAAATTAAGGAAGACAAACACATGGAAGCATATACCGTGTTTGTGGATTGGAATAATTAACATCATCAAAATGTCCATACTTCCCAATGCAGTTTATAGAATCAACACAATCCCTATTACAGTACCAATGATGTATTTCACAGATATGGAAGAAATGCTTCAAAAATTTATGTGGAACCATAAATTACCCTGAATAGCTGCAGCGATTGTGAGAAAGAAGAACAAAGTAGGAGGGATCACAATATGTGATATCAAACTTTCTTACAAGGCCACTGTAATCAAAACAGCCTGGTACTGGCATATGAAATGTAAGAAAGATAACACATAAGATTTGAATAGATGGAGGAATATTATTCCTTTGAATAGATGGAGGAACTCTAAAATACACTAATTCTTTTAAAATTAATTTGTAATTTTGATGCAAGGCAATAAACATTTAAAAGATTTGGGGAAGACTGTCAAAGTAATTCTCAAATTTACCTAGGAGAACAAATGAATGAAAATTACTAAAAACCTTCAAAAAATAAGGTGGAGGGAGCTATTGCTTTACCAGAAGAAATGTTTCCAATGAAGTCACAATAATTAAAATGATAAATAAAAGCCAACACATATATAATACTTACCAACATCATCAATAAATTATTGAAATAATTTAAGCAATGGTTAAGATAATCATGGTTGTTCACTTTGCAAACAATTTTAGGTGCTTATTCTACAAGACAAACTTGAATGCCAAAACCAACCCTGCCCCATCCCCACATAATAGTACAAATAGAATATGGGTGAATATTTATGTAATTAGTGATAGGAAATGACTTTAAAATTCAATGGTGAAAGATATCTTAAAGAAAAAAGAAAATAAAATTCACCAGTTAACAATAAAAACCATCTATGTATCAGAAATCCTAAACAAAAATAAAAGGCAGAAGACATATAATATTTGCTTGCTACAAGACCATAGACTCAATTAGGGGAAAAAAAACAGAGTTCACTACCCTTCAAGAAGTAACACAATGAACAGCAGCATCAAAAATAATAATTTTTTAAAAGAACACAAATAATTACAATAAAATGCTTCTAAAAATTAAATTTTAGCTTTCCCTTCGAAACTAGCCCCAAATCAGGTTTTTAAATGTCAATATATTGATGCTGACCAGGAGCTGATAAAGAATAAATTGGCACAATCTTATGACATAATTTGGCAGCACATTACAAAAAACCTAAAATAAAGTTCATATCTTTGATGAGATTTATTTTTATTTAATGCTGAATAAAGCTACATGTGCCAATTTCATACTGTTCCTCCAGTTCCAAAGACCCATAACCTCTTTATAAGAAAATCTTTTCTCCTGGCCTCTGTGACCCCTAATCTATTGTCCTTTCCTCAGTTGGAGTGATGTTTTCACAATGCATATCTGGTCATGTCGTTCCTCTTCTTAAAACCCTTTCGTGGCAGTCCAACTTTTATTCTCTTACATTTGTATAATTAAAATACATGACCACAATACCATATCCATCAGGAGGAATACAGCCACCCCTTGCTATATCACAGTTCACTTATTGTGGCTTCACTGTATCGCGGGTTTTTTTAAAAAAAAATCTATCTGTATCATGGAGTTTTTGCTATATTGAAGGATTTTGTGGTATACAGGTATTTATATAATATTTATGATTTTAATTATTTTTGCCTAAAAATTTTAAAATATAAAAATATTAAAAATGTTAATTCAAACATATTAAAAGAATATTAAGTCAAAATAAAATACACTATGTATTTCATCAGTGGATGAATACCGCACTGTACACAATGGAAATGCAGTATGCCACTACTCCTTGTGCAAGTTTGACAACGTTAGATCATATACAGCACTATTGGCTGATGGAATGGAAGGCGACCAACCACAGCACTGTGTTCTGTATCCTGGGCACTGATTGGCTCAGTGACCGTAGCGTTTGTTTGCTCTCCTATACTGTGCCCATACGTTCAGCATCTCTCCCTGTGTACTTCACATCAACGTCTTATCACTGTGCGTAGTGTTGCTCTGTGGTAGTGTGTTTTTGTGAAAGTTGTGTAAAACTTTGAATTTATGTCAAGCCCTATGATGCCACCCAAATGTTCTGCACCTTCTAAGGCTTCTGGCAGTGAACCCCAAGCACCAGAGGAATATGCTTACCATCAAAGAAAATGTGGAACTTCTCGACATGTTAAAGGCAGGCAAAAGCTACACAGTGGTAGGCTGTCATTACGGGATCAATGAATCTATTGTTTGCTACATAAAGAAAGATGAGAAGAATATCAGGTCTACGGCAACAATGACTTTTAACAAGACTGCAAAGAGGATGGTCACTTCCTGCAGTAAGGCCATTGCGAGGATGGAGTCTGCATTGGCCCTGTGGATAAATGACTTAAGGAAGAAGAATATCTCGCTGGATACCAACACCATCCAGACGAAGGCCAAGAAACTTTATGATAGTTTTGTGGAAAGCATGGACATTCATGACGGTGATGGGGATGAAAACGAGGACGACGACACAGAAGCAGGACTGTCACGTGCTTCTCCCACCAGACCAACCCCATTCAGTGCCAGCAAGGGCTGGTTTGACAAATTTCAGAGATGCTTTTGACTCAAGAGCGTTTCTGTGCATGGAGAAGCTGCCTCTGCAGATAAAAAGCAGCACCAGCAACTCCCCATAACTTATGTTCATCACTTGGACGAAGAGATCAGTTACGCCTGTGCCTTTAGCGGAAATAGAAGTTACTGCCCAGGGCGAAGATTCTGCATCACCTGATGAAGTGCCTGATGAAGTGGTGCCTTCAGAAGAGCTGTAATGCTCTTCTCGGCTGTGCAGTACATTCATCTCATCGTCATCACCTTCATCACCATCAGTACTGCACAGCTACATAATTCATGATCTTCATCATTCAAGTTGTAGTATACTTCACTGGTGAGTACCCATAAAGAATTTTATATGTTGTTAAAATTACGTAGGTTTAAGAGTGTAGAAAGTGTTTAAGAGCATATGAAGTGTTTGTAAGAGTGTGGGAAAGGTTAATAAGACAGTGGGAAAGGTTTATAAGAGTGTGGGAAGGGTTTATAAAGCTTTAAAATATATATAAATAATAAAATAAATATAACGCCGCTACTTCGCAGATTTTCACCTATCGCGGGAGTCTCTGGAACATACCTCCCATGATAGGTGAGGGATCACTGTAATAGAATTATAGCATTTTAACTTCTTTGAATTTTCTTGGGGGAAATAAAGATAATGCTAGACTTTAATAAATTAAAGATGCATGATAAAGATTAATCATGAATATAATAGATATGTAGGATATAACCTCTAAACTGGTAGAGGGGAAGGATTTGAAATTGCAAAGTAATCAATCCAATAGAAAGCAATATGAGAGAAGGAACACAGAATTGTCATGACCAACCAAAATCACATAATAAGATAATAGGTTTAAACCCACATTGTAGGTAATGGTGTAAATGTAAATAAATAGAGAAAATGATCGAAGTTAAAGAAAAATATTTCTGAATTGGAGAAAATAGGAACAAAATTCCATTACATGCCATTCACAAGAGCCACATCTAAAACATAAGGACACAGAAATTTGGAAAGCAGATGTAAAAGATTTACCAAGAAATTATAACAAAAGATGCCAAAACTGTTGGCCCAGATTACAAAAGAATCTTCATATTCAATCTTAGATGTAAGAAAAGACTTTCGAATGTGATAGACACTAAATCTATTCTTGGCCTTGGACCAGGGCTGCAGCCTGGGCTCAGTGGATCTGTGCCTCCAGCAACACAACAGCAAGCCATAGCCACAGAATTCTGCTTGTCATCTCTTTGTGCAGCCTGCTGAAGACTGACCCAGACATATATTCACATCCACCTGGACAAACTTTCTATTTTCAGAAGACTAAGGACAGTACTTTTTAAAAGAATTATCAGAGGAACAAAAACTACCTATAGTGAAAGTTCTGAAAAGAATAAATTTCAAGAAGATAAATGGTCTATCCCCTAGATTAGTTTTATTTTTCTGTCCTTTTACCCTCTATTTCCTTATCTGCTTAAAAATTTGGAGTAAACTAAGTGCAGAAAATGAAGCAACTTTGAATATAATAGTGATAGTCTTTATACTCAAGCTTTTCTCTATTCTTTATGAAGCAGAAAAAATAGATTCATTCATTTTCTACACATTACATCTCTTTTGTATTTAAAAGTAATAAAGGAGATTCAGACAGTAATTGAAATTGCTATCTGAATAAGCTACTATTTTAAGTCATATGCCTTTCAATTCCTTCCCTATTTCTGTCACTTCTCCATTTCCATCAATACTTCAAAATTGCTGAGAAATTTAGATTGTCCATTATCATATAGATACAGAGGAGATTTAAGTTGTAAATAGGCCTTAGATTTTAAGTTAGACAGTAATCAAAGCTGGAAGAATTCCAGTCCTGGCTGTGCCTTTGTTATGAAAAATTCTGTTACCCAATGGTTATGTGCTTTCCACTGTTGTACAAGCAAATTTCTCATAGCACAGATGGAGATGGTAAGTAAAATCTACTCATAAATCTTTCTGAGATGCAAATGGGATCATATACCCACCTGCTTAAAACTTTCAACACTTCAATGCTGAATAAAGAAAAAAATGACCAAATTCAATAATCAACCTCTTCTTACTTCTTTATGCATATGTTCTACCCTTATTCTCAAGAACCTCATGGTTGGTACCTCTTTTGAGTGGTAGGCTCTCTGTTAGGAATGCTTACTCCATTTCCCACTTTCTTTGCTGTAGAATCTTTTAGGGACTGCTGGTTTCAACAGGCCTATGAAAATTTCCTTTTCTGTTATTTGGCTCTACATATAGGTGTTCCCTCATTTTGGCTGCCTCGATAAAACTTTTATTTTACCATATTTTATTGCTTTGCAAATTTAGAAGAAAGGAAAAGGCACTATAGATTATACTTGTTGATTTGTTTTTAAAATTCTCTAAATAAGTATTACTCCTATTTTATGCATTAAGTACCTAAGATTTATACAAATGTAAGGAATTTACTGATGGTCTTTCATGTGTGGAAAAACCAGAATGTGTACAATTTCAAACAGTAGCTTATCTTGGTAGTAATTGCCAATGAGCAGTCTGAGTTTTCTTTATTTTTTCCATAATAAAATACATGGATTCTGTATCCTCCTAGAAATTGAGATTAGTTTGACTCCAATGCTTTGCCATAGATCTACCATAAGCCTAGAGGTTGTGAGAGCACTTCAGATTGGTCATGATGCTGTTCACTGTAAAGGAGAGCAGAATTCCACACTTAGGAATTAGCATCTCAATTCAACCATCACTGAACTCAGACAAACAACTTCATTTTCTCATTTGTAAAATAAAGAATGTTGACCTGACCATCAGTGTCATTCAAACTTTAACTTTTTTTAACTAAATAAAAAATTTTCCCTGTCATCCTCAGTGAACCTCCGATTTGCCCATAGGTTGGCCTCACCCTTCCATCACCAATGTGTCATCACCTCTGAAGCTCTGTGGACCACCCCCTGTGTGTTCAGCACTAGTCTGGACCCACTTTGTATTATTTAATATTCTCTAAAAATTTAGAAAAATTTGGGCTTCAAAAAGGAGATAAAATTTGAATTCCTAAGACTGAAGAAGACACTTAACTAAAGAAGACAGGTTTTCCTTGGGAAAATACTCTATATACACCTATTACTCAAGTTCAATCAGAATAAGAATTACATGAAAGAATACGTTTTGGGATTTCTCAGTAAATGGGGCACTGTGCGCTCCATTCTAGGCAGCTTGCCTTTTCTTTTTTTTTTTTGTCTTGTGGAGGTTCATGCTTCTCATCATACATCTCGCATTCATCTCACCAGCAGAATAGATTTCTTGACTTTTGCACAAATTGCTGAAAGACTGACTCCTCATGTCAGTAATTTTTGTTGCTTGGAAACAATTCTTGTTTTGCCACTATGACGGAATTAGGTCAGCAGTAAATTAATCCCATACAAATTAGAAAATAAAGGCAATAATAGATTCTAAATTGTCCTGTTGAATATAGAGACTGTAACACTGGTTCTCCGCTTCTTCCATGGATGAGAAACAAATTTAAAAATTGCGTTCCAAAGAAATTGTGTGATAATGAGCAATGTCACTTTATAGCAAGAAATGCCTGCCTTTATCAAAAAGACCCAGTGCTTCTTTCTACCCACAGCCAAAGCCATAGTTCTTTCTCCACCTACTCACATTATTAACATATAGTAGTGAAGAGGGAGAGGAAATAAAATTGCTTCTCTGTAAGGTACCCTAAGCAAATGAAAGTTGCATTTTTATATCCTTCAGTCTGATAAGAACAGCAGAAATGACCATTTGAACATCACAAAAATTTATTTCAGGTGATTAATTCTGGCAGGATATGAGGAAAGAGATTTCTCAGCCCCTCAAAATCCCTGGAGCTATTAAGGTAGTACCACATAGTGATGACAGTTGTGCCCATCCTAAGGTAAAATCAATTCAAGGTTAAGGATCCTCATTCTCTCTTTTCAGGAGGTAGGTAACCAAGAGAGGAAAAGTGACAGAGAAAATCAGATAAAGATCCTGTAGCTGAAGGAACTATCCAGAACCAGAGGAAGCAGCGCACATCACTATTTACATTTCCCCTACCTGAATAATGGACAGAGTTCTATCCAGGCTCTCTGGCCAACATTCAGGGCCCCTGCAGCATATGCCTAGCCACCCCTCCAGGAACTATTGCAGATCCAGTAGGAACAGGAGGGTGCCATGGCATATGTACATGAGGACCTCCAACCTGGAATTTGACCCAGTGGGTACAGCAGGGCACTGCTATGTGCACCCACCAGGCTAAACACACACCGAGCTCCCCCACACACAGAGTGTGTGAAATTAGCAAAACACTGTGGTATCTGCACACAGGGCAAATATTAATGGACATAAAAGCAAAAATTAACAGTAATAGCTAGAGACTTTAATACCACATTTGCCTCAATAGATGGACTACCCAGACAGAAAACTAATACGGAAATAATGGCTTTAAAGACCACATTAGACTAGATCAACCTGATGTACATTTATAGAACTTTTCATCCCCAAACTTCAGATTACACATTTTTCTCAAATGCGCATGAAACACTTTCCAGGACAGACCACAATATTAGGTCATAAAACAAGCCTTAAGAAATTAAAAAATATTGACATCATATCAATCACATTTTATGACTACAATGACATAAAAACATAAATGAACCACTGCAAGGAAAGTGGGAAAAACACAAATACATGGAGATTAAACAACATGCGAATAAACAACCAATGGATCAAAGAGGGCATACAATGGGGAAATGATAGTTTCTTCACAAGTGTTGCTGAGAAACCTGGACAGATATATGCAAAAGAAAAAAGAAACTGGACCACTGTCTTATACCACATAAAAAAATAAATCCAAAATGGCTTAAAGACTTAAATGTTAGAACTGAAACCATAAAACTCCTAGAAAAAGCAAAGGTAGTTAACTAACTGACATTGGTCCTAGTAATATTTTTTTGGATATGTCCTATTGAGCAAGGGAAACAAAAGCAAAAGTAAACAACTAGTGGCTTAACAGTGCAGGAAACTAGTGGCTTAACAGTGAAAAAAATCATTAACAATGCAAAAAGACAACTGACTTCTGGTCAAGAAGGCAGAGTAAGTACATACTGTGCTTGTTCCTTCCAATGACCAAATCAACATTACAACTAAATTATATAACAACCAACATTGCAAATCACCTGAACACCAGCTAAAAGAAGACCCATAACTAAGGATATAAGGAAGAAGCCATGTGGAGACTGGTAGGAGGGGCAGAGACATGGAATGGGCTGGTGCCACACCCACAGTGTGGTGATTAAAAGTCAGGAGGGATATCTCAGCAGTGGAGGTCCCCACTGAGTAGCAAGTAATCCCAGCCCCACCTCTTGCCTGGGCAACAGTGCTGAGAAGAGGAGTTCCCATGACATCTGGCTGTGAAAGCCAGCTGGGATTGCATCTTAGGGAGGAGGGCTTTTGGAGTCCCAGGTGTTCCTCTGGAGTGGCCCATGCATGGACTTGCTCTGTAACAGATTCACTCACTCCGGGCTCCAGTGCAGGGCAGCAACCTAAAGAGCACCAGGTGCATAAGGGCAGAAATTGAATTGACTGACTTCAAGGCAAGGCCTGGATGGAAAGGGGTCTGGGCAGTCTCTCCAGGGACAGAAGTGCTGGTGGGCATCATTGTTCCTTTGTTAATTTAAGGCTTTCCTATATCCAGCCAGCAGAAGCAGGTAGTATTTTTAGCTCTCCATCAACCTGGTTCACATTTTTCTCCATTCCCAGATGATTCCCTAAGTCCCTCCCCCACTCAACTTGTATGCCAAGACAAACCTCTTCCAGTGGTTCCTCCACACAAGCAGCCTTCCTTGGCTCATGCTGTGAAGTTTCCTAAACTCTTTCAAAAGTCCATAAACCCCAAATGAGCAGTGACTGGCCCAGAAGTGCCCCATACCTCGTGTTAAGAAACTAAGCCCTGTATAAGCAGCAAGCAGTCTCAACTGGCAGTCTGCATCAAGCTGGGCATATGCTGTGGCCAGAGCCAATTTGAAATGTGGCTTCAACTAGGAGGCAACAAGCCCGGAAGAAGTGGCAGCTGGCCTCAGCTCACACTGTGGTAGTGCACTAACTGACATTGGTTTTAATAATATCTTTTGGGATTACATCCTCTCAGGCAAAGGAAACAAGAAAAGATAAACAAATGGGACTACATCAAACTAAAAGCTTTTCCCACAGCAAAGGAAACCTTCAACAAAATGAAAAGACAACCTACTGAATGGAAGATATTTGCCAAAGATACATCTGATAAGGGGTTAATGACCAAAATATATTAAAAACTCATACAACTTAACACCAAAAACACCTGAACCAATCCAGTTTAAAAATTGACAGAAAACATGTAGAGACATTTCTCCAAAGAAGATATACAAATGGCAAATAGACATATGAGGTTTGTCTGGAAAAAGTGCAGCTATTGTTAATATAACAAGAATGGTTTGCATGACATGATATAACCTGGCAGCCAAGGAGTGTGGACTGGAATGCGCATGCATAAACAATGATAACTTCGCTATACTAGTCAGTGGGGGCAGCAGACATTGAGTGAGCACGTGTACTGTGTGGCCCTTACTGAGCAAGTAGAGCAACTAATCCGCATCAAATTTTGAATTAAGCTTGAACATTCCTCCGTGGAAACTATTTGGATGATTCAGAAGGCTGCAGCTATGGGCAACTGGTGATTGGCAACTTCATCGTGACATCGTGCCCATGCATGTATCACATCTCATGCAGACTATTTTAGTAAAACATCAAATCACCCAGGTGACTCAGCTCCCCTAAGCCCAGATTTGGTGCCCTGTGACTTCTGGCTTTTCCCCAAACTATAATCTAAACTAAAACCTGTGAAAGGGAACAGATTTCAGTCTGTCAATGAGATGCAGGAAAATATAATGGGATAGTTGATGGTAATGGGAGAACTGTGTGAGGTCCCAAGGGCCCTCCTTTGAAGGGGAATGAGGTACCATTGTCCTTTGTACAATGCTTGTTGTATCTCATATCTTTTTCAATAAATGTCTCTATTTCTCATATTACATGGCTGGGTACCTTCTGGACAGGCTATCTATACACACACAGCACATTCTTTTATCCAGGTTCTTCATATCCTTTTGAAAATAGGAACAGATATAAATACTTATACAAACACACATAAACTCATTTTATCTTCATTATAACCTATAATTTGTTACTTTTTTTGTCCTTAAGTGAGAGAACTTAAAAAACTTACAGTAATGTAAAAGAAAGCTTTTGCCATGTCTTTAAGATGGTGCTGCAAATACAGATCATAGGGTTGGAATGCAGGTTTTGAATGCTAGTCCCAAGTCTCTTTCCACAATATGAAAGGTGACCTGTGCTAAATTATACTACAGTATAATCTGATGATGCCGTTTTTGTCTTCTATTATTCAGGAACATACCTACTGAATTTTCCAAAAGTGAAAATTGCCTTTTGAGTCCCAATGAAACAAGTGAAAATTGCCTTTTAAATCCCAAGCAAACATTCACACACACACACAAAAGAACTTTATGAGATAGGTAATATTAATACATCTATAAATTAAATGAAGATATAGCGGGTCACCTGAGCAAATAAATCAATATCCTCAACCTAATTGGGATTTTCCATATGCTCAAATCAAGAGCTACTGCATAACTACTGGTTGCCCACTGTCCAGGAACTACTACAAAGTTTGCCCGTTTGACAGTTTTTGTGGAAGTCTCCAAAGATCTTGCTTGAATTTTTACCTAATTACAGCTAGATCTACTCCAGAAAGACTCCCAGAGGGATTAAGCATTCTATTCCCCAATGTAAATGATAGTTTTCTATGTATTCATCGCACCTTCCTTTTCTCACAGCTAGAAAAGAAAAACAAAACAAAAAACTAAGAAATCAGTTGAAATGGCCACTTTGTTTTATAGATTAGAAAAAGAGACATAGGAATGTAAAAAGGGTTAAAACATTTAGGGAGGTTGAAACGTTTAAACCATTTAAGCATTCTCATTGGCTTAAAAATATTGATGAAAATGACTTTTAACTGAATTTCCTACTTAATTTATGTGAAACAAGCAATTTAATTTTTATTTTTGAGGATGTTATTAAATTAATCTTACTAAGGCTCAAGTACATCTTGTGATTTTGGTTCCTACATAGAAGCAGGCTTAATGTGAAAGTTGCCAATGTGTCATTTTCTACTTACTGAGCCCTAAAAAAAATTGTGAAACTTAGAAAAAGCATTACAAAGTTTATCCATATAATTCTAGTCAGAAAAATAATTAACTAAATGTTAATTTTTTTT
This sequence comes from Trachops cirrhosus, assembly GCA_028533065.1. Lineage (NCBI taxonomy): Eukaryota > Metazoa > Chordata > Mammalia > Chiroptera > Phyllostomidae > Trachops > Trachops cirrhosus. The sequence goes on along the minus strand of CM052543.1, from coordinate 52,194,199 downwards.
ATGGAGAAATAGAGACCCGCCTGCTTTTAGGGACACCTCACATGTTTTGTCTGCTTCAACTGATTGAGAAATTCCATCAGTGTCTTCTAATGGCGGCAATAACCACAGCATTGTATATAATTCCACACAGGAGGAAATCATTATAAAATATCTGATCATTTCAACTGCAGTCAAGATAAAATGGTTAACTATTAATGAAGAATCTTAGGGATTAGATGGCCCCAGAACAAAGTGATTGTGGCATCCATTTGAAACTGTGGGAATTAACTTTAGAAACATCACAGGGTCATAACAGTCATTCCAAAAGCATCCTTTGGGCAAAGTTGGCTTTGGGTAAAACTACAAAAGGGAACAATTTTTTCTCTCACACTAATGCTTCTCGAACTTTGGTATCATCAGAATCACTGGAGGGCTTGCTAAAACACCAACAGCTGGCTCTATCGCTATAGTTTCTTATTCAGTATATCTGCAATAAGGCTTCCTAATGTGCTTTTCTGGCAGACAAGTTCCTAGCTAATGATGTCGCTGCTCGTCTAGGAACCACAGTTTGAAAACTATTGCCCTGGTGAACACCCAGGAAAAACAATTGCTCATCCTTGTATATCTGAAACTAGTATACCATATTTTAAATTACTGAATGAATACAATAGTAATTAGCCTGTATTGAGCACTTACTTGACACTTAACTAGCCCCTATGCAATGGGTCATTTAGTGGTCTCAAGAATCCTCCTAGGTAAGTACTTTCATTACTTCCACTTACAGATGGGAAAGCTGAGGATAAGACAGGTTATAAAGTAGTCTGAAGTCACATGGATAGTAAAAAATGGAGCCCAACTTTTGGGCCCAGGCAGTCTGACTTTGGAGCAAAGTGCTGATCTTCAATCTACATACATTTCTCTCAAAGAGAAATTTTTACATGGTGACAAAAGAACAAGCTTTAAAATCAGCTAGAATTACAATGAAATCTAAAATTCATGTCTACAAACTATAAGTGGCAAGCAAATTAATACATTTTCATTTTAGTATCCTTACAGGTCAAATGGGGATAATACCTACTTTTGCAGGAATGTTAAAAAATAAAAAATAACATATTAAAACACATAGATAAAAGTCTATCATGTGTGGTGGTCAACAAAAGGTAGTCATCATTTGCTCACATTAACTCTGACTCTAGACACATCAAGAATTAACTTCCCACCCTGACCAGTGTTACTTACTCAGTTGGTGTGGCATCACCCCACAAAGGGAAAGCTTGCCATTTTGATGCTTGGTCAGGGTATATGCTTGGGTTGCAGTTTCAGTGCCCAGTTGAGGCATGTACAAGAGGCAACTGTTCTGTTTCTCTCTTGTATCTATGTTTCTCTCCCTCTTTTTCTCCTTCCCTTCCCCTCTCTCTAAAAATAAATAAAATCCTTAAAAAAATTAACTTCTCAATTCTATCATCTAGCCATCCATTTAATTGTCATTTGTTAAAAACTATTATGAAACAAACATTGAGATGTTTTCTAAGAACTATACATCTTTCTGCCATGGCTGGTGTGGCTCCGTGGATTGAGTGCCAGACTCTAAACCAAAGGGTCACTGGTTCTATTCCCAGTCAGGGCATATGTCTGAGTTGCAGGCCAGGTCCCCAGGGGGCGAATGAGAGACAAGCACACATTGATGTTTCCATCTCTTTCTCCCTCCCTTCCCTCTCTCTAAAAATAAATAAATAAAATCCTTTTTTTAAAAAAAGAACTATACATCTTTCTCTAGCTCTAGATCTATAGTGCAGTAGCACTCCATAAACACTAATGATAAACTTGATTCAAATAGAAACCAAACAACTGTGATGGGTAGAGACAGTGTTTACCAAGTCAGACTTGAGATTTTCCACTGGAGCTGTCCTCACAGCAGCCCATTTTTCCTGCCCATTCCATGTGCCAGCTCACACCTGTATATACAGTCTTTTAGGACTTATGACAAGTGCCTTTTTGAGTTTTGGTATTGCCAAGAAACTGACAATGTAGCCTATTTAACAGTTGCCTCACCCTTGAAGGTGGTGGATTCATTTTTGGAAAGAGATTTTATTTGCCTTCTTTGACTGCAGTAAATTTTCCTGGTGGTACACTGCAGCACTGCACACATGTAGTGATGCCCAGGATGCTACTCAGATGGTAGGGGGAGATTTCCATAGCAACAGGCCACCAAAAATGAGACAAAGAAAAGTCCGCGTTATATACAGGATTTTTTGTTGTTGTTGTTCTGTTTCACTCTTAGGGTAGGATGGAATCTGGTTTGTATTTCTAATGAATTTTAATGAGGTAATATGCTGAACTTAATAATTACATTAATAAAACATTTTTCCTATAGGTTATACCACAAATAAAGAAATGCAAAAACTCAAAAGTATCTGCACTTTCTATCAACACTTAATCGAACTTAAAATTGGAACTCTTTATCTTGTCCTAATTATAAGCCAAGAAATATACTTCATAGGGAATCAATAAAGGATAAGAAAAAGTGATTTGATATAGAACTTACTGACATTTATTTATTCAATATATATTTAGTCCCTATTATAAGGCATGCAGTGTGATGAACAACAGGTCTTTCTCTGGGAAGCTCCAAGTCTAGTAGGGAAGAAACACAAGCAATTACATTCAATAAATTATAACTGATAGATGCCATTCTATAAGCATCAGCAAGACAGTTTTTATTCAGAATATAAAAAATTAGTTTCCTGGATCAACCCTCCTGCTGAAAGATCCTAGAAATCCTGATGATGATTTAAAAATGAATTTGTAGCCCTGGCTGGTGTGGCTCTGTGGACTGAGCGCAGACCTGTGGACTAAAAGGTTGCTGGTTCAATTCCAAGTCAGGAACATGCCAGGGTTGTGGGCCAGGTCCCAAGTTCGTGTTGTGAGAGAGGCAATTGATTGCTGTTTCTCTCAGATATTGTATTTCTCTCCCTCTCTTTCTCCTTCCTTTCCCTTCTCTCTAAAAATACACAAATAAAATCTTTTTAAAAATCCATTTCTATATTAATAAGCTCTAAGGAAAGTGAGAAATTTCAGGTCATATGCTGATGTGGACCCTGGCTCGTGGGGTCCACCACATTGTGGATGAGACACAAGACATTCACAGGGACTACTGAATCTGCTGGAGGAAAAGGGACAGCATGGCTTTTCTCTCAAGGGGAGCAAAAGCCCTGGCGTTTGCCATGACTGGCCTTTATTGGGTTTCTAAGCACACTGTATGATGGTCCTCATTTACTATGTACAGGTTGGCTTTAGGTGGTTACCTTTTACAGAAAACAAAGGAACTGATGCTGCTAATCACAGTAGAAAAGAAGGATATTTGCAAATGAAAAGACAAAAGTATTGAACGGTTACACTCGTCCTTGGAAGGTTTAGCATGGATTATAGGAAGTTACTTTGCAGTAAACGTTTGCTGTCTCAATTTAGGGTGAGGGAGTTTTAGCAAAAGCAAGTCTCATAGCATTCTAGGTACAATGCAGGCCTGATTCCCCGCGGGAGAACCTATCTGTGGGTGTAGGTCCTGTGCATCTCCAAGTGGGAGCTGGGCCCTCACCATGCAGAATGGTCTCCTACAATATGCTGATAAAATGTGAATGATTTTTTTAAAATGACACCAAAAGCAAAAGGAACAAAAGCAAAAATATTGGGTTGGCCAAAATGGATGTTACATTTTTCCATACGATGGCTCTAGTAATGCTTAGTTATCTTTAACTTCATTTGAAACAATTTTATTAGATTGTATTGCAACAATTGTCATATCAGCATGCATTTAAAAATCTTATCAAAACTGGTGAATTTTTGTTCAGCCCATTTAAAATTGAAGATGGAAGGAAATATGCAACATTTTTTGGTATATTATGCTTTAGTATTTAAAAAAAGGTAAGAACACAACTAAATGCAAAAAAAAGATTTGTGAACTGTATGGAGAAGGCGCTGTGACTGATCAAATGTGTCAAAAATGCTTTTTGAAGTTTCTTGGTACTATCGACATTTTGGCCAAATAATTCTTTGCTGTGGGTCTGTCTTATGCATTGGAAGATATTCAGCAGCACGCCTGGCATCTACCCAATAGAAGTCAATAGTGGGAGATGGCTGACATACTCAAATATCCAAGTCAATAAAATTATTGGTGAAAATGAAAAATGTGCCTTTTACTCTACAGAAAAAGTAATGGGTGTTTTGGTCAACCCAAAAACTAGTGGGAGGACACAAACTAAATAGTTTCTGCACAACAAAGGAAAACATCAACAAAAACTAAAGGCAACCTGTTGAATGAGAGAAAATATTTGTGAACCACGTATGTGATAAGAAGCTAATATCCAAAATGTACAAAGAACTCATACTACTCAATATCATGAAACAAACAAAACAATTAAAAAATGGCCAGAAGATCTAAGTAGACATTTTTCCTAAGACATACAGATAGGCAAGTGGCACATGATAAGATGCTGAACATCAGTAACGATCAGAGAAATGTAAAGCAATACAATGAAATATCTCCTCACACCTGTTAAAATGCTTGTTGTAAAAAAGACATGGAATAACAAGTTGGCAAAGATGTGTAGAAAAGAGAACACTTGCATAGTGCTGTTGGTGGGAATATAAGTTGGCACAACCACTATGGAAATTCCCCAAGATATTAAAAACAGAACTATCATATGATCCAGCAATTCTACTTCTGGGAATTTATGAGAAGAAAACAAAAACACTAATTCGAAAAGATATATATTGTACAACCCCATATTCATTGCAGCACTGTTTACTGTACCCAGGATAAGGAAACAACCTGCCGTATTTTGCTGTGTATAATGCGCACCCATGTTATTGGCCCAAAGTTTCAGGAAAAAAATCTTTTGTTTTAATTTTTTAATTCAATGTTTTATCTATTTATATTTAGATATTGATTTGTTTGTATTATAAAGGAATTTTAGCATTTATTTTTGAACATATGGAAATCATCATTGCTTTCTAGACCTATACTTTTAATGCAAAAGAATAAATAAAAGAATTAAGAATATATAGATATGAAATTAGCACTACCCACGTTTAATGCGCATTCTTATTTTTTCCTCAAAAATTTGGGCAAAAAGTGCGCATTATACATGACAAAATATGGTAAGTGTCCACTGATGGATGAATGGATAAAGAAGTGATTACACAAATACAATGGAATATTATGTAGCCATTAGAAAGAATTAAATCCTACCATTTGCAACAACACAGATAGATCTCTAGGGAATTATTCTAAGTGAAATAAGTATGGCAAAGGAAAAAAATACCATATGATCCCTCTCAGATCTCAAATATCTATATATGTATATATTTATATATATTATATATATATAAAAATGTCAAGCTTATAAATGCAGAGACCACATTGGTGGTTGCAAGAGGTGGGAGGTGGGAGGGTGAAAGAAATGGGGAAGCTGGGGAAGCAGCTTTTTTTAGTTTAAATAAACTGAATATAAAATCTAAATAAGTAAATAAATTTATTTGAAGCCTTTTTTTATTTTAATTGTTGTTCAAGTATAGTTTTCTGCCTTTTACTCCCATCCCTGCCCACCCCCAGCCCTCCCTGTCTCCCTCCCGTGTCCACCCCCCCACCTTGTTTTTGTCCACATATTTGAAGTCTTAATAAGCTCTTAGGAAAGTAGACAATCTCAAGTCAGGCACAGATAAAGCTCAGTGCTGCATATAGATATAGATGTGAACAAAACCCATCTCCTTCTATCTGCCCTTTCATGCTGTGGCCTCTGATCAACCTCACTGTCCTCAGCAAACATATCATAGCCTTTCACTTAATGATTATCTGTCTTCCTTAAAATGTACCATGAATACATTCAGTAGTAATGGCCAGTATCAAAACTGAGATGAATATCAAACTGATGATAGTATCAACCATCAAGAGGTATGGCCTCTGGCACTGCTGCATTCCTTGTCCCTTTGTCTTATCAATTAATAGTGTCTGAGTGATATTACAAAAACAGTACAGTGGAGAATAATTTGTACAAAACTGCTGAGCTCCCTGTCCACTCCAGCCCAATCTTCCTATAAGTAAATTACCCAGTAATAAATTCTGCTGTTGTCTAAGGAGTTGCTTGCTTTACTTTCAGTCTGAAGATACCTCCCCTATGGTGGCCATTACACCTTTGCTCCACCATTGGACAAGCTGGTACTCATTCTAAGAACAATTGCCAAACTATACAAACTTGAACTGAAGTTTCCATGGACTTATAGAATGAAAAAGACAGGAGACCCAGCCCAGTGTCTGCCCGAAGCACGCAGCCAAATAGATTTCTCTGCTAAAGCTAGGACCTCAAGAATATAAGAACCTCTCCAGTATAAGGATGATTTAGAAGCAAAACCAACACCAATAAAATTTCTTTTGGTGGACTGAAAAATTGTCCTGACCCTTGACAATGAGTCCCAAGTGAAAAATGGCTGGTGAGAACTGACAACAATAACATAACCCTTACCCAAGTTTCTAATCTATGATCTCATTATAACTCAAAAGAAACTTGGCCACATATTTAAATTAGAGTGACCTTGAATAGCACTTGGTGAAAACAAACATAAATTGCCTCTTTAGTACCCAAGTGTATGCCAGGTCTCAAATAATACCCATATCTCAATACCTCCCAGGAAAGTAAGTTCATAAAAAAATAAAAACAACCAACAAACTAATTTCACAAGGAAACAAGGTCCATGAATAAGAATCAGCATTAAATAGACAACAAACACAGGGTTACAAATCCATCAAATAATTAATTATATACAGATTATAAAATAACTATTTGATATGCTTAAAGAAATAAAACACAAGCTTAAAATATGTATAGAAAAAAGGAACTAGAATTAATGGCTAGACTGAAGATATTTTAAGTAGAACAGTTGTGTTTAACAGCATATTAGAGAGAAGAACAGGGAGTTAGTAAAGTAGAAGACGGATCAGAGAAGGCGTCTCAGACCAGTACAGAGAGGTGACATGGAACACAGAAAAGAGAAGCAAAGAGATACAAATATCTGAGTAAAAAAATCTAACAAAATCTAACATATGTCTCAGAGATCCAAAAGGAGAGAAGGAAGCAATATTGGAATGAATTTTGGCTGAGAATTTCCCAGCAAAAACAAGAAATCAATCCACATTTTTAAGAAACCCAAAAACTCATAAGCAGGATTATCAAGAAGAACCTAGAAACATTATAGTGAAGCCACAGGAAAATAAAGAAAAAGAGCAAATCTTAAAAGCAGACAGGCAGAAATAATAGAACGCCTTCAAAGTAGTGATGCAGAGGAAACCCATTTCTCAGGAGTAACAATAAAAGTCAGAATGATATGTTTAATATATTGAGAGAAAAAACCTGCAGCCTAGAATTCTAAACCCAGTTGACGTATCTCAGAAAAACTTTATTTAAAAAGTCCCTTGCCTTCTTCCCAGAACTTTCTATTCCCCTCACTCTGGTTAATTGTTCTGTGCAGTGTTTTCACTGTGCACATAATATATACATATCTGTCCAGAAAGTATCCAGTCATATCATATGAAAAATAGAGACATTTATTGAAGAAGAGACAAGAAACATTGCACATAGGACAATGGTGCCTATGTCCCCTTCAAAGTACGCGGCTTGGGACCTCACACAGTTCCCCAATTGCCATCAGCTGCCCTGTTGTATTTTCCTGAATCTCATCAATGATCTGAAATCTCTTCCCATTATAGATATTTTAGTTTTAGAAAAAGCCAGAAGTTGCAGGTCACCAAATCTGGAATATAGGGGGCTGAGTCACCTGGGTGATTTGATGTTTCACCAAAAATCTCTACATGAGATGTGATGCATGAATAGACACACACATTGTCATGATGAAGCTGCCAGTCACCAGCTACTCATAGCTGTGGCCTTCTGAATCATCCAAATAGTTTCCACAGAGGAATGTTCAAGCTTAATGCAAAATCTGATGCAGATTCATTGCTCTACTCACTCAGTCATTTTGAATTTGATGGCCACACAGTACACATGCTCACTTAAGGGTGTCTACCACCTCCACTGACTAGTACAGTGATGTCATCATTTTTCATGAATGTGCATTCCAGTCCAGTCTCTTTGGCTGCCAGGTTATATCAATGTTGCACAAACTGTTCTTGTTATATTAATGGTTGGACTTTTTCTGAACAGACCTTCATAGCTTCTTTAGTGATCATTGCTTTTACATTTGCATTGGAATGGAAAGTCCCTGAGAATAGGTATCTCACCTGATTTGTTTTTTGCTGCATCCTTAGCAACTTGATGAGCAGTGTGCCTGTATCAGTATCTTGATAGATAGTTATCTCACAAGTGAATAAATGTTCGACATAATGTGCTTGGACCATGAACAAAATCTGGGGAAAAGATTCCCCAAGCCTGTAAGGCAAGAGGCATTCTATGAATCAACCCTTTCCTTCCTCATCCTGAGATAGATGGGAGAGAGGGAAGAGATGATTCACTTGGTCTAGCACTCTATTTTTATAGAAAATAACCCTGAGTCACAAAGAAAATAAACATATATCCAAGAATTTTAAATTCCTCCATTATATTTGCCCTTAATCACATTTACCATCTGCTCATCTTCCTCTTTCCATGTTTAATTTTTCTCACTCCCTTTCTTTCCATTCATATTTCTTATAACTTTAGAAGTCTCAACAGATCTGCCTGAAAGTGAGTCAACAGCATGTTTCATCCCTTCAGCAAGTAAGGAATTCCCTTTAGCAGGTTTGATGTCCTCTGCCTAGCCCAAGAAATGTTTTAGCTGATAACAACATTATTTAAATTGTTATTAAGGAATAAATTACATATAGTGAAATGCATAGACCCCAGGCTTATGGGTAGAAGAGACTGGATAGAGATATACACTTGTGCAACATACAGACCTATGGAGACAAGTAGAACAAGTCCATTACGGCAGCATGATCCCTCGTGTGTCTTCCCAGCAAGATGCTGTATCTCTTTAGAAGCAACCTTGCTCTGATTTCTATGTATATACCTTGGTTTTGCCTATTCAGCATTTTACATAAATGGAATTTTATATACTCTTTTGTGTCTGGCTTCTCTTGGTCAGCACATATTTGAGATGCACCCATGTTGCCAGATTTATTAGAAATTGCTCCATGTTAGTGCTTAGTATTTCATTGTATGAATATACCATAATTTGTTTATCCATTCTCCTATTAATGAATATCTCAGCTTTTTCTGTTTTTCAACTCTTACAAATAAAACTATTTCAAACATGTGTACACAAAGACTTTTGTGTGTATACAGAGCATTTTTTGGACTTAACACATGTTTTTATTTCTCTAGGGTTAATACCTAGAAGTATAATTGTGGAGTCATATGTTCTGTCTAGATATACTTTTATAAGAAACTTTTTCCAAAGTAGCTGAATTATTTCACACTTCAACAAGCAATATGTGAAAGTTCTGGTTGCTTGGTATTACCATTAACATCTGGTTTGGTCAGTCTTTTTAATTTTAGTCATTATAGTAGATATGCACTGGTTTCTCACTGTAGCTTTATTTTGTATTTCTCCTCTCTGAAACTTATAATTTATTTACCCTCTCTGAAGCTTATTTTCTTCATCTATAACATAAGGACAGTAATTTTTCCTTTTTTCATATTGTTTCTATGAGGTTTAAATGGGTTATAAATGTAAATGACAATTGATGTTAAGCCTTTTATTATGTGTACATTGGCCACTTAAAAATATTTCTATGTTAAATATCTGCTTAAGACTTTCTTGCAATTTTCTTGTTTAAATAATAATTGCCTATTGAGTTATAGAACTTATTAATAATTTTGAAGACAAATCCTTTTTTACCTTTTTTACCAATATGAATTGTAAATATATTCTATCTGCCTGAGAATTATCTTTCCATTTACTCATAGAATAATTTTCATGGTTTTTGAGTACTAGGCAAAAAATTCTTGCCTATTCCAATGTAATAATGATGTTCTATGTTTTCTTTGTAAATTTTCATAGTTTCAGTATATACTCATATTTTTGAGAATTTCTGTATCTCTGTTCATGAGGTATATTGGTCTGTAGTTTTCCATTCTTCCAACCTGTATAATTTTAGCAGGTTAGTGTAGGTCTTATATATTTTCTAAAAGAGTTTGCATATGCCCAGGCCAGTGTGGCTCTTGATTGGAGCATCGTTCCATACACTGAAATGTTGCTGGTTCAATTTCTTGTCAGGGCACATGCATAGGTTGTAGGTTCAATCCCTGGTTGGGGTGCATATGGGAGGCAACCAATGTTTCTCTCTCTCCCCCCACCTTGAATGGGGCTTTAATAATTTTTTTAAAGACTTTGCATATGATTGTTACTATTTCTTTCTTATATGTTTGATAGAACTCACTAGTGAACCTATCTAACTCTAAAGTTTTCTTGGTGGGAATTTTAATTATAAAATTACTTTATGTAGTAAATAAAGAACAATTTAAAATTTTATCTTTGTGTCAGTTTGGTAATTTGTGTCTCCCCAGGGGTTTATCAATTTCATCCAATTTATTCAGTTCATGGACAAACACTTGTTCATTCTATTTCTGCTAGCCCCTTACTACGCATTCAGTGTAGAATTCCTAGTAATTCCTTTACTTTCACTTTAGATGTTGGCAATTTGTGTTCCCTCTCAATTTTCCATGATTCATCTATCTTGAAAGGTATCAATTTTATTGAATTTATTAATACTGTAAATTTTAATTTTATTGATATTTTCTACTATTTGTTCACTTTCTTCTTTATTAGCCTCTAATCTTTACCATTTCCATGGATTCGCTATTATATAGCCTTGGGTTTTAATTTGAGTTCTGCCACTGATTAGCTGAGTAGCTTTAAAAAATTTATTTACCCTCTCTGAAACTTATTTTCTTCATCTATAACATAAGGACAGTAATTTGTACTTTTTTCATGTTGTTTCTGTGAGGCTTAAATGGGTTATAAATGCAAATGATCTATTGTAGTATCTGGTGGCTATCAGTTCTTTTCTTTCTCCATATCATTGAATAAAGAGGGATGTGTATGAAAAGGCTCGTGTGCCTAACAGCATCAGGAGACAGGAGACAGTAGACTTAGCTCTCTGGAAAAGTCACTGACTGTCCCTGAGTCTCAGGATTTTTTTCTTCTTTGTCTCATGAGGGATTGATCAGGGGATTACTCAGTTATCTCCAGGTGCAATAAAAATTCCATGGGTCTGTGAATATAGACTAGGTCTGCCTGCTGCCTCGTGACTCAGTTCTCCCAGCTGACACCACTCCCGTGACAGCTAACAGAAAGAGAGTGGAAGTTATGGAAACAAGAAATCAAAGAAAAATAATGAGACAGGCCCCAAAGCCCAGAGAGGAGGAGAGAAAAGACAGGAGTAGAAACGAAGTGGAAGTTCATAGTAAAGAGCGAATAAGGCTCAGAGCTGAGATGCTGTTGGCACTGTCAGCAGAGAACCCCACTCATCAGAATTCACAGAGAGGATACAGGGAGAAGAGAAGTCCACAAGGGCTAGGACAGCTTCGAGCAGGGCTCAGATCTTACAAGGTGGAAGCTGCCTAAAGCATCAGAGCTTACATTCTGGACTTCCAAATCTCCAATCAGTTTAGCTTAGAAATGGTAATTCATAAAGTTCTTTCAATTTTGACTTTCTTTCAAGAAAATCTTAATTTTTCACTGGTTTTGTTCCTAAAATATTTAATTTACATTTTCAGTTGGAGGGAGCCAGTGAAGGAAGTAGGTTGTAGAGGTTTTAGAGGAAAAGGTGATCAGCAATAACAACAGAGTTAGTCAACTTTTTGTGCCCCTAGAATGGGTCAGACACTGTTAGGCATTTTTACATATTCAATTTCAATTCTCCTTCACAATTCAGACACAACCCAGGTGGAGTAACACACAAAAGGACATGTTATAGAACAAGTTTGGAGGCAGGTATACTATATTTGAAGTGCATGTGTATATTCAAAGCAGGGCTGGGGGTAAGAGTGATGTTAAGGAGCCTTGCTTTGCAAAATTTGGTTTAAGGATCAAAGGCATCAATCAGGACCACCGGGAAGCATATTAGATTTCAGAATCTTAGGTGCTTTCTCAGACCTACTGAATCAGAATTCCAAGTCATTTGTATGCACTCTAAAAATTTGAGAATCCTTGAATTAGAAAATGAGAAGATACTGCCAATTATCCCTACTGCAATTATACCAGGCCATTTACCTTCAGCACTCTTTTTACTCCTTAGTGGTAATGGAAAGTACTATTAAGGTGATCATTTTCCATGCTGGCTGGCTGCGATGTATGAGAAATACTTGGGCTCAAAGCTTTGCTCTGTCACCGGTATTATGACAAGGGGAAAGTTACTTATGTTTTTTAAGTTTCCACTTCTGCTTCTGGAAAATAAGGCCAATACATACAATTAATAGCATCCTAGTGTCAAGAGAGAGATGAAACAGAATATGAATCATGGTACATCTCTCCCCAGAAACCTTGTATGACTCCTCATACCCTGCAAATTTATACACAATCACAATGTCTTGAAATGGCATTCAGAGCTCTTTTCTATAACCCTATCCTATTTCTCCATATTCACTGTCCATTATCTTTTTCCCTGATCCCTATAATCCTGCCTGTCACTCAAATATAACATTCACTTCATTTTCCGTGTTTATATGCCTGCTGTTCCTTCTGCCAGGAATGGTCTCCTCTCTTTCTCGACGAAAAGTCTACTCCTTCAACAAGACTCAGTCAGTCCAAGTGCACCTGCTTAATAAACTTCTTATCAATAGCATTAACTGGACATCATTTGACATCTCTGCTGAGATGCACTGATTGCTCCTTTCTCTACACCAGTATGATTTCATTCTTTTTTTGAGTTGGAGCTGGTTGTGATGTATCTGAAATCACATTTGGAATGCAAAGCACTCAATGAGAGGCGTTACTTGTTTGTTATTCATCATTATTGTCCCTCAACCAGTAAGAGAATACCTTCCACATAAAACTTTTGAGGAAATTAAAAAAAGAAAATGAAAACTTCCCAAAACATTGATATTTCTGGAGAAAGTTTTGCTATGAAAATTATCTGACAACATTCCTGTGTGGTGGGAATATAATTGCTGATGCTCATCTCTAGTAATAGGAAGGTGGGGGCCAAGATGGTATGCATTATTCTATGAGATTCCATCAATTGGTGGCTCTAGCAATACACATGGAGTGCTTGCTGTGTGCTCCCTGACCTCCGAACTTGCACCTCCATGTTCTGCTTTCATTTGGGACATTGAAGAAAGAAGGTCTCAATTACTCCCCTCTAAATTGGAATTATCTTGATTGCTGCCCATTTGGGGTTACCAGAAGGGCTCATTTCCCATTACGCACAGATGCCCTTACAACAGACATGAGGGCTGGTCCTCACTGAAAAAAATTCAGTGAAAGAGATTTTTTGAAAAAATGTTTCATCAGTGAGAGAAATTTTTGCAGAGAACATGCTGAGCAGGAGATTAGTAGATATGGCCTCAAATTTTAATTCTGAAACTGTGTGACTCTGGGCAAGTCACTTAACTTCTCTGAGCCTTAATTTTATATCTTAAAAAAAGGTCACTGTGATTAAAAAGCCAACTAGTGCTTGTATTTTTATCATTTGTATACTATAAAGAATGATCCATAAGCAGGGTTTTTTTTTTGTTTTTTTTTTTGCAAATCCAGTTAACAGGACAAATTCATACAGACCAGGAGACTATAAACTACTAGGCATGAAAAGCCAATGACTGCAACTTAGACCTATCCCTCCTTCTGTATTGTGAAAACAAGCAAGATGGCCAACAAAGTGACAGGTTGTTTTTATCCTTCCTGTTCTGGCCCCAGATAACATCCTCTAGCTTATCCCCATAGAGCCAGCAGACCTACAGAATCTTTTCTCCACCCCCTACCTGGTGACTGAAAGAGGGCTTCACTGTCAGAGTCTGAAACACCTTCTACAAATGTCATAAGGACGGGAGAACAGAAACAGAGGTGGCTTTGATACAAGTCAAACTGCAATTTTCCTTTCACAAATACTTTGAATGAAAAGCTAGAACAATGAGGAAGGAGGAAAGACAACTTCATTCTATTTCCATCACTATTACTCCAAACACACAACTTTTAGCACACGAGTGCAACAGTAAAAAAAAAAAATGGGGGTGGTGGTGGTTTACTGTTGGGGGGCTCCACCCACAGGCCCCCCCCCAGCCACCACGGATGAGAATAAGTCTACCAAGACATGATCTGCTTGGGGAGGAAAGGTGGCCGATCTCTCAAAGGAGAAGGGCCAAGAACCTTCTCCTCAATGGGCTTTTATTGGGTTTGTTTGCACAAGAATACAGGTAAAGCTCATTAATCATTGTCAGGCAGTAAGGATCAAACAATAGATAACAAAGAACTCTGAGGGCCTATTTTGAGTCAGGGTCAGATAGCTAAAGAGCTGTAAAGCTTTGAGGAACAAATTCATTTCTTGCTTGGACCCTTATCATTTAATTGAGAGCATTCTAAATAAAGCAGGCTTCACAGGATTTTACATATTCTTTCTTAGGCTTGATCACCTGGGGAACCCGCCCTTTCCAGCACAGGGCTGCACCACCCTCTGTCATTGTTTCAGGCTTAGGTGGAGCAAGGGAAGTAAGGCAGCAAAGAGATTAGGAGACTTCTCACAGATAGAATGAGGACTCAGGCTTTGTCAAAGTCGAGGGGTGAGGGTTCATCACCCCCTTTTGCTGTAGCCCCCCAAGTCCTTCCTTGGGGGCCTCCCACATGATCATGCCTGTCTTAGGTCATTCCCCCCTTGGGGAATCTTACCCATCATTGGCTAACCACCAAGCATTGGGAGCCAGTTATGGATGAAGTAAAAGGAGCAGAAGCGGCTCTCCTGCCAGGGTGATAAGCTTTTGTCTCCTTAGTGGCTTACGGTCCAAAGGTCGCTCCCTCAGCCTTAGCTATGGGGGTGGTTACAGCTTCTGAAACCAGGCAGGGTGGTTCCCAACAGTTTAGAGTCAGACTGACTTGAATTGAATCTAGGTTCTGCTGAGAGCCATGAAGAAGTTGAGATTTGTCCTCTACTTGAAACTAATAAGTTAACTTGCCACAGTTTTATGGGTGCTGGTAAAGAAACAAAAGACTCTTGGATCAGAGACAAAGGACAGTTTATTACTCACAGCAATAGCAGTAGACAGAGTAGTGGCATTTTGTCAGTTCTCCAAGCCACAGTTCCCATTGGGTGATGCAAATAGGGCCAGTTAATACCTGTACACTCTGTGGGTTGTGTTACAGGAGAGGAACTCTGAGCTTAGGGAACCCAGGCCTTTTCTAATGGGTGGTGAGCATGCATGCTCTGCATTCCTAAGGGAGACACTGTCTTACTGTCTTTACTGCACTGGACATTAAGCTTTCCTTCCCTTTGCTGCAGGAGGGCACACTATCTCTCTTCTAAGATTTTTCCCCAAAAAAACATCCTTGAAAAGAGAGTCCAGAAAAAAAGGCAATTATTACCTCTGGTCATAAAATGATCAAAGACCTAAATATAAGATCTAAAACAATAAATTGCATAGAAGAAAACATAGGTACTACATATATGGACCTTGGTCTTAGAGAACATTTTATGAATTTGACCCCAAAGACAAGGGACATAAAGGCAAAAATAAATGAATGGGACTATATCAAACTAAAAAGCTCCTGCACAGCAAAAGAAAACACCAGCAAAACAAAAAGGCAACTAACTGAATGAGAGATGATATTTGCAAACAACAGCTGTGACAAAGGGTTAATATCCAAAATGTATAAGAACTTACACAACTCAACACCAAATAAATAAACAATCTCATTTCAAAATGGGGAGAGGACCTGAACAGTCACCTCTCCCAAGAAGACACACAAATGGCCAAGAGGTATATGAAAAGATTTCCAACTTCACTAGTTATTAGGGAAATGCAAATTAAAACTACAATGAGACACCACCTCACGCTTGTTAGAATGGCTATTTTTAACAAGACAGGTAATAGCAAGTGTTGGAGAAGTTGTGGAGAAAAAGGAACCCTCATTCACTGCTTGTGGGCATATGAACTGGTACAGATACTATGGAAAACAGTATGACAGTTCCTCAAAAATTAAGAATGGAGTTACCATATGACCCAGCAATCCCTCTTCTGGGTATGTACCTGAAAAACTTGAAAACATTTACTTGCAAAGATATATGCACTTCTATATTCATTGCTATATTATTCACATGGTGGCCAAAACATGGAGACAACCAAAGTGTCCTTTTATAGAGGGTTGGTCAAAAGAGACATAGTACCTACATACAACAGAATACTACTCAGCCATGAGAAAGGATGAAATACTGCCATTTGTGACAACATGGATGGTCCTTGAGAATATTATGCTAAGCAAAATAAATCAGTCAGAAAAAGCTAAGAACCATATGATTTCACTCATATGTGGGATATAAAACTGAAACTCAGAGAGACAGAGACAGATAATACTATGGTGGTTACTTGAAGGAAGGGGAAGAGGGTAGGGAAGATAGTAAAAGGTAAAGGGGGCCAAATGCATGGTGACAGAAGATGATTTGACTTTGGGTGGTGGGCACACAATGCAATATATACATGATGTGTCACAGAAATCTATACTTGAAACCTATCTAATCTTAACCAATGAATTTAATTAGAATAAAATGAAGAGAAACATGAGAAACTCATGGAGAATTACCTCCCAACAAGTTCTGGCACTTAGTGGATATGATTAAAAATCACAGTTTACTTCCCTCACAGTGTCAGTTGTGAGTTTGTCTGTTTGTTAGTTTCTATATGAAACTGTAGCACTTCTATCATATTAATCCATATTAATAATCCACATTAAGTATTTAGCACTGCCTAGTATCTTAGTGGTTGCTAATTTCATGCAATGGAATGACAATGGAATGTGCATAGAAACTTCTTCAAATCTGCCCATAACCCATATTCCATTCTGATTGGTTAACAGACACAGAGTGTCTGGCAGCCCAATGTGATTCCCAGACTAAGTAAATGTAAGAGGCAACAGAGTACAGGAAAGTCTTAGCTCTACAGTTTACCAAGTGTGTGACCTTGGCCACCTAATTTACTCATTTTCCTCATTGAAAAGCCTTCTCATTTATCAGGTTGTAGCAGTATGAATTAGGACAAATACTTGATAAATTGGCATGTAGTGGTGGTGTTCAGAAAATAGTGGTGGAATATCAAGTACTGGTAATTGCCCAAGTCAACTGGTTCAAGGTAACACAAAAGTTGTTTTGAGAGCACTTTCATATCCACCCCTACCCTTTTCGAGTTGCTGATCCAACCATGGAACAGCATTTGCACTGGAAACTGTAGACCTGCAAGCTCCTGCCAACTGCTCAGCACTCCAAACTTGGTCCATTAATAGGGACAATGCCCTAATGAAAGTTGCATCTTAAAATTATATAACATAGCCTCTGGAGATCCTTAGAATCCTAGACTTTGAATTGCAATGATTCATACATGAGAATCCCAGAAACTTGAGACTACACTTCTCCATTAATCTAGGTTTTACAACCTCAGCAATCTGAGATGTGACTTTGAAACACTAGGAAAATCTTTCTGTCCCCTCACTGGGAGCTCTAACTGGGAGCTTCTGCCATCTCTTCCTGCCATCTTATCCACCCATCCCCTATATCCATCTTATTCCCTTCTCTCACTTTCCTTACCCTCTTTTCACTTATATGGGGAATATAAACAGCAAAATAAACAAACAAACAAAACATAAACAAACTCATAGATACAGAGAATAAACTGATGGTTGCCCAATGAGAGGGATGTTGGGGAGCTGGGTGAAGAAGATGAAGGGATTAAGAAGTGAAAATTAGCAGTTACAAAATAGCCATGGGGATATAGAGTGAAACATAAGAACACACTCAATAATATTTAATAACTATGTATGGTGCCAGTAGGTACTAGACTTATTGGGGGAGCTCTTCATAAGTTATATAAATGTCTAACCACTATGATATACACCTGAAACTGATATAATATTGAATGTCAACTGTAATTGAAAAATAAATAAGTACATAAAAGTAATATAAAATTTAATTAATCTTTGATTTATTCATTAAATAAATATATCTACCTACCATGTATGAATCATGCAGCTCAATATACTCCTAAGAGAGTGGGTAACTAACTGTAGGAGGTACAAAACATTCTGAGGTTATACTATAACCCAGGTTCATGAACAGCATCATGCTAGCTGGGATCGCAAAGACAGTAGTGACATGTGAAAATTTAAAAAGAAACTAGCAAAATCATGCAGTTATTCAAGATCCACACACATACACACAGATATGAATCAAATGCCCATTTTTCTTTAGTAAATTCATCACTGCTTCAAATTCAAGTCAGTGGTGTTAACACATGAAATGAATACTGAAAACATAGAGACATAGTTTGTAGCTTGGGCTAGAAAACAAATATACCATGTACTGGTAAACTTAGAGTTGCAGGAATGAGGGCATGGGGTAGTGGTCAGTAGGGCCTGGCTGTCTCATTTCAGCTCTCAGGCAGGAGTGGGCAGCAATATCGGAGAACAGCAAACACTCTGTTATCCCAGCCATGAGGCTTGGGCTAGATGTGTCTAAGGAAAATCTGTCTTCTAAAATCCTTGATGAAGTAGGCTGTCAACACAGCAATATTTTGGTAACCTGCCCTTGGCCAGATGGTGCTCAGTATTTGTTGAATGAATAAATAAATGTGCAGCCTCCATTATCAGTAGATTTTGCTACCTCCCTTCATCTTAGACACTGAAGGATCCTGGGCAAATGACTCTGAAGAAGACTCAAACTGTTCCAGTTCCAATTACATCTTTGTGTTAGGTACCACGGACTTATGTATGCACCGTGTGGTGCAGAGTGCCTAATTAAAATCCTGAAAGACTCAGGGAAACATTATGTCTGCTCAGGAGACTCACAATCTGAGCTGAGACTCACAGGCATTGTTAGCCATAAAATTCCAAGGAAAAGGGAAGATTTCCCTCAGGGAGCATGCTGTATTGCTCCTTTCCTCCACAGACCCTCTGCTGTACCAGCCGAGCAGGATGCTGGGAAGCCCTCACTTAGCGACACAAGCTCTAAATTTCAAAGAAGGCACAACACAATCTGTTTCAAACAGAGTACAGCTTGGAGAGTTTCCACATCATGTCTTATTGTAAGTAATATACTCTGTTATCATCTTGCGAACATATCAGTATATGTCAATAGGATTGCATCCTTCGAGTCCTAGGACAGTTCATTCATTTTTACATCTACTTAAAAAACATTTATAGATCTTTTATTAGTTATGAAGAACCTCCCTATTTACATATACTGTCTCACTTACTCTTCGCAACACCCTTGAGAAGTAGATCACATTGCTGTTACTGCTGATGTATTAGAGTTCAGATCAGAAAAATGGGGCTGAGAGAATAATGTAGGTCAAAACTCACAAATTGCAGAGCTGGACTTTGGCCCTGGAAATGCCTACTTTTAAAGCTCATATTCCATTGTTGGACACAATAGGGACCACTCTGGGACCTCAGTGCCACCCTTTTATACATTAGTGAAAACAAAGACAATTAAAAGCTTATTCTGGAAATATAACACACCCATTCAATCCACCAGTGAGATGGACCTCAAAGGAGATTGAAAAGACACAGGAGGTGAAAGGAAGTACAAGAATATAGGCTGTCATGGAACCAAATAATGTTGTTTAAAATTTTTAATTACTAACCTATAATTATACCTTTAATATCTTTTAAGACTACTTCCAGAATCTTCCTAACTAATAATGTTAAAAGGGCACACACTTTTTCTCTGGTTTGAGTGAAAATTTTTTGAGAGTTTCATCCTACCTTGACTGTGTCATTAGTGTGACTGTGTCATTTAGGGACACCAATCCGCTGATAATGCACAAATCCCTAGATCTAGCCCAGAGCTCTCCTCTGAATGACTGGCTGCACAGACATCTGTGCTTAAGCTCCAACCATCACAGCAAGACTAAATAAAGCTTCCAAAACAGAGTTCCTGATATTTCCACCAAGCAGCTCCACCCACAGCCTTCCCCACATCAAGTTGTACAAAGCTTTAGCATCATCCTCATCTCTTCTTTTCCTACCTCCCACACCATACTTCAGAAATTCTTCTTGGTCTTATGTTCAGAATAAATTTAGGACCAACTGACTTCTCAGCATCACCGTTGCTACCACCTTTGTCCAAGCCCCTATCACATACTGCTTGGATTGTTGCAAAAGCCCCTCCTAGTTTCCCTGTCTTTGCTCAGAGCCCCTTCAGCCTAATATCAATGTGGCAGGCCGGGGGTCTGATGTCAGCCTGCCCCAGTGGCCCATCTAACTGGAAGCAGGATTTACAATCATTCCAATGGCCTGCAGTTCATCCATGATCTGTCCCTGTGCTTCCATCTCCCCGCCACTCCCTTTAACCTGGGCCACTAAAGACCTCATCTCATACTGCTCTCACCCAGGCAGCTCAGCTCTGTCTATCACATATTGTGTTCTTTCTATCTCGAATGCATTTTTTCCAGATGCCCACTTGGCTCCCTCCTTCACCTTCTTCAAGTTTTTACTCCAAAGTCACAGTTCAGTGAGGCCTTCCTGGCCATCAGATCTAAAATTTCATTTCATCCCACTCAAGACATTCCTTATTCCCCTTTCATGCTCTACTTCCTTCTGAGTACTTATAAATATCAGCATTCTCTATACGTTACCTATTTGTCTTTGGTATTAAACATCACTTCATTCTAATTTAAGTTCCAGGAGGGCAGGGGTTTTGTCTTACCCCTGCTCCCCGCCCCCACTAATGTATTTCCACTGGCTTAAAAAGTACCTGGTACCTAGTAGACACTTGATAAAGATTTGTTTAATAAATCATTCAAAGAATGATACTTGTTGGTTTAAGATAGGTGTTATTTTCTAGTAAGAAGTTTCCTGACATCCTCTGTTTTTTAAGAGCTTTGGATATTAATTTTTATCAATGACATCTCAGTTTTTTGAGATTCATAGTTTGTTCTATCAACACTTAATATGAGGAATTGACTATGAATGACTGGCTGCTAAATCATCTTGCATTCTTGTAATAAATGACAGATGACTTGCTGAACATGCCTTTTAAGTTCAATCTGCTGGTTTTAATTTAAATCCTTTTAAAAAGTGTTTTTCTTATTTTTTTTGCACATGCTGTGTTTGTCAGAGTGCAGATAAGCAAACACAATCTCATAAAAGAATTTGTTTTCATGTTTTTCTAAACTCTTATGCCATTTATGTAATAAATGTAATAAAAGTATATTACAAAAGAATCATTTGTTTCCTCAAAGTTTTAAACTGTCTAAAACTGTCTGAACCTTTAGCAAGAGAATTCTTCGATAACACTTGTCCACTTAATCCTTGGTTATTGATCTACTCGGGTTTTCTATTTGTTTTGAGTCAATTCAATAAGACATTTTTCTCAGGCAAAATTAATCCATTTCAGCAATTTTCCAATTTATTGTTATAAGTTTTATGTAGCATGCTTTTCAAAATTTAAACTCACTGTCTTTTTTATTCTAAATGCTTTCTCATTTTAGCTTTTGTCCATTTGAGTTTCTCCCTCTTCTTTATTAGACTTTCAAACATTTAACTTTAAATATTCCTTTTCCCTCCAAGAAACACTTCTTGGATTCAATTCTATTCTGTCATACAATTCCTTAATTTTTGCTTCTATGTTATTTCTTTCATTAAGAAATAGACCTTTCTTCAGTGCGCATTTCAAGTTTGTTTTTGTTGTGGTTCTTCCTCATCTTATCTTCATCCCTCTCCCGAGTCATTACATTACACCGTCTTCATCTTTTAGAGCATCTTAACACATTCTCTTTTCTATCTCTCTGCTCCCATTTCAGAGAGGTCACATCTTATTATATCTCAAAGATCTTTTCAAGAGTTTTCCAAACATTTGGGGGGTTTCCATATTAAGTCATTTACATAAGTATACTCTGTCTCTGAGTCTTTAGGTCAACTGCCTCTTTCCCTGTTTTTATAAGTTTGGGGGATTTTACTTATTCGGGTTCTTTGTTTTTGTTTTTCATGCATAGGCTCATGGTTGCTTTTGGCAGGATGCACAGTGGTGTTGGTTTCATTCATATCCACTTGAGTACTAATGAGATCCATTGCTCATAACAGATGCAATCACAACTTCTTGTTTCTGACCTGCTTTGTCTAGTGTACTTCTGCTGGACTAAGATGGGATCATATTGACACTCTTTCTATACCCATAACTCGGTTTATGTAAATATCTCAACTGATGTTACCATGTGTGATTTGCCAGCCTTGGTCCCCATCTACAGTACTTCACTACGGGCCAACTTCTCTTGGAATCATTTACTCATTCATTCAACAAACATATATTGAACACCTTATGTGTATAAAGCATTGCTCCCAGCATCTACCTCTCCCTATTTTCTGAGAAACTATTTTCTGAGCACTAGTCTAAAAAGAATGGTCAAAAGATATAAGTAGAAGGGGACAATATTTGCACTACCTCAAAACAGTACCCATTTAGAAAAGGAGTGCTGACTTAGTTCAGGCTGCTATAACAAATATACCATGACTGGGTGGCTTGAACAACAAACATTTATCTCTCACAGTTTTTGGGTATCAGCAAGTTCAAGATCAAGGTGCCAACAAATCCCCTGCCCTTAGTTTGCAGATGGCTATCTTCTCCGTGTATCTTTACACAGGAGAGAGAGAAAGAGAGAGAGAGAGAGAGAGACAAGCTTTTAGGTCTCAAGGGTTCTCTTTATAAAGGCACATCAATCCATTCAAGAGGGCTCCATTCTCATGACCTAATTATAACCCAAAGGCCCACCTTTCTAAACCATCACACGAAGGACTAAGATTTCAACATATAAATTTGGGGGGTTGGGGGAGAGGGACACAAAAGTGCAGTCCGTAACAGGTGGGGACACAATTTTCTAATTCATAAAATCCTGGGTCTGTGATCCGGAATGAAACAGAAAATAAAGGACGAAGAGTGGTCCTAACTCTCTCAGGTGCAGCTCTGTTTCATAAGGCGACACCTGATTCTGACACAAGCTTCTGTTACCCATCCATCTTCATCAGTCTTAGACATAGTAGAAATTAGACCTGCTCCTAGATTCTTGCCCTAGGGTGACTCCCAGACTTTGTTTTCACACCACCTTTGTTTCTTTAAGGGGAGAGTCAAGTAAATTTTCAACTGGAAGCCTTTCACAGTTTTGTGAGTCTCCCTACTTTAGAAGTCTGGCATACCCCTGGGCAAACAAAGATCCCTCAGCCATGCCCTGACTGTTGGGGCACTAAAGAGCACAGCTGTGCACCACTGAACTCAGGAAGACTTAAAAGGATCAACTCTAAGTTCAGCTTCCTCAGAGTGGAACCTAGTTTTCAACCACAAAACCAACATGACTGTTGAGCATCAATCCAGCCTGCTGCTGCCCATTTGGATACGGAGTACAGCCTGTGTTGGCAGGAACAGCTGCCTCTTTTCCTTCTTCAGCAGCCAGGATGTTGCAACTAAGAGGAGCTACTGCTTTCCTTCTAGCTGCTACAAAGTGGTCAGCAGTGCAAAATGTGTAATTCTTCTCTGGCCCACAGAGTGTTTTCCAGCAGGCACAGGGAGGGGAGACACTGAAAATTACCAATTGCAAGATGACACCCAGGCAGAGAATCCAGCTCTGTGTTGAGTGGTTGAGGTGTCAGAGAAGCATGAGGTATCAGTCATGCCTTTGGCATGGGACAGATGAGTTGTGGAATCAGACATGCCCCTTTAGCAAGTCCCCCTTCTCTCATAGCTGCTTTACTCACGTAAAGCATTTAGATAACAATAGCTATCTGTCAGGAATATGGAGAAAACTAAATAAGACGTTATAGGTTAAATTTCTGGTCTGTAAAGTCAGGTGCTCTCCATGGTCAAAAAATTTAAGGAGCACCAAAAAAACTCAGTAATCAAGATAAATGCTATTTTAAAGCAATGTTTTAAAAATTAAAATTAATGCAAAAAAATCTATAATAGACACAACATCTAAGTTTTAAATAAAGACAGATTCTAACCCTGACTCTTACAACCCTGCCTTACTTGCCTCGTCCTAATCCCAGCCCTGTTTCCATGACAACTTTTTATTCACAAAAATCAAGAGCCAGCCAGTGGGCTGTAGTTTGTTGATTTGATTTTTTTAATATTACATTAAAATATTACTTATATTGAGTACTGAGTTTTTTGGCAGCCTCCTTGAATTTTTGTGCCTGAGCTAAATTCCTTACTCACCAGCTCCAGTTCATGTTTTGGTCTCCTAAGTACCACTTCTTAGTGCTTTATTTGCTTTTGTGCAAGTAAATCCACATGCCCTCTCTTCTTTTTCCCCTAAACTGCTCTCCTATTTTGTTCTCTACTTAGCATTGAGAATTCTTACCAACATGCCCCCAGCCATACAGCATGGACACATTTACTACATACTATTACAAACAAGTATTGTCACAAAAAAATGGCATATTACTACAAACATGGCCACACATAGAGGCATGCTCCAACTCTAATGGCCCTGCCCTAGTTAGCTTGAACAGCAGCAGGTCCTGGCTTATCTAGGTGTTCTCTGCAAGACATTTTCACAATGTCTAAGGTATGTAAAAGTACAATGCAAATGTCTGCTAGGCACAGACATTTTTTAAGTGCCAAGTAAGGTCACTTTCCCTCTGAGAAGCCATGACCAGGTGGAGGTAGTCTTACAATGGATTCTAGGAGAAATACAGAGAGAAGTGTGTAAAGTATAATCACTTTCACGGAACTTAGTGACTGAGGGTTAGGAATGAGAAATTGGTATAAAATAATAATAATCTTTCATTAGGTGAATATTACATGTTGAAGCCTTATTTATATCATCTCATTTAATCCTCTGGGTGAACAGTACATGTTAAAGCATCATCTCATTTAATCTTCATAAAAAAGTTTTATGGTATATGGATTATCACTTATTTTTTGCTACTAAGGAAACTAAGACACAGATTAACTTGCATAATAAGCTAGAGACTAGCATTTCTACTGTCTTTTCTGCTTTACTACAATAAATTGTACACAGTGTTTTTCATCTTAGAGGGGATTTTCACATGTACTTTCCACTTTGGTCCCTTCCCTACTTCTCTGACATAGGCAAATCATATTCCTGTTTGCAAGAAGAAGAGACTGAAGTCCGCAGAGAGCAAGTAACCAAAAACTATCATCTGATTCCAGTGCTCTGTCCTTAACAGTCTTCTGTTTCTCAGCTAGGAATTCTTCATCAAAATGCTATAGCATTGAGTATAAGTTTATTAAACTCCATTTCTTGTCTAGCCTCATTGGGCAAACACTATATTTGGCCCTCAGTGCCTAGCTTATCTGTTACCTTCTGTGCTGGACTAGAATCCACTCGCCTCCCAGAGCCACTCTCTACCCTCCCCACACTCCTCTACCTGCCCACCAACCTAGATACTGGATTGTGTGGACTACACCGAGGGGTCCCTCTGGCTTTCTATTGGCTTCAGCTAAGTGAGGAACCCCAATAAGAAAAGAGAGAGAGAGGGAAGAATGAGTTTGAGGTTCCCTGATTCCTCTCTGGGGGTGTCACCTCAGGCCAATTGTCCCTACCACCAAGAATCAGGGCTCCTCTCAAGGTGACCATCTCTACTGAACTCTCTACCACCTTTCAGACCCAAGGGAAGGAACAGGTCTACAGACACTCTCCAGTTTACTGTGCTATCCCTTCTGTTTTCCTACACTTCACCCACATTTTTGTAAGTAGTCCCTACTTAAACCCTAATTTAAATATGCCCTTCTGTTTGGCCCCTGACTGACACAGCTCCCCTGTGAATCTGAATAAAGGCTGTCAGAGCTAACCTGATAGACCTGAGTCGGAATTCCAATACACCAGCCATGTGCACTGAGAGGGGTTATCGGAGTCTCTGCAGCTCAGATCCTCATCTCTGAAATTTTACTAGCAGAGCTCACCAGGAGGCATTCATTTCTTTTCACGCATTCAAGACATACTTGTTAAGCCACTACTAGATGCACAAATGGGGCTGCACAAAAGAAAACAATCTACTATGGTTTCCCCCAGAGAATTCACATTCCAGTTGGGACACGTAGAGAACAGAGGTACCCAGGGCTCTGTAAGGGAACCCGCAGCCTCTGGCCCAAGCTGGGGGTGGTGAGCACTTAGACAAAGGGTTCAAGAAGTGGTGATAACTGGTGTGACATCTGAGAACTGAGAAAGGTGTCTCAAGGACCTCTCAAATTTGACACCTCACATCTCCAGACTGGGTCCTCTCCTAAGAGCTCCCTGCCTCTGTGACCTGGTGCTGCCACTCTCTTGTGCAGGCCAGAAACCCAGGAGTCATCCTTAGGATCCTCTGTCCCTCACCCTCCAAATGAAACTGGTCACTAATTTTCATGATTATCTTCTCATCTGTCTAACTCTCTCTGTCTCACCCATGTTCTAAAACAAACTATTGCCATTGCTCACTTGAATTACAATGACCCTCTCCCCATCCACTTGCTCACCAGCATTTCTCTACCAGTTCAATCTCTATAAGGCAACCCAAGTGATCTCTGAAAGATGAAAAATTAATCAGGTGAACCTTCCTTTGATGTCAAAATAAAGACAGGACCCATTAACCAAGCCCACTGGGCCCCACGTGGTTCAGCTCCTGCCTCCCCAGTCTCAGCCCAGGACTCTCCCATGGCGTCTCTGCCTTTCACAGCATACGTTTACCTTTTCTGTATGCTAATGGAATGGTCTTTATTCAGTAAATTTTATTGATTAAACATTAATTATGTGGCCTCAACATTAAACTGTCAGCAACATGAGGGCAGGGACCATGTCTTATTGTGTTCAACGTATCCTTAGCTCATTTCACAGTACCTGGCATGGACTATGAACTCAGACATTATTTGTTAAGGGTGGGAACAAAGGGTCAGGAAGAACAACATGGCAATGACAGCTCCAGATAAATAAAAATGTTCCCATTATGCATCAAGATACTTCATTTTAAAGCATTTCTTAAAATGCTACATTTTTCTCTAAAGAGACAGAGTACAGTGGAAATAATATTTATTGAAGACTCTGAATCTTTATTAGGAAACTTAATCATTGGACTTTCTTCTAACACTGTCTGGCACTTGACTTTTGTCCTTTTTAGATTCCTCAGCCTGCATGCCACTGATTTTTGCTGTCTGCCTTGACAGCTGGCCGTGTCCTCTCTGGCTACTATCAGGTGCCTGCCTCTAACAGCCCCTTTCATGCTTCCTAACTGGTTGCTTTGAATCTCCTACAGACTGGGGAACCAGATAACCAGGCTGGCTGGACTGACTGTGAAGCAGATTGACACGTTCCAAATGGGCCCCAGAGAGTTCATCTAAATTAGAGCCAATCACCTCCAGTATCCCTGCATGCCTAAAAGCAGCCACCCTCATCCCACCTCGGTACACTGTTTTGCTTCCTTCCCATTTTTCTCCTCCTTCATATCTTTAGTTTGGCATGACTGGCCTTCCATGGACTTGCCAGCAAGAAGAATTTTTCTTCCTCTCCTACACCCCTGCCGCTCGAGTAGCAAGTCCTCTGAAAGGATAGACCTAATCCACAGTGTTTCAAAGCCCTCATTGGCTTTCACTGTATATTGGTACTCAGTAATACATGTAAGAGTCTACTTCTCCCTCACTCTCATGCAGAAGCTCAGAAGTGGATTTTTCCTTGGATAAATGGGGTTTTACTCAAAAAGACTAAGACCAAAAGCTTCAAGCAGTTGTTTGAAGTATGTGACACTTTTAGCAGAGAAATCAGTAATAATGACCTTGTTCTCTGCTTAGTCACAAAGATCCTCCTCCCCCTCTTTTTTATCCAGTTAGAATAATATTAAGTAATTTCATCTTGGGTTAAAGGAAAGCAGTGAAATTCAAACTACTCATTATAAACCTGCAAAGGGTTTTGCTAGCTGTGGAGGGGCCCAACAGCAAAGGAAGAGACCAGCGTAAAGAATTTTACAAACACAAAGCAAATGGGAAAGCAACATGTCTCATTTTGATCTTGAATTTGAGCACTTGGCCCTTTCAAGTTGATTACATGCTTTAAAAAATTGCATTAAGGAAAGCAAGGAAGATGCAGAAAACAAACTTTGGAATGAAAGAATTTGTATGAACTGAGAATCAAGCTCTGATTTGGAGGGCAACTTCCTAAAAGATTTTGAAGTGTTGGCCTAAACACTTGAATGTGGACAGCCAGCCAGGGCAGCCTTTATTATTTCAGGCAATTACCATCCCCTTGATGCATATGTGATGCTAATGACAAGTCAGAATCAAAGGTGAACAAAAATGAAAGCACTGTCTATTCCCCAAAACAAGTTATTATTACAATTGTCTTCGCGCTAGGAGGAGGCCAAAGACTCACCATTTGTTCAGGTCCAGAAGATATTCTGATGAGAAATGAAGATGCCAGCAAGAACCCAGGTGGCTGAGCTCATCAAGCAGCAGGGTTGAGCAGGGGCTCACAATCTGACATCCCTACCCAAGGGAGGCCCCTGTTCTCCTGCATCTGTGGAATAAATGGAAACCACACAGTGACTCTAACTACAGTTCACTGTAGGTAATTTTCTACCTAGGTATATTTTAAAACTGTTTTCTACCCAAAGTGCTTATTCGACTGTCTTAATGTGGGCTTAAAAATCAGGCTATTCTAAGAAGCTATGTTGTAACAGGGAAGACAAAGCATTAGCAGGAATAAGAATGATGTGAAGTTAGGTGCCAAAGTTTAGAGGGAAGAGCCCCAGACACAGAACATGGGTGTTATTTCATTATATCATTCACAACCTAGTTTAGCTCTGTGACCTTGAGCAGAGTCCTTAAAATTTCTGGTCTAGAGTTTCTTCATCTTTAAGTGACAGAGTTTAATAATATTACCTCTCAGGCTACTTCCAAATTATATTATAAGAATCTATGATTTTTAGGAATTTTAGGAACCCAAAATTGTATGCTTATTATGGTGTTAAATATTGGGGAGGAAAGTGAAATATAAAATAAATCCTGGTCTTAGAATAGAAAAAAGTGCTAGTCTTGAAGTAACATTTGACTTCTCTAAACTTCAATTTACATTTCTGAAATATGGGTATAACAATAATGTATTGTGCAGGGTTGAGTGGATTAAATAATGTATACCCAAACTATTGCTATAAATTTTAACCTAGTAAGTCATGCTTGATTTCCTTGAGAACTTACAGTACTTAGGGTGAGTGGGAAAAGCTAAGGTTGACATAGAGAACTATGATTCTCATGCTTTAATGTACATAAAAAATTGCCTGAAGGTCTTGTTTAGAATGCCAGTTATGGAGTGGAATACAAGATGCTGTATTTCTAACACACTCCCAGACCAAATTTTGAGAAGAAAGGCTACAGCATAAACTTGTTTAAAACAAAACACTATATAATAAAGTATGTTTATGATACATACCATGAGTAAAACCCTCTACTCCTTTCCACATACCTAACTCCTATTCCTCTTCAAGACCAGTCCCAGCAATATGGTTAATAAATGCAGCTCAGACTACCATAGCCCTCAGTGAGCTCGGTCTTCTTAACATCTGTTAAGTCTTACTGACAGCAACTGCTCTGATGGCCCTAAAATGTGGGTATGCTGGCCAACTACACCAAACCTTAAAGTGAGCACTTGAAACGCAGATTCCTGGATTCTACTCTTAGAGGCTCCAAGCAATTAGCTCAAGGAGGTAGGGAAGGACTCTGGATTTCAATAACTTTCTCAGGGGATTGGGACATTGAATAGGTTTGGCACCAAGCACTGAAGAGGTGGTTCTCAGCCCTGACTACATGCTAGAATCAACTGCAGTTTAAAACATGTGGAGGCTCAGGTCCCGGGCCAGCTAATTACATAAAGTAAGTTAGAGCACCCTAAGTGGTTCCAATGTGAACCACATTTGAGAACCATAGCAAGGTACTGGAGTACAGGTGGAGGGAGGGCCCACATTGGCCTGGTTTACCACTGTATCTCCAATGCCTGACACAGAACCTAGCATTCAACAAAGATTTGTTTAATGAAGAAATACTCCTAATAAATAAAAGAATAAAAAGTGAACTAAAGTAATAAAATTCAGATTGACAATTATCTCCTTAAACTCTTGCTGCTGCCCAGCAAGACTATAGGCACTAGAGCATCAGGTGAAGGGTAAGCTCTGGAGCAGATTGTCTGGGTTGGAATCCTGAGTCTGTCATGCAACCTTCAGTAAGTGTCACGACCTCTGTCCCTTGGCTTCTTTTTGTGAAATAGGGAGGATAACAATAGTACCTGCTTCTTGGAGTTTTGTGAGAATTAAATGAGTTAGGACTTGGAAAGCATGTAGAGAACTGCCCAGCACATAGTAACCGACCACCTAATAATCGCTAGCTATTTTAATTTTCCATCACTGAGCAAGTAGTGGTTTGTAGAATTCTGAAAATGGACAGATAATTGGCAATCATCATTCAACCAACAGATGTTTCTGAAAGAGCATTTATACTGTAGGCACAAAGCATTTGTTACTGTAGATATGTAGCAGTAAAAGGATGGAAACAGAACTGCTCTTATGTTACTTAAAATATAGTGGGTCAGATGCACACTGGACAAGTTCTTTTATAAGTGGTAAATAGAAAGTTATTTTAAGAGCACTGACCATATAGGCAAAAAGGATCATAAAGACATAGAAGGGTAGTAAGGTAACTACACTAAGTCATCACTTTGCATCTTCAACAGGTTTTTGGAAACTGTGACTTTAAGCAAATCTGTGTATAGGGGTGGACCAAGATGGCTTTATAGTTGTAATATAAGTAAGTAATACAATAATTAATAATAATACAATAATAAACTGTGAAAAAAACAATTCTCAGCAAAAAAAAAAAGAGAGAAAGAATAAATTCTGCTTTACATACTCACAACTGTAAACCCACTTTTGCTCACCCCTGTATAGTGAAAGCCAATTATACCCTAGGGTAACTGGTATAGACAAGAGTTAAGTTCCAATGGCATATTTATTCTTGGTCACAAAAACATCACCAAATTTCTAAATAGAAGTTCCACTTTTAATATTAAACACTGAAATAAAAGTGAACTACACATATATTTAAGAAAGACTAATAAAAACAAGATCATTATTTTCCAATCTTTTCATTCCAGATCAGGGTCCCAGGTGGCCAGCGTTGGTCCCTGAAGCACAGGGTGGGAGGCAAGAAAACACGCTGGCCTGAATGCCCTTCCATCTCAGGGACACTCACCCCCACACCCACTTCCACTCAGGCTGGGACAATGCAGACACACCCATTCACCTCACATGCACATCTCTGGGACCTGGGAGGAAACCAGGGGACCCAGAGTAAACCCATGCAGATGTGGGGAGAACAGGCGAACTTCACACAGACAGTGGCCCTGGCTGGGGATTAATTAGTTTTTTCTTATCAGTGTTACAGTAAAACAATGTTGAATGAAACAACATTATTTGAGTACAACAATGTACAACAGGGGCAATCGACCTAATATTAAATGTCAGGGAAGGCTTCCTGGAGAAGGATGTTCCAGTTGATTTTGGCTGAGCAAAGGGAGGAGAGAAGTTGAAATGCATTCTAGGCAAAGGGAAGAGCACTAGGTAGCACAGAAGAGCACTGCATGCTTGAGGCACTGAAAGAAGGCAGGGGTGGCTGGGACATATAATCAGGCAAGGCTTTGGGACATATGGGAGCTTTGATTGGGTTTTGAGGGATGTATACTATTAGGAAGGCAATAAAGAAAACAGAGGGAGTAAAAATGAAAAGGTGAGGATGAACATGGCATTCATTCATTCACTCATTCATTCAGCTTCTAAAATGTGCTCAATACTAAAGATAAGCATTAAGAAAAAAGAGAAAATGTCTCTGCCCCACAGAGTGTACATTCTAAATAGGGAGGAAGACAAAAAGGAAGTAAACCAAGCAATTGTATAAGATAATGAGAGATTATTGAGTACCTCAAAGAAAGTAAACAAGATGATATGATGAGTAATTGTAGGAGACCATTCTGCATGGCGTGGGCCCAGCTCCCACTCAGAGATGCACAGGACCCACGCCCATGGATAGGTTCTCCCGCGGGAAATCAGGCCTATAATGTGCATAGGCTGCTTTGAGTCTTGCTCTTGCTAAAAAACTCCCTCACCCGGAATTGAGGACATTTACTGCAAAGTAACTTCCTAAAATCCATGCTAAACCTTCCAAGGATGAGTGTAACTGGTTCAACCACTTTTGCCTTTTCATTTGCAAAAATCCCTCTTCTATGATGTGATTAGCAACATTGGCTCCTTTGTTTTCTGTAAAAGATAACCACCTAAAGCGAACCTGGGTATAGTAAATGAGGACCATCATGTAATGTGTGTAGAGATAGAAATAAAGGCTGGTCATGGTGGAGGCCATGGCTTTTGCTCCCCTTGAGAGAAAAGCCATGCTGTCTCTTTTCCTCCACTGGACTCAGTTGTCTGTGTGAATGTCTCATTTCATCCATAATGACTTGGACACTGAGGGCCGGTGTCTGCATCAAGTAATAACGGGACCATTTGTTGGCCTGATGGGGATATGTCTGAAAGGATAAAAGAGGACCAATTGATCACCATGGAATGTGGCTCATGGGGCCCAACATACCAAACTATAGCCACCCTACAGGCCAGGAAAACAACTTTAACGTTTTTAAGAAAATAAGGTGGTTGCTTTATAGATTTCTACACTTCCTGCCCTCTTTTTCTCTGTGATGTCTTCCCCTTTTCTATTAATGCTCCTTCATTCACATCTCCTTTATTTCCTTCTTTTTCAAAAATAAATTTGAAAGGGAATGGAGTATCATATAGAAATCAATGGTATGCCCCAGATCTGAAATCAGAAAGAAATAATTTCAAAGTATAAGCTTTAATCTGTATTATCTGTAATACCAGAAGATTCAGTTTCCTTATCTGTAAAATGGGGTAATAATATCCATTCTAGTCAGAGATGTCCAAAGAAAAAGAACCAATAGGATATTTATATATGGTACATGTGTGTATATGAGGTATATAAAACATATGTGTATGCTACAGGCACAGATGTATATATACACATCATGTTTACATATTATACATATCATATTATGTAATATGCATCTATAATATATATGATGCGTGTACACATATGTATATATACATATACCACAGATACATAATCTTATTATTAGACATACTACATATTATCATATATAATCCTATTTAGAGAATAAGAAAAACTCATGTGAAGGAATTGGCTTACATGACTGTGGGAGCTGCCAAGTCTGAAATCCACAGGGCAAGCAGGTTGGAGACCCAGGAAAGTTGATGTTGCAGTTCAAGTCTGAAAGCCCTTGGAAGCAAAATTTCTTCTTTTTGAGAACCTCAGTCTTCTCCTCTCAAGTTCCCTATCCACATGATGGAGTATAACCTAATTTATTCAAAATCTACTGAGTTAATTCTTTCAATCCATGAACATGGTACATGCTTCCATGTGTTTTCATTTTCCTTAATTTCTTTCTACAGTGTTGTGTAGCTTTCTGAGTACAGGTCTTTTACCTCCTTGGTTAGGTTTATTCCCAGGTACTTTATTTTTCTTGTTGCTATATCAAGTGGTATTTTTTTCCTGATTTCTGTTTCTGATATTTCATTGTTGGTGTACAAAAATGACTTTGGTGTCTGAATGTTGACTTTGTATCTGGTTGTTTTGCCAAATTCACTTACTAGGTCAAGTAGTTAAAAATGTTCATACTACCTGAAGATAGATTCAACACAATCCCTATTAAAATACTTATGACATATTTCACAGATATAGAACAAACATTTCAAAAATTTATATGGAACTAGAAATGAGCCTGAATAGCCGCAGCAATTTTGAGAAAGAAGAACAAAGCAGGAGGGACACAATATCTGATATCAAACTGTATTACAAGGCCACTGTAATCAAAACAGTCTGGTACTGGCATAAGAACACACACATAGATCAATGGAACAGAATAGAGAGCCCAGAAATAAACCCAAGTCTCTATGGTCAATTAATATTCATTTGACAAAGGGGACAGAAGCATAAAATGGAGTAAAAATAACTTCTTCAGCAAATGGTGTTGGGACATCTGGACAGATACAGGCAAAAAAAATGAAACTCAACCACCAGCTTACACCTTACACAAAAATAAGCTCAAGATGGATAAAAGACTTAAATATAAGTTGTGACACCATAAAAGTCCTAGAGGAAAACATAGACAGGAAAATCTGAGATATT
>CM052543.1:52125327-52159697 GCA_028533065.1 Trachops cirrhosus | reverse complement strand
ACATATTTGCCAATGATACCTCGAACAAGAGTTTGATCTCCAAATATATGAAGAACTCACATAAATTCACTCCAGGAAGACAAACAATCCAATTAAAAAATGGGCAAAAGATCTGAACAGACACTTCTCCAAGGAGGACATACAGAGGGCCCAGAGACATATGAAAGGATGCTCCACATCAATAGCCATCAGAGAGATGCAAATTAAAACCACAAGGAGATACCACTTCACACCAGTCAGAATGGCCATCATAAACAAATCAACAAACAACAAGTGCTGGTGAGGTTGTGGAGAAAAAGGAACCCTAGTGCACTGTTGGTGGGAACACAGACTGGTGCAGCCCCTGTGCAAAACAGTATGGGACTTCCTCAGAAAACTAAAAATGGAACTGCCTTTTGACCCAGCAATTCCACTGCTGGGATTATACCCTAAGAATTCTGAAACACCAGTTCAGAAGAACCTATGTACCTCAATGTTCATAGCAGCACAATTTACAATAGCCAAGTGCTGAAGCAACCTAAGTGCCCATAAGTAAATGAGTGGATCAAAAAACTAGTACATTTATACAATGGAATACTATGCAGCAGAAAGAAAGAAGGAGCTCCTACCCTTTGTGACAGCATGGATGGATCTGGAGAGCATTATGCTAAGTGAAATAAGCCAGGCAGTGAAAGACAAATACCCTATGATCTTACCTATAAGTGGAACCTAATCAAGAAAACAAACAAGTGAGGAAAACATAACCAGAGACATTGAAATAAAGAACAAACTGACAGTAACCAGTAACCAGAGGGGAAGTGAGAGGGGATAATAGGGGAAAAGGGGGAAAGAATTGTCAAGGAACACATATAAAGAACACATGGACAACGCCAAATGGGGGTAGGATGGAGGATGGGAGTTGGGGATGGCTGGGGTGGGGGAAAGTGGTGGGGGGAAATTGAGACAACTGTACTTGAACAACAATAAGATAAAAAACAAAAAATAAATCTACTGAGTTAAATGTTAATCACATCTAAAAAACACCAGCAACATCTAGATTGGTTTTTGGTCTAACATCTGGGCCTCATAGACTAACTGCATTGACATATAAAATTGACCATCACACTATCCTTTTATGTACACTAAAGATGTTATTTGGATCACATTAGTTAATGTACATGAATCTCAATAATTTGGGCATGCTACTCTGTGTCTCCAAACCTCAGTTTCCTCATCTGTAAAATGTAGGTATGAGGTAATCCAAATAAAAAACTAAGCCCAGTGCCTACCACATAGTAAATTCTCAAGTAATATTTCTTTTTATAAGTATTATTATGCTATTAGTAATGACTTTATAATCAGCTACTACATTGAGTTAAAACGCCAAGGGAAACTATTTTGCTATATCCTGCTAATTGCTATTTATAATAATTAAAACTGCTTCTTTCAGTTTCACAAACTAACCTGTTTCCTTATAATGAATGTGATCTTTTTGCTGGCTAAACTAAGCTACAAGCTTAGATCTCACCAATCTCTTCTCCAAAGCTCAAATTAATCTTTCTAAACTCTGAATCTGATTTATATAGTCATTCTACAAATATTTACTGAGCAAAGCCTTTGTGACAGACACTTAGTAGATGGGGTCTGCTAACATGCAAAGAATTCAGTCAGCTGGGGAGATAAGATTGCACACTGTTACAGTGAGTTTTTATTGAAGTAACAAGGACTTTGCATTGATTATGACATTTAATCGTCACTCTGACTTTGTGATGTGCAAATGAGCCTACAGAATGAGCCAAGTTTTAACCTACAGATTAGAACTTGGTATTCAGAGAAATTAAGTGGTTTGCCCATGGAAACTCAGGAAATAAATGCTGGAAAGAAGGAAATAAATTTGGGAATGGGGATTTGAACCTGTCTGACTTAACCCCTATATGCTCTTCTGCCTTTTACTTACAAACAAGGGATATTCAGCAAGATAATTTCTGAAAATGAAGTGTGTAGAACATTCAGTGAGGGCACAGGAAAAGGCACCCCTAACTCCTTCCTAAGTGAGTCTGAGCCAGCGTGGCATGGCTCAGTTTGAAAGCACCATGCTGACCCTCTGTTTGAAAGCACCATGGCTGCTGGAGGAAAGAAGTCCAGAATATCAGCATGGCACAGGAGGTACTTCCTGAAAGCCCTTGTGTGCTCCTTATCTGCTGACCTCTGAGTACCTTCCCATGGTTACCATTTCCCTCTTCGACTAAATTCTACCTATACTTCAGGATTCAATTTAGATGTGAATCCTTCCCTGGCACCTTCTGCCCTATATTTTGAGTCAGCTGCTCTATTTTCATGTGTCTGTCATAGCACTTAGCACACCGTTTTTCATTTTGTTTGATTGGCAGGCTTCCTTACTAATGTAAATCCTGGGGGTGAGACTGTGACCTTAATTTCCATATCCCATCACTTAGCACAAAAGATGACCCAGAATATTTGATATAATTGCAAGATGAACAGATTTGCACAGATCTGTTTATGTTCATGCAATAAAATGTATATGTGGAGGCACTTAATCCTCTTCAAATTACACCTATTCATCCCTCCTCACATCCACAGTGACCATGAGACCCCCAACCCCACCCAAGCTTCTGGAATCACAACTCTTAATAGTTATATCTCTATTTGGTGCTAACAGTTAGTAACATTTTTCTTCTATTTATTACAACTATGTAATAGTCAACAAGGTGTTCAATGTTCAAAATATATTTAATATTTGTTGAATTGAAATTAATTGATACAGGCATCATATAGTGTAACAGATTCAGTAGGTAGTTGCTATAGAAAAGTCAGGGATGTCTTGTTTACCCTAGCAAGAGGAGGGAGCATTTGGATGTGTTAAAGCTGCTCTGTATCCTGACTGAAATAATGATTTCATGAATGTATACTTATATTAAAATTCATAGAATTGTATACATCAAAAGCCATTATTACTGTAGTCTAATAGAAATAGAAAAAAAAGGATGCAGAAAGTATTTGCAGTGAGAGTCTGAATAGACAAACAGACAATGGTCAGAGTCATATATGACAATGACACTCTGACCTGTAATCCTGGCAGCAACCAGCCCAGAAAGCCAAACCACAACCTCTGTAAGCAATTGGCTCAGAATGGTTGCAGCTTGGTTAATGACTGCCAGTCTCCCTACCTTTTGTCCTCACTTCCTACCCAGGACCAACCAGAACAGGTCAAACTAATCACATAGGATGCCCTGCTTCTACTTGGCCCAGACTCTAGACCAATAGCCTCCAATCAGGACACACCTGGAGCCTTCTCTTTTCCCAGCTGTAAAGCTTTCCCGCTCCCCTCCTGCTTTTGAGTCTGTCAAACGTAATGATGGTGTGACTGATTCTTTTGCTACAGAATGTTCTTAATAAATAGACTTTTTTCTTATATGGTCAGTCTTCATTTTTTTCCCATGATGGTATGCTATCATTTGGATTAAAAAAGAAGACGTGTGTGTCTTCTTTTTTAAGAAGAATATAGACTATAACTAAAAGCACACACACAGAAATGGTGTTGCTTCCCAGATAGGGAATTAGTTGCCTGAGGAATAGAGCTAATAGTGAGATTAAATTTTCAGTTTGTCTTCTTTGAACCTATTGGATAGCCCCTTCTCCCAAATCAATGAACTAATTTTAAAATAAAAAGTAAAAGTGAAGCTCACTAATATAAGAAGACTTCTAGAATGTTTTAAATATTTTTTAATTTATTTTTACAGAGAGGGGAAGGGAAGGAGAATGAGAGGAAGAGAAACATGAATGTGTGGTTGCCTCTTGTGCACCCCCTACTGGGGACCTCGCCCACAATCCAGGCATGTGTTCTGACTGGGAATCAAACCTGTAGGACCCTTTGGTTCTCAGGCCAGTGTTCGAACCACTGAGCCACACAAGCTGGGGGAGAAAACTTCTGGATTATAAGGAGAATTTATTTATTATTGAAATTCACTAATGACCACAAAGAGCATTTAAAAGTAGCCAGCTTGGTAATTATTATATTTAGAATAATCAGTGATTAAGTACTCAGTAAGCCTCTCTGACCACATGAGTAAAATAGGGACAATAGCGGCTTGAGGAAGTTGCAAGGATTAATTGCTACTTCATATGTGTGGTTACTATTGTATATTAAGTGTACTGGTTGGGCAAACTAAATGCTAAAGAAAATAGACCAAGTATTTATCATAACTCAGATACAATAGATGTTTCTTTCTTGCTCATATAACAGGACAGAGAGGGTGAATGAGTGAGCACGTGGTTCCCTTCAGGGATCGACTCAGGAACCCAGACTGACAGTGGCTCTGCCCTCTTCCGTACAGGACTCCTGAGGTCTCCCCAGGCATCGTCTCTGTCCATCCCGCTCAAATGGGGAAGGATGCAGAGGAACACACAGGAGAGGTTTCTGTGGGCTGTTCCTCGAAGTGGGGCTTGTCACTTTCATACACACTTAGGATTGCCAGATTTAGCAAGTAAAAGTACAGGACAGACATCCTATATTTTATCCAGTTAAATTTAAATTCCAGACAAACAACACATTTTTTTTAGTGTAATTAGTATGTCTCATGCACTACTGGGGACGTATTCATTCTTAAAAATTAAGCTATTTATCTAAAATTCAAATTTAACTGGGCATCCTGCATTTTGTCTAGTAATCCTAGTGCCACATTCTATTGATTAGATCTCAATCACAGGCCCACATATAGCTACAAAGGTGGCTGGGAAATGTAGCTTAGCTGCTTCCCAAGAAGAAAGTGTGGATTTTGGTAAGCTCCTAGTAGTCAATGCTATGGTAGGAAGTGACAAATATTTAGTTTTCTTCCTTTTCTCTACACAACAGATGTTACAAGATCTACAGAAATAAAAGAAAATCATGGTTCTTGAGCTTTGGCATGTGTTCGAATCTTCTGGAATGCTAGTTTAAAAAATCAAATATTTTGCTACAGCCTCAGCCATTCCCAATCCATTCAAATCTGGGGACTTAGAATCTTCCATTTTTAATCTATGCCCCAGGTGGCTCTACTGCAGGCTATGGGAAGAACGCACTTCGAGCTCTTGGAAGCTAAGATGTATGTACAGGAAAAAATTAGAGACCTCATGGCAATTTGAAATGAAGTCATCTGCTGTAGAGCACAAGCCTTAGGCTTTGCATCACAATAGAGACAGGTGTAGCTTGCAACCCAGTGCCAGAGGCTGACCCGGAACACTGGTCTTAAACTTTGGGTAGAGTGCACAACTCAAACGCCTGCCAAAACAGCCTCTGCAAAAGTTCTGCTGCTTGGAACAAGTCCTCGGTAAACTACAAATATAAAATAGCAAAAGGACAATGACACAGTGCTGGAGTCTTTCATCAAAGTCAGCCAGTCCTGGCACAGCCTCCTCTTGGTGCCGCGTGTCCAACCTCTGGGGCAAGTGTGCATCCAAGTGGGCTCCAATAAGCTGCCTCCTTGGAGTGATTTGACTTGCTGTGTGTGAAGCTGAATGCTGTCTCAGATGGTTTAAAAAAATCAAGAAACCTTTTTTAACAAATTCTCTTGTAATGGTTGAAATCCCAGCATTCATTTGTATTCATTTTGGAAGCTGGCACCCATAGCTCATCGTACTTGCAATAAAATTGACAATCTGCTACCGCAGAACTCATGCAGGTCTTATTAACTTTAACTGAATTGATCTCAACTAGATCACTGTCAGGGATGATGTGGTAACAATTGATTTTTTTCAGTTCTGAAAGAATTATCTCTTTACTTATTTCCGTTTCTCCACAGTCTTTTCCCCCCCTTTTGTGTGAAGGTTTATGGTAACCTTTCTTTCTTCTTGCTTTCCTCAATTTGTAAATAGTATGTTTTAAAGCAAAATATTTAGGGAGAAAAAGCTGTGTAACTTAGTAGCTTCAAAGCAACTCATCCAAGCCCATAAATCTAGCAGCTGGAGAGGTTTAAACAGGCTTCGAGAAAGAAGGACACACTCTTGGCACAATGCATTTCAATCACGTGTCCTCCCAAAGGGTGTGTGTTGAGGCTCTAACCCTCAATGTGACTTTATTTGAAGACAGGGCCTTTAAGAAGGCAATTAAGGTTAAATGAGGTCATAGGATGGAGCTGGTGTCCTTGTAAGAAGAAATACCAAGGGTGCACACACAGAAAAGGCCATGTGAGGGTGCAGTGAGAAGGTGGCCATCTGCAAACAGAGAGAGGCTCAAGAGAAATGGAACCTGCCAACACCTTGATCTTGTACTTCCGGCCTCTAGGACTGTGAGAAAATGAATTTCTAAATACCACAGCCATCCAGTCTGTGGTATTTTGTTATGACAGCCTGGGGTGACTAATGCACCCACCTCCCCAATGTAGTACTGTGCAATGGTGTTTTCTAATGATCTTAGAAAGTACTGTTACAGGGAGCAGCCAAGGGAGTCCCCAAATAGGGATTTGTAATGGGGTCCAGAACTTGGGGTGTCCAGGAAATACTAAAAATATAGGATGTCCTCACCCCTACAAGTCTGAACTGGGGGGATGGGATACATGGAGCAGGGCCATTGAGAGCTGTTTTGCATAGCGACAGTTTTGCAGCTAACCTCTGGCATGGTCACTTAACGTATCTATAACTTTTAACTGATTTCACGGATATGGTAAATAGCTGTGGCCCTGCTTTGAGCCAGGGAGGTAGCAGTGACTTGAACCATAAGGGAACTGGGAGGCAACTTCCTCTGGTTATAGCACCTGCATGAGACAGAAAAGAAAGAAGGTTGGGGCCCACATGACTTTGGAGAGAGTGGGGACCACGTGGCTTTGGGATGCTCCCTTTTGCCACATGACTTAGGAAGAAGGAGAGACCTTGCTGGGAAGAAAAGGGGTGACATAACTCTTGCTGGTGGGCCATGAGAAGGTGCCACATGATTTTGGATTAACTTGAGATCCCGGAGGCAACATAGCTGATGATGCTGGGAACTAAGGGGCTACCTGAGCCACGGATGTCTACTTCTTTCTTTTTAATATATTTTATTGATTATGCTATTACAGTTGTCCTATTTCCCCCCTTCAGTCCCTTCTGCCCTGCACAACCCCTCTCACCCATATTCCCCCACTTTAGTTCATGTCCATGGGTTGTACATACAAGTTCTTTCACTTCCACATTTCATATACTATTCTTACTCTTCCCCTTTCTATTTTCTACCTACCATCTATGCTACTTATTCTCTGTAGCTTTTCCTCCTCTCTCCCTCTCCCACTCCCCTGTTGAAAACCCTCCATGTGATCTCCATTTCTGTGGTTCTGTTCCATTAACTTCTACTTCTTTTCCTGAGATACAGTGCCCTGGACCAGGCAGAGGGAAAAGGAAGGACTGTGAATGTTTGTGGGTATTCTAAAGGACTTTAGTATTTTAATGAAGACATTAAGTCATTACTCTAAGTCTATATAACTTTTTGAATAAATAATTCCTTTCCTTCTCACCAATCTCTGGCATTAAGAGACATCTTCTCCTAGCAGCAGGCAAGGTGAACCT
Organism: Trachops cirrhosus; assembly: GCA_028533065.1. NCBI lineage: Eukaryota > Metazoa > Chordata > Mammalia > Chiroptera > Phyllostomidae > Trachops > Trachops cirrhosus. The sequence continues at coordinate 52,152,185 of CM052543.1, read as the reverse complement.
AGTACTGGGTGGGCGAAACCCCCAGAGCATAAGGGGGAGTCCATTCGGTAGTAGCATATCGTTCACCACCCCCCCACTACGTCTGTTCTGTAACAGTACTGTATCTCTTCTATGAGCATCAAGGTGAATCAAGGCACCAAGATGCACACTCCAGGCATGCACACCCTGTTCCTGATACCTAGGATGTGCACCTGCCTTCCCCCGGGCTCGCCTATATCAAAGCCAGTGCAGAAACACAGGCCTCCAGGGAAGGATAGATTACAGGCACTGTGACCTTGGGTGGTGAAGCTCTACAGACTTTCGAGTTATTATCTGGACAGTAGGGAGAATAACACCTGTTTCTGAGAGTTGTTATAATGATCTAATGGAATAATATATTAAAGTATTTTGTACAATGTACAGTACAAAACAGACTAACAACTGATAACACGCACAGCAAGGCTCTGATAATAGAGAGTTCTAAAACTCAGTCTTTTTATTTGTTACCTGAAACAAATACTTCAGCAATTTATATTTTAAACTGGTGACCATCTGCCAGAAGGAAAAAAAAAGTTCTTCTACTGGCTAGAAGTTTTATTTATTTTAGGAAAACCAGAAAGACAATGACTGTGCCAGCAAGGTATGTAAGTTAAAGAGTGCCTCCTAAAGTTGTAGTGTAAACTAGGACCTATTGTTACCGAATAAACCTGTGTCAGGGGAGGGCCCAGATACTGTTATGGAAACCAGGTCCCTTCTCCGGGGCCTTTCTGCCACTAGGTGTTAGGAACTGTGGCTCTCAATGCCAGAATTTGGTGAAAAGGAAAGGAACTATTTATTCAAAAGTTATACATGTTCAGGGTAATGGCAGAATGTCACCATTAAAAATCTCAAAGTCCCTTTAAAACACCCACAAACACAAACAGTCCTGCCTTCCCCGCTTTGCCCAGTCATGCCAGTCTCAGAACATGCCAATCAGAAGTACTGTCCTCCAGAAGAAAAAGAGCTTAAATCCGCAGCTCATTTCTCCTGGTTCCTCTCAGTAATCTGTGCTGGGCTGGGCAGGTCTCCTGCGGTCCCCAGCACCATCAGCTGTGTTGCAGCTGCGACCTCCAGTTCCTAAACCAAAACCACGCAGCACCTTCTCATGGCCCACCAGCAAGAGTCCTTTCACCCCTTTCCTTCTCACATGGTCTCTCATTGTCCTCTCTGTCTCTCATGGTGGCCTGCCTTTAGTTTTAAATCCCAGCCTGGAACCTCGATGTAACCCCATTTCCAACACCTCCCCACTACACCTGCCAGCACTCCCACAGTTTTCAGCCTTTCTGGGTTTCCATAGTAAGTCGAGGCTGGCGTGACACCGTGGTGTGGAGCAAACCATCTCCAAGCTCTCACGGAGGCTCTGTAACCTGGGGAGGCTGCCTCCCATTTACATCAGGGGTCAAAGTTATGCATAGCTTCTGGCTCCATTTAAGTTGGAAAACTAGTCTGCTGTTATTCACATACACAATAACCATTTTTACATACCAGGTATGAAGCTGGCCTGTTATTATTGACATGCAAAATAACTCTTAACGACCCTGTTCCATGTCTCCCGTCCCCCAAACCAGACTTGTGTGGGGGAGGATATCCTATATTCTGGGATACCCCAAGTTCTGGAGTCCATTACAGATCTTCTTGGGGGGGCTCTGGCTGTACCCCATTACACTATTTAAATAATTCCAGGTGTGAAGAAAAGTCAGGAAGGCTGGGTCCGTGAAGCAGGGCTCTGGGCTCAGGAAGGCCTGAGTCTGACTGCCTGTTTTATCTTTTTGTTACAAACTGTGTATTGTAGGCAAGTTATTCTACCTAAGCCTCATAGGTTTGCTGAAGGTTAAATAAAACAATGTTTGTGTATATGAATTACTTTAGCAGGTTTTTTAAAAACAAGAAATGTGCATTGCTACTTTTTGTCTTCCAATAGAATTATTGGTTCCACCAATAATTCCTTATGTGACCTGAACTCAATCCAGTCTATAGGACTTACTCTGTTCTGCTAGGAATCCCTTCTCTTCTAACAGGCTCTGATTTTTTTTTAATTTTAATTGTTGTTCAAGTACAGTTTCCTGCCTTTTACCTCCATCCCAGCCCTCCCATTTCCACCCCTCCTTGTTTTTGTCCACGTGTCCTTTATACTTGTTCCTGCAAATCCTTCCCCTTTTCCCCTTAACTTCTCTCGTCTCTCCCCTCTGGTCACTATCAGCCTGTTCTCAATTTCAGTGTCTTCGATTATATTTTGCTTGTCTGTTTGTTTTGTTGATTAGGTTCCTAACAGGCTCTGATTTTAAAATAATGACCACTGTGGCCCTATAACAGGCTGATAAACAATTCAGACTTCTTATTTAACTGAAATGAAACTTAGAAGTCAGGACTTCACAAAAAAACAGTGAGTTTATTTGAAAATGACTCTCCATAAAAATATTACAGAGGACCATAAATGGAAAACCATGTCTCACGAGTCTTTTTCCTCCAGACCAATTGGTCACTCAGAAAATGGTCATATGCACATACTATGTGCAGAGCACAGTTCTAGAAGCGAGGAATGCCACCAGGGCAAGTGCACGAATGGTAGAACTGTAGTTTAGAGCATTCTACACGGCACTGCTACCCAGGGCAGAGGACTTGAGGTTAGACCTGGTGAGAGCAGCGTAAGCACTGAGAGGTTAAAGATGCATGTCCAGGTGGCGGTCTCTACTGTTTATGGAGGTGGAACAATTCCACAGGAGCAAAGCTCTGCTGGTGGTCAGAGCCAGCGCCACCTCAGCCCCTATCTTGGTCCTCCTGAAAGGGAGCTGAGACACCACTCCCCGCACCCCTACCACACAGCCCTGAGCCAAGCACGCTGACAACGTTTACCCAGACTGCCTTACTTAACTTCCAACATTACTCTCTGTTTCTGAAGCCACAACCAGGTCAGGAGATCAAGCTATGAAATCAACCCCTCTAATGTGTGGGGTTTTTTTTTATCTTTTTTCTCATCTGTAAAATGAGACTAACTTCATGGGGTTTTTCTAGAAATAAAATTAAATAATATATATTGAAATGTGTATAGAAGCTGCACAAAAGCAACTTTCATCACGGCTGCCATCATTTTTCTCAAAGGGATTTGCCGTGTGAAACAACCCACTCAGCCTGCTTTTGCAGCAGATGGCTGCCAGAAATATCAATAGCAGCAATTTTTCCAGTCATTCTTCAAATTCTGCTTAGTGTTCATTATCACCTTTATTGACTTAGCCCAGCTGCAGGCATCAGCCCAGCTCCATCATTCTGTCACTGGGATTGTGCTTTCAGAAGGAGGAAGGATGCCCGGGTAGGAAAGCAGGTGCAATACGATAGCTAGCACAGCCTGCAGACTGGGAAACCTGTTTCCCACTTGTCCTCTCTCCTGGCGGGGCCCCCACGGAGGATGCGCAGCACTGGTGCCATCTGATCCTGGGATCAGGAAAGCCGCAGCTCTGGGGTCTGTGTTTAGACTCAGGAGAAGAAAGTTTCAGCAGGGCCGGTCATCACTTCGGTATGAGCACTCCTACAGAGCTGGAGATTAAGAAGCAGTGTGAGGTCGTGGGAATAACAAAGAATGCTCTTCATTGATTAGGGATGCACTAGGTGCCAGGCTCTCTGTAGATACCATATAAATTGCCTAGATTCAAATGCCGGCTTTGCCTGTTCCTGGCTTGTGGCCTTGAGAATGTTACTTAGCCACTTTGTGCCGCAATTTCTTCATTGTGATATGTTGTTTTTATGAGCATTGTTTTAGGACTTATATAAATATAACATTATAAAAGGCATATAAATGTATATATAAAATATAAGTAAATATGTAAAACATGTACTAGATAATATATAAATATATATAAATATATAAAACTTAGAAAAATGACTGGGAAAATGGAATACTACTTGGCCATATAAAAGGAAATTTTACCTTTTGCTGCAGCATGGATGAAACTGAAGAGCATTAAGCTAAGTGAAATAAGCCAGTCAGAGAAAGATAAGTACTATATGATTTCACTCATATGTGGAATCTAATGAACAAAATAAACTAACAAACAAAATAGAAACAAACTCATAAAGAATAGAATGACAGCTGTCAAAGGTGGGGTGTTGGAGGGCTGGGTGAAACAGTGAAGGGATTAAGCAGAAAAAAAAAGAAGAAGAAAAAAAGAAAACTCATAGACACAGACAACAGCATGGTGATTACCAGAGGGGAGGGAGTGTTGGGGGGCAGTGAAAAGGGTATGGGGGGAGATAAATGATGATGGGAGGAGACTTGACTTTGGGTGGTGAACTCACAATACAATATACAGATGATGTATTATAGAATTATATGCCTGAAACCTATATAATGTTATTAACCAAGGTCATCTCACTAAATTCAATTAAAAAATGCCTGAAACATGTACCATATTGGGTATTATTATTAATTATTATTGTCATTCTAGTCATTATCATTATAAATCATTATCATCAGTATCATTATTATTATAAATCTCCTGTATTTGTTTCCTATTGCTGCTATAATAAATTACCACAGAGTTAGTGGCTTACAATATTATCTTACAGTTCTGGAAGTCAGAAGTCCCAAAGTCAAGGTGTCAGCAGAATTGTGTTCCTTCTGGAGGACCCAGGGGAAAGTTTATTTTCTTGCCTTTTTCAGATTCTACAGGTCACCCGCATTCCTGCGCTCACAGCCCCTCCCCTACCTCACTCCGACTTCTGCTGTCTTCATCACATCTTCCTCTCTGACCCTAACCCTCCTACTGGTCTCTCATAAGGACTCCAGTGATTTCACTGGGCCCCGGATAGTAATCCAGGATAACTTTCCCACCACAAGATCCTTAACTCGATCACATCTGCAGAGTCTTATTTGCCATGTAAAGTACCATATTTACAGAGTAGGGTATAGATACCTTTGGGGGGGGATGGAATTATTATTCTGCCTCCCACATCTCCCAAGAGTGAAATATTTGTGTGGAGATTTTACAGTTTAACTGAGCCTTGAAGGAGTTACAAAAAGCTAAAAATGTAGATGTGGATTCCAAATACAGGTTGGTCTAGTAAACCTCATATCCTTTGTACCACCTGCTCCTAGATATAGTAATGGAAGCCCTGAGTTGATTTCCCAGCTCTGTAACCAAGCTTCCCTAGAGCTCTGGGCTACTGAAAGGTGCTGAGGAAAGAGTGGCTATTAAGTGGCTTTAAACTATGTTTCACAGGTATAAGGTATCCAGGTCTGTCATGTGGGTGTCCAGGTGGGGAAACCAAGGATGAGAGAGTGAATGGCTTGCTGCCGGACACACAGTAAGTAAATGGTAAAAACCAAGATTTCACTCTGTACCTGCCTGACTCCAAGAAAATAATACCTTTATTCAGTGAAAACTACAGATTAAAGGGTGACTACAAAAGAAATGTGCTCTCCAGTTGAACACATAAGGCCTAATCTTTTAATGCTCTCATGTACATAACCTTTCAAGCACAAAACGTAAAGTGCATGTATTCAGGCTTGTACTTTATACACTGCTGCAACCTTTATACTTTCAGCATGGACACAGGTGAGGCTGAGAAGCTGGGACTGACACACGAGGACAGAAGGAAACAGAAGGAAAAGGTTATGACTCTCCAGTGAAGAAAGGGTGAGAAAAGACACACGAGAAAAGACACGCTCAGAAACTGTAACACCATAACCACCCTGTAGAAGCAGAACCCTGACTTGTTCGCCCACTTCCAACAACAAAGGACAAGTAAGCCCTTTAGGAGAGGAAGAGGAAGGCGTTTCCGGGCAATTAAATCAGGCCCTTCCCACTGTGCTTAGTGAATGGCAGACTTAAAGAACGTTTTCACTCCTGTCATCCCAGGGAATGATACAGACTGAAAATACAAATACATCTGAATCAGGGGAAGTTTAAACACATGGGTTAGGAGCAATGACTGGCTCCTGAGAGGAGTTCGGCACTGCCTTGACCCCAAGGTTGGCTTCCAAGGAGCATGGAGGGCGATGGTTTACTTCAGGGTGTCCAACCTTTGGGTGTCTCTGGGCCACACTGAAAGAAGAAGAGTTGTCTTGGGCCACACATTAAATACATTGTAACATATAATCACTGTAATCACAAAACAAATCTCTTAATGTGTTAAGTAAATTTACAATTTTGTTTTGGGCTGCATTCATAGCCATTCTGAGCCGCATGCAGCCTGTGGGTCGTGGGTTGGACACCCCTGCTAAGTCATGGATTGTGGATCAAATCTCCACTCCGCTCCTTCGTTACACTGAATAAATACTTAACCTCCCTGAGCTCAGTTCCTCATTTACAAATCAGACCCATGGTGCATGCTCCTCAGAGGCTGTTGGAGAGGTGAAACAGAAAACCACCTGTAAACCACTTGTACAGGGCTGACACACAGTATATGCTGAAATGATGATGGCTTGTTTTAACTGACAGCCTTCCCCATTGTGGAGCCTCTGGCCAATCCTGTCATTACTATTGTGAAATGTAAAGTCAGTAGAATATGATAAGGAACTTCTACATGTTATCCCAAAATGATTCAAGTCAGAGGAAACATAAAAATATACAATAATAATGATCATGAATGTTTATTAAGTATCTATGGTATTCCAGGAACTCATATATTTTATGTATGTTAATAGGTGAATCCTTATACAACCCTAAATGTAGATTTAAAATTAACACATTTTAGAGATGATGCAAGTAAGGAAGAGAGTGGTTGCCCAAGGTCACACTGCTAGGATATAAGAGATCCAGAATGCTAACTGAGGCAGTGTGGTTCCACAGCCTACACATTTTACAAGTACACTGAGGTGGCCATGTAATTTACCATCCAACCTAGAACAGACTGAGCTGGGAAAACAGGCAGAAATTTAGAACGTCCTTACGCAAGTCAGGATACATGGTCATCTTAGATCTATGGCCTCTATAATAGCTTTTTTAAAAAAATCCTCACCTGAGGACATGTTTATTGATTTTAGAGGGACAGGAGGGAAAGAGAGACAGACAGACAGACAGACATCAACGTGAGAGAAGTACATCGATTGGTTGCCTCCTATACACTCCCCAACTGGGGATCGAAACTACAACCCAGGCATGTGCCCCACGGGAAGTTAAACTTGCAAACTTTTTGGTGTACGAGATATGCTCCAACTGACTGAGCCATTTGGCGAGGGCTATAGTAGCTTTTAAGAGCGTAGGTAGATTTTAGAATGATCTTCTGCTGGTATGAGATGGGGAAATTGAGGCAAATTTCCCCAGAGCTTCCTATTGTTGGTGGAACACCAGACTCCTTAGAACGGATTTCAAGGCCCCACGTCGTCTACCCTTGTCTGTTCTGCAGCTCATGTCCACCACTGCCACACTCACACTCATCTCCTGTACTCCTGATGCACAGGTTTTCTCATGGTTCCCTGATGTCATACATTCCCCATCTCTTTTGCATGTGCCTATCAGCCTAGAGTGTTCCACTCCCCGCACCACACACACACTTTATTTTAACTTCCACTCACTGGAGAGGGAGGTAATGATTCTCTCCCCTCCGATATCTACTTACCTTAGGATACAAGGTAGGTAACTGCTGCCCACATTTATACTTTTACTCACCCCCTTTGAAGCCCCTTCCCAGAGAGGCAATAGGACTGGTCAGAACCTGAAGTCGAGTTGACCAAGTTTCTTTGGGGGGAGGGGACACCGATAATATGAGCACGTGGTCTTCCGCTCCACTCCCTGCACGTGACTGAAGCAGAAGCTGCTGTCTTCCTCTCATGCTTACTTCACTCTATCATAACAGAATCCTTCCTACTTCTGCTACCAAGCCACATTGTCTAACCACTTGGCAGGCAAGGCTTGCCTTCCAGAGGCTGTTCCTTCCTCCTCTGTGCTCGCAGTGCTAACAGCTCATATATATGTCTAACTTGGGTGGTAGAGAGGGTCCTTACCATGAACTCACCTATTACACTGGGGAAAGAGAAGGAAGCCCCACTCAGATTTCACATCACAAGCTTGATGTTCTAGCACAATGTACTGGAGAAGCCCAGCAGACTTGGTACTTCATTATCCATTTGGGCCTCTGTTTCTTGTGAGCACAGATCCCTCAGCAGAAAACTACACAGTAGGAGCCAGAGCACCAAAACCCCATCATGGGCTCTAGCACCACACATTCCTTAGAGCTCAAGTTCTAGGTCAGACTCTATTATTATGCCTGTGGCATAAGGTCCTCCTGATATTGGCATACATTCATCATATACTTTCCTTTCCTATTTGTAATTGTACATTTGCCCGGGAGATGATTTGATAAATGTCTTGTCTCCTTCATCATAGTATAGACTATGAAAGTAAGAAGTGTTGACTTTGCTCTTTCTTGCATCTTTAGTGCCTGTCTCCTGATGGGTATTCAATATATTTATGTAGAATGAATGAATGAACAAATGAGTGAATGAGTAAGTATCTTGTCAAAGGGCTAAAGTGTCATTTTCTGCTACTCTTATGCTATGATTGTAGAGCTTAGCAATATCTGAGTTGAAGTTCTCTGAAGATTTCTCTTATAGGACAGATTGCTGGCTATTAATTACCTCAGGATTCATTCAAGAAGTAAAATAATCTAACTCAAATGAACAAAAAAAAGCATCTGAGATAGTGCCAAATTGTTGAACATTTGATTGAAATACTCTATCTGTTGAAAGAAAATCAGGACAAAAGATTGACCTTTATCTCCTTGGCAATTTGTTTTGGAAAAATATCCTATCTGGTCCCTCTACATTCCATGGTGCCCTCTTGCAACGGCAGAGAACGTCTTGCACATTTCTTGTTTCCATGTATAATATTATCAGTGCTTACTATATGCCACATATGGGTCTAAGCCACTTTACATATATGAATCTTTTTTATAGCCTGTAAGGTAGGTACTACTTTACAGGGGAGGAAATAAGGCATAGCTAGTAACTAACAGCATTGGGACTGAGAGATTATGAATTTAGTCATTCCAGAGGCCCTGCTCTTCACTCCTCGCTGCACTGCCTTGTTATGCTGATTTACATAGTGGGAGGAGCAGTTTTGTTGTGAGAAGAATCCAGATAAAAGCGTAAGGTGGGGGTTGGGGGGGATGGGTCTGGAGAGAAGATTACACTAAAAGAAGAGACAAAGAGCTTTCAGAAGAGACAAAATAAAAATTGTAAAAGAATGGAAGTTACCACCTATGTGGGTTTGTTTGGGAGACATTATTCCTTGATATCGAGAGAGAGAGAGAGAGAGAGAGAGAGAGAGAGAGAGAGCAGAATTTTGGAGAACAGCTATTTCTTAGGTGGAGGATTTTAAAAGTATCAGCAATGAAGAGAATTTTAAAGGTCTTTTCCTGTGTTCTAAAAATATACTTCTCCACCACCCCAAAACTTAGAGGTGATTTTCGAGAGGCATAGGAAAGTTTTAAATTTATTTAAACCATTTTTTGTAGGATGTCTGTTCATTTAAAGTGACACTAATTAGTTGCGTTTTGGTTTCATATAAAGCATCCCATCTTATCCATAAGTGGAACTATAAGGTAGATACTATTATTTCCATATTATAGATGAAAAAATTATGAATCAGAGAAGTTAAGTAATTTGCTTAAGGTGATACAGAAAGTAAATACCAGAGCCAGGATTTGAATTTTAACTTAACTCCAAAAAGTCACACTCTTACCATGCACACTAAATCCATACTAATTGGCCTGCATCTCCTGTGATGAAACCAAAATCACACAGAGACAGGGAAAGATTTAGAACATTAGCCTCTCAACTTTAATTTGAGTAAAATTATGGCTTCCCTTTTGCATATGTGTCCTCCAAAATGTGTACTCTGTAAACCCACAGGCCATTTAACACAGAGAAAGAATGGAAATTCTGGACTGAAAGAAAATAATAATTTCTAAAATAACTTTTCTAGAATGTTATTGGTATTTCAGTTTGAATATCTCCTTTCTAAAAAATGAAGATACAGATATATGAAATAAAATGCATATGTGTGTAATTTACCATTCTTTGACCTTGTGGTGAGGTGGAAGGCCATATACCATACCGGTTAACAGCTTTGACTTTGGTGGGAGACACATTCGGATGTAAGCACCAGCCTGCCTCTCAGTAACTATGTGATTATAGATCTCTAATTCAACCAGCCTGGGTCTCAGTTACATGACTGGTAAAATAAGGGTAATTATTCCTCCTTCCTGAGGTTGTGCTGATTAAATAATATATGTAAACCACTTAGCGCAGGCCTGGCACCATAGCAAGCATAGAATAAAAGATTTCTTTTATTATTTCTCAGAAAACCATTTTTTGCCATCAGAATTAAGTGAGCTTCTCTCAATACCAGTGACAGAAAGCAATGGCCAAAATCATTGGCTCAGCGTGTAAAGGACCATGAATTATATGGATAGGAAGTCACTCATCCATCTTAATGGTATAGTTGAATGTTATTTCCCTTTTCGGGAATTTTAATCCACAATATTATTATGGGCCAAGCAATGGCATCTGTGTTCACTTCTAGTTTAAATTGCCCATGCTGGTCATAGTAAATGTCAACAGCATCCTCTTAACAGTGATTCTTGACAACAAAGTCCTCAGTGTGTTATTCAAACCATACTGACACAGGACATTATAATGAACAGTTTGTGATTCCACCAAAAATTGTAACCTCAATTTCTTTTTTGCTTTAAAGATTTTGTTTATTTATTTTGAGTGAGGGGAAGGGAGGGAGAAAGAGAGAGAGAAACATCAATGTGTGGTTGCCTCTCGAGTGACCTGTACTGGTGACCTGGCCCACAACTCAGGCATGTGCCCAGACTGGGAATCAAACCAGCAGCCCTTTGGTTCTCAGGCCAGCACTCAATCCACTGAGCTACACCAGCCAGAACTATAACATAAATTTCTTGCTGAAGAGGGAGCATTTCCATCCAGATCCCGAGGGAAGGGGAGGAGTTAGTAGCCTGGGAATGCAATTGGATTTAGCTCTGACTTCCTCCCATTAATGGCCACACAAGGTGATGCCATAGCAGTCAGGTGAATTCTGATCTGCAGACAAAGATACATATGAATTATCCTTGGGCTAGCTCCAGAAACTATAGCATATTCCAAGAATAAATATGCCAATTGAGCTGACAAGATTGTTTAATAATATAGAGCATATACATACACAATTTTTCCCATTTCTCACAGAAAACTCAATCACATAGAAGTGATGGCTTCACAGAATCTCTAATTCACTTATGGATTCAGTCACCTTTACTGAATGAATGTCTGCCAATGTGCCAGATGTTAAACATATGGAAGAAATGAAAATACAGTTTTTGCTTTGGAGTCTAGTGGGCAAGACAGCCAACCAATGAAATACCAGTGCAAGAAGACGATGAAAGTACTGGGAAAGCACCCAGACATGTTTGAGGGGGTGAGGTGGCAGGGTGCTAATGAATGGGCACTTGAAGTGGGAGAAGCATGGATTTATAGCATTCGCTGATTTCTTTGGCATAAAAACTCCCACCCAGGTCTATTTTGAGCCTTCAACAAGACATCACTGAACAGAGTCGGGGAGAGGGATGCACAGTTAGCTCTTATGAGCCAGTACACCCTGGCAGAGAAGGGCAGAGGCTCAAAAGCCCTGACGACAGCTTTCTTATGTGTTTGACCTTTCAGCTAAGAGTTTTCTAAACAGAAAGATTCTCCCAAGAAGCCCGGGAGCTCAGGACTCACAATATTCATTAAATTCCAGGCAGGGAATTTGCACTAATGGAAGCTCAGAGAGCTCTTTTGTTATTGAGGGCAGAAAGGCCTGGCTGCTGGGTTCCACCTCTGTTTACCTGAGACTGGGAAGAGTATTTAGCATTCCAGAGAGGCATGTTTGCTCAGATCACCAGCTGCATGCCCTCAGAAGGAAGATTCATTGAACCTGCTATCAGAAGAATTTCTCCTGTGGTGGTAGAATAAAATCAGCATCTCTGGTGGAATACGGTTAAATCAATAAGCAATGATGTTTTAAAACATCTCAGAAACTGCTGAGAAGCCTGACCCAAGTTTAAGGACATCACAAAAGCTAAATTTTTTATGTTTTATACAGCAAGTCAAGGATATCAGGGCAATTATTTATAAGACTTAGCTCCTTTGTACAGCGTTTCATTCCTGGGTCTAACCATCTCTAAATGAGGCAATCTTTTTGGCTTCTCCAGTAAATTTTTCTCAAGTGGATCTTTCAGAGTAAGAGACCAATGCAATGTATTTGAAAAATGTTTATTTAATGTTGGGTGGGATTCTTCAGGGCAGGATTTCCCAGGGCCTTTATTTTGCATTACTTATTTATGGCTACCTGTTGAGCCATATTAAGCTATATGTCAGACAGGGTGCCAAGCATTTTAAATAAGTCACCTCATTTAATTTTGTCACCAAATTTGTGAAATAGATATAATCAGCTACATTTTTCTGAGGGTGAAACTAAGATTCATAGGATTTTAACACCATGCTCAGGAGCATAAACCCTATGAGCAGATCTGATTGAACCCAGACCTCTCTGACTTTAAAGCGATGCTCTTACAATTTACGCTGGTCTCTGCCTGTGCTACGAGTCCCAAACTGTGGGGCAGTGTGCGCACCATGTTCTAAACAGGTGTGAGGATTAAACAATTTTTCATGGAGCCTTTTCCCTGCATAATGTTCAATACAATATGCACTGTGAACTTCTATACCACAGAGTAATAACATTCATTTTTGTGATATATAGCAAAGAAACAAGTACGGAGATCTGGTTTAGCAGTTGATAGTTGTGATACAGCTCTAAGGAATATAAGCAACAAATGTTACAGAGAGAGGCAACAGTGGTGCCAAGGAAAGAGTATTCCACAGAGCCTGAAGAAATGGGTTTCTGTCCTGAAAACATCATGGGCATAACCTTGAACAAGTCATTTTAATTCTCAGAACCTCAGTCTTCTCTGCAAAGTAACTGCCACATGAAAGTGTCTTCCAGCTCCTTGTTGTTGGAATGCACCTGCCAAGGGCGTCTTGCACTTTCTACATGCCTGCTGCATGGGCCGAAATTGCAAGGTCCTGCTGGTTCCTTCGCTGTGTGGGAGTGCCACTGTGCTACTTCTCGGGGTTTTTTGTGCAGTTGGAAATTCTGAAAAGTGAACAATGCACTACTTGGACCTCTGCTGTGATGTGCTCTCCCTGTGGCTGTAGACCGCCCTGGCTGACTGCTGGCTATGAAAGCAATAGATTCCCTAATCTATGAACTCCTTCCTGTGGCACACCCCACTGAACATGAAGGCTCTACCCAAGCCCCTCTGCTGCCATGTGGAAGTTAGGGTTTGTGGAACTGATGCAACTTTTACCACTGACTGCACAGTGAATAATGAAGCCCTTTTCTCTCTGACCTGTGAGTCTTGTGTTTTCTATCAGCACTCTAGTAACTACACAAGTCTACTTGTTAGCTTTACAGTTGTCCTGCTCTTTTGTGCCCTGTCTAGCTTTTTTTCTATACTGTCAAAATTAGTTAAGTAGGGTAAAATCCTAACAGTTGGCATCATAGGGGAGCACATAGTGCTCTCCAAATTTAGTAGAATAGATGCCAGGAAGTACAGGATATGACAGGGGGTTTTGTTTGCTTGTTTGTTCTGTGTGTATGTGTGTGTGTGTGTTATTTACTCATTCATTCTTTCAACAGACACATTTTGAGTTAGGGACTGTGTCAGCCCCTGAGCAATAAATGATGTGAATGAGCCCCTGTTTTTGGCAAGCTCTCAATGGAATATACAATCAATTCTACAATAAGTAATTAAGCAACTGCTAAAATTATAAGATTTCCTTAAACAGATTCACACAGCACCAAAATAAAAGGTAAAGTCTGCAAAAATAGGGTAATGTAAAGAAGAGGAAAGATGCTGAGGCTGACTTTGACCAATTAGACCAGACAGTGACGCGAAAGTATCTGGCACTGTGAAACATCACGTGACCCTTATAGGTGCTCAGTGATTCTTTCCTGAATCTTAAGCTCAGGTGGTCTCTATCTTTGCACGCATTGGTTCCAATTTTATTTCAAAATCAGATAAAAGTGAGATCATTGCTCTCATCCAAAAACAGACAAATGCTAAAATCCATTCAAAAATCTAATAAAACACCACTGTATTTGACAGAGTGGTCAAGCCCTTCATGCCATGAAATTACCTGTGCTCTGAACAAAGAAGTCACATAAAATGCCAAGAGCTTTAGAGTGCCCCAGGGACAAGTCAGGTTTTTAAATTGTAATTTTAATGAAATAGATAAGCAGAGAAGGAGAAAAATTATAGTATCCTCTTGTGAGGATACTGTTTCCCTTGCTGCCCAGAAGGCAAGGTCAATATTTAATGGTTCCAAATAGCCCAGAATGTTGCTTGGTAATTTTTCCCAGTCCAGTTGGTTACACAGGTGACTATAAAACTATAAAGCTTTCTTACCATTGTGCCCAAGGCAATTATAAAATACAGATAACATTTATCAAAAATGGTGTTGAAATGAATATGTCTATGAAGTGTTCATGTGTTAATTCATTCAACAGATATTTATGGAGCTCCTATTATATGCCAGGCAATACGTGAGGTGCTGAGCTAGTATTTGTGTAATTATTTGTAGTGTGATGAGCGCCTGTTAAAATAACTGAAGCTGACCTCAAACACTGAGAAAACAAAGACAGGCTATAAACCCTGGTGTTGAAACTCTATGAATGAACAAACCATCTTCCTTTCCGAAAAGACATAGGTATATTCTTGGTGGAAAGTCACCCAAAGTAAAATTGTTAGAACCAAATGGCAAATAGCCCACTCTAATCAGTTTGTAAAGGCTGCTGGAAGCAGAAGGTGCAGAACCACTGTGAAGCCCCTTCTGTGCTCAGGTAATGGGGGAAGGCAGAACAGAAACCCACAGGTGGTAGAATTGCAGTCTTGAGCTGTAGATAGGACTACCCAAAAAGCCAGGAATCCAGAAGACAAAAGGCAAGTGAGTATGTCCCTGGATTTTGCAAGACCTGACCAGATTTCTACTTTAAACACATGAAGGTAAGAAAGATGTTGACTGTGGTAGGGGAGAAGGACTCAGCACAGGGATCCTGGCCCGTCCCTTCAGCTCTCTCCCCAGTAGCCACAAACCCCAGTCTCTTGTCATGTGACTCTAGTCCACTTGCCCTCCCTCCCTGGAGCCCAGGACTCCACCAGCCAGGACTCGCTGAACATGATCATGATCGAGCACTGTGTCTGCCTACTGTGTCTGGACACCCCTAGGACTTGGAGCTCAGCTCCCTCAATGAAGAAGCTGCAGCAAGAATGGGGCAATCCGCTGCCATGACAAGTCCCTGCAGGATGAGGAGCAGCAAGAAGCTGGTCTGAGCCCACGCTATGGTGTGCTTCCACCCCAGCCTCAGTGAGACCAGGGTAGAAATGCTGCCAGTAAGTCAAAGCCTCTTAACCTCCTCTGCATAAAAACTTCAACCGATAGTAAAGAATTTCAACTCCATTGTTTAGAAGTTTGACAATTACAGGAAAACATTCATTAAGAAGCAGAAATGCAGCCATGATTCAGGTGGCCTTCCAGCTGGCCTTCCACAAGCTCCATTGCAGACTTGCATCCACCTATGAGAGCACCTCCATTTGCCAATTCCAGAAGAGCCAGGTGGACAACATTCCATTGGCCACTCCAGAGGCACTGGGTTTTGTGAAAGCCATCACTGACCACAAGTCAGTGTGGATCTGACTTGTGAATCCTGCTGTGTGGATTTGGAGAAGCTGCTGCTCCTGAAGGAAGCCATCTGAGCTCAGACCCAGTACAGTCTTGGGCGTAAGAGGGATGACTATTGACAACCACCTGATGGGGCTGTGGGAGCTGGACTGGGACCTGGCCTGGGACCTGTGCAAGGAGCTGCCTGAGGTGTTCACAGATAAAACACATGATAAATAATTGACTTGTCCTCTCCACCAGCCAGGTGGCCGTACCCATGGCGATGTTTTGCTGCTCTGGGCTTATGGTGCCTGCCACAATCCCCAGCCCGACAGCATCCTTTTCTGCATCTCTGGGTTCCACAGCTGCAGAGAGATCTCTTCTACCAAGTTTGCAAAAGCTGTGTTGGAAAGCCTCACTGAAACGAGACCTCTGCAGTCTGCCACAATCTGCTGCAGGCAAGCCACTGGTGACAAAAGAAAAAGCAACAAGGCCCAGCCAATGCCACAACCTTGACTCCTTTCACTACATGTCACCTCCCTAAACCCAGCATTCTGCAGCTGCCTGTCACTACTGAACCCCTGCTCCCAACCCTCACCCTAGCTTTCTGCAGCTCCCTGTCCTCAGGGCCCAACACACAGACTATACAAAGGTGATACACAGAGCTGAGTGTCTAGAGGGAAGTGTCCCTCATTATGCATGGAATCATTATTAGTTACAGAGGTGCCCTCTGGCATGTGCACAGGCTGAGCACGGCCTGGCTCAGGAGTGGCCTGGGTGAGATAGGGAAGTGCCTTGGAAGCTTAATGCTGTATTTGCTTTCCCTGCAGGCCTTAGCGTGTCCAGGTCATGGTTTTGCCCAATGAAAATATGAGTTACTTTATTAAGTGCAATGTACCTAATGAATCATGAACAAAGAGGCTAACTCTGGGTCATTACCTCTTTTCTTTTAGGGAGGAGTAGGGGGATTTGTTTTCAGATTCAAAGTGGTCTAATGATTCAGAGTGGCCTGCACTGAGCCATATGGTTCTGTGAGCACTCCCTCCCCTACACATACACAGCTCAAGTTAATTTAAAATATAGTGACCAGGGCCCAAGAACACATTTCAACTATTGCCTCCCAAGGCAGGCTTTCACTGAGTTTAGAAAATCTGCTCTGGCTATTCTGGAAGGGAAAAAAACAGATCTGCATTGTCCTGGAGTAGCTGGTGCTCCCTGCTTCCCCAGGAGCTGTAGGAACAGCCCAGGATGAATAAACAGTGCAGCCCAGGGCAAGCAGCGAGGATGCAGGGAGGACCAGTCCAGTTTTGCAAGGATACTGCCACTTGTGTTTTTCTGGTTGCTTTCTTACTCCCCTTCACTCAAAACATGCCCCAATAAGTGGTCTGCCTTTTAGAGGATATGAGAGAGGGTTACATAAGGAGTTTTCTGTTGTTGATGATTTGGTTTGTTTTATGCACCCTTAAAAGGCTTTTAAGAAAAGTACTGTGCCATTAATTTCAGGAAATGATCTCAATGGACTAAGCAGGATATCCTTGAGCAGCTGGGTTCCTTTATGTCCAGGGATTCTGACTAAAACCCATGTGGAGAGACCCAGGGCAGGGCTCCCTGCTGGCCTCAGGGGCTGGGGGGACAGCCAAGTCCACAGCCAACCCTGATACAGGGGCCAAAAGTCCACAGAACCAGAGTTGAGATTACCCTGAGAGGCTGGGATCATTGAGGAGATCTTCCCATTGAGGCATGTCTTTATGGGAAATATAAAAGGACAAAGGAGTAGGAAAACAACCAAAAAAATTAAACTGCAAATAGCTGCCTCTGTCCAGAGGAGGTACAGAGTTCAGCTCTCATCAGTGGGAGTTCTGAGGTGGTGGTGGGGTGGGGAAGTCACCCCTACTCCCACCTCTGCCCATCCTGCTGTGCTCTGTGACCTTCTGAGCACTCTACTCTGGCCCAGGGGCCCTGAACCTGTCCCTTCTTTGGGCTACTGTGCACGCTGTCTGCACTTTGACTTGTACTTGTATAGAAGCAGGCAGGGCAGAGATGCAGACAGGCATTTTGATCTTTGCTCAGCTCTTTGAAAATGCAAGCAGCCCCAAATGGTCAATCCCTTGAGCTCTTGGTTTTACTTTTTATTTTTTTGCATTTTTTATTATTGTTCAAGTACAGTTGTCTCCATTTTCCCGCCACCACTTTCCCCTGCCCTAACTCCCACCCTCAATCCTTCCCCGCTTTGGCTTTGTCCATGGGTCCTTATACAAGTTCCTTGACAACTTACAGTGCCCATCAGTAAAGAAGCAAATCAAAAAACTATGGTCCATTTACACAATGGAGCCCCTGGTTCTAGTTTGTGGACTTCTGTTGGATGACCTGGGAAATTCTAGTACTGCCCATCATAGTCTTTGGTCTGCAGGTCTTTGCTCCTGACCTCAGACATTCACTTCCCTGCTCCCATTGGGAAGTGGCAGCCCAATCACCTTGAGAATGCCTGGGGAACCACTGTCCACCTACTGTAAGCTGACCCAAAGCCACTTGTCTGTCCATACCCAATGACCACAGGGCAAATCTGAGTTCTTTTCTCATTTCCCTCCAGGGATTTCTGGGCAGCCAGAGAG
Organism: Trachops cirrhosus; assembly: GCA_028533065.1. NCBI lineage: Eukaryota > Metazoa > Chordata > Mammalia > Chiroptera > Phyllostomidae > Trachops > Trachops cirrhosus. The sequence goes on along the minus strand of CM052543.1, from coordinate 52,133,855 downwards.
CTCTGGATTTGGGGTTGGGCAGCCCTGTTGTTTTTGACCAAGAGATTCAGCAAATGGGGACAAGAATGTCCCAACTTTGTGAGGCTGTGGGGATTATAGATCATGTGTGTGAAGGGCCTTGAACAAGCAGGTGGGCTCTGGTGCCCACTGAAGTTTTCCCAGTAGGCACTGTTTGAGTGATTTTTATTTCAAACTTTCTATACTGATTTGACAGAACTGAACTCACATCTGCCCTTCTCTGAGCAGAGGGAAAGGAAACCGACTCTATATTCAGATATCAACCATGCACTGTGAGGGCTTCAAAAGGGTGATGGGGAATTGTGGCAGGAGGAATACCACCTCTCTCAGAGGAAGGGACCGGAAGCTGGTCTTTCCCCTCCAAGCACATGCAAGGTGACACTGAGCCATGGCTGGGAACATCTCCTGATAATGGAGACTGTCCACAAAGAGATGGAAAATGAAACCTGTCATGACTGGTATGGATCAGTGGATTGGGCATTGTCCTATAGGCTGAAAGGTCACTGGTTCATTTCCCAGTCAGGGCACATGCCTGAGTTGCTGACCAGGTGTCTGATAGGGGGCATGTGAGAGGCAACCAACAGATGTTTTTCTCACACCTTTACTCTCACACCTTTCTCTCACACCTTTTTTCTCTCCCTTTCTTTCTCCCTCCCTTCCCCTCACTCTAAAGCTAAATAAATAAATAAATTCTTCAATTAAAAAAAGGAAAAAATGAAACCCAAAATATTCATTTTGAGTCAGTGCTACATAATAAAAATGTTTGTGGCTATCTTACAATACTGCTATACTGCCAAAATATATAGTTATTTGAGTTCTATTTTTATAAAATAGTTTTAGATTTATGGTGATATGTACATATGCTTTTATAGCCTTTCCATTCTAAGTTACAGTTTTGTGCTTTAAAGAAATATAACTGAAAACTGTATGTTGAATACACTACATTCAAATTAATTAAGACTATAAGTCTGTATTCAATAAAAGTAATGGCAAAAATAAATGAATAAAAATAAAGATATGCAGATAATTTGATTTAGAGCTTTTTTAGAGCTTAAGCGTGCCAATGGGGGTTCTTGAAAAACTAAAACAGAAACATTACATAGAAGGGATAAATGGTGATGGAAGGAGACTTGACTTGGGGTGGCGAACACACAATACAGCGTACAGATGATGTGTTGTGGAATTGTGCACCTGAAACCTGTATGATTTTGTTAAGCAGGGTCACCTCAATAAAGTCAACAAAAAGGGAAAAAAGGAAAACAGAAGTAGTGCTGTCAGTATTAATTAAAATTAGAAAATGAAACCAAGTAATATAGATGCTCAATAGGACATAATTCTGGGGGAAATGGGAAAATAAGTTTCCAGATAAAGTTCAATCTGAAAACATAGGAATGCCCTTTACTATGGGGAATGGCCACCTGCGGCTCAAATGGTAACCTGTGAAAGTAAGTGCACTGTTGCCCAACTGGAGATTTTATTCCCAGCCTCCCTTTCAGCTAGGTGCACTTTTGTGATTAAGTTCTTGCCAGTGAGATGGGTGTACAAAAAAATGTACATTTTTTTCTCTGCAAATTCTGTCTCAATTGCTTAAAGTTGCTTATAAAGTAGGCAAGGACAGTGCCCAAAGATAGCAGAGAAACAAGATAGAAGGAAGCCAGGTCCCTGGGTGACCTCAGGGTGACAAAATACCCCCAAAGACCTGGACTACTACCTGTGAGAGAATATTATTATATTTGGAAATTTCATTATTACATCAGCTAATTTAGTTTTTGCTCTAACACTAAATTCAGAGTAGGGTCCCTGAGAGGAACTGACAATATTTGAGGCAAGATGTGAATGATGAGAGAGGAGCTGCTTTGAGGAGTCAATGGAGAATATAGTTGGTAGAGAGACTGGACAGTGCAGGCACTTGAAGGAGTTAATCTGTGTTAGAAGCACCAAAGGAACGCATCATTGGAGCATAATGATATGAGACAGCTCTCACTCAGCAAGTATTCAGTCCAGGTAACCTACAAAGGGAGTCCCTGTTGTGGCCACCCAGACTCCAGAAAATACTTATATGTATTTATAGTCCCCTCAAGTTAGCCACAGCTGCCCATCTGTAGTCCAGGTTTTTCTCTGGTATTCTCCCTGTTCCATCTTCCCCTGGTCTTTTCTGTGTCAATTCTCTTTGCATGGACCAGTCTGAGATGGCTGTAGGCTCAGTCAAGGAGATGGACATGCTACTGTTATCTATTTTACAAAAACTGAGGTCCAGAAAGAGTAACTGACCCAAAGTCCTTGACTAGTAAGTGATAAAGCCAGGATTCCACCTCAGGTAATGACACAATGAACCCGGTAGGCTCAGCCCCTGCAAACCCTTCAGAGTGGAGTATCTACAAAGCAATCAGAAACCCTTATCTCATTTATAGTTAAAAAATACCTCTAACAACATAACCTCCCTATTATAGGGGTTTCCCTCTATCAGAGGTAAGGAGGAAAAGGAAAAAGGAGGGGATGAGGGAACAGAAAATGTTATCGCGCCACATTTAGGAAGTGTCAATTCTCAGAAAATGATGCCCCCATGAAACAGCATTGTCACCATTTTACACATGACATCTCACACATGCATAAAGCAGCAGGGACAACATTCAAACTTAGGTCTGTAATGATCACATTCCTCTTGCTTTCTCCAAAAAGAGAGAAAGATCCATGTCCAGAGCTATATCTAAAGTGGCCTGGCCATAGTGAAGCTCTAGGCATAGAAACGTCACATGCCTGTAGTTGTTGTCTGGGGCCACCCCTTGTTAATCCTGCTCCCTTTGTCACACAGCACTCTCTTACAATCCTGCCCTCTCACATCTCTCAGCACTCACTGTGCTCAAGCGTCTCTCCCCAGTTAAACTTGGCTCTCAGCAAGGGGCCCAGTAAACTCCTTCCGACTATAAGATATACAAGTGAATGGTTACCCTCAGTGGTACATAACCCAGAGTGAGAATATTCACGGTTTGACAGACCTCAGTCTCCAGCTGTCTAAAAGAAAATTCTTACTCTGGCATTTTAACAATGTGAGTAGGGACTAATGTCTAGCTCACTCAGCTACCTTGAAGCCACCCATACCCCAGCCTGATTAAAAAAACTTTATTGTCAGTCAAGATTCCATGTTATTTGAAACTATATAAAGGCAAATATCTACCTTCCACACTAGTGAAACCTAAGAACTCAAAGCTTAAATAAGCCTAATGTGCTTCTCTTCCCCAAACAGTAGCTGTGCAGAAGGTGACCTGTTAGAACTTCACTGGAGTCAATTAAACAAGCTTGATGCTGGGCTGGTTAGCTGTGCCTCTGACCGCGAGAGCAGAGCAGGTGACCCAGACAGCCAGGCAGGTGACAAATGGCTTTTCACAGCTGGCCATGAAAACACAGACCCAAAGTGTAATCACATTTACTGCTATAAAAGATTGTCATCTCCACAATTAAATTTATTGGCCATTAAACAGTCATTGCTTTGCTTGTACCAAAGTGGTCAAATTATATTTCTGGTTTTATTAGATTTTTTATTTCCTCCAATGACTAAGCATGCTTTCCTTGGCATAGAATTTGAAGCTCTAACAGCATGCCTGCAGGTTGTTAAAAAGCTCTACAAAGAAAGGAAATGAAGAAAACAAAGCTAGGACACAATGTGGTGGCTGCAGCTCCCTGCCTGAAGGCCAAGGGTTTGGGGGAGCTATGGGGTTATTCCAAGGGCCACAGAATCCACCCTCTGTGCACCAACCATTGTCATAGCCTGCTTAAATGTCTCACACATGTCTGACATGCATGCAATGAATACATTTCAGTTAATATTAATTTCCAATTAATAAATTAATTTCAAAGTGTTACTATATCCATAGTGGCTTCCTGTCACTAGTTATTAATAATATAGTAGTGTGATGTTTTTTACATGAAAAAGAGGCCTTCATTCTTGTAACCATGGACAACCACTGACATCATTATCTGCACAATTTAACATAATACAAAGCTAATATAAGGATAGCATTCAACAGAAGTAGATTCTCAGGAGTATAAGTCCTCTCAGAACAATGGTCATGTCAAAATGTCAATTTTTCAACCTTTCAGAACTTTAGTTGAAGTGTTGGGGGGCTCTTACAGACACAATCTAGACAGTAAATTTTGGCAATATCACAAATCCATAGTTTTTGGGATTTTTTTTGGAAAGAAATGGTTATATATAGAGAGTGTTCTACACAAACTTTAATAAGTACGGCATCAGTAGAAAATGACAACCTGTTCATGCCTCTAAATTAAAAAGATAACATTTTCTCTTATTCACTAATTCACAACCTGGGGTTTCCAGGAACCCCAAATCAACACGAGACAATCATTGGGTGTCATGCAAGGAAAACACACCTCTTCATTTTGTACATGTGCCCGAGACTCAACACTGCCGGTGGACCAGTACATCCTGGACAGGAACCAAAAGACCATGTCCTCCACCAGCCACGGCCTCCAAGGGAAAGAAGTAGGTCCTGATGTTTCTAGCCCTGGGACCAAGGGTGCAGGCCTGAATGGAGGGAAGTTGTTGCCACTTTTGTATTTTATGACATTCAGAGTTACCTCATTTTATTTTTCTAATGTCTGGAGTAAATAAAGCTTAGTTTGGGTGAAGCATGCAGTAGGCAAAGCAGAACCAAACTCTCTGTCTATAAACAGCTCAAGACAACTTGACTATTATGCCCTAACACCTCATGGGCTGTGACTTCCTTCAAGATAAGGATCATATCAGGACCACCCAACACTGTGCCTGAACCATAGTAAAAATGCAATTAAACGTTTGTGGAATCAATTACTGAATTTCTAGATAAGATGCTCAGGCCTCTGAGTGGCTCCTCTCCCTGTAACACTGAGATTGTCGCTTTCTCTGTCTGTGAAATGAGAATGCAACAGAAGAACGCTAAGTGGTGCCCTCCAACAGAATCACAGTTCTGAGAGGCTGGTTTCTTTTAACCATAGAAACTGATTTTGCTACAGTCTCATTTTCCAAATACATAAACTCAATCTGTAAGCTGAAAGAGACTTGCCCAATTCCAAATTTTGATGCCAGAATTTTCTTGGCACCTCAAGAATTCTGAAACACCTGAAGGTATCAGGTACATTTTACTATTGAAATTTCTAGCTTGAATTCTCTTTTCTGATACTAAAACCATCAAAGAAGAATGGGGTACCTGAGAATTCCAGCAGTGAAGCGCTCTCCAGGACCTCTAGGACCACCACAACCAAGCCAAATAGACCAAGCCTTACTCTGCGCCCAACACGTACCTGCTCATAGTTCAACCTTAGCCCTTGAGGCTGTAATTATTTGCTTATGTGTTTGTCTTGCCTACAAGGTTATGAGTTTCTTGAGGACATCAACCTCATGATGTCCTCTATGTTTATTAGTCTCCATAACTCTACCACCCAGCACATGGACTGGCATAGGTTCAGTGCTCCATTAATATTTTCTGGATGTCACCAAATTCACTTTCTGTCTGAGTTCATGCTTCAGTGGAATCCCAACAAAACTCTTGTCACTTCTGTGTTTGAGACAAGCTATGTGTCTCACCTACTCTTAGTCCATTTTACTTTATAGAGTCCATAAATTCACCAAGTGGCAAGACTGACACCCCCAGAGGCAGGACTAAGACGAGCAATGAGCAGCAATCCCTGATGATGTGGCCCCAGCCTCAGGCCCCAGGCACACTCTCACTCATGAAAAGGTAGACTCTGAAGTGAAACAACCACCTTCGAGGTAACACTTCCTTTGCTGAATCTTTTGCCAAAAATTTCAAACTTTAATAAGAACGAATTTTATATAGATTATTTAAGACTCAATAGTAAAGGACCTTCCTGTCTTTCTTCAAAACCAGGCAACATCAACATTACCGTCAACACTCATTGTGTTTACTACATACCACACACTGTTCCAAGTCCTTTACCGCTAATTAACAAGCCTACCTATATCCATGTGCATATTTATATGCATATGTGTGTACATGTGTATGTATATACATTGTTTTTATGTATATATTATTATCTTTACTTTTCGGATAAGAAAACTCCCCAATGTTAAATAGCTAGTAAATATTAAAACCAGAATTCAGACCAAAAAATAAATAAATATAAATCTGCCTTTCTTACCTACCATTATCTAAATTGGAAATTACTGTTTTTATTCTTCTCTATATCAACATTAGGTACAAATACAAGATTTTTATAGAGTACATCTGGAAAGAGAACACAGATGGAAGATTGCCACCTGAATAAAAATGATTAAATGGTTTACTTATTCATTCATCAACATTCATTGAATAACTATCACGTGTTTGGTACTATTTTAAATGATGGAGTTTAAAGAAAACAAAACCTGCTTTTTGAGATGACTCAGGTCTGATCTTTGAAACTAGAATTCATACTTCCTGACTCCATGTAACCGTGAATGAATCGCTTAGCCTCTCTCTCAGCGGCAGTTTCTGAATCTTTTAGTCAAGAATGACAATATTGCCTCATAATGTTGGTCTAAGAATCAACTGGAATCAAATAAGAGCAAATTGTTGTATTGGCTGATATGGCCCTAAATGATCTTGAGGCAGGATAGTAGAAAGCTAGGAAAATTCCTAGACAGGTGGAATGAGGAAACTGAGACAAGAAAATTAAACAAGGCCAAACAATTTGAATAGCTCAGAGCCAGCTGATGAATCTCAAGACCCTATCTTCTCTATCCGGGGACACTTAAGAGCAAACGGTTTACACCTCTCCTTCCTAACCAAAGAATGCATATCTTATATCTCCCTGTTTGGGGAAAATAGAGAACAGAGACTGAATTAATGCCATTTATGCCAGCTACACCCAAGGACAGATGAAGTCAGGCGAAAAAATAACAACACCCCATTAGAGCCAGACAGACCCAAGATAAAAGTGAAACAGTAAAGCAGATTGAAGAATAATTCCAGTCTTTCCTATAGTCTCATTTTGATGCACTGGTATATTAAAAATGTACCTGGAAAGCTGATGAATATTATACTAAAACCCTCCCCTAAGATTCTCACCTGCAGGAAAAAAAATAAACATAAAAATCCTCCATACAGAGACCCAATGCAGGCTCATTCTAGTCCAGAGCATGTCCATACCCTTTCCCAGGCATGAACTTTTTGTTTCCTCCTAAACTCTAAGGGTCCCCATGGGACATGTAGTCAGAGGAGCGGTGGGAAGCAGCAGCTTGTCCCAGGCTTACCCCTGGATCCTATCTCTAGGGTCTCCTTTTCTCTGACTTCCTAGTGAGCTAACAGCAGCCCTGCCTTGGCTCGCTCCTTTCCTACAACTTTTCTAGGGAGCCAAAGCAGAGAGTAGCCTAGACTATCCTGTTGCTTCTTCTACCCTAAGTCCTTCCTTTGTTTCACTGTCCCCAGCTTTAATAAACATATGAAGAGGACCCACCAAAATAGAATTTATTTATAAAAAATCGTGCATTTATTCTTACGTTTAAACTTCAGTGACCTTCAAAGTACTCTCCATTTGATGCGATTCATCGATCAAGACATGTTTTCCACTGCTCAAACCAGTATTTGAGAAGTCACTTGAGACAAGATCGGTGAGTAGGGAGGATGGGGCACAGGGGTCATGCCATTTTTTGGTCAAAAACTGCTGAACACTCAGCACAGTGTGGGCAGGTGCACACTCATAAATCACCCATGATGAAATGGGAAAATGCATTGAAAGAGTTTTCAAAAAAAATTCACTGAAACCAAACATAGCCTCTCACAATGCCAGCTGGGACCCTGGTATGGATGAAATCCTAGAACACCCACCGAGTGTGGGAAGTCTGTGCTACAAGGGCACCACCCTCCAGAAGATAATTCTGAGGGTTTTTTGGGTCCCCCCTCGTAATCTCAAAATCACCTGGACTCACATAAAATCTTTCCTATGTGAGGTCAAGAAACCACAAACTACAGACCAGCCTGAGGCCAACATGCTCCAGGCTGGTGTCTGTCAGGTAACAATCTCACCTCTGATACGCATGCTGTTTGGCCATGCTGGTGATGGTGGACCCCCCACACATATGGATAGATAACTCTCTCAATCCTTCAAGATGTGCTCAAATGACACTTTGATGAAAACCAACAATGATGAGACACCTGCCCTTTCCCTCATTCTGGCACTCCTGGTTCTGCTTTCACTAACTTTAATTTTTTTGTCTACATACAATTTATCACCTGGTAACATGCCTTATTTTTTCTTTTAATATATTTTATCGATTATGCTATTACAGTTGTCCCATTACCCCCCTTCATTCCCCTCCACCCTGAACACCCTCTCCCACCCACATTCCCCCCTTTAGTTCATGTCCATGTGTTATAAGTTCTTTAGCTTCTACATTTCTCCTACTATTCTTGCCCTCCCCCTATCTATTTCCTATCTACCATCTATGCTACTTATTCTCTGTCCCTTTTCCTCCTCTCTCCTCCTCCCACTCCCCTGTTGCTAACCCTCCATGT
>CM052543.1:52112302-52124827 GCA_028533065.1 Trachops cirrhosus | reverse complement strand
TATGTGGGGGCAGGGTCCAGGAAGGAACAATGGCTCTTGCTCCACTCTCCAACAGACCTCAGTCCCTTCTGCCGCTTCCCCCAAGCAAACTGGGCCCCTCTGGTGCCAATTCCCATGTGGGTGGGCCTGTGCACCCCGAGGGACCTTTCTTTTCAATCAGTGCCCCAAGGCTCCATTTCCCGGAGCTGGGACCCTGAGTTGTGCACAGTGCCTTGCTTCACAATTGTTGCCTCACCGGGTCTGCCTGTCGCCACCCCTGGCCAGGGCCCACCAGCCACTGCTTATGCGCCCAGGGTCTGCCCACTGCGGTCTTGTGCGCCACCCCCCTCAACCCCCGGTTGCCATCTGCACCCCAGTTGCCTTATGCACATCCGGTCCCAATGCTCTCTGCTCTCTGTTCTGTGACCTGCACCCGGCTGCCCAACTCCACCCCTCCTGTGTAATGAACACGTCTAATTTAACTCCTTGGGTGCCCGACTTCCATACAGTTCAATTTTCTGTCAGTTCTGGTTGTTATTCTGTTTCTAAATTGTTGTCCCTATCTTGGTTGTGTGAGGAGGCACAGTGCGCCTACCAATGCCTCCATCTTGGCTGGAAGTCACATGCCTTATAATTTAGTGATTTATTTTGTTTACATATCCATTGCTTCCCTTTCCTTCCCTTTCCATGATGGCAGAAAATTTTGTCTATTTTATTCACTGATGTACCCCCAGTGCCTAGAAACTATCCTAGATCATAATATGTACTCAGTAAATATTAATTAAATAAATGAATGTATATAAAAGTTTGCATGGTGCTTAGTATTTATTGCTCAAGAAATTGTTAAAATATGTCTCATTCATAAGCTCACAGTATAGTTTTTAAAAACTTAATCTGAAGATATTAAAAAATATTTTGGCTTTTTTTTTTGATGCCAGGTTTTTTCTCCCTAACAAAGCTCTTTCAGTTTGACTGGCATTTGCATTTTTCTCACACACAGCATGAACCTTTTCTGCATGACAGATTTTCTGGAGATTGATTCTGCTTATCCCAGGTTTCTTGCCAATTTTTCCATATGCTGGTGGTGACTAGGCAGGAAAAGCTAGCCACCCTGTGATTTGGCTCTCCTGAGAATATTCTTGGACACCCCACAAAGTAATCATTAGACATTAATATTCCCCCTGAAATCCAACATGTGCCCTGCTCTGTTCTCAGGATGCTGGGAATGGAAAAAGGACCAGAAGGTACAGGTAAAATATGTAGGACATGGCCAATAACTTCAAAGAATGTCCTATACATGATGTTTTCAAATATATTTTAATACAAATGCTTGTGTTCAAATCCTGGCTCTACCACTTACTAGTGCTGTGTGAGCCTTCCACAACTAACTTAACTTCTTTGAGCCTTGAATTCCTTGCCTGAGAAAAAGAGAGATGATAATAATTACTTCTTAGGATTATAGGAGGAACAAAATTGTGTTTATAAAAAGTAAAAGTTGCCCTGACTGGTATGGCTTAGTGGATTGAGTGTTGGCTGGTGAATCAAAGTGCCACCAGTTCGATTTCCAGTGAAGGCACATGTCTGGGTTGTGGGCCAGGTCCCCAGTAGTCGGCACATGAGAGACAACCACAGATTGATGTTTCTCTCCCTCTTTCTCCCACTTCTTCCTCTTTCTAAAAAATGAATAAATAAAATTGTTTAAAAAGAAATCAATCTTAAAAATAAATAAATAAAAGCTAAAGATGCTCAGAGCAATGCTTGGAACATTATAGATACTGCTTAACAAATCTTAATTTTTATATTATGCATCATCTGAGAAAACAAAGGCATAAGAAATGAAAATAAATAACCATCAAGGGTTAAATACACATGATAACATTGGAGACAGAGGGTTAATGATAGCTGCAATAATCAAGGAGAGCTTTTATTCATTTGTTAAACATATAGTGAGAAAATCTGCCATGTCACCTTGAGGAGTTTTAAACCTGATGCAGGCGATGGGGGAAAGTGAACATAAGGTATGTGCAATATGTGATGGGAGCATTATTGAGAAAGGTCACTCTGATGACAATGTGAAATACACACACATAAACATATGCATATATATGACAATGTCAAATATATGTTAATTATAATAAATGCATATATATACACATATATATGGTCTTTCCAGAAGGTATCCAGCCATGCACTATGAAAAATAGAGACATTTATTGAAGAATATACAAGATATAAGAAACATTGTACATAGGGCAATGACGCCTCAGTCTCCTTTGAAATAGGCACATTGGGACCTCACATACTTTTACCAATCACCATCAGCTGCCCTGTTGTATGTTGCTGAATCTCATCAACAGTCTGAAATCTCTTCCCTTTCAAAGGTGATTTTAGTTTTGGGAAAAAGCCAGAAGTCTCAGGGCACCAAATCTGGAATATAGGGGGCTGAGTCACCTAGGTGATTTGATGTTTCACAAAAAATCTCTGCACTAGGTGAGACGCATGAGAGGGAATGTTGTTGAGATGAAGCTGCCAATCACCAGTTGCACAAAGCTGCAGCCTTCTGAGTCATCTGAATAGGTTCCTTGGCTGCGAGGTTACACTGATGTCATGCAAATGGCTCTCTTTGTATTAACAATGGCTGGACTTTTTCCAGACAGATTGATTTATATCATATATGCATGCTGTTGCTTGTGGATTGACACAAAAAGATCTCTTTGGATTTTTTAATATAGAATTTTATGTAAAGGAGAGAGTAAAAGCAAGAGCTATTTAGCAGGTAGCTACTATTGGACATAGTCAATTCTCAGCCCACATTTTATTTAATATATCAATATCATTTTACATAGACATGATACTCTTTCTTCTTTGAAACAATTTCTTCTCTTGATTCTAAGACATCACGCTCATATTTTCATTCCTGCTTCCCTGGTAGCTTTAGTTGGTTCATTTTATTCTTCCCATCCACTTAACCTTGGATTTTATAAATCTTAGTTTTGGACTTCATCTCTTTTCTAGCTATACTCATTTCTTGTTTTTCCCACCACTCTCAGAATATATTTCACCTACATATTAAGTCTTAAATTCACATTTGTAGATCAGATCTTTCCCTTGAACTCCAGATTTTTGTGTCCAATTTCCTTCTCTACGTCTCCACTTGGATATTTAATAGACATCTCTAATCTAACATGTCCCAAACACACTCCCAATCTCCTTCTCTACACCTGTTCCACACATGGTTTTACCACCTCAGTTAATCACAATTTCATTCTTAGAGTTTCTCAAAACATAAACCTGAGAGTGATCCTTGACTCTTCCCTTTCTCTCATAGTCATACCCAAATCAATCAGGAAATACTGTCAGCCTTACCCTCAAATTATCCCAGAAAACTACTTCTTGCCAGTTCCATAGTTATTCACCAGTGCAATCCACCATTCTCTCTCACCTTAATATTTGCAACAGCTTCCTAAAAGGTCTCCCTGTTTCCACCCTTGACCACCTTCAGTCTATTCTCAACAGAGTAGTCAGGGTGATCCTCTCAAGACACAAGTCATATGTTATTCTTTAGCTCAAAAGATTCACAAGCTCCCTAGTTCATTCAGAGTCAAAGTCAAAGAACTTATAATAGCTGCAATCTCCTAACCAAAAAAGCCTCTGTTACTTCCTTGCCCGCATCTTTTGACTTCCTCCACCCCAGCCTTGCTTGTTCCTGATGTTATTAGAATACTCTAGGCATCCTCCCACCTGAGGGCTCTGCTCCTGCTGCTCCCTCTACCTGAATCTTCCCATAAATATTCCCATGGCTCCTTCTCCCACCTACTTTAAATCTGCTTAACTGCCATCTTTTTAATGAGACCATTCCTCATTACACTATTTAAAATTAACATCCCTACCCCTTCCACTCCTGCTCCCTTCCCTGACTTATCTTCACAGCAAACATCACCCTCAAACATTTCATGTAATTTATCTTCATAATGGTCTGCTTCCCCTAAAAGAAGTTAAGTTACAGAAGTTCAGAATTTTTTCTTTTATTGTTTATTGGACACTTCCCAGTGCCTAGAAGAGTGTTTCATGAATAATAAATGCTTGATAATTTATATATGAATAACTAAATCAATAACTGCATGTGAAAAGTGAAGAGATGTAGATAAAGATAAATTTAACATGTTGTGCTAACTTTTATGGAGTAGAGAAAGTGAAATCAGCTTAAGTCCAAAAATGAGAAGGTTTTGGAGAAATTTTTATTTGAGGTTTCTTTAAGCTGTCCAAATAAAGATGACTAAGTTGGCAGAAAGAAGTGGGAGCTAGGAAAGCAGGGCTGGAGAAACCAAGTCAGCCCAGTGACATGCTGTAGAAAATGGCAGTCTCCACAGTCAGAGTAAGAAGAAAGGAGCCTGACAGAACCCTTAGGGGCAGAGAAAGAGAACCACCATAGCTGTGTTCTCCACTGCTCTGCTTCCAGTGCCTCACATGGTAGATGGTAGGCTGAGTTAGGACAGTCACAATTCAGATGTGTTCACTGTATATGAGGTGTAACAGGAGTGAATTTACCCTCTATCTTAAAAAAAAGAAAAAATTTATGAAACGACAGTTTCAGACACTAAACAACAGATTGAGAAGAACATTAATCCTGGAGAGAGAAGAGATCAAGCAGGTGGACCCTGTGATAACTTACTTCCTGGGGATGATAAGCTCTCTCATCATTGTACTTATGATAAGCTCACTGCTGGAGAGAGTTTGTAGCCTGCAGTGCAGGGAGGGTGAACTCAGAGTGCAGCATTCTCCCTAACTTGAGAAGACTGAGTCCATAATCCAGGGAGGCCATAGTGGGAAGAATTTGCAATGCAGGAAAAGGAGAGGAGAGAGCTACAGAGAGACCCTCTGGAGATCTGCAAAGGGTACCGCTTAAAACTTCTGAGTAGTAATCATCACACGCATTTGAGGAAAATACTTGAGGTCAGTGAAAAAAACACAAAACAGTTTCAGGTAGAACAATCTAGGAAGGTCGCACATGGCAAGGCATAGTTCCTGTTCCCATCAGCCGGGGAAACACACCATATCATATGACGCTTCAAACCGAGCCCTCTGAAAAGTATTGCCTCGGCAAAGGGACAAATTGCTGAAGTGAGAGAAAATGTGTCTTTAGGGTCATCTAGATTCCCTCAGGAAGAGAGAATGTCAAGTGCTCAACAATGACACTGTTGCCAAAAAAAAAAAAATCAAGAAGGTTGCAGTTAAAGATAATTCCATGGCTCTGGTAATTAAGATATTATATACCTATTGAGGTCAGTGAGAGTAAATTTAGTAGGCATTGGATAGACAGAGGAGAGATGATCTGTGGGAAGGAGATAGGGAGCACACTGAATCCACAGGAAGCCATGTGAGATTCTGAGAATGAACTTCAGGTTTGTAATCCCAGATCAGATTAACAGGGGCCTGGGAAATCCACTCAGGGGGAACACAGGAAGGTAAGGATGTGATAAATTCACAGGGGAGAGTCACACACCACTATTTGGTTCTCGATTTCCAGCCTATAAAACAAAACACAGGTATAAATAAAAATTGGACAGATATTTTGCAAATCACCACAGGATAAAAACAAACAAAATATAGAAACCAAAAGAAATGTTAATAAAGCATGTAAAGCATTAAACTAGGTGACAGCCAAACCTCTGTTGTGACAATAAATGCAATTGAGTGAGCATATCTAATGTTGTTAAAGGAAAAACATACCTTTTCTCAAAGGAAGAAAAACTGCAGTCAGGATGTAAATTTTATCTTTAGAAAAGTGATTGCCCAAAAGGAGAGCAGAACTGTCTGCTTTGCATCTCTCTCTGCATAGATTCTATAAATGTTTCTGTTTGACAAAAGGCAAAGCAAGTGATTGAATGACTTTCAAAAGTTCTTTCCATCTGTGATTACAACAAAACAGATAGAACATAAGCAATTAAAATCAAATATACTAACTCTTCCGGGGTAGAGTATTATATTTCTAACAGAAATAAATCTGAGAAAGAATATCCATTGAAAGATTTATTATAGTGAAGAAAATATCTATCACACATAGAGATAAGAAGACATCCATAGACATCAAATAAACACCAAGTGAATTATTGTATGATAGAAAAAATAAATAAAATAATAAATACTACTGCAGTATCATATGCCTACTGCACATGTTAATTTTATTAAAATTTATTTTTCTGCACATTTATTTTTCTCAATAAATTTGTTTTAAAATATTATCAACTGCCAATCCTTTAATAGAAAAGCAGTAGAGTTAACTTGCTATGGTGTAGTTATATATTCAATACTTAATAAATGAAAATATCTAGTTATCATTGTGCATCTCCACGGAGGCAAGAAAAACAGTACAAGAATTACCGTGTCACATCTCACAATGTGCAGCATATAAAATAAAAGTCAAAATATCAAGGAAACAGTAAAATGCTAAACTTAAAACACATTTTTGTCAGAAGAGTATCTGAGGAAGAAACAACTAGTGTCCTGAATTAGCAAGAACCAAGGTCATAAGCAAGTCCATTTTTCCTGGAGGAGCATATAAACATAGGATGAGAATGGATGCCTTACGCCTCCAGGATGAGATTTTGGCTCTAAACCCCTGCAGAACCTTTCATATCTAAGAATCACAGATTTGTTTCAGACAATAAGGAACTATGTACACGCCATCTTGAAAAAGCATAAACCAGGAAACGTACCTTCAAAAAATTGTATAATGCTTTAACAGAAAGCATCTGGACCTGGATTATATATACAAGGCAGCCATTGTTATAACTCCCATTTTTCTTATGCAGAAATGAGTTTTCCAGAAACTAGAGAGTTGCTTTTATAATTTAAGACATCTGGTAGTGCTAGAGTTTGAGTCCCTATCTTCCAATTCCAAGTGGGGAGAACTTCCAGTGTTCTCAGAACAATCCACATTTATAAAAGATTACATTCTGTACCCTACAGTATAAAGAGTGCAGTTGCTATTAATCCAGAGCAGATGAGGCAGATCAAATGCAATCGTTGCCAGAGGAATAAGTTAGGAGAACCTGTATGAAGAGCAGTGTGAGTGGTGGCATGTGTTCAGAAATCTGTTCTCAAATCCGTAGGGAGCCAAGGGTTATGTGCAGGGCACTCAGAAAATCAAAGGCTTGATCTCAAGGTGGACAGGTGGATAAAGATCTGCGTTGAGGGAAGACAGGAAGATACCCAGGGTCCAGGAGAGCTAATCCAAGCATAACAAGGTTTTCCCATATTAAGTTGAGGAAACTGAGGTACAGAGAGGTTTACTGATCTACTTTTGTCAAACAGGAAGTAGAGCCCAATCCTTCTGAGTCTTCATCCCAAGAACCTCAAGAAGAAAAAAATAAAAAAGCAAAGCATACAGAATACTTTTAAATAATATCGTTCTGTCTTCTGAGTGGGGCCCCAGAGGAAAAGAGAAGCAAAGAGAAGGTAAGAGTTTTTTTTTTAGACCTTGATAATTTACAGTCTAAAAAATATGACCATTTGGAGATTTTGTGCTCAGTGATTTCTAACAGGCTTGTGCATAACCTCCCAGAGGTTTGCTCTCTTTGCTTCCTGTGTAGGTAAAAGGAAAGTGAGGAAAGGCTAAGGAAGGAAGATATAGGAAGAACTGACACAAAGGCTGAGTTTGGCCTGAAGGGAACAGTGCTTTCTCAGCCAAATGACAAACACGACAGTGTGAGCTGATTACCTTTCCCTGTGGTTTTTAGAGGGGGGAAGGGGGAAGAAAGTCAAGCAGAAAATGCTATTGCTCAAGCGGGGATAATTATAACAGAGAGGAAAGGAGCCAGACTAAGGAAACAAAATTAAGCCAAGGAGAATAAAGGCTGACCACTGAGAGAAATGGCAATGTGTAGAAGACAATTAGATCAGGAAACTCTCTTCCAAGGGAAATTAGAGGAACCCCATTGCTTGTGTAATTAAACACAGATCATACTATAGGGAACATACCTGAGTTAATAGAGAAAGAATAGAAAGACCCATCTGAGAATCCTGAGCTCTGGAAAATCATGAACGAGAAAAGGGCCCTGCCTGAGCACACGTTTACTGTAAATAAGAAATAATCCAGCTTCACCACTAATGTTTCTCCAAATCCAAAGTATAGTTTAAAGTCTCCTTCTTGCTTGTTCCCACCAATGGTGCCCACTTAATTTAAACATCTTCTGGCATTTGTTTATTTGTTTATTTTACTTATGTGGATATATGAATTTATCAGATATCTTCCACTGTGTCAAAGTTTCGTATATGTTTATGAGTCTTCCCAATGGTAATTATTCATTGATCAATCAAAATTAAGCGTTGATAACGGGTGACCCACTTGTACCCTTCCATTTGTGAAGCTCTGCAAGTCACAAGCCATTCAATGTATTCTGTAGGAAAAAGCAACTGTACTCTCAAGAGAAAACTCTCATTGTCTAGAGCACAACACTCTGGTTTAGATTCTATTGTTTTCTTATATTTGAGCTATTTTGTAACTGTGTAAATGATAGGTAACTGATAGCAATGCAAGTTGTGTATATAATTCCTGTCTATAAATATGCAAATTGTATCTCACCCAGTAGAGATTCAATTGCCTTCCCTCTCACCCTGATGAAAAATTAGTTTTGCCACAATTTACATATTCATTTCAATATTCCTGATCTATAAATACTTGTTATTTGAATCAGTTATCATATCTTTCTGGCTCCCTCACGAGTTAAACAAAAATTTTTATCAGGAGTCAAATTTTATATTTTTATGAGAAAAATGAACTTACTCTTTCTTTTGACATTATCTTTAAACAGTTTGTGCATTCATCATTTATTCCACAAATGTTTGTTGATTAATGACTCTGCCCAACTCTGGCTCCATTTTTAAGTGGTTCCACTTGTGTCAACTTTTCACAGAACATACAGCCTGCTTTTGAGGGACTCAGTCTACAGATTTTGCTGTTCACATGACGGTCAAGCACCCAGGTTTGCACAGCGCCCCGCACTTCGTGGATGTACCATCAGTGCCCACTGACTGAGCGCTAAGGCATGGCAGTTGTAAAAACCCAACATAAACGTTAGCTCCTCCTCAATTAAATCGCCTCCCTGTAGAAGTAAAGCAATCACTGGAAAAGTGAATCTTTAATACCTTCTTAAATAATTAGATTCCCAGAGCAGAGAAGTCATTCTTCTAGTTATCTGCATTAACTTTTTCCTTAATCTGGGGACTTGAACTTTTATCTTATTTGCAGGAGTCAATGTCACCCACGTTGTTCTGGTAATATTTTCATTCAGTTATCATCAACCACAAACCTTATGTTCATTTTTGTCACATCCTAACATGATGTCTGTCTCACAGATACTGACAAGAACACCACCGTGAACCTCAGGATTCTTTCTCCAAATGAAAAAATAAAAGTTTTGTTACAAATTTTCTACGCCCTTTGCAGAGTGAGAAAAACCTCACCTGGCAAAAAATAATTTAGTAGGTAGAATTAGATATAAATCTTACCCAAAAAAGTAAAAGAAACTACAGGCTTAGAATGAAATACAAATCATCATCTCCAAAAGGGAGCTGGCATAAACCTTGAACAGGCTTATTAATAATGCCCAATCTGCCCTGAAACCTCCTCAACACCAGTGGGAAAGAATGTCCTTTCTGACCATGCTGTAAATACAGCGAGCAGGAGAGGGTACTTTATGGCTTCTCAATGACCTCGTGAATCACTGTGAGAGGCTGTTCCCAAAACTGGAGGGAATTAAATTAGCTGCTCCAAGAGTTCTTAGAAGGTTGAAATGTGCTATTGTGTCCACATTATGTATCACAACTGATGCAGTCAACCCAGCAATTTCAGCTATAATAAATTTTAAACACTGGTCAAACTGGCTATGTAAATTAGCCCATTTGAAGATGGCTGCGACAACTGGCACTAAATATACAAACTCAAAATTAGATCATGCCTTTCAGATGTCAAAGTATTATAGGGTGAATGAGCCTTGAAAGTAAGTAACTAGGTAGGTTACCCCATGTGGGAAGTGCTAAGTAAAATAACAGAAGGAGAAATCAAAAGATATGGCTAGAGGGAGGGAGATTACATTCAACTGTGGCTTTACAAGGTTTTCTGTGGGAGGGGAATTTGGCATGGGCGCTGAAGGGTGATAACTGATTATGTAGAGGTAAAAGGCTAAGCATTTCAGGAACAGGGCACAGCCTTACCAAACATGTGGAAGAGACATGAAAGGACATCGATGTAGAGGAGAAATAAGCTCTCTAGGTGAATGTCCTCTATGCACGCCTACCTTGCTGTGATGGCTTTGTCCTTGGTAAGACCATCTCCTTGGTATTAATCACTACAAAATCTCCGTGTGTGAAGATGATACTGGGGAACGTGAGCACCCAGATATGGGAAGGCTTGGAGCATGGACTAAAAATAGCAGAGGACTCATTTTTTTATGGAAAAGCAATGGTTTTCCAACTTTATTAATCTATATGACTTTTATTTTTTAAAACATCCTATGTGGAACCTCAATAAGCAAAATAAAACTGCTGTGCTTGAAACATGAAAAATGGTCCAAAGGCCCACCTACTCAGGTTCCTCTCTTTAAAGTCAGCCCCTGGGTGAGGGGTCTAGGGGGGAAGGTCTTCCATGGCTCTCTGAAATACAGGAAGCACTGCTCTGAAGCGAAGGATGTACAATAGAGTTGTAGAAAAATAAGAGGTTTGGGTCAGACACAGAAGGGCCAGGGATTCCAGGCCATGTGTTTGGTCATTGCTCTGTAATGGAGAGGGTATCACCAAGAGCTGTTGCTCAGGTCAGAGGTCGTGAAACCTGGGTGAGAGGAGAGATGATGGGAATGGGATGGTGGAAAGAATATATCATTCAGAAAAAACTCAGCAGGACTTAGCAAGCAACTGATATGAAGGGCAAGAAAAAGGGAGAAATCCCTCTGAAAAAGGCAGGATTTCAAGCTGGGTGACTGAAGTCATTAGGGAAAGGCAGTGACTGAGGTTTGAGAGGAAAGACGGAGAGCTCAGGTTAGTACCTAGTGCATAGGCTGGGCACAGAGATGAAGGTGGTCAACCAAGAAGCAGACACAACACTGGACCTTAGTCACTGCGGTCAGAGCTTCCAGTGCTGAATTCAGCTCAAAAAGCACAGACCTACCATTCTTGGATGTAACACAGCAGCAGGGAGCTAAAAGGAGGGCTGCTACCTCCTCCACCCCTAGAGGGAAGGCCTACCCTTCACCCTCTCACACCCTGACAGGGGGCATTGGTGCCATTTTCTCCAGCCCCTCCTTCCAGCATCGTTGCCATTTATAAAGCAAGAAAAATGGTACTTTGGAATTTTCTTTCTTGCTTAAGGTAGAGAACAGTTCATCACTGTATCTTTTTTTTTCTTTCTAGATTTTCTGGAGAATCAATCTGCTACAAGGTGCCTATCCTTACAATGATTTAAAAAAAAAAAAAAGGTAAACATTTCCACTTCATGGAGTCCCAGGAAGAACTTTGTTTTTCTGGAACCTGTCTCACACAAGGTTTGGTGTCTGGGTGGTCACACCTGTATTATTTGAGTTAGAAAATGAAAGGGATAAAGTCCAAACTTCCAAATCCATAACTGTCTTGACCTGGTCTACCATGATAAATGAAGGAAAATGTATTCTCAGATAATACAGATGAAACACATTCTGTATCCTTCCCAAATCAGTGACTGGAGCCCCTTACCAGAGCCCAAGTGTTGGTCTAAGCAAACTTTTGTTCAGACACCTAACTTCAAAAATGGAATCATACCTGCATCACCCATCTACAGACAGATTTAATGTCTCCATCATGAGGCCCGATATTCAATCATATTCTGAGGGAACATAAGTTTCTGCTCCAGTTCCTGTTGCAGTCACTGGCCAGCAGTGACCACAAACATTGTAGATGCTCACAAGTCACGAGAAAAACATACACACGGACTACCGAGTCCTGGGGAGGAATAGGGACGGCATGGCTACCCTCTCAAGGGGAGGGTGCCTCCTAGTGGCCTGGCCACTCTCTCAAAGGAGAGCGCCCTGAGCCGCCACCTCAATAGGCTTTTATTAGGTAGTATTGGGTAAGTGAGCAGATACAGAATGTGGATTCATCATCTAGCAGAAAAGATCAAAACAGGTAGATAATTTACATAGGGTTCAAAAGTCTCACACTGGGTTTTGGGGCTGGTATCACCTAACAGGTACAGGATTAGTCTAGATTCCTGCCAGAGCCTACACATCCAAGAGCATCCTAGCAAGCAGGTCTCACAGGATTTAACATATCTAATGTCCCAGGTCTAATTTACCCCAGGTGTCTGCTGACTCTAGTCTGAGCCTCACCGCCCCTGCTATTTCCGTAGGCCCTGAGTTGGGTGGAGGAGACAAAGGCAGCCAGGAGACTTGGATTTCTCACATCCAGAACAAGGACTCAGGCTATTTGCAAAGCCAAGGGGGCAGGGGTGATGTTGATCACCCCTTCACTTCCACAGCCCCCTGAGTCTCTTCCCTGATGACATATTCCCACGTGATC
>CM052543.1:52097722-52112202 GCA_028533065.1 Trachops cirrhosus | reverse complement strand
AGACTGCAGGTGAAGTCAAAATGCCTCCAAGAAATTTTTACTAAAATTTCTGTAGGTGGTATTTGATTCAGGCATCCATGGTTTTCCAAACTGCCCTCCACTGCAAATAGTCCTGAAGTTTTTGCCTTCTTGTAACTGGGGGACACACCCCCAAGAGTGGGGGCGGGGCTTCAGCTGCACCTGTGTGACTGGGACTGTGCCCCCTTGCTGAACACTGAGACCAGAAAGGGGCAATGGCCAATGCTGCCAACACGGCCCTCATTGGTTGGAAGGATGGACACTCCCACTGGCTTTCGGCATGCAGGGGATTCTGGGAGTGGATTTTTGAAATGAAAATATTTCAAACAAAGCTAAAAGAAGTTGGTTCTTTCTCCTCCCCAAGCCAGGGGTGCGTGTCAATAGTCACCAACAGGCCTGCTAGCCTGGCCAGTGCAGGCCTGTGAGTGGAGGCCTGGGGCACAGACTCCAAGAGATGCCTGAAGCTGGACAGTGAATGGACACCAGCTGAGCCACCTACATTTATGATACTACAGGGTGGGAGAATAAGGTCCTGGCATGACCTTGAACTGAGCTGGCAGAGGCTGACAGGGTGTTTTACTTTAAGTGTCTTAGAGGGAATGGGCCTTGAGGCAGAAGCTTGCTGTTATTTCCAAAGACCTTGATGATAACAGTCAGCACTGTGAACAGATTTTTATTTTTCTGTTAATTTCGGTTCTTGAACCTATGTAGTAGTTGTGAGGACAAATATTTAAATAGCTATTTTTGATGTCATGCTCTTTTTCTTTCCCCTTACTTTTGTTACCCAGATATTTTAGGAAGAAACTTGCCATTAAATAAAAGATTCCTTTCTTCTCCACTGAACTCTGTCTTTGGAGATTGTCCTGGTAGGTGGTGAATGGTGGGACCCCCCCTGTACTGTTTGGGTTTGGAAAGAGAAAGTGCAACTCCACCACTATGACCCTAGCTGCTTATGGTAGGTCAACCCTGGAGGAGTGAAACTGTGCATTTTCCCGGTTGCTAGCATGCCCACTAGAGACGTCACCACTTAAATGTGCCTGGCAGGTGGAAAGGAAATGGGTCTAGAAGAAGGAAAAAAAGATCACCTGAGTTTTGGGGGCTGTGACCTAGGGTTTGGATGAGGACTGGCCAAATTTTGGGGAGGCCATTGCTTGGAGGCCACAATTTACAGCATCGGTCGGCTGAAGACAGAACCCCAAAACCTGCTTGTGAGATGGAATTGTGTGTTCAAGTTTCGCTTATATGTTTAAAGTTTGCCTGCAATTTTTTGGTCATAGCTCTAGGCTTGTATTTCCATTAAGGGGCATTAAGAGCTGTTCTGCATTGGCTCCTGGAGGGAGCCCAAGTGGGTAGAATTTCAGTGAACTGGACCATGTACTGCAATTATCCAATGTCCAAGAAGGTATTGATTTATTACTGTAATACTGCGTAGCCCAACCATTTTGGTTGTGGGAAAAGGTCGTTCGTGGATGGTTCCATAGATTACTGTACCCTTATGTACTTGGAACAGTATTGTCAAGTTATACAAATGGGATGAAATCTGTTATGGCAAGGCATTTACATCATTGCATCACAGGGTTTCACCGGAGACAGAGGTCTGTTTGATGGTGCAGAGAAGGAAGGGGCTTTGGAACCTCTTCCTGATAATAAGATGGGGGAAGAAATGAAGAAGGAGGAGATAAACCTCATCAATGTTCTGGCCCAGGGGACCCAGGATTGGTGGCAGGAGGAGTTTCCTTGCTACCGCACCCTTCGCAAGCTGTCCCTGAAGTAGAGAGCAGAGAGGCAATGGCCCCACATCTGTATGACAAGGGATGGGTCTCCTCCTCAAAGATCCATCAGGGTATGCAATCTGGCCGGTGAGCTTCCCTATCCAGAGCAAGGCAGCCTCCTTTGAGGCAGTAATCTATAGGCAGAGTAAATCAGGAAGGTCAGCGTACTGGCTGCTGTTGGGCCCATACTCTGTTTTCCACTTCAGACTTACTGAATTGGAAGAATTCCAATTCCTCATATAGGGAGGATCCTCAGAGAATGGCAGATGTTATCAACTCCATTGCTGCCACTCATCCATCCAAACTGGACAGATGTACAGGCTCTCCTTAATATCTTGTTAACTGCAGATGAGAGATGGCTGGTTATAAATAGGGCTAGGAAGGGACTGAATGTCTCCACCAAAGGAATCCTGATGGGACCCCCAACCCAGGTAAGGCAATTCCCTTGACAGACCCTAACTGGAATGCAAATGGTGGGTAACTAGCCTTCCTGGGACATTAGAGAAGGGCTGGAAGGGCTTAAGAAAGGGGTCCCCGAACAAGAGGGCCTGAATATGATACTGGCTTTTCAAAAAGACCAGATGAGGACCCGTCTGAATTTTTAGAGAGAATCTACCAGGTGCACAGGAAGCACACTGATGCTGATCCACAGGCACCAGAGAATGTGTGGATGGTAAACATGAATTTTATTCG
Source organism: Trachops cirrhosus (assembly GCA_028533065.1). Lineage (NCBI taxonomy): Eukaryota > Metazoa > Chordata > Mammalia > Chiroptera > Phyllostomidae > Trachops > Trachops cirrhosus. The sequence goes on along the minus strand of CM052543.1, from coordinate 52,109,719 downwards.
ACAAAGTGCCCCCAATATTAGAAGGAAACTCCAGAAGTTAGATGGGCATTGGGAATGAATCCCTCTCAGCTGGTAGACATAGTCTTTAAGCAGGAATGTCCAACCTGTGGCCAGCAGGCCACATGCAGTCCAGGATGGTTATGAATGCGACCCAACACAAAATCGTAAATTTACTTAAAACTTTATGAGATTTTTTTTTTGTGATTATATGTCACAATGTATTTAATGTGCGGCCCAACACAATCCTTCTTCTTCCCACGTAGCCCAGAAATGCCAAAAGGTTGGACACCCCTTCAAAGTCTACAACACCCAGGAAGCAAGGAAGGTAAAGCAGGTCATGGTGCTCTTAGAAATAGGGTGGCGAGACCAGAAGAGGAGAGTTCCTAAAGCAGGGGTGTCCAAACTTTTGGCATCTCTGCACCACACTGGAAGAAGAAGACTTGTCTGGGCCCATACATTAAATATATTGCAACATGAAATCACAAAACAAAATCTCATAATATTTTAAGTAAATTTACGATTTTGAATTGGGCCACATTCACAGCTATCCTGGGCTGCAGGTGACCCACGGTCTGCAGGTTCAACACCCCTGTGACCTAAAGGGAAAAAGAGGCCTGCTAGGTGCCAGTCAATGTCCCTATTGCAAGGAGAGGGGCCATTGGAGAAGGGAGTATCTGAAACTCAAAAGGGAAAGTATAGATGAAAACGTTGCTGAGAAATGCTAAAAAACCGAGGGGAGTCTGATGACAAATGAGGAAGCCCAGGGGCTGCCTTGGACATTTCTCAACCTATTACTAATTTCCCACGGTAGCCCCAGGTACATTTAATTGTGGGGAACAAACCAATTGATTTCCTTGTAGATACAGGAGCTACATATTAAGTGTTAAATACAAAATTAACTAATAACAGTTTGGATGCAATAATAGTTACTGGAGTAACTAGACAATTACAAAAAAAAATGGGCATTTCTTCAACCCCTAGAATGCCAGCTTGGGGATCAGAGGATTGTGAAGACTGAGAAAATGAATCACACAATAAAAAAAAGATCTTGGCAAAAATATGCCAGAAAATACATTTGAAATGGGACCAGGGAGTCCCCGTTGCTTTGCTCTGAATTCGGGTGGTCCAGAAGTGGGCTTAAGCCCTTTTGAAATAGTTTATAGGAGATCCTTCCAAATCTGTTTTAGGAATTCCCCCTTTAGATTTGGAGCACGAGTCAAAAATTAAACAATATGTGTGACATTGAGGGCAAACACTAACCGTTTTGCACAAGTTTGGTCATTCCAGGTCCATCTATCCATCTGACAAGCTCCTGCACCCATTCCACCCATTCCAGCTGGGAGTCTGAGTCTTACTAAGGACTTGGAAGACTCGGGGCCCTGAACAGCAGCTAGCTATGACATCCTGCTGACAATGCACTCTTCTGGAAAGTTCGTGGGAATTAAGCCTTGGATCCACCACACACACATGAAATGGGCACCCCCTGAGAATTCGAACCCTGCTCCAGTGGTCGATGCTGAAAGGACAGCTTGGCCTGCACTCCGGGGGAAGATTGGAAATTTCTCTTTAAGAAGAAGACAGCACCCCAAACACAAAGTGGCAATGTTTCTTTACTTTATTTATGTGTTTACAAATCTAGGGACTTTGGCCATTTGGTGCTGAGCTAGGGTACGGTCCTTCCCATTTTTAAAAAGTACAAGAAAGAGAATCATATTTATTTCTGAATGAGTATAGAAAGTTGTGAGGGTTTTAAACTTGAAGAGAAACCTCAGTTCTTGGTTATAGTTATTTTTTGCTTACTTTCTGATCTTGGGGGAACTCCGTTATCTTTGTACATCAAGAATCCTCCGTTTCTACCATTAGACTGGTGGGAGAGAGAATACTTCTGCCGTCTGGACCTAGGAAGACCAGTTGGTGTGACACAATGTTCTAAAGCTAGTTCTACTCCCCTACTTTTTTTCTTTCTGCTATTTTGTTTCTGTTTTGAAAAGAAATTGAGGTTTAAAGCATTGAGATAAAATTTTGACAGATACTGAAGGACAAAGTTTTCCTTTGTGCTTTGTATTCTTACCAGATCCCTCTAGAATTTGGATGATAATAAGGGTAATTTTAGGAGGAGGAATGAGGTTTTAAGGAAAATCACAATACTCAATTGCAAATACTAGAATTTAGTGCAGCTAGCTGTCCTCAACGTTTGTTTTGACATAGAAGTTGAAGTAGTTTACATGAAGGATTTGTCAAACTTTCACTGCTTGATATCATTCTACTGAAGTTCTTGTAGCTGAATGTCTTTCCCCCTCGAGAAACCTACCTGTGTGGCCGCACCTGAGACTCAGAGGTTTGACTGGACTAGATGGCTGAGTTGGTGAAGTACAAAGCAGCCTATCGGCTTCATTTTGAAAACTGGTATTCCTTTCTGCCTAGTGGTTTGGACAGAAAAGTCCCAGAAGTATTAAAAGGGGGCATTGTAACAAGATTGTACAAGAGGGCAATCTTGTGTTTTTGATTGTGCCTTCTAACCTTCTTGTGAAATTTATCACCTCTGGTATACAACAAGGTTGCCAGCCTGTCCCGCAGTGCTATCCTTTGAAAACCATGCACGCTGCTTCACAGGGACAACCAAATGACCTGAGACTTGCAAGATCCTTCTCCCTCTCAACTTCACTCCAGAACTCCTTTTTTCAGAGACCTCTGGACCAGGGGACAGGTGGGACTACATCCTGGGCCAGCAGGAAATCGTTACAGAAGAACAAGACTTTTGTCCATTTGCCCTTGTAAGATTACAAGTGTCCAGAGTGTTAAAAGGGAGGAGTTGTAATGGGGTGGGGGGACACTGGCCATCATTGTTCGAAAGACTGGATAATCCCACTGTCTTTTGGCATAACGGGGATTTTGGGTGAGGGCTTTTGAAATGGAGCCAGGAGGCAAAACGTCAGTTGGTTCTTTCTCCTCCCTGAGAGAGGGGCATGTCAACGGTCACTAGCAGGTCTGCCAGCCATAGCCAGTGCGGGCCTGTGAGTGGAGGCCTGGGGCACAGACTCCAAGAGATGCCTGAAGCTGGACAGTGAGTGGAGACCAGCTAGCTAAGCCACCTATGTTTATGACACTGCTGGGTGGGAGAAGAGGTTCCTGGCACAACTTTGAACTGAGCTGGCAGAGGGTGACAGGGCATTTTACTTTAAGTGTCTTAGAGGGAACGTGCCTTGAGGCAGAAGCTTGCTGTTATTTCCAAAGACCTTGGTGATAACAGTCAGCACTGTGAACAGACTTTTATTCTTCTGTTATTTTCAGTTCTTTAACCTATGTAGTTTCCATACTTTTTTTCTCTCATAGCACATGGTACTCTTTGTTGTGATGCTCAGAGGAAAACATCTGTAAACCTGATTACTGTGGCGGTGACAGCTGCAAAGATGCCAAAGCACTTTTATTTCATAAAACAGGGGTGGAGGTGGGAATTTCACTCTCTCCTTTGTAACAGCCACTGGGACCTGAATTCAAAGCTTTTCAAGCATGTGTAGCTTTTGTATAGCTTTGTGATTTGTTGAGAATTTGTTTTGTTTTTCAAAAAATGCCTTCTATGTCATAGGCAAGTCTAAAGGCAACATATACAAAACAGTTAGGAACATAGGTAGACCAGTGTAGGACAAGCCTCTCTCTTCTAAACATGGTTCTGAAGGAAAGGTAGTGAAAAAGACTCTAAAAAGTGTTTTAAAATTCAGTTTCTAGACATAACCGAGTAAGCTCACATTAAGTTATAAATTCAGCTCTGGCTGAACATCAAGTCTTAAGTGATGACTTTCTCTGCTGACCATGGAAGGGTTTCTACAACTTTTTTCTGACTTTGAAGAGATATTCTCAGGACACCCTGAGTCAGGCTCCACTCCTCAGAACCCTGTGGCCAGGATGCTGCAGACACGGGGAGGGTGCATACTTCTGGCTCATTCCTAGAGGGGCAATCTATTCCAGGATGCTGCTGAGTACTTTACACTGTAGTTCAGAGATCCTGGGTGGACCCCACGTGTAACTTGTATATCACTTTGAGCTTTCCCATTTCTCAGAGATGTGGCCAATCTATGGAAAAGCCCCTACCTGCATCCTTCAGAAATGTTCATCCTTTCTTCCCCATAACCTCCCTGCTTATGCTTTTGTTGCCTTAACTACCATTTCTGTTCCATGCCACGCCTTAAGCCATCATAATATAAGTGTAGTGATTTTATGGAAGCTTTGAGGTTGTCATAAGAGAAGTATTACATCATAATTGCACAGCCTTCTGTAATCTCAAAAGCCCTCTCTTCTGCTTTCCTAAATTCATGCTCTTGATACTCGCTTTCTGCCCCATAAAGCCCCTGGAGTGTGAGATTTCAGTTCACCTTTTCACACTACCCCTCTCTTAGTGGGGAGCCTACCAGACCAGTCTGCCTTTCTTTTGTGTCCCTGGAACTCCATGGCACAAATTTTCTTCTACTTCTCCTGCAAGTTTGGTTAATTTCATTAAGAACTGCATGCTTGAGCTATTTTTGGGGTTTTTTGAATCAGAATCTAGGTTCACAAAAGTGCTCCAAGGGAAGTTTCAGGAAATAACTGGAAGACCAAATAGGCTGGCCACTAGGCCGCCCAATCAACCAAATATATTTGTTAGAGATCTTCCAGTAATGGAAGCAGAAGTGAGAGAGTAAGAACAATGATAAAGAAATTTCAATGGAATCAATTATAAATATGCTGAATAAATCACTACTTCTTTACGAATACCCTAAAAGCTAAGAAACTGAGGATGAATAATTTTCTTTCACAATAAGCAAAGGAAGATGCCTCCTTCCCTCACAGGCCTTGAGTGGAAACATTGATGAGAAAAACATAATAAATAATAAAAAACAAAATAATAAATGAGATGTCACCAATGATTGAGCACATTAACACTGCTATGATAAAGGCAACTTTTTCCACAGTATATGGATTTATGACATTATGAACCCACACTTCCCCTACTTCTGCCACCTAATGAGAAATAACCATTTGTTCGTTTCTCATTTGCTTCACCTCCCAGGTGGCAACTATTTGCTAGAGCTTGAAGACAAAAGAAAAGAAAAAGTCAAGAGTCTTTATTTATTTCTTGGTAGCTCTCAGAAGAGATGTGAAATAATAACACCTTTAACTGAACCAAGATATCTGCTCGATTGGGCTCAGCAGGTTCTAGGAACTTTGGGGGTTCTGCCAAAATAAATTCTGGAAAGATAACAAAGTAGAAGATAAAAGTGAATTTTTCCTTTATTACACTCACACAGAGAAATGTTTCTCTTCATTCTAACCCATAGGAACTTGGGAAACTTAAGAAAGATAAGAAAAGATGAAACGCTAACCCAATTTATGTAGCAGTAGGAAGATGGTGTATAAAAACTGCAGGGGTCAGAATCTTTACCTAGAGGAATTAATTTTTTTAATGATTTTGACTATTATTTCTTGATTCATATTAGAAGGAAGGACATTTATTTGGGTAACAAGCATGCAAATGCAAGCCCTATCATTATCTAAAGTATTTAGATTTTTATCTGACAGGTCAAATGAGGGATCACTCCCACCCAGGTGTGAAATGATTCCAAACTCCCTGTGTCAGAACAGCTTAAGTTTTCACTCCAATTTGAATTTGTACAGTATAAACCAGACCCAGATTTCAGGAACAAAGAAAATAAGTAGGTGTAGGTCATATACAAGAAGGCAGTTTGTGGATGTAAAGGTCAACTTCTAAGGGGACAGTGGGCTATAAAATAACTCACCCTCACCCACATTTTGTCTCTATCCCTAACCTAACCAAAGTTGACTGGACCATGAGGGAGAAGTCATGACTCAAAGTGATAGATGGATGGATGGATGGACAGATAGACAGACAGAGTGACAGTGCAACACATGCTAAGACATTTTTAGTATATAAAAAGGGGATGGGGTAGGAATTCCATTCACTCCTTTGTTATAGCAACTGGGACCTACATTCAGAACTTTTTAAGCATATATAGCTTTTTTATATCTTTGTGATTTGTTGAGTTTGTTTCTTTTGTCATGCCTTCTTTGCCATAAATAATTCTAAATGCAGTTAGGAATACAGGTAAATTCAGCAACTAGTATAGACCAATGTAGGACAAGTTTTGTTGGCTATCAGAGCTGTGTGATTTGGGGACCCATACCTCACACAGTAGCTGTGAAAGTTTGGGTGCTAGACATGTGAACAAGCTCCTTCAAGGGAGATGCTGGTGATAGTTTCATTGTTGAAGAGAATCAGAGGGAGAAGACAGGGGAAGTGTTCACCAGGTCTCTCAGGCTTCAGGTAAAACCATAGCCAGAACATACATGTATGCTAAAGAAATGTCAGATCCTCAGGCAGTGCCTTAGTATGTAGTATATGCAGTGTATGCAGTCAAACCTCTTTCATCCCAGGAAAGACTAGGAGATGGGTGTTTTGCCTGCTCCCGCTGCACTGAGCCTTGGGAAAATAGCCACTGTGAGTACTATATTTGCTTGCTGTAGTTTGTGGAGCTGAGAAATGCAAGCTGGAGTAGGTCTCAGCTAGATGATGTAGGGGGCTGTCCCTGGGGTGGTAACCTTTAAAGTTGGAGCAATAGATGTCACCATCTTGGTCTGGAATCTCGCTTTTCTTATAAAATGTAAAGTTCTTCAGTATCTCTTCCTTCTCCCAAATTACAAGAACATTAGTGTGCTTTCACACCCCTAGTCACTTGTGCCTAGAATTTTATCTTTTAATGTGAAAAAAGTTTATGTAGTCAAAACATTTTTAAGCTCATTAGTTAAATTTTATCAGTATTTGTGCTATCACATCCTATTTCTTCTCTTTGTGAAATGTGTCCTTTAATAACTCTTCAAGTGAAGGTTTGTGGATTTGATATTTGTAGGCCTAAAAAACTGTTCAATTGTACTTCCTCTGTAATGATAATTTAACTAGGTATAAAAGTCCAGACTAAGAATTAATTGACATCAACACTTGGACAATATTACTCTATGTTCTTTCCAAATCCATTCTTTTTTATCTGAAAACTATCATTTATCAAATTGCTATTTCTGTGAAGGCAATCTTTCTTTCCCTCTGATTCCTTTATCCTTGATATTCTTCATTTTCACTACTGTGACTAGCAATTGATATATTTTTACTGATTCTACTTGATATTCAGTGTGTATAATGATCTGAAAATTTATGTTTCCCTTCCTTAGATACTCTCCATCATTCATTTCTAAGGTTATTGTGAGTTGCTTTTTTAGTATTTTCTCTTTCCCTCAGCGATAACCTCTCCAAGTCTAACAGTTTTATGGTAGGACCCCAGGCTTAAACAAGATCTTATAAGGGTACATCAGGATTTCCACCCAAAATAATACATAGAGACCTCACATCCAGTAATCAAATCTCTAGACAGATTATTTTAGTCACTAGAATATATTAAAAAGGAATACTCTTAAAGAAGGCTGCTAGGTCATGAAACAAAAACAGCACACCGCATCCATGTCATGATACAAGGTAATGTCCTCCCCACTGAGAGCATCCCCAGTTTTCATGTTGTTCTGTACTGTTCAGATGTACAGAGATTGTTCTTTATTAACTCACATGTTTTCCCAGTGATTTATTTTAATGTACAAATTTAAAGTGAGTTTTTAAATTCAATACATTAGATCGGAAAACATTTGTTAAACTTCCTGGGTTTAAAAAAAGTAGCAAAAGCCTGTCAACATTTACTTCAATTAAAAAAGTAAAGATCTCATCCACACCAGGTGAATGGGTCATCCTGGTGAAACAAGAATTAGACAATGACAGAAATAATATTAGGAAAAGCATTAAGTTCAAGACATCATTGTCTTAAATTCTTATTGCTGATGACAAAAACTGTTTTAGTGTGGAAGACAGACACTAACCCAGCTAGTAGACTTATGCTGTTGTCATCTGGATCAATTGGATATTATTAGAAACATTTTTGTACCATAATTTTATATATTTACTTCTTTCCAATGAGCTGGTGATTGTTCACATTAACGTAATGATAGAACATTTTTTAATCTGCTCAATATATCCTACTTTTTGTTTATTTTTAAATGTAAATCAATCTTGATAAAAGTATTTTTAATTTCCCAAGTGTATCTGATACTTCTTGAATACACTGAAAAATCTCTCAGCTTCATCTCCTATTCCATCCAATGCTGCAGCAATCTGACTTTTCTTTTTACCACTCAGGAATCTGCCCCCTGCCTCCCCAATATCCCAATCCAGAGGCAGAGGGTTTAACATCATGAAAGGCCTTCCTTGACCAATGGAGAAAGGCAGTAATGGATAAACATTTCTCCTTTCTTCTCTCAAATGAATGGTTCTTAGACATATTTTCCCCCATAGGACTAAGCAACAAATTACCCATAACAGTAGCCATTGTGTTGGCTAACCTTTTCTGTTCATTTCCTTCCTCCCTCACTTCTGTTCCTAGGATCATATTCTCAAAAAACCAACAAAGCTTTTTACTTAAGCTCCATTTTTAGGGAAAACTATGCTGAGATAAAGATACTTTTCTGGACTTCCAGTCAAGATGGCGAGTAGGTAGACATGGCTCTCCTCTTTGCACAACCACATAAAAATTACAACTAAATTATAGAACAGCCATCACTCAGAACCATCAGAAATCAAGTTGAATGGAAGTCTGACAACTACAGAATTAAAGAAACCACATCCATCCAGACTGGTAGGAGGGGCAGAGATGTCAAATGGGCAGGTCCCACATCCATGTGTAGTGGATAAAAATTTGGGAGGGATATCTCAGGAGCAAGGAGTCCCACTCTACACCAGGCCCCTCATCCTAGTGTCCAGTGCCAGGAAGATATGTCTCTACAAACTCAGGCTGCAAAAACCAAATGGAATTGAGTTGCTGGAAGAAACTTCTGGAGCCCCAAGCAGTTCCTCTTAAAGAACCTACACATGATCTCATGTACTCACACTCACTGCCTTTGAGCTCTGACACTGGGGTAGCAACTTGAAAGGCACCAGTGGCATACAAGGAAAAACTGAAGTGTCTGGCATCTAGGGGAGCACAGGCCATTGTCCCTCTTCTAAACTCTCCTCCCACAGAACTGCTTAGATACGGCTGTTGCCATATCTAAGATTCCATCAATCTGGCTAACACTGTTTGACCTGACTTGGAGATCCCCAGAGACTCTGCCCTACCCAACTTGTGAGCCCACTCAAGTGACTTTTCCATATGAATGGCTGGTCTTGGCTCACACTTCACAACCTCCTAAGTACTATCAAATAAGTGACAGCTGGCCTCAGTGAGCCCCAGGTCTAGCACTAGCAGCAGCCAGCTCAGATTCACAGCTTGGCCTTGGCTGGGTATCTTCAAGCTCAGCACAAGTAGCAGCCATTTCAGATTGCTTTATAGCTCAGGCAGAATGGTTCTTGGCAAAACACAGGTGGGTGCTGACCTTGGCCTGCACCACCTGGGAAATCCCAGGGCCAGCACACCCAGTGACAGCTATAGACCATATCAGAGCACCACCACTCTGCCCCTGCACAGCTGATCCTCCATGGAGAGTGGAGGATGGTGGTAAGTGGTCACAGCCAATCCTTGTAGCTGACTGGCCTAGGTAAATCCCTCTCCTGATCTGCCAACAGCAGCCAAGACTCAACTACAAGAGCAAGGTTTACTCAGCCCACGCAGAGTGCCCACCTCAAGTACCCATCTTAGGTGATACAGGAGGCTGTGCCATTGGACCCTATAGGACACCTACTACATTAGACCAAACTACCAGGATACGGAGTCAAAGCAGCTCCACCTAAGAGATAGAAACAAACATAGGTAGGCTACAAAAATGAGGAGACAAAGTAACATGGCCCAAATGAAAGAACAGGTCAAAACTCCAGACAAAGAGTGGAACAAAATGGAGATAAACAATCCATTAGATGCAGAATTCAAAACACTGGTTATAAGGATGTCCAAGGAAATTATTGAGGACCTCAACAGCATAAGAAAGAACAAGTCAACAATGAAGGATACGCCAATGAACAATTGATATACCAAAAGAACAATTTACAGGAAAACAACAGTGCAGTGGATAAAGCTGAGAACCAAATCAATGATTTGGAACATGAGGAAGTAACAAACAATCACGCAGAACAACAAGAAGAAAAAAAGAATACAAAACAATGAGGATAGTGTAAGCATCCTCTGGGACAATTTCAAGTATTCCATCATTTGAATCATAGGGGTACCAGAAGAAGAAGAGAAAGAGCAAGAAATTGGAAATCTATCTGGAAAAATAATGAAGAAAAAAAAAACTTCCATAATTTGGGGAAGGAAATAGACATGCAAGTCCAGGAAGCACAGAGAGTCCAAAACAAGATAGATGCAAAGAGGCCCACTCCAAGACACATCATAATTAGAATGACAAAGTTAAAATAGAGAATCTTAAAAGCAGGAAGAGAAAAGCAGTTAGTTACTTACAGAGGAGTTCCCATAAGACTATCAGCTGATTTCTCAAAAGAAACTTTGCAGGCTAGAAGGGGCTGGCAAGAAATATTCAAGGTATGAAAAGCAGGGACTTATAACCAAGATTGCTCTAACCAGCAAACCTATCATTTTGAATTAAATTAAGGCAGATAAGAAGCTTCCCAGAAAAGAAAAACTAAAGGAGTCCATAGTCACCAAACCATTATTATATGAAATGTTAAAGGGACTTATTTAAGAAAGAGAAAATGAGACTTCTGGCCAAGATGGAGAAGGAGGTAGACACACTGTGCTTCCTTGCACAACCAAAATAAGGAAAACAACAATTTAAAAACAAAAAACAACCAGTAGTGACAGAAAATTGAACTGTATGGAAGTCCAACAACCAAGGAGTTAAAGGAAGACACATTCATCCAGACCAGTAGGAGGGGTGAACTCAGGCAGCTGGGGCAGAGAGGGCTCACGGCAAAGCAACAGCTGGAGGACCCTGGGCGCACAAGGCGGTGGTTGGTGGACCCAGTGAGGTGGCAGATTGTGAAGGGATGAGGCACGCAACGCACCTGGCAGATGAGGTGGTCCCACATTCACACGCAGATAAACCAGGTGAAACTGGGGAATGAGACAGACCGCACAACCCAGGGTCCCAGCACGTGGAAATAAAGCCTCAAACCACTGATTGAAACTACCTGGAGGTGTTGAGCTGTGGGGAGAAACTCCCAGTCTCACAGGAGAGTTTGTTGGAGAGACCCACAGGGTTCTAGAATGTACACAAGCCAGCCCACCTGGGAATCAGCACCAGAAGGGTTCAGTTTGCTTGGGGTAAGCAGGGGAAGTGACTGAAATCTGTCAGAGAGCAGAGCAAGCACCATTGTTCCTTCTCAGACCCCTGCCTCACATATAGTGCGACAACGCAGTAACATGGCTTGCCCCATCCTAGTGGGGATGCTCACAGAATTGGTTGAATTTGGTCACAAATTAGATGAAAAAATGAAGGCTACGCTAAGTGAAATACAGGAAAATGTACAGGGAGCTAATAGTGATGGGAAGGAAACTGGGACTCAAATCAATGGAGTGGACCAGAAGGAAGAAAGAAACAACCAAACAGAAAAGAATGAAGAAACAAGAATTTTAAAAAATGAGGAGAGGCTTAGGAACCTCTGGGACATCTTTAAACGTTCCAACATCTAAATTATAGGGGTACCAGAAGGAGAAGAAGAAAAACAACAAGTGGAGAAGTTATTTGAACAAATAGTAAAGAAGAATTTTCCCATTCTGGCAAAGGAAATAGACTTCCAGGAAGTCCAGGAAACTCAGAGAGTCCCAAAGAACTTGGACCCAAGGAGGAACACACCAAGGTACATCATAATTACATTAGCCAAGATTAAAGATGAGAGAATCCTAGAAGCAGCAAGAGAAAAGGAGGCAGTTACCTACAAAGGAGTTCCCATCAGACTGTCAGCTGATTTCTCAAAAGAGACCTTACAGGCAAGAAGGGGCTGGAAAGAAGTATTCCAAGTCA
>CM052543.1:52082163-52097222 GCA_028533065.1 Trachops cirrhosus | reverse complement strand
AAAAAAACATGTATAGTGAAATGACAGCAAACTCACAATTATTAACAACCACACCTAAAGCAAAAACAAAACAAACTAAGCAAACAACTAGAACAGGAACAGAACCACAGAAATGGAGATCACATGGAGGTTTAGCAACAGGGGAGTGGGAGGAGGAGAGAGGAGGAAAAGGGACAGAGAATAAGTAGCATACATGGTAGGTAGAAATAGACAGGGGGAGGGTAAGAATAGTATGGGAAAGGTAGAAGCCAAAGAACTTATAACTATGACACATGGACATGAACTAAAGGAGGGGAATGTGGGTGGGAGGGGGTATGCAGGGTAGAGGGGAGTGAAGGGGGAAAATGGGACAACTGTAATACCATAATCAATAAAATATATTTAAAAAAGACAGAGAATATCACAACTATGAACAACAAAATGGCAAAAACTACAAATCTATCAATAATTAAATCTAAAAAACAAACTAAGTAAACAAGAAGAACAGACAGAATCATGGGTACAGAGAGTGTTTTGATGTTTTCCAGATGGGAGGGGGCTGTGGGGGCATGGGTGAAAAGGTGAGGGGATTAAGAAATACAACAGGTAGTTACATAATAGCCCTGGGGATGTAAAGTACAGTATAGAAAATGGAATAGCCAAAGAACTTAATATGCATGACCCATGGGCATGAACAATGGTGTGGGGGTTGCCTCAGGAAGTAGGGGTGGTTCTTGGTGAAGAGGGGAAAACAAGAAAAAATCAGGACAACTATAATAGCATAATCAAAATATAATTACATTTTTTAAAAGATACTTTTCGAGAATCTAATCATTGAATACCTAAATAGTCCATTGCAAAGCTATGACCCATTTAATGAGTCCACATATTTCCAATTACAAAATTAATTTATGCCAACTTTTGCACTAAAAATAAAAGTATCACCATTTCTGCCCTGGCTGGTGCAGCTCAGTGGATGGAGTGGTGGCCTATGAAACAAAAGGTCACCAGTTTGATTACCAGTCAGGGCACAAGCCTGAGTTGTGGGCCAGGACCCCATTTGGGGGCATGTGAGAGGCAACCCTCTCACACATCAATATTTCTCTCCTTCACTTTTTCCCTCCCTTCCACTTGTCTAAAAAATAAATAAAATTTTTTAAAAGTCTTACCATTTCTAATTCGATGTCTTTCTGCACAGAATTAGACATTAAATTCTTGAAATGTAATTGAGCCATTATGCCTTAAGTCAAGGCAACTGCACATTTTGCTAATCTCAAACACCCACCAGACAAAATTTACAGAATGGTTTTTCAAGAGAAAACAAAGGTCTGGTAATGAATTTACTGGACTGTAGATTCCATATGTATTTGAGAACACAAATCTGAAATATGAGCCATCTCTGACTTCGCTGAGCTCATGCTATGGTAAGAGAAACATAATAGATTTATGTACATGTATGTGAATTATATATTAGATATAGTATACTTATACAGAACATAATTTTATTCTATAGATGGTAAATATAGAAAAAAATATGCTAGTTAGATTCCCCCCAAAAAAGATCTTAGCTGTATAATTTTGGATGCATTACTTAATTTACCTATATCTCACTGTTCTGAAATGTTAAATAGAAACAATTATAACTACTTTGTAAAATCTGTGAAGATTCAAAAAAAGACAATATGTGAGAAGTGTTTGGCATTTAATTCACAGTACTTACTATTATTCTCTTTGTCATGTAATTTTCATCATTATCATTAATACCACTTTTTTTTCTATCATTCATATAAGTTAACCATGATCATTAATTCAAACAAATGTTTGAGTACCTGCCAAATGACAGGCACTGTATAACCTATCCAATACAAGCAAGAAAATAATAATGTTTTTATGAAAGGGAGTGAGGTTGTTTAGTGGAGAGAGAAGTGGGAAAGGCTGGGTGAGGGTTTGGATATCAATGTGAAGTGGAGGCAGCAGCCTCAATGTGTTCACAGCACAGGTGGGCTCACTGATGTCCCCAGTCCTCCGGTACGTAATATGAGGGAACTTGGAATTCTAGTTTGAAGCCAAGACTTCCTGAGCCTGTCACTTGTATAAGAGCAGCACCTCCATCACCCCTGGGATTCATGACAAGGCCACCACTGTTGCATCACTGGCTTCTTCCCCCCCCTCCAGCAAATGTTGAGTTGAAAATTCACTCAAGCAGAGTAATTTAGCTGTCCTTTCCTCTCTGTTCTATTATTTGTGTTTTGTCCTCATGTATATTCAATTAAGACTGATATCCGTGCTAAGAGAATGTGCGTTTTCACCCAGAAATCACTCTCTGGGAACCAAAGTACTATCGTTCCATTATGTTCTGAGGGCAAACAGCAGCTGAATGATGAATTGCATACTCTATTTTGTTGTTGTTGTAGTTAAATATATTTTAAATGATAGTTAAGATGAGACTCAGCCAAAACACATCAGTAACCAATGCAAATGAGACTCCTTCTTTTATTAGTGATGGATAGTCCTTACATCCTTTACCATTTTATTTTATTCACAGTTATTGTCTGTAAGAACAAAAAAAATTTAGTCTTACTTAGGCTCATTTGAACTAACAAGATTTATTTCACTTTGATAAATTATGTTGAATTAATCCTTTTGGACAGCACCAAAGACCAAATACTGGATGAGCTACTTAATCATGAGCCCTGTCAGAGCCCAAATCCAACCAGACTTGCTAATGGAAAATTGTGCGAGCCATAAGGATGTTGGCAGAACAAATCAGCTGACCGGCGATGCTTTCGCAATGTCCTCCTCAGCGGGACCTTTGCATACACATCAAGAAAGGCAAAAGGTCTCAGATTTGTCATTATAAACCAGGGTAGCATATTCACTTACAAATCCAGGTTTTAGGAGGCCCAAATCTTATATTTTAGGGGCCATTCTGAAGAAAAAGCATCAAAAATATAAATAGAAAATTCGACTCAAAATTCAATAAGGATTCAAACTAAAAACATTCCAATAAATTTTAAATTTTAAAATGTTGACAAATAATACAATGACCCTCAGATCCAGAAAAATGACATATATTTACTAAGTAACTATCTTATTCACTTCTGTAATACTTTCTTTATACTTGTTTTTGCTGTTTACTGTTTAATTGCCTCTTCATATGACAGCAATTTTATAGAATTATTCTTTATGGAAAAAATAGAAAGAACCCTTTTCTAGCCAGATTGATCAAATCTCGTTTTATATCATTGATGGTTTTGAGTGGGCATCAGTGAGAACTGAATCCTCTGCTTACAACATCACATGTACAATGATGGAAGGCACGCTCCACAGAAAAGCTTCCAGCTCCTTCCAGTAACACTTGCCCACATCATTCAGGGCAAGGCACAGTAGGCTCCATTCACGTTGCACTGTGACATCTAGCCCACATCTTCATGTCACGACACCCGGCATGGTGAGTGTGAGGAGTATTACTGGAAGCCAGTCCTCTGCCAGGATGGGTAACAATAACTTTACTATTCATGGATGTGGCATTTTTCATGAAAGAGCTAATAACATCCTTCGAACACTAGTGAAGAACACGGTTTTTGATCGCCATACGGCAACTGTAGTCTCTTGTTCTCTCCTGACTGTACACACAATATAACGTTTGGCCTCAGTATTTGAACTCAGATCCTTTTGTTTCTTTATTGACATTTTTGGCCTCCTTTGTATTTATGCAAATGCTTTTTTAGTTGAGAAACTCAGGACCAAACATCAAGCAGTCCTAAGCATAGTGTCCTTCCTGCATTTAATGGAAGGATTGCCAAATGGTTCTGCATGCATATACGAGAACACATTTCTGTCAAACGGGGCAGATAAGACCATCAAAAGGACCTGTATAAAGTATTTTTACTAAAAGCAGTCTCTGGAAATTGAAAAAAAGAAAAAAGAAAAATATGGCTCTTAAAGCTAATGTATGATTTTTGAATGATTAACCATATACTAGGGATTCCACATTTTACTTTTGGCATAACATCTTAGTGTGCTAAGGAAAAGATTGTTGAAACCACTATTCTTCAAACTATGTGATAATTACATGCTTACATCCTTGCCTTCCTTTTCTCAAATTCCTTTGGTGATTTTGTAACCTTAAACAGTGCTAGATTTGGAAGCAGGGGAAAATGTAACACTTAACAGGAAATATCTTAATGTCATTTCTTCTCCTAACAAGCTTAATGAGGAATGAAATGATGACAGAAAAGACATTTCTCACTTGTGTGCTTCCTTCAAGCAAAGGGAGAGAACAGTTGTAACAGATTCCATGCATTAGTGAACATTCTGTTACCCCCGTTTGCTACGAATCGTATCAAAAAGGACATCTGTTCTCTGTAAATCCTCTTTCTTCTATACCAGCAAACTGCCCCCAACAGTGGAAGAAGTCTGCAGTGCTGCAAAGAATCCCTCTGATTTCAAACACACTATCATATGAAGGTCAGGTCTACATACTGCCAGAAATAGTTACTGCAAAAAAAAAAAAAATCAGATGGTAACAGTTGATCGCCTAATTATCAAAATGGTCAGCAAGTCTCCATTAGATTGAATTTTCCAGTTAAGTGATGGGTAAGCATGGCCTCCTATGGGACCCTGTTGTAGGAACATGCTTCTCAACGTTTTTAAACTAAATGCTTCTTTGATGAACATACGTGTATCCCCCTTTCTTGCAGCCTCTGCTCCACTGCACGTGTCCATAGGCTCTGCTCTTGTCGTCCTAACGGAATCACCAGGAGGCAGAGTTTATATTCCATGCGCCCTCACTAGCCAAAACATTTCCTCTAGATTTTCTAATGTAGTTTACATTACAAAAATAATGATTTATTGTGACGTTCCATTTTAAAATTTGTATAATATTAAATACGCATTTTTGTGCAGCCCCTGAGAGAGCGTGATGCGTTCTCCCGGGGCTCCTGGTGCTGCCTCTGCCCCGCCCACAAGTGAGAAATGCTGTTCTAAGACTAATGGTGCCAATTTTCTGGTTTAGTAAATAGGATGGAGGGAACATAATCGAATTCCCATTTAGTGCTTAGGATTTAATAGTACCTCAGGCTCTGGACGATAAACTTGAATCTTCACTATACAGCACTATAGCTACAGATTTACAAAATGAGTGAGCTTGATCAGCAGGTGTACACCAGGCCAGAAAACACTGCGAGGTGCCCCTCTCTCCTACATATATATTCTTAATAGTCTCAATCACTATGAGCAATGCTCAAAATTTAAATTTTAAAATATTTAGGCCAAATTAAACAATATGATTCATTATTGGTGATTTCCCCCAAAGCATCTTCTATTGGTAATGAAGAAAGACGCTAATCCCTTTTTGACACATTGCCTAAGAACCCTCCTTGGTTTGCAGATATGCAGCAATTTTCCCAGGTCAGTATTTGCTCAGGCTCTGGATATTAACCGCCATAATTCCCTTCACACACTCTGGGCAATTAATCCCTCACGCAACATGCATAGTTTAGTGCCCTTTTATTGCCTGACCTCTACTCTAACATCTCCCCCGGGCTAATACCATGCTAATGCCTGGATTTTGCCTTCCAATTTTAAGATATATTAAGTTCAAGAAACAAAAATAGAACAGGCTCCAAGCTTCTCATTTTCATTTCACCTTTTCATGGTCTCTTCGAGTTTCACCTTGAAATTAATTAAGAGAGGACAGCGAGGTGAAATTGTACCATTTCATCTGGGTGGTCCCCGGCTTCCCTTTTTTGTTGACTCCTGAAATGTCAAGCTTTCAGACAGATATTTAAACAGTAAGTAAAGGATCATAGCTTGTTACAGAATCTCTCAGTCATCACGGCATCCACAAATGCATCCCTCTCCTTGAATTTTTTACTCTAAGTGTATGAAACTGTTTGTGACATAAAGTTGCTGAAGGAGTAATAATTAAAAAAAAATGTTCATGAGATGAGGCACCATGGTTGGCTCTGGGCAATAATAGAAGGGAAGGCTTTGGAAAGGGAGTGAGGGAAGCAGCAGATCCTGTACCCCACAAAAATGTTTGATATCACTACAGAACAATGGACAGCAGTGAATGTAATCCCTGTACCTGCAGAGAGATCAGCCAACCAAGCAGATACTCCCACGGCTGCTCAGAGAGGACGGCAGCAAGTGGTACCCCTGCAGGTGAGAGCCCAAGGGGGTGAAATACTGAGACAAGGTTAATATACTCATCCTTCAGTATTTGGGCTTCAGCTGTGATACTAAGGTGCTATTACTAGTTAAAAACTGATACAAAAAAATAAAACCATAATAGACACAGTAGAGCCCAAGTTAATTCAGGCCTGTGACTAACTAGAGGGTGAATTTATTGCAGCTGCAAAGGCTGGAAACAGTAACAGGAAAGAAACTAACAAATGTAAATGAAGTGAAAGCATGTACCATTGGGACCAAGGGAGAATCTAGTACCAGACCAGGTGAGACTTCTAAACAGGATATGCTAAACAAGATAGGGATTTCTGGAAAGTTCCTTCATGGTCACATCATGCCTATTTCAGACCCTCCAAGGAAAAGCGTGCAAGCTGGTTTGCAGGGTACTATGGGCTCCTACCAACAAGACAATGAGACCTGGCTCACAGCATGACTTGCCTCACACACAATTACTTAGGGACAACCACTTATCAGCCCCGGTGCCAGACAAGGGAGAAGGGAAACACAGACTCTTAAACAAGCTGTGGCAGTATCCTGTGTTGAATAAAGCTACTGGCATCCAGTGGGAGGCAGAAAAAACTTATTCTAGAACAGCCACAGATGGCTTCACTGAGTTGATGTCTTTGTAATAGATTTTGAACTTATCACATAGGGGTTCTTAGTTGCATAAAACAGGAAGTTCAGTTCCCTATTATTAGTAGCAAGTAAATTTATCAAAGAAAAGCTCACAGATTTTCCAAGAGGCTATGTAGCTAGGAATAACACCCAAATGTCATCATGGAAATGCTCCAGTGGAAGGACCCCTGCTGCCGCCACAGGTCATAGATTTAGCCACTTGGCCACAGGTCTTGCTTGATTGCTGCCTCCAGAACTGGTTGAACCCACCCTCTCCTCAGAAGCTCCAGCTTCTTATTCAATCTGGTATAAGCACATTTCACTGGTGGAGCCTGGTTCATATGCAAGAGAGATTGGGAAAGTCAGGAAGATTTGATGTTTCTGAAACCAGAAAGAATGACAAAGATTCACTTCAGAAGCCTTTAAAAAGTACTCAGAATATAAAGCAAGGGGAAATGGCATGTGCAGAGGCACGGGGAGCAGAGGAGCATGACTCAGAGCAGAGCTGGAAGGTCGTTCTCTAGCCTTTCAATCTTAGGACAACTCCAAGAAGCAGCGGCTCAGTTTTACATGGTTAAGAAAGAGACCTTACTTTTGATTCCTTTAGTTATTACTCTCATTAGTACTCTTATTCCCAACTACAGACCCACTGTATCTTAGATGCTCTGCTGACACAACAGATTTCACCTGCCAAACTCTGATTGTAAAACATTGGAAATTGAGGCTACAGGACCAGCCACTGAGTCCTTCTTTTGCCCCATCTTGAGGCCTGACATGTTTGAATCTATTAAAGCTAAGAGTTTTACAATTATTAAGAATATTCCCATACACATCCTCAACTGAAACTTGCCTGAAAGTATTTCCCATTAGAATATTTAAAAATCAATCACAGATCATCCCATACTATACAGCCACAGTGTTTTTGTTATTGAAGACAGAAGCTGTGGTATGTACTTTATATAGCCACCTGCTGTATACACAGGCACAGTAGAGGCTTGCTTAATACAAATAATCATCACAAGCAGCTCTTTCTTTACAGCAGCTGTCAGAGTAGTTTGCATTTACACATCTGTCCATCTGCCAATCAAGAGAACAAGAAAAGGAGGCAAAAGGGAGGGAGAAAGTCCATTCCAATTCATTTGGGCTTCTCATAGCCTCTGCAAAGCTGGCTTGGACAGAATACGTTCAGTATGTGAATGACCAGTAAGTCAAGAACTTCACACTGTTTCAAACTTTCATAACAACCCTACATAGATGCAGGCAAGACCTTAGGAGTCAGTATAGCTTATTAATTAGTCTCCACACTCTTGTCTGGCTTCTGATATTTTGGAGCCAACTTGTAGAAAGAGCTCAAGCTACAAAACCTGCTTCATTAATAAGTTATTCCCCATAACACTAGAGGCTCAACTCAATCACTTTTTATAGCTCAGTGAAGATTTCCTATTCAGTTACCCAATGCAACAGAAATTCCTCACTCTGCTGAGCCAGGTGTTTCATCCTGCATCACTGCAGTGAACCTCTTTCTGGGGTAAGTTTATCACACTCTCCATTTAAAGCACCTAGTTAAAGAAAAAAAATCTGCCAAAATAAACAAATTGTTCTAGCTCAGTTTCTGACTAAACTATCTAAACACCCCTCCCTCTGCTCTCCCTCTTATACCTTCATAATCTCTTCTTATTTTTTAATTGGCCCACCAGAGAAAACTAGAAATCTAGGTCAGAAAGTTCATTGTCCTCTTACCTCCGTGTCTAATGTTTGCTCTATGATGTTCTTTTACTGTTTTCTGATAGGTCTTTAAGGAGCAATCTCAAGGAGATCTATTTTTAATAGTTAACCAACTTGAATAAAGCCAAGAAAGATGTGGGATTATAGAAAGGCAAACCATACTCTCACAAAATACAGAGATGATACAGCTCTAATGAATCAGTGTCCAAGCTTTTTACAGAGAATTCTATTGAGACCACACTAAGCCAAGACTTTCAGACAACTGTAGGGTCATTTAACAGAAAAATGTGAGAAAGAATTTATTATATATTCACCAGTAGACATAATTTCATATTTGAAAAGAAATACCCTCACTTCACCCTGCCCTAAAATGCTACCCACTTGTTCACAAATGGAGATCACAAACTTTATAGGACAATTTGTGGTTTATAGGTCACTTTCACAGAAATCATCTTATTTGACTCTTAGATCAGGCAGGTAAGGTCTTCTAGGGTTCATGTCTATGACTAGAAAGCTGAGCTCGGCATTATTTCCCCAAGATCACATAGGTCATTAATGAAGGAGTCTGGTCTTCTAATTTCTAACTTCTGACCATTTTCTTTCCAATGCCCCAAATTAATCTTTATCATTATTTATTTCATACCAAGCACTTGACTGTGCCAGTCACCCAGAGAGAGCCCAAGGCCCTTCCTGGGTCCCTCACTGGTGGCATCGCCACAGTTGAGGGGAATGATGTCAATAGCTCATCACACCTGAAATATGAGACAGGGCAGTGAAGCACGTATTTTCACTTTTATTACATTCTCAGCCACCTTGCCCATGGAGGGTGCTCAGCAAGAGTACCCATCCAACCAAACCACACAATTTACAAAGGAAACACCCCATTTGTCACTGTCCCAAGCCCTTTCCTAATACCAGGTCACCCTCCTTCATTTTTCCATGAAGCATTCCATTAGTTGCCTTTACTTTACAAAAATTTTCATTTCCTATTTGCTATAGTCTAATGGTGGACCATTAGCAAAGGCAACAGAATAAGGCCATGCTTATTCCACATGAGCCACAAAAACTTTCACCTTCTTCAGAAGCAATTAAAGCCAGAGTCTACTATGACTACAGAGGAAAAATTTAATGGGTGCCAACAGCTTTTCCCAATTTGCAAAATAGTACTATATTCAAAGAATACGTAAATGTCCCAGCCCTCTCCTAATTCCTGATTTGTCTTAATTACACAGAGTCTCTAAGCAACCTAAAATTACTAATATTATTTTTGGCCTCTTAAACCATCACTCCCTGCCTTGGCTACATATACCAAATCTGAATAAAACAGTGTCCGCCTTCCTGAGAGTTATGTTGGAAATGGAGCTCATGATAAACACAAATTCTGAGTGAATTTCTGAGTCTGCACAGTGTCTAATACCATAGACTATATTTATAAGGCACAGAATTCGTATTTATTAAATTGAATTATAACTATGAAAAGAGTCAGGTATAGACATTCTGATAAAATGCTTATTTTAATCACTGCTTCAAGAGAAATGTAAGATCAATGCTATATGAGTGTAAAGAGAACTGACAGTAACATCTAAAGGATAGGCAGGCAACCTCAAATGTTTCTTACTATTGATTTGCCTCATTTGTACTTAAAGACTCATTTCTACACAAATGAGACAAATTGTTATGAAACTCAGTGGGATAGTTAGTTGTTTTTAAAACAGTTTCAAATAGATTTCTGTACATCTCTTTTAGAAATTCAGTTTATTCTTTAGGCTCAACCTTTTTCTTTTCATTTGTTGTTATGGAAACCACCTAACACTTATAATTTTCTTTCATTAAGTAAACCAATGTTGCTTTTTAAAAAGTTTTGGCCTAGTTTCCAGGTGGGCCAGTAGCTGTCCTAAGTTTTTATATTTTTTCCGTTACTCTTCATCAAAATTACCACATAAGTTTATGACCTTATGTGAATCAAACACAAGTGATCTCATGGATTAGTTCTATCATTTCCAAATTGTAGATGGAGAAGCCGCCAAGGCTCATGGCACCAGAATGGCCTCCAGGTGACTTAATGACGAGCGTTTATTGAAAAAGGTGACTGCATGTAGAGAGGTGATAAGCAGAGCGGGCAGATATTCCAGGTGGAGGGACCCGCCCTGCGAGCCGAGGTGGAAGTGCAGAGCTGAGGGAGGACCCAGCTTGGCCAGGATCTCTAAGAGCAGGGAAATTCTCCTTTGTCGCCATGAGCTGTCTAGCTTCAAGGCACCATCTTGTAGCTCTTTTCTTGAATTACATATTTAAAGGCCTACTACAATAGGTTTGTAACATTTTATAAAGGAAATATAGAAAAGACTCCTTTAGCCTGTAATATTTTTTCCACTAACTCTGACCCAAGTTTTCAAATTACCCCACGATACCCAGGATCAATACACACTTAGACATTAAGATTTGTCTTAATTACACAGAGTTTCTAAGCAACCTAAAATTACTAATATTATTTTTGGCCTCTTAAACCATCACTCCCTGCCTTGGCTACATATACCAAATCTGAATAAAACAGTGTCCGCCTTCCTGAGAGTTATGTTGGAAATGGAGCTCATGATAAACACAAATTCTGAGTGAATTTCTGAGTCTGCACAGTGTCTAATACCATAGACTATACTTATAAGGCCCAGAATTTGTATTTATTAAATATGAGTGTCATATTTGTTAAATATGAGTCTGTGTCCTGTTTCATGCCACTAACATACAAGGTAACTTTGTGGAGGCTCTTCTACAGAATGGAGGTTATACCACCCACTTCATCTGGGGGTCGTGAGTAGTAAATGAGGTAACGTGCAAAGGCACCTGGTTAGTTCCTGGCACAAAGTATTGCTGCTGGCTTAACAAAATTAATTTGGCTGTATTTGGCTGGTATCACCCATGCCTAACTCTCTCTCCTCTGACTTTTCATAACTCTGCTAATGCCTCTGACATTAAGAAATCACTAGTGTCTCCAATCCAGCCTAAAAAACAGAAGACAGCCAGCAACTACAGACTTTATGCAATGACTTTCAATAATTC
This sequence comes from Trachops cirrhosus, assembly GCA_028533065.1. NCBI lineage: Eukaryota > Metazoa > Chordata > Mammalia > Chiroptera > Phyllostomidae > Trachops > Trachops cirrhosus. The sequence continues at coordinate 52,085,657 of CM052543.1, read as the reverse complement.
CTTTTTTAAAGCAGTAACTAGGAATTTCAAAATCCACCAGTTGTTTTAAAAAGTTCTAAAATGTTTTCTATTTCCCTCCAGAATTGTGCAAATGCTCAAAAAACATATAAAAATATGTACAGACAATTGTGTTGGAGCAAACAGCTTAAATTTTTAATACAGTGAAACCTCAGTTCTTCAAAAGAATTCATTCTGGAAGGCTGTTCAAGAAGCAATTTATTCAAAAACTGAATCCTTTTTTCCACATTAGAAATCACTTAAATTGAGTTATTCCATTCCAGACCCCCAAATGATTCCCTATTTTAACTTTTCTTATATCCATGTCTAATACTGTTTAATCTAAAAATAAACACTTTAAACACAAAAAGGACATGAAATGTAAGTGAAAATTTAACAAAAAGGAAATGAAATGTGCAGTAAACAATGAAAATTTGCATACCCACCAGAACTTACCTTTAACATTGGGAGCCTTTGATGACTGAGCTTGGACCAGAGGGACAACAGGAGAGAGGGGTGTTACTGTGAAGCGGAGGCCCCTTCCGTAAAGAGGTCAGGCAGATGCTCTGTCTCTCTCTCTCTCTCTCTCTCTCTCTCTAGTCTCTTTGCTCCACTAGAACTTGCCTCAAACTCACTGGGCCTCTGTCTCACTAAAACCCATCCAGTGATGTTTGTTTTTGCCTGCACTTTAACCCTTGCCTGCAGAGAAACAGGGCATTGTCATTGAACAAGATTCCTACATGGCACAGTCGGCTGCTTCTTGGTCGGGGTGGTATTTCTCAGAACTTTTCATTCCTCCCCATTTCCCAAGCAATTCCTTGATTAGTGAAGTAGGAATATCCTCCACTGTATCATCGTGAAGGTGCTGTCAAGTTGAGAACGAAAGTTTTGTTTGAGAACTGAGATGTTTTTTCCATAAACAACTTAGTCAAGAACCGCATTGTTTGAGATGGGCGACATTAGGGACCAAGGACTGACTGGACTTTCCTCTTTGTGCATGAGCTAAGTCATTGGTGCCCAGGGTAAATATGGACTTCTTTCTAGAAGCCTATCTTCTCCCCGTGGATATGGGGGAAGGAAAAAATTTTTCTCTACCCTCAAGGTCCATTCAGCTGATCTAATAATAAAATCTACATGAGACAGATTATCAAGAGAAAATAACCAAATGGGAACCCCACATACATGAGAGGTTCAAGGACAGAAAGTTAAAATGAGGTAGATATGGCATTCTGAGCTAAGGATGAGGTAAAGTGACTCGGGGTTTCACAGAATCATTGCAGGGTGATAAGAAGGGCAGGTGTTCAATAATTAGAGCTTTGCCTTGCTCTATAGATAGGCCATAAAAAGTTAGTTCTGGTAATAACTCTTATGGTGGGCAAGGCTTCTATTTCTAATTCTTTAAGGGAGAGGTAAAAGTTTCTTATGAGTTTATAGGGTCTTGACAGCCTTTAGCTCAAAATAATTCACATGATGAAGTCGTACATTTAGGGAGTTCTGCCATGAACCCTTACAAGGCTAATTTCAAACCATAATCTAGGAGTGACGTTAGTGTCATGGCAATGTGACAAGACCATCAGGTCTCTCCCCTTGCATCACAACAAATATAACAGCTGTAATTCAACCAAGGTTTCCCTGCCTAACACACAAACATGTCTGAGAGACTACACACTGCAGTATCTGAAGGGACTCTATCAAAGTGAGCACAGGTGGGATGGCAAAAGGACAGAGACAGCAGCCTCCAGAGCATCTGAAATCATATCAAACATATTCTCCAGCCACAGTGCTTTGAAATTGGAAATCAACTGCAAAAAGAAAGCAGGACAAACCACAAATACGTAGAGATTAAACAACATGCTACTAAAGAACAACAGGGTCAAACAAGAAATAAAAGGAGATCAAAAGATACAGAAAGACAAATGAGAATGATAATATGTATATAAAAACTTTTGGGATGCAGCAAAAAGGGTAATAACAGGGGAGTTTAGAGCATTATAGCCCTCCCTCAAGAAATAAGAAAAATCTCAAACAACATAACATTTCACTTTAAAGAACTAGAAAAAGGAGAACAAATGAAGCCAAAAGTCAGCAAAAGGCAGGAAATAATAAAAATTAGAGCAGTGCCCTGACTGGTATGGCTCAGTTGGTTGGGTGTCATTCTGCAAAGCGAAAGGCTGCCATTTCAATTTCTGGTCAGGGCACATGCCTGGGTTTGCAGGTCGGTGCCTGGTCATGGCATGTACAAGAGGCAAGTGATCAATGTTTCTCACACCAATGTTTCTCTTCCTCTCCTTCTTTCTCCCTTCCCATCTCTCTAAAAGTAAATAAATAGAGACTTCCGGCCAAGATGGAGGCATAGGTAGACACATTGTGCCTCCTTGCACAACCAAGATAGGGACAACAACAATACGGATACAAAATAACAACCAGAACTGACAGAAAATTGAAGTGTATGGAAGTCGGACACCCAAGGATTTAAAAATAGACACGTTCATCCAGACCAGTAGGAGGGGCAGAGTCGGGCCGGGCAAGGGACGAGGAGCAGAGACCTGAGCAACCAGGGTAGCGCACAAGTCCGCAGCAGGCAGACCCTGGGCACACAAGCAGTGGTGGCTGGTGGGCCCCAGCCAGGGGATGGCGACCAGCAGACCCAGCAACGTGGCCATTGTGAAGCAAGGCACTGCACGCAACTCAGGGTCCCAGCACCGGGAAATAGAGCTTTCGGTCACGGACTGAAAAGGAAGGACCCGAGGGGCACACAGGCCCACCCACACCGGAATTGGTGTCAGAGGGGCCCAGTTAGCTTGCGGAAAGCAGTGGAAGGGTCTGAGGTCCTACAGAGAGCAGAGCAAGCGCCATTGTTCCTTCTCGGACCCCGCCCACACATACAGCGTCAAAACCCAGCAACTGGGGTGCCCCGTCCTGGTGAAATCCTAAGGCCCCACCCCTCACTACAGAAGCTCGACAAGACCAAAAAACAACAACAACAATAACAAAAACCCAGCAAAACATGGTTCAAACAGAAGAAGAATTGAAAGCCCCAGAACCCATCCTTTTAAGTGACCAAGAGATAGCCAACCTATCAGATGCACAGTTCAAAGCACTGGTGATCAGGATGTTCACAGAATTGGTTGAATTTGGTTGCAAATTAGATGAAAAAATGCAGGCTACAATAAGCTTAATGAAGAAAAATGCACAGGGAACCAATAGTGACAGAATGAAAGATGGGTCTCACATCAGTGGAGTGGACCAGAAGGAAGAAAAAAATATACAACTAGAAAAGAATGAAGAAATAAGAATTCAAAAAAATGAGGAGAGGCTTAGGAACCTCCAGGACATCTTGAAACGTTCCAACATCCGAATTATAGGGGTACCAGAAGGGGAAGCGGAAGAGCAACAAGTGGAAAACTTATTTGAACAAATAATAAAGGAGAACTTCCCCAATCTGGCAAAGGAAATAGACTTCCAGCAAGTCCAGGAAGCTCAGAGAGTCCCAAAGA
>CM052543.1:52027881-52081663 GCA_028533065.1 Trachops cirrhosus | reverse complement strand
CAGAAATGGAGATCACATGGAGGTTTAGCAACAGGGGAGTGGGAGGAGGAGAGAGGAGGGAAAGGTACGGAGAATAAGTAGCATGGATGGTAGGTAGAAAATAGACAGAGGGAAGGCAAGAATAGTAGGGGAAATGTAGAAGCTAAAGAACTTATGACACATGGACATGAACTAAAAGGGGGAATGTGGGTGGGAGATGGTGTTCAGGGTGGAGGGGAATGAAGGGGGGTAATGGGACAACTGTAATAGTATAATCAATAAAATATATTAAAAAATAAAACTAAATAATATCTTTTAAAAAAATTAGAACAGAATTTAATGAAATAGAATAAAAAAGAAAAAATTATGTAACAAAGAGCCAGCTCTTTGAAAAGAGTAATAAAATTAACAAACCTCTGGCTGGAGTCAAAAAAATAAAATCAGAAATTAAAAAGAAGTTAAAAACAGATACCATAGAAATACAAAGGATCATACAAGGATACTATGAAGGCTATATGCCACCAAATTCAATAAACTAGAAGAAATGGTCAAGTCCTTAGAAATATATAACTTTCCTAGACTGTGCCATGAAGAACTGGAAAATTTGAATATACTGATCTGTTGTAAGGAAATTAAAATAGTCATCAAAAACCTCCCAAAAAGTAAATATCCAGGACCAGATAGCTGCACTAGTGAATCCTACCAAACATTCAAAGATTTAATAGCTATCCTTCTCAAATTCTCCCAAAAAATGAAGACAAAGAAGTACTTCCTAACTCATTTTATGAGGTCAAAGTAATCCTGATACCAAAACCTGGTAAGAACAACACAAATAAAGAAAATTAGACTTCTGGCCAAGATGGAGGCATAGGTGGACACATTGTGCTTCCTCGCACAACCAAAATTAAGGACAGCAAAAATTTAGAAACAAAAAAACAACCAGAACGGACAGAAAATTGAACTGCAGGGAAGTCCCAACAACCATTCATCCAGACTGGTAAGGGGGGCGGAGTCCGCGGCCAGGCAGAAAGGGGTGGAAGCAGGAAGAAGTGGTGGCTGGAAGACCCAGACACAGGTGCAGGGAGGCAATGAGCAGACCCAGTGAGGCGCGCAAGGCAGCTGTCTGTCCACAGTCACACATTTGCTTGCAGATAAACCAGGTGAAAACAGGCAGCAAGACAGACCCAGCAATGCAGGGCCCCAGCGCCAGGAAATAAAGTCTAAAAGCACAGATTGAAAACACTTGTGGAGGTTGAGGTGCCAGGAGAGACTCCCAGCCTCACTGGAGAGTTTTTCAGAGAGACACACAGACTTCATAGAGCCTCACAGAGGTTCTAGAATGTACACAAGCCCACCCACCTGGGAACTAGCACCAGAAGGGCCCAATTTGACTGTGGGAAGTAGCAGAGGGAACTGAAATCTGATGGAGAGCAGAGCAAGCACCATTGCTCCCTCTCAGACCTCTTCCCCACATACAGTGTCACAACCCAGCAACTGGGTTGCCCCGCCCTGGTGAACACCTAAGGCTCCGCCCCTCATACATAACAGGCATGACCAAACTCAAAAAAAAAAAAAAAAAATGGCTCAAACGTAAGAACCAATCAAAGCCTCAGAGCCAATACTTTTAAGCGACCAAGAGATAGTCAACCTATCAGATGCACAGTTCAAAGCACTGGTGATCAGGATGTTCACAGAATTGGTTGATTTTGGTCACAAACTAGATAAAAAAAGAAGGCTACACTAAGTGAAATGAAGAAAAATGCACAGGGAACCAATAGTGATGGAATGAAAGATGGGTCTCACATCATTGGAGTGGACCAGAAGGAAGAAAAAAACATATAATCAGAAAAAAATGAAAAAACAAGAATTCAAAAAATGAGGAGAGGCTTAAGAACCTCCAGGATGTCTTTTAATGTTCCAACATCTGAATTATAGGGGTATCAGAAGGGGAAGAGGAAAAACAACAAGTAGAAAAGTTATTTAAACAAATAATAAAGAAGAACTTCCCCAATCTGGCAAAGGAAATAGACTTCCAGCAAGTCCAGGAAGCTCAGAGAGTCCCAAAGAACTTGGACCCAAGAAGGAACACAAACCAAGGCACATCATAATGACATTAACCAAGGTAAAAATGAAGGAGAGAATCCTAGAAGCAGCAAGAGATAAGGGGATAGTAACCTACAAAGGAGTTCCCATCAAACTGTCAGCTGACTTCTCAAAAGACACCTTGCAGGCAAGAAGGGGCTGGCAAGAAGTATCCCAAATCATGAAAGGCAAGCACCTACATCCAAGATTGTTCTATCCAGCAAAGCTTTCATTTAGAATGGAAGGGCAGATAAGTACTTCTCAGATAAAGTCAAGTTAAAGAAGTTCATCATCACCAAGCCCTTATTTTATGAAATGTTAAAGGGACTTATCTAACAAAAAGAAGATAAAAAATACGAACAGTAAAAAGATAGCAAACTCACAATTATTAACAACCAGACCTAAAAAAAAAGTAAACTAAGCAAACAAATAGAACAGAAATAGAACCACAGAAATGGAGATCACATGGAGGGTTAGCAAGAGGGGAGTGGGAGGAGGAGAGAGGGGGAAAAGGGACAGAGAATAAGTAGCATAGATGATAGGTAGAAAATAGACAGGGGGAGGGCAAGAATAGTATGGGAAATGTAGAAGCTAAAGAACTTATGACACATGGACATGAACTAAAGGCGGGGATGTGGGTGGGAGGGGGTGTGCAGGGGGGAGGGGAGTAAAGGGGGAAAATGGGACAACTGTAATAGCATAATCAATAAAATATATTAAAAAAATTACAGACCAATATCTCTGATGAATATAGATGCAAAAATCCTAAACAAAATACTAGCAAATCAGATACAACAATACATTAGAAAGATAAGATATCACAATCAAGTGAGGTTCATTGTGGGGTTGCAAGGATGGCTCAACACAGGCAAATTGAACAATGTGATATACCGCATTAAAACATAAAGGATAAAATCACCTGATCATATCAGTAGATACAGGGATCGCATTTGACAAGGTACACCACCCAATTGAATCTAAAAAACAAACTAAGCCAAAATGAAGAACAGAGATAGAATGATGGATATGGAGAGCATTTTAATGGTTGTCAGATGAGAGGGGGTATGGGGGATGGGTGAAAGTTGAGGGGATTAAGAGGTACAAATATGTAGTTACAGAATAGTCTTGGGAATGTAAAGTACAGTATAGGAAATGGAGTAGCCAAAGAACTTACACACATGACCCACAGACATGAACAATGGCGAGGGGATTGTCTGAGGGAGTCAGGGATGCTGGGTAGAGGGGGGAAGGGGGAAAATTGGGACAACCATAACTGCATGATCAATGAGATATAATTTTTTTAAAATAACTTACTCTAAGAGGAGAGATGTTCCTATTACATTAAACTGAGATGTCCTAAACAGAGTTTGGTGCCCTAGTTATTTTGTGTGGGGACTTAGCTCAGATAATTTCAACTTGGGGAACATATGTTGGGAATTGATGGAAATACAATAATTTGGTAGTGAAAATCAGTCCAATCAAACCTAAATTAGGAGGGAGCACTGGTGGTCTAAAAGAAGGAACCCACAAAGGAGCAGAAAAAGTGTCCAGTGGAAAGTTGAGTTCAGCAACCAACAGGTAAGTCATGAGCTAAGAAGTCAAAGACAGAGAGGCAAGACAGAGACCAGGACAGCACAGAGGGACATGGCAGGTGAAGCATTTGCTGGAGCAAGGTTTTACCATCATAGACAAGAATGGCCTGAGGTTAGTGTTTGAAACATCTGCCCAACACAAGGTTCTGGAACTGGGACAACATTGTTTTTAGTTGGCACCCCTGGCCAAATTACCAGGGGCCTATTAGGTGTCTAATATAAAGAAAAATTTTCCGTTTTCATCTCTAATCTTTGTTATCCGACAACATTACCCAAACAATTAAATTCCTCCTAGGCTTCTTGGATCCTAGGTCTTTGTGCTAACTCCTGGCTTCTTCTTGATAGCTTTTAGTTGTGTTTGCCAGCTTCTAATTATTAGCATTTTCTACTCTCTCTGGATGATCTCATTCCCTCCATGCTTTATCTGCCACCTGCTCAGAGATGCCCTGCGGATTAGTATCCCTCCGGAGATCTCGCTCCTGAATGCCAGCCCCATTTGTCAAGTGTTTAAAGGACATCAAGTGGACATTTCATTACCTCCAGCTCATACTTCCCCAGATTCAGTCATTTTCTCTCTCTCTCTCTCTCTTCCCCCTTCCTCGATCCCTCCTCCTGTCCCTTCCTTTCTCTGTCGCCTACACATATGCATATACACACACCTGCATATACCAACAAAAACAAATACCACAGCTGGGTTGTAAACACACAATGCATTAGATGGATGATGTATTATAGAAGTGTACTCTTGAAACCTATGTAACATTATCTAATGTCACCCCAGTAAATAAAAAATAAAAAATAATGATTTAAAAAGCAAAAGCTCAATAAAAAACAGTTCTTCTTAAAACTTAATGTGCATATAAATCATCTGGGTATCTTGCTACAATTCAGATTCTCATTCACTAAGTCAGGGTGAGGCCCCAGACTCTGCATTTCTAACCACTTGCCACTTTCAGTACTCCTGGGCCATTGTTGGAGCCACATGTGTAACCAGGACCTAGGTCACCTAAGTTAGGCTTGTTCCTTGACCACTACCTTCCTTCAAACCCTGAGCAGCTCCATGTCCCTGTTTAGGCCTCAGTGTCTTTATCTGTAAAACATGAAACTAGAGTCCACAAGTCCAGAGGTTTTGTGAGTTCTAAAAGTAGGGATGGAGAATTGAAATCTATTAACTATAATTTGCAAGATGTACCCTATTTCTGTGCAGTGAATCCTATGAAAAACTAACCAAGACTTAGTAGCATGCTCGACTAAATTGGATTTAGAAGCGATACTAAAGTGTTCAGAACACTATCTGCTATAGATATGGATCGAGAAAAGTATATATTCATAAAGCACTGGGCCAGTAAGAAAACTGGCCCAGTTAAAGACAGTGCTTTTCTGTGAAGTCATAACAATTTGAAATTACTTCTCTTCTCGGTGGGTCTTTTAACAAACCGATGGCCATCAGACAGACACTTAGAATACGATTACTAACTAAACGGTATTGAAACAAAACCCAAAGGTAAGGTTATTCCAAATGTAATGGTTATTTTCACAGCCTGGAAGAAAGGTGTTTAGGGCTATTCTATGTTTTTCCCCAATGGGAAGATGACACACAAGCCCCATACTGACTTTTATTTCCCCTTATCGTGGCAGAGTACAGGAGAAACAGGACACGCTTTGTAATACTAAGATCTGGGCTCAAGTAGAAGTTATGCCTCTTACCAGTTGTGTAATTTTGGTTAAATTATGTGAGCCTTCATTTCCTCACTGGTAAAATATGGATAGTAATAATGCATTTGGGGATTAAGTTAATTAGTGGGAACCAAAATTTAACAATAGAAATGTGAGAGAGTGAGGAGAGAGAGAAGTAGTATTCTGTGCAAATGAATCAAAAATGGGTCACTTCCTATCACTCCCTTCCTAAATAAAATGTTAATTGTCCACATTGTCTACAAAAAAACTGTGCTCAGCATGGGCCACCACAGCCTGGCCTCTGCCTGCACCTCCAGCCCGCTTTCTGATGTACATGTGGGCACTCTACTGACAGGTGTCTGCAGGATCTCCGCATTGAGTGAGTGAGTTACTAAATGTTTAAGAGGTTTAAGAGTAAAATAAAACGACCATTTAGAATTGCCTACCATGTGCCAGATACTATATATTTGTTGTTTAATTTTTACAACCACCCTGTGAGAGACTGAGCTAGGGACTCATGGCTAATAAGCAGTGGAGCTTCGATGTGAACCCTTGAATCATGTGACACTGGAGGGCCCCTTCTGATTGCCTTGGCTCTACCAATGAAAGTAAAGTGACAGAATCTGCTCACTGATACTCTTTTTTTTGGGGGGGAGGGGCAATCCAATCTTTTCATTGGAACATGGAATTTTTCGTTTACAACTTCTTGCGCTCAATACCTTAGTAGAGTTTCTAACTGTTATCTTCTAACCTTGACTTTGAAGGACAGCTTACACAATGATATTCACAGAGAAAAGAGACTTTGATGCCATGTGGTCTTCTTGCAAATGATTACAGAAATCTACTTAATTTAATAGACTACAGGTTTTCCATTGTTTAGGCCACGGTCCATCCTCGTATACATCCTGCAAAAGATACTAACGTGATCCCTGGGAAGCACAGGGTACCAAGTCTGAAGCACATTACAGAGCAGGACTGAACAAAGAAATCGATGGAGATCACACATCACTGACTGCAGTAGTTACAACAACCTTTTTTGACAAGGAAAAGCACTGTCTATACAGAGTGCATGAAGATGAGGTACTGTACCATGCAGAGGTGTATTTTTAGGCATTTCCTCTCTGACAGCTTCTGTCACCCTTCGTTCCACCTGTGGAACACAGAATATTACGAGACAGCAAGCCCAGAGCACAGCCTCTGCCGCAGAGATTTGTAGGGGTTTTTCAGGGGGGATGTGTATGTCACCTCTATAAATGATCGCAGCAGTTGTTCATCATCTTCCTAGAGTTTAGAAATTAAGGAGTAAACTGAATAGGCAATACAGTGTCTAAAGTGTCATATAAAACAAACACATAATTCTTTTTTGCTAATACTCTTCATTCCCTATTTTTCTACTCTGCTTCTTTCCTTTGACTTATCAAGATAGGATTCATCAAACTTTTTAAAGATTAGGAGTTGAATGATTTCTGTTCATTATGCACCAATGAAAATAATTATTTTGTCACGTGTTTCTGTAATTTGTTGATATAATAAAATATTTTCTCAAAGAATAACTGAATGTAGTGATATGTGTACATCCCTCATACACCTAGTCAAAATTTAGTACGGCAGGTCGAACAGCAGGTGTGAGACTGCTGAGGTACCACAGTGGCTCGGCAGCCACTGCCTGGGTACTGGCAAAGGAGAGAGGTACTGAGATTTGCCCTGACAACAGGGCCAAGAAATATTGGTTCTGATGCTTTCAAATTAGTTCACTGGGTGACTTGTACACAGCAATCTCATTTTGGTTCACTGAATCTTCCCCATCACCCTGTAAGGTAGTTATTCTTATCCCCATTGAACAGATGAGAAAACCAAGACTTGAAGGGACCAAGTGCTTTGCCCAAGATCACATGGCCTGTAGATGCAGGGGATAGCTTTTAACTGCACATCTTTTAAGTCTGAGTCCCTGTCCCCTTTATGATTTCACTTGTTCATCTAACAATGTAAACATAGAGGATCCACTGGGTTTCAAGCACACCTCTCCTCACCGCACACCCTCCAGGAGCTTTGGACTTGCAGAGAAATTCATCTTATGCAGATGAAGACTCAAGGCCTAGTTCCCATGCTTTCAGGATAACATAGCCTCAGAAATCCATTTCCATTTGGACCCAGAAGTTAAGCAATATTTAAATGTCATCATAAGGGAAGATAATGGTGGAGCCTTCTCATGCTTTAAATCATCTCTCTGATTACTAAGGAGCAACCAAATGCACCACTGTGTTGCAGAAGGTGGTAGTTACTTCTCTGCCCTCCTTGCTACTGCAGGCTGATAAAACTACTATTAAAAAAATTACCATGATGTTTTCCAAATGACTTTTCTTTACTATCCATCCTCAGTTTCACCAACTAAACCCTTTCTTAATATAAAATATAATTTTGAAATCAGAATAGTCCTGACTAATGGATCTTAGAGGATGCTCAGAAATGTCAACTAGTACCTTTCACTAATTCAGATTATCAGGAGAAAGCCAATCTCAAATAAGAAAATTTCAAAACTGCCTCTTTATTATTTTTCAATAGTGTTTTCATTCATCTATGTAATGAGCCCTTTATGTATTCCCATGCTGTACTACAGAAACACAAAGCTGGACCAGGACAAACTCATGTGCTTCAGGAATCCACAGTCTATCATACGAAGTAAACATGCCCCCTTGTGACTGCAACCAAGGAAAGAACCGATGAGGAAGTCATCACCTCAGTGCAGACAGGCCTCTGGGAGAGAGTTCACAGAGGAGCAGTTGCTGGAGCTAAGATTTGAAGGAGCTGTAGCAGTTCCAAGGCAAAACACGGGACAGAGTATGCCAACACACTGAGGCCGAAGGAGTGGCAAGCATCCTGGGAACTGTACATAATTCAGCAGGCTGGCAACCAAGGCCTGTGTAGAGATGAGCAAAGCCAAGGCAGGAGATTTTGTGGAAGCCATTATGTGCCTTGCGAGAGAGTTTCAACTTTATCTTGTGAGCATGAGGCCCATCTAAAGGGAAGAGACAAGGTCAGAACTGACTCTTGGAAAGACTATTGACAGAAGTGAGGAGAGATTGGAACTGAAGTGACTGGCATTCTGCATTATGGTGATTTCCCTAGATAGTTTAGCAGGGAATAGTCCTTACCACAGTGTTTGGGTGAGTTGCCTGGTTAATGAAAACCTGGGGCTTATTTTAAATTGAGCATATTAATTGCTATCAGTGTATTAAGTCATAAAAAGCCATGGAGAACAGCTTCTTATTTTACAGAGAAACCAACGGAGTTCCAGGGAGGGAGATGGTGTGCTTAAGTGGCGCAGTTGTTAGGGAAGAGCTAGGACAAGCACTCAGAGCTCGAAACATCCAGCCCTCTCCACTCTTCACACTGCTGTGAGGTTTCCTTTATTTGCTTGTGAAAGGCTGTTTTGATCAGGAGCACAATTAAATGCCTCTCTCTCCTTCTGCTGTTTTCCCCCATCATTCACCTGATATTCTATTTACCCAATTAATTTCACTGTGTATGAAAAAAGCCTTTTCAAAGCAAAGGTAAATTTCAGCCCAAGCTCTTGTCAGCCTGCTGGCTGATTCCTAATTAACTGAGATGAAATGAATAGGGTTTTATTGTTATTGAGCATTTTAAAGCCCTCTGCTTAGATTGGATTACTAAGCACTTGGCAGGAGAAATGTGTGTTTCATCCTCCTAGGATCTGGAATCAGCAATGGACAGAAGACAGAAAGCAAAGGAGGCATCACAGGGCTGTAGGACCCCAGCCTGGCAGGGTATTTTCCAAATGCCTTACTAACTACGCAGTGATGCAAAGGGAATTCTCCAGTAAATGGCACTGTTGGAGCAAGGTCTGTGCCCAAACCTCACATTGGTGACACCTTTGTGTGTTTCTTCGAATTTAATAGCTTTGACAACCTCAGTGTTTAGATATGACAGGATGGCTTCTCCAGGGAGGAGAAGTGAACTTATTATTGTTGAAATTCCCATTCATATACCTATGAGGTTGCCTGTGGTTCTGTAGAAGCGGGAAGTGATGAGGTTACCCACAACCTCATAGGAAAAAGACAGAGAAAGAGTGGGGAGTGAGACTATAGGGGCAGGAGGATAGTGGACAACATTAATTCACTGAAGGTTGTGGGACAGCTTCAAAGGGGAAGAAATAATGTTAGGGGTTAGTTCCTTCAAATTCTTTTGGAAGAGCCAAAAGCCATCTCCTGCTGAACCCACTCTCTTTGTGAGACCATCCATCTTCATGCTCTCCTTCCACAGGAAAGGGCTTTCTCTTCAGTGGCATTCAAAGCCTATTTCAAAGCCTACACTAGGTGTCTTCAGGGGAGGAGGAGTTGCTTATTCGTAGAGTTTGAGATGCAGAGCCCTATCCCACCCCTCTTCCCTTTACTCAGGGCAGTTTTCCACTTGCCTTAGGGAAAGTTTCATTGTCTCTTTGGGTTGGCCTGTGGGGTTGGTCTGTGCTTGTTCAGACTATCTGTGACTGTGTAAGTCTGTTTAAGTCAAGGTGAAATGTTAGTGAGCCGATGGCAAATCTTAGCTACTTTCTCTAACTGTGTGTTATTAGAAAAGAGCTGATATAATTGTCTCCATCTTTCTGACTTCACAACTATCTCCTAATTTATTCAAAATATGAGCCAAGAAAAGAAGTGTATTTACTAGGTATTCTTCAGGCACTTAAATTTTTAATCACTGCCAAGTCTGATACTTGCTGCCTTGGACAACTGACACTCCTCTGGGATACATGTCATTGAAAGTCTAGGGAGGAACTAATTTACTCTCCTCCTGAAACAACCACAAAAGAGGACAAAATACATGAAACAATGGTTTTCAAGATAATGAAAACCAGGCAAATAGGGACGGTGGTCCCTCAGAGATGAGAAATAAGGTAATTTTAGCTGCCCCCTCTCTTGAGAGAGTTCAAGGCAGGGAGAAAGAACCCCTAAGAAGGATGCCCTAGGCTGAGGAAATGAAGCTGAAAGTCCAGAGGGACCAAGGTGATTAGAGAACAGGCTACCAGAGAGCAAAGAACAGTGCAGAGAGAGAACTGTGGAGACCTAAAAAGATTGCCCTAGATTATTTAGCTAAGTAGTGATCAATACATGCCTGTGAGGAAACCACCTGAGACTTGGGAAAGAACCACCCAAAAGGATTAAAAGGAACAGTGCGTGGACTCACATAGGTAGATTGGGAAACTGTATCAATCATGGGGAATGGGTAGAATACTCCGCTCCCCCCAAAACCCATCTAACTTTGGTAGTGGGAAATGGTAATCTCTAGACTAAGCACAACTTCAGACCCACCTAATAAATTTTAAAAGCAAGACTCAAAAGGATCAAACTGTTTCCATATGACAACTGCATCCAGAACAAATCTCATGTAAGTGTATAATGATACAAAGATATCCAGCACCCAAAAAGGTAAAAACCCACACTGCATCCAGTCAACATGCAGGGAAGCAGGACAACACAACCCATAATGAGGAGAAAAGTCATTCAACTAAAACCCACCTAGAACTCACATAAATGTTAAAGTTAGCGGAAAAGAAAATTTAAGTAGACATTATAATTGCATTGCATATGTTAAAAAGTTAAATAGGGACATGAAAGATATTTTTAAAGTCCCAAGTTGTACTTCCTAGAATTAAAAACTAAAATGTATTTTAAAAATACACTGACTGAGACAAATTGCTAATTCAACACTGCAGAAGGCTAGTTAACTTGAAGATATAATAATAGAAATTCTTCAAAATAAATCACAGAAAAATAATAGGTAGGAGGTGAAGGAGGATAAGAGGACAAGGGGAGAGGAAGAGGAGGAGGAGCATCAAGAGCCCTAATATACTAAAATAAGTGGATCCCTGAAATGTGTGTGTGTTGGGGTGGGTGGGATACTTGAAGAATAATGACCAAAGGTTTTCCGTATTTGATAAAAATTGTAAGTCTATAGAGCCAAGAAGTTCAGCGAATCCTAAATGCAAGAAGCATGAAGAAAAGTACACCAAGGTACATCATAATCAAATTGGTCCAAACCAATGATAAAGAGAAAAATATTAAAAGCAACCACAGAAAAAAAGTAAGTTACATGTAAATAGGAATAAAGACAAGAATGACAGAGATTTTGGAAACAAAACAAATGAGAAAAGAGTGAAGCAACATTTTTAAAAGACAAAAGGAAAATAACTGTCAACTTAGATTTCTGTACTGAGAAAAAATATATTTTGCAAATTTAGGTGCAATTAAGAATATTTCAAACATACAAAGACTAAAATAATTCAATACCAGCAGATCTTTACTGTAAGAAATGTTAAATGAAGTCTTTCAGGCAGAAAGAAAATAATACCAGGAAACTATGAATCTATATGAGCAATGAAGAGTGGTGAATCTTTGAAAAGATAATTGACTATTTAAACCAGATATCAGCAAACTACAGGCCACAGACTATGCTATGGTCTGAATGTTTGTACCCCCCAAAATTCACATGTTGATGTCCTAATGTTCAAAGGTGATGGTATTAGAAGGTATACATATGAAGGTGCTTAGGTCCTAAAGGTGGAACCCTCATGAACGGAGTAAGTGAAAGATCCCTAGCTGCTTTCGCCATGTAAGGATCCACGAAGTCTGCACCCTGGAAGAGAGCCTTCCATGGACCATGCTGCCTCCCTGGTCTCAGCCTTCCAGCCTCCAAAGTCGTGAGAAATAAGTTTCTGTTGCTTATAAGCTACCCAGTCTATGGTATTTTGTTACAGCAGACCAAATGGACTGAGACAGGCCAAATCTTTCTTGATGATGACTTTTTGCATAACATATTATTGGAATACAGTCATGCTCAATTCATTTATGCATTGTCTGTAGCTGCTTTGCACTATATAAGGGTGGAAGTGAATTGGTGAGACCTCCGGCACACAAAGCCTAAAATATTGACTATCTGGCTCTTTATACAAGAAGTTTGCCAACCCCTGATTTAAACAAAAATTGTAACAATGTAATGTGGTGTTTATAATATATATAAGTGAAATATGTGATAAAATAGTGCAAAGGTAAAGAGAGGAAAAATGGAAGTACACTATTGTTAAGATTCTTCACTATATGCAAAATGGCATAATATTACTTGAAGGGTGTAATTGCTTAAAGATGTATGTTACAAATCCTAGAATAACCACTAAATTAATAAAACAGTTATAGCAACAAGCCAACAAAGATATGAAGGTGAATGATATTTGATTAATTCAAAGGAAGACATGAAAATAGGAAAACAGAAAACAAAGACCAAATGAAACAACAAAGAATAAGAAGGTAGAATTATACCTAACATATTAATACTTACATTAAATGTAAATGGTCTAAATACCTCAATTAAAAGGTAGATATAATTACATTGGATAAAAAAAGCAACATCCAACTATATGCTGCCAAAAGAAACACACTTCAGATACAAAGACAGTAATAGACTAAAGAAATGAAATGAAATGAAAAGTGATATACCATTCTAATTTTATTCAGAGGAAAGCTAGAGTGGTTATATTATGTCAGACAAAATAACTTCAGAATGAAGAATTATCAAGGGCTTTATAATGGTCAACAGGTAAATTGATGAAGAGGACATAACAATTTTATACACTTATGTGTGCAAAAACAGAGCTTCAAAATACATCAAGCCAAAACTAATTGCACTAAAAGGAAAAATGAATCCATAATTATGGTCAGAGATTTAGGGAAATGCAATTAAAACTGCAATTAGATACCACTTGGTCCTATCAGAATGCTTAAATTATAAAGAAGTTCATCCTAAGGAGGAGTTGGTGAAGATGTGGAGGAACTAGAACTCTCCTACTCTGCTGGTGGGAATGCAGAATGATACAACCACCTCGGAAAACAGTTTGGCAGTTCCTCAAAAAATTAAATGTGACCTGACTTTGCACTCCTAGGTATTTACTTAAGAGACATGAAACCATATATCTATATGAGTCTTGTATAAATATGTTCGCAGCAGCTTTATCTGTAAAAGCCAAAACCTAGAAACAACCCAAATACCTATCAACAGGTGAATGGATACACAAACTGGTATACACATGCAATAGATACTAATCAGCAATGAAAAGAAATGAGCTATCAATACATGCCAGAATATGGATGCATCTCAAAATAATCATGAGAAGTGAAAAACAAAAAAAAGATGATACTCCATATGATTCCATTTACATAAACTTCTATTGAATGAAAGCTAATCTTACAGGGCCAGAAAGGAGACCAGCAGATACCCAGGGATGGAGGTGGAGGCCAGCAGAGGGGCTGGTGAGAGCAAATACAAAGCTGCCTGAGGACACTTCTGAGTTATGTTTTGTTTTATTATCTTGATTGTGATGGCTTCATGCATATATGCTATGTCAAAACTTATCAAATGGCACACTTACATATAACTTATATCAATAAATCTATTTTAAAATGTAAGAAATCACTGGTCTATGTCACGGTCAGCCAAAGGTGGCTGGAAAGGGCTCACAAGGCACAACTGCTTTGTCTGCAGAGGGCAGACAGTGCCCATGGCTCCACAGTGCTCCTGGTCCCTCCCACCGTCCCCGGACAGGGCTGGAGAGAGCATTTGTTCTAAACACCATTTTTCCTCCTGTGAGGTCACAGGCAGCTTCTACTCCTCTCATCTGAGGAGTGTAGTAGGAGGAAGAGCACCTTACCTACCACCATCTTTATGGGGCAACTTTCTCTGCCACACCTAACAGACAGACACCGGGGAAGAGGGGCTGTCGACAGCTTTGCAAGGTTACAAGGCCTATGTGACACTGTTTGACTGTGTAAAGGCTTTTTCATTATGCATTCATTTAAGAAGTATCCATGTTGGCAAGAAAAAATCTTTTAAAAACTAGCAACAATGTAACCCATGATTATATTAATTTTTACCAATCTGCTTTCAAACAAGAAGAGGAAGAGTGCATAAATTAAGAAATTAGAATAAAATTAGAGATATCTTTCCTTTAAAATAATACCTAGTATCTGTGCTTTCCTCTATGTAAAGCCTGGAAAGTTCATTATATACCAGAAACACAGAGAGGCAATACTTGGTGCACCGCCAGGTGATGAATCGATTTGTAACAGTGGAAAACTGTACTGGGGAATTGTAGCCACCCACCATTCTTTTGACATTTTTTCTGAAAGTGTTGACTCTAATATGTAACTTGTGGATGAACAGCCTGTTTGTATAAGAATCCTAGGAATTAACTTCAAAAGATACAGACTCCGACCTTCAGGCATCCCAGCTCCCGGAGATTTGCTGACCTGCAACCTTGGAGCCAGGATGATGTGAAGCGAGGATGATATACACCGGACCATCACTTACCTTCTCAGAACGGGCTGTGCTTGACTGCATGTAGAGAACTTGTCAACCCTCTTCTTTGACCTCTTTGTTCTAGTCCCTTCTCTCTCCTTATAAAAACCTCTCCCTCCACTGAGATGGGCTTTGAGACATGAGTCCCCCATCTTCCAGGTGGCTGGCACCTAACAATAAACCACTTTCCTTTACATCAGCACCTGCCTCTCAAGTATTGGCTTTCATAGCAGCAGGCAGCCAGACCTGCTTTTTGTTAGAAATTGTCAAAATATCACTTATGTATTAGTCAGAGGAAGAGGAGACCCAGCTGTCAAATTAGAGACTGAGCAGGTGACCATGCCAGGAATTCAGAGCTCTGCTAAGTACCCACAGCACCACCACTTAGCCTTGATTGCCCACAAGCTATTGACTTTTAAAACTAATAGTACTTAGATTTTGATGTGAGACATAGTAACTTCAAATGTGCTCCATGTGTTTTTAAAATATAGAAATCTATCTACATGATACTGAGACAGGATAGCAAGAAGCTAGGAAAATTCCATGACATGTGGAACAGGGAAACTGAGACAGAAGCTGAACAAACTGGCCAAGCAATTTACAGCCAGGGCAGATGGTCCCCGGGGCAAAATGCCCTAAGAGCCCAGCAGGGGGCACATCGGGAAAACAAGGACCTCACCCCCAGGGTAACCTCTCCTCCCCTGGCCTTTTCTCCCTGGAGAGAACATCTAGACTTCAATTGTGTTTCCACTCCAGGCCCAGAAAAGCATCAAAACCAGGTGGGTGATGCCAGGACCAACTGCAATGACTAAAGACCCCTGCCCTGTCACTGACCAATCAGTGGAGACCATGCCCCTGAAAGGGCGCACCTGGAGAACTGATGAATATTCTGCTGAAAACCTCCCCTGAGACCTCCCCTAAGGTTCCTGCCTGCAGGAAAGAGATAAAAAATCAAGACAAGGGAACCAGCATGCACTGCTCTCCCTCTGGGGATCAGCCCAAGCCATTTCCAGTCCCTCTTCTTCCCCCACTTCCTTCCCCACAGGCACCTGTCTCCTAAACTCTAAGGCAATAGGCAGTGGCAGCTTGTCCCAGGCTGATCCCCTGAACCTGTCTCCAAAGCCCCCTTTTCTCTGACTTCCAGTGAGCTAAGGCAGCCCAGCCCAGGCTCTCCTGTTGCTTCTTCTGTGCTAAGCCCTTCCTTGTTACGTGCTCCCCAGCTGTAATCAGTGGATCCTCACAGTCACCTGGACTCAGGTTGCGAAATCTTCCCTACATGAGGTCAAGAACCTGCACACTACAGCTTGCCCTAGGCAGAGCCACTCAGGGCCAGGCCCCTGTCCAGAAACAATACCAAGATGATGATAGTATATTTGGGTAGCATCATTATCTCTTGGTGGTGGGAAGGAAAAACTTGGCAGATGTTCATAAAGGGAAGTGCTATCCTGTGCATCTATGGACCCTCCCTGACATGAGGAACATGACAGAAAGAGAATTCTCTTTATCTGAACTGATGCACAAGGAATCTATTCACAGGCTCAATTTTCCTGAAATTTGAAAAGGGCAAATTCTTTATTTCACTATATAATATATTCAATCACATTTCCATTTCTGAGAGCAGATGAAAAGTGGAAAGACTGGGATTCTAAATTAATTCCTCTTATTTCTTTTCAAGACACCGCTTCTGTGCTATAGGAAGGTATGGTTGCTCCCTTCTCATTTCTTGTTTGTAAGTCAAACTCCCTGTCCTAATTATCTCCAGCTAAAGGTTTAAAGAAACTGAAGTTCGGAATTTCTTTTGCAAAGTGCCTACTGCTTTACTTCATAAATACTCATATTTACTTTGGAGTTAAATAAAAAGCAAGAAAACTTAGTATGTACCAGGATAACTTTGTATACCTACCACTGTGTCTGATTCTGACTGCTAATCCAATATGGTCATTAAAATAGTCATAGCTCTTTGAGTGCAAGTGACAGAAATGCAACCCAAATTAGCTTATGCAAAAAGGGAAAAATAAATACAACAGCAGAAATGTTGGCAAGCTTCTCTCTCTCCTCCTCTCTCTCTGTCTCTCTCCTTCTGTCTCCCACTCTCTCCCTTCATCTCTCCTCTCACTGTTATCCCCCACTTCTTCATGCAAGTGTTACTCATCTCTGCTTTTCTCCATGTTTTGGCCTATTCTTCCCAATTATATTCAGAGTGTTTTTCTATAAGCCTGTGAATATAGCCATAAGAAACTCCAGGCTTACATCCTTCCACCTAATGGTCAGAAAACAAGAGAGCTTCCTGTTCATCCTCAATTCAATAGATGCTCAGAAAGGACTCTGATTCCTATATCCCAAGGTTGAGGTATTATGATTTTCAGCCACCACTAAACTCACATAGTTTGGGCAAGGAAGGAACAATTTTTTAAAAGGAAGAGAAAGAAGAAGAAGGAAGAGGAAAAGGGGAAGAGAGTGGGGAGGAGATTAGGACATATAAAACCACTCAATGAATAGTTGGAAATTGGGCACCTGTCTTCCACAGTCATCCAGCTTACAGTTCAGGTTGCTTATTCAACTTAGAGATGTTTTCAACCACCACAAAAGGTAACCCTGAGATGTGAGAATGCCATCATCAAGTAATGGTAGGTGTCTTGACTGCATCAGCCAAAGGAATAAACTTCAAGCAGTTTCATTTGAACTATAGCTCAGAATTTTCTAACTTTTGAGTTAAAAAAATTTAAATACCAAGAATTAGGATATAGATAACAGGTAGAGTTTATGTTTGAAATAAAATAACCCCACATAAAAGTTTGTGCTGTCTCACTACTTCTTGACTGTTAAAATTCTGAGATTTCAGCCCTCTTCCGCTTCACAACTTTAAAGAGTAAAATATCTTCTCTCCTATTTGTTTTTAAGTTTCAGAACTTTTGTGCATGTGTGACTCATCTCGGCTCTTCTCTGTGTTTTGGCCTATTCTTCCCAACTGCCTACAGAGTGTTTTTGACAAGCCTGTGAATACAGCCATGAGACACTCCAGACTTACAGAGAGGTTTGAACAGCAATTTTCCAAAATGTGCTTTCAACTAGAGTACAAATCTATAGAGTGTTTCACAGTGGTGGATTGGGGCTTTGTTCTCTGTCTGTCTCCCTTGAGGGAGGGTTGCTGTTAGGGGATAAAAGGAAGATGTGCTTTGTATTTGAAAAATGCATGAGAAATCCCAACTTAGCCAACAGCACCTTAGGCACTCCAGTCCTCTAACGAGTCCTTCACCCTCTTCGGTGAGACCTTCCTTCCGCATGTACTATATCCAGTAGATTCTATCCCAGCTCACCACAAAAATTGAAACAAAATGATGCTTCCCAATCTAAACACCGTAGATATCTTGTCAGCTTCCATAAGCTATGTCGACAGAAAGGAGCTAAAGTCACTCCCTTCATAAACACTTGCTATCTCTTCCAGCACAACTGGTCATAGCAGTGTTTATTCTTCACATAAACAATATGCCTCTTATGAACAGCTGAATTCAGAAAGTAAAAGAAAACATTTCAAGAGGTAACATCAGCTTTTTCCATTTGATATTATATTGTAAACATCTTTCATTTAGTTAACTCCTTGAAAACACAGTTACACTGGCTGCAAACCACATTCCAGTCATGTTAATGTGACATAATTTATTTAATAACTATCTAGTGTTTGTTTCAATATTTTTCTCTTATAAATATGACTATTAAATGTCCATATCCATAAATATTTTTCAATAGTGAAATTAATCCCTAGAAATGGAATTACTGGATCAAAGGAGATAAACCATTTAAAAACCCTTGATACATATTGCCAAATTCCTTCTCAGAAAATCTGCATTAATTTTCCCTTTTACTAGCAGACTCTGAGAGAGATCATTTCCTCACATCTTTGCCATCAATACTAGTTATTTTCATGTGAACCAATATTAAACAAATTTAAACAAGGTTTTCAAAATAGAAATTTGAAACGGATTTATGTTTCACTTTCCAGCTGACTTAACTTGCAGCATGACTAGCATCCCCAAAGCTGATGCTTATTTTAAATGCAGGCTTTCTCATCAGCAACCTAAAGGTTTATCAAAACAAGGACAGTTGAATTATGGTACATCCATACTATGAGTTCATACCTATGCAATAAAAAGATTGAGGGATATGCACGTTTTCTTTTTAAAAAAGTCTGTGTTATGCCCTGACTGGTGTGGCTCAGTGGGTTGGGCACCAGCTTGCAATCCAAAATGTCCCTTGTTTGATTCCCAGTCCGGGCATATGCCTGGGTTACAGGCCAGATCCCCAGTTGGAGATGCAGCCGATCAATGTATCTCTCCTACACTGAAGTCCTTCTCCCTCTCTTCCTCCCTTTCTTCTTCTTTCTCTAAAAATAAATAAATAACATCTTTAAAAAAAACTGTGTGTTACTATATATAATACCATACCTATATTATTATATCATACATATATAGTACTATACTTGTATACATATATATACAGTATATATATGATTAAATGTTTATAGAAATATAAAAGTTCTGAAGAGATCAACACCAAGCTACTATGGACAGCCTTAACCTAGAAAGAGTGGACTTCTTAATGGGGAGTGAGGGGGATTCCTGAGATGGGAACTTCAACTTAGACTTTATTATGATGAGCACAGTACTTTTGAAATCATGCCCTAGTGAGAATAGATACAACACTTTTAGAATTAATAGGTATTTTGCTACTTATTAAAGATACGTATTTTACAGATTTTGAAGCCATGAAAGATTTCTGGGTGGTATGGGAGGGAATACTAATTTTTTACATCTACCCTGAAGATACTGTAAGATACATGTGTTAAACTTATAAATAAAAATATTTTGATTTGATTTTAAAATAACACTACTTGGTATCAATACTTTCAAGCATCAAGAGGGAAGGAAGCATAAAACATCAAGAGAAAAATACTTTTGTTTTGGAGTATACCCTGTCAAGGGAAGGAGGTCAAGCGTCTTCAAGAAATTAGGTTTGTTGCTCCCCAATTTTTCCATTCTCCTCACCAGTTCCAAATTTTAATTAACAACCTAAAGATATAGTGCATCTTGGGAATGAAGCCAGCAAGTGAACAGGCCAGAGCTAGTGGCCCACTCCGGGTCTTTATTGAATGGGAAACATCCTCAGAAAAACAGACAATATTAGCATTCTCCTCCTCTTAGTCTCTTAATTTCCTATGAGGAGCAATGGCTAGAACAAATTAACACATTTTCTTTTGGTTACAATCCAACCCCACCAGCAATTTTTGACCCACTATAGTGATTTCAGGTTCATGACTAGAAGGTTTACATGGTCACATGAAATAAATGTTAGTGGTGGTCATTACCCTCTGCAAAGACAGAGAGCACCCACTATCCATGCACATTAACTCTGCCAGCTTGGATGGTCTCTTTGGTGGGGGACTACAAACCTGTCCTCTGAGTTCGGGTGCCCTTGTCCAGGTACACATTGCATGTAGTCACCTGAGTATTCTGTTGCCCTCTCTCTCCTAACAAGACCAAGAGAGCTCTCCTTATCTTTCTAAGCCTAGTCTTCTGCCTGTTTCTGATGAATACTTATGTCAGAACTCAGGGCAGGCCATCCCAAAATTTCCCACAATGGCATGTTGATTACTTTGAATTCAAGTTACTTGACAAGCAGCTGGTACAAGAAGGGCATGCTGACCCTCTCTGTCTCCCTGAATACAGAATTTCACTCTCTCCTGAGAAAGGTGCCCTCCTTGATTCAGGGAGGGGGTTGCCTAAGAGAGAAGCAGCCTTTTCTAGAATAAGAAACATATAAACAAACCTCATTACTTCTTACTAATTTACTAGCCAAGCTCAAACTTTGCTTAGATTCCTCCCAATGATCACCCAAACCTGTTTCTTTGTCCTATCCTTTGCAAATTTGTTGTACTTTGTCTAAAAAGTACAAAAAGCTGGCTGGTTCAGCACTTCTCTGAGCCTTATTTATGAACCCCCATGTGTGCATATTAAATTGATTTTTCTCCTGTTAATCTGGTGTTGTGCCAATTTTATTCCAACTGTCAGAACTCAAAAGGGGTAGGCGGGAAATTTCCCCCTTGCCAGCAGTTACTACCCTCTCAATTGCTCTAGGTACAAGCCTTGGAATTATTTTTTATTCAGTTCACCCTGGTTTCCCATATGCAACACGGGTTATATCTCTCAGTTCAACTCAGATCGGCACCTGCTTTTTATCTCCCCACACTCAAGGTCCTAATTCAGGCCCACATTTCTCTCACCCTCCACAGCTTTCCAGGGAATCTTTTACTTCTGTGTCACCCTCTGCTTCCTGCAATTAAAGTGATTCTGTATTTCCCTTGCCAATATTATTAATAGATTCACACTGACTGCAGAGTAAACTTCTACTTCCTTAGTACAGCGTTCAAGGATCTTGTCCACCATCTTTCTAACATCATTGCCTACCATATGGGCCATGCCTCAAGCATTTTGACTCAACAACCAATCCATATTCTCTCAATGTCCTCTCTAAGTTCTGCTTCCACGGCTGTTCTTGTGATGACAATCAACAACCCAGTGTCTTAAAATGAGGAATTATTCTCCCCTGAGAATGTGAGAATGGAGGAGAAACCAGAGCATGACTTAACTTTGATCACATAGATATGGGAGTAAAATGTTACTATTTGAATGTGAATGCAAAAATCAAATAAAACTTCAAGGAAATGATAAGCCTGTTTCTAACTCCTCTCTCTACCGCCACTACCAGCAGCAGCAGGGCCCCCGAGGTTTGTGGCTGCTCCCTTTGCCCTCTGGAGTCCTCTACTGGAAAATTTTTTTTGAAGCACTGTTCTAGGTGGAAAGTTTTCCAACCCCTCTTTCTATTTCACAACTTCTGTTCCACATTAAGAGCCAGCTCCTCTATAAAACAATCCAAAATCCCTGCAAGTGAAAAAAAAAACAATAACAACAACAAAAAGCTCCCTCCCTTTACTCCCAATGACTGTTAAAACTGTGCCAGGCTCAGGTGGGCTTGTCGACTACCAGCTCCTGCCAATGCATCCCAGTAATGACCAGGGACAACTTGAGGACATGATTGTTCAGTGACCATTGCATGCCAGGACACAGCCGTACCAAGGGGTGAGGAAATCACACTCCCCACACTATCAAGCTCCCGAAGAGGTTTTGTTTGCATGCCAAAGCTCTGGATGCAGGAGGAAACCCCTTCAGGAGACATGGGAGACAGCTGCCCACTTCCCCTTTGTTTGTGGAGAAAAATCACTGTCCTCATTCCTCCCCTGCAGGATACACAGCTACGTCCATAACACAGTTGACATGGCTCTCACCACATCATCCCGGGGCCAGGACCGGGACAAAGAGGAGGCCAGAGCACTTGTTCATTTGAGGTATTTAATAAGGAATGTGTCCAGGATTCAGAACACTCATGTACATTCAACCGAAAATTAACATTGGATGTTAAAAGTCTAATGAGGCCCATAAGAACTTAAGTATGACCATTATTTGTCTTCATTTTTGTATTTTGCTATTTTTGTTGTCTCACCCTTGTGGATGTCAGCTGTCAGCACATTTATCTCCCCAACTCCCATCACCTCTCCCCACTCCCCCCTGTCATCCATTTCTGTCTTCCAGAAGCCCCATCTATGTTTTCCTTGTTGTCCTGATTGTGATGTATTGCTGTTCATTAAAACATCATTGTTTTCCTGAGGGGATCTCTTTTCCACAGAGGTGCAGAGCCATTTTACAAAGTGTAGTTACAGACAGTTAGGATAGTGAGTCCGCTAACCTGTAAAAGCCAGGAAGGAGACACGATAAGTCATAAATCTTCAAATCACATATCCCCTTTACCATCTTGTATCAGTGGAAAAATGCAGAAGGTAGCAAATGAGCAGGTGGGAAAGAGAGGTTAATGAGCCGTGGCTGCTCTGTTCAAGCGAATCATTCTCCTACTTAATACATTCATGGAAATTCTCACATCTACTGAACTTGTTCATAAATCTTCTAGTATTCCCTTGAAATATTCATGAAACTTGCTCATTTTCAGTCCCATGGTGATCACAAAGAGATAATATGGGAAAGGTAATCGGAGGCTAGAGTGTCAGCCTCGCTCACTAGTGCTAATGTCTGGACTGACAGAGCCTGTATCTGATGAATTTTTACTTCTCCGAACATCTAATACCATACTTCATGCATCATAAACTTTTACAAGATTAAATATTTGTTGAATTAAGTCATTTCTACAGGGGAAAAATATGACGAATTCAGGATGAACTGAATTGTGACAATGAAGAATTTACTCTCTCTGCAAATACCAGTTGTCACGTTATTGGTAAGTATATAGAGAAATAACAACAAATACATAGTTCATGCACATATAAATGCATCCACCCTCTTGGGAGAACAATTTGAGAATATTATCAAAGTTTTGGGCACACACCTTTGGACCCAGCAATTCAACATCTGAAAATTTTTCCTACAAGTAAATGTATAATCATACATTTGCAAAACAGTGCCATATGCACAGATGTTTGCCATATTGTTTTTAAAAGCAAAGGAAGATAACATGTCTATTAATAAGGGCTCAATTAAGTAAATGATATTATTTTCATGTATTTGGAATATAATGCGGCCATTACTATGTCATAGACGTGAACCAAAATGGAGCGGGTGTTTATGTGTTGACATGGAAAGATATTCAAGATCAATTGGTACTTGGGGAAAATAATCTATGAAGATATAAAATGGCATGTTTAAAATAATCTGTGTCTTATTCTAGAAAAGTAAACACACAGAGATGACATGAAAATTTCTTGAAGGAATACACAAAAGACAGTTGATAGTAGTTTCAGTATTTGGATGGTAGAGACCAACATTTCATTCTTCACTCACTGTTTGTGTTCTTATTCTTTGTATTATTTTTCATAATTAAAAAGAACAGAACAATAAAGTTATAGAATTGCAAAGGCAAAGAACTTAAGTGGTCTTTAGCTCAAAAGGAGAAGGGACAAGTGAGTTGCTGGAGGGCCCTCAGCTCTTTGGTGGTAAAACTGAAACCTACCAGTCAGAGGACCAGTCCTCTGACTCCTAGCTGGAGCCTGACTCAAGTTCAATATGCCGACTAGCTACCATTTACTGACACCTGCTCTGTGCTATGTGCAAGGCATTAGTCTCTGCACTTTGTAGAGAGGATCTCCAATTCCAACAAGAACCCTGCCAAGAAAGGGTCGAAAGTATTACAATTGTCATTCACCTTTCAGGACATTTTACAGCATTGCGCAAATTGCCATGTTATGGTAAACAGTCTGGAGTACTAGGTACCACACATTCATTATCTCTGCCATCTCCATCACCCTACAAAGGTAGGAATTATGTCCACCTTATAGATATGGCAACTACACACGCTTCCCCACATCCCACATGCATCTGGTAGTGATGAACCTGGAATTCCAACCCAAGTGTGCCCAACTCCCAAGTCCCTTTTCTTGGTACTATTTTATATTCTATATCTTGAGACTATAAATACTCAGAACTTCATTTAAAACTTTGCTTAATCATTATAATAATGTGCTAGTTGGCTATGCCTGGAAAATCAGTAATGCTGTTTCTCTACACTTTGGCATGCCATTCAAAGATCATACATGTCATTGCCCAATCTTACCATCAAGCTCTTTCATCACACATTCTCACCCGTATGATTTCTGAGCCCAAATTGTCTGTCACCAGCACTGCTTGCCAACACACCAGCCCTTGTTTGCAGTCGAAAAATAAATCATGAAAGCACTTCGGATTCTAAACTCAATCTCGCCTGCTCATAGCTCCTTCTCTTTTGGAAGGGATTATTACAAAAGCACAAAGGAAAAGTCTTAGTGCTACAAAATAATTACTGTTCCTCTGCCACAATAATTACTATACTCAACAATTTACAATTACAATTCATTTATAATCCGGCTCCACATAGCTCCCTATAGCTCCCAGTGATAATTATTTCAGTCTCAAGACTTAAAATTCAACTCAACTGTGTTCCTCATTAACATTATGAAAACACACGGCTCCAACTATACATACGAAGTGCCAGGGGGAGCTAAGGTTTCAGCTTCTTGAACCATTTTTCTGTTTTCCATCTTTGGGCCTGGAATCATGCTGTATAACTTCACTTTATTCCATCTAGGTATTTAAATAATAACAAGTATTTCAAGCCCTGGCTGGTGTGGCTCAGTGGATTGAGTGCTGGCCTGTGAATCAAAGGGTCGCAGGTTCGATTCCCAGTCAGGGCTCATGCCTGGGTTGTGGGCTGGGTCCCCAGTAGCAGATGTGCCAGAGGCAACCACACATTGATATTTCTCTCCTTCTTTCTCCCTCCCTTCACCTCTCTCTAAAAAAATAAAAGCTTTTAAAAATTAAAAAATTATTTCTAGACATGGTTAAATTTCTGTTTTGCATAGCATATATCTCATTTTAAGCAGCAATAAAAATAATGAATTTCTCATGAAAGTTCCACAATGTCAATAGTTTCTTTAACAGTTATATCAAGACATAATTAACATACAACAAACAATAAATATTTAGAATATTTGATAAAATTGTCATATATACATCTGTGAAATTATCACAGCAATTAAACAACAAACACAGCCATTACCTCCCATGAACTCCTCACACACCTTTGTAATCTCCCTGCCCCATTCCCCATTTCTGGCAACCACTGATCTGCTTTCTGTTACTCTAGAGTCATCTGCATTATCTAGAATTTTACATAAATAAAATCATACTTTATGCATTCATTTTGTTCTGACTCTTCATTCAACATTATTTTTGAGATTCATCCATGTTGCCATGCATATAAATAATACATATGAAGCTACTCTGAATATTTAGGTACAAGTCTGTGTATGGATATGCTTTTATTTCTTTTAAGTGGAATGACTGAAGCATTTGAAGATTCATGTATAAGTTTGTAGAAACTGCCACATGGTTTTTCAAACTAGTTAAAAACTTTACACCACCACCAGCCATGTATGAGAGTTCCAGTTCCTTCAAATACTTGCCAATACTTGATATGGCCAGTCTTTTTAATTTTAACTATTCTGATGGATACATAGTGTCATTTCTTCATAGTTTTAATTTGCCTTTCCCTAAGTATCAATAGCATGGATAACTTTTCACGTTTATTTATCATCTGTGTATCTTCTTTGGTAAAGTGTTTGCTCAAAACTATTATGCATTTTTATTGTGTCACTTGTTTTCTCATTGTTGAGTTGTAAATATACTTTATATAATTGGAATAAAAATTCTTTATCAGATATGTGTTTTGCAAATATCTTTCCCAGTCTGTGGCTGTCTCTTCATTCTCACAACAGCAGAAGTTATTAAATTGATGAACAACTTACCAATTTTTTTATGTATTGTGCATCTGGTAGTATATCTAAGAAACTTTCACCTAATCCAAGTTTATAAAAATTTTCATCTAAAGTTTTATAGCTCTAGGTTTTATGTTAATATATACTTTGGGTTAATTTTGCTATATGGCAAGATATATGAACTGAAGTTTGTTCTTTGTATCTCGATATGCAATTACTTCAGCACTATTTGTTGAAATGACCATCCTTTCTCCACTGAACTGCTGTTGCACATTTTTTCAAAAATCAGTTGCCCGTATAAGTAATCTATATCTGAACTCATTATTCTGTTTTATTTGCTCTATTGTCTAAGCTTTTTCTTCTGTATTATCTTTTCCCGGTCTTTTACTTCTAATCAATTTGTATCTCTTAACATTTAAAGTACATTTCTTTTAGACAACATTGTTTGGTCTTGTTTTTGTAACCAATATGGCAATGTCTGCCTCTTATTTGGTATATTTTACATTATATATTTTTAATGTGATTATTTATGTGGCTATGTTTGATTTTATTATCTTGCTATTTGTTCCATCTATTCCTTGCTAGCTTTTTTCTTTGTTTGTCTCATTTTAGAATAACTAACAATTTTGTATAATTACATTTGACATTTTTAACTTTCTATTAGCTATAATTTTGATGTTTTTGTTTTTATAGAGTTCTTTCAATAATTGGTTTAAAGTTAATATCTCTCTTTTATTTATTACAGCCTGTGCTCAAATAATATTAAATTAGTTTATGCAGAGCACACTTTCATTTCTTTTCTCCAGACTTTTGTTCTATTGCCATGATACCTTTTGTTTTACATATACTATAAACTCCATACTCCAGTGTTTCCTATTTTTGCCTAAACTAATTATCTTTAATAATAATAAAACAATTTATGTTTATCTATATAGTTATCAGGATCATGTCAGATACCCTTTATTCTTTCTATTTTCATGCAGTATGAATCATTTACCTTTTCCTTAAAACTTTTCCTTTAATGTTTCTTGCAGTATAAGTCTGATGGTGATTAATTCTTCTTGCTTTTTGTGTCTGAAAAATTTACCTCACTTTCAATTTAAATAGATATTTTCTCTGAGCACAAAATTCTAGGTTGATAGTTTTGTTTTCTTTCATGACTAGGAAGATCTTGTTCCGCTATCTTCTCACATGCATTGTTTCCAATGGGAATCTGCTGTACTTCTTACCCTTCTTCCTCTGTGTATAATGTGTCGTATTTTCTTGGGCTGCTTTTAAGGTTTCCTCTTTATCACTGGTTTTGAGCATTTCACATGAATTGCATAGCTGTCTTCATGTTTCTCACACTAGAGTTTTTGAGCTTCTTTGATTAATAAGTTTATCGTTTTCATCAATTTGGGGATTTGGGGCTATTATTTCTTCTAACTTTTTATATCTCCCGTCACTTTTTTTTTCTTCAGGGACTACAGCTACACATAAATAGGCAGTTTGAAATTGTTTCTCATCTCACTGACGATCTGTCCATATTTTATACTTTTTCCTGTGTTTTGTATGGATGGTTTGTCATTATCTCAAGTTTACTTTTTTCCCAATATCTAATCTGTCATTGTCTCCATATTACATAGTTTTATTATACACATTGTGGTTTTCATCTCTAGTCATTGAATTTGACTCTTTTTTATATCTTCTATGTCACTACTGAATTTTTAAATATATGGAATACAGTTATTATATTTTATGTCCTTCTAACATCTGTGTTACTTGTGGGTCAGTTTCAACTTATTTATTTTATTTTGTGTTCCCTGTTTCTTTGAATGCATGAAAATTTTTTACTCAGTACCATAAATTATGAATTTTAACTCATGGAGTACTGGATTTGTTTTTATATTGCTATAAATTTTCATTAGCTTCACCTGGGATACATTTCTGTTACTTGGCGTCAATTTGATCCTTTCGCACGTGCTGTTAGTATTATTAGGCAAGACTAGAGCAGCACTCAGTATGTGGTTTACTATTTCTCACTACTGAGGCATGGACCTTCTGGGTACATCACCCAGTACCATGAATTGTAATGTTTTCCAGTCTGGTGGGAACAAGCACTTTTCTGGTACTTTTGCGCATACCTGGTGATATTTCCTCTAACCTTTCAAAAAGTTCTTCCCAGGCCTCACATGGTTTCATCGCAAACAAGCTGATCACAATCTACTGGAGTCAACTGCAGTCCTCTCTAGATATTTGGAGTTCTTTCTATGCATTTTATATCCTCTTCAGTCCTCTCTCCTGTGAACTCTGAACACCTTGGTCACTCCATACTCACAACTCTGTGTCCTGAACTCTTGGTGTCTCCCTGCATGTCCCTTTTCCTGATTCCTTCCTCTCTGCACCATCACCTAGAAGCCCTCTCAAGGCAGTAAACTAAGTCAATTGCAGGACTCACCTCATAAGCTTTCCATGTCTCAGGGATTACTGTTCTTTGATGACTAGTACCTTGAAAACCATTGTTCCATATGTTTTATTAAGATTGTGTGTGTTTGTGTGTGTGTGTATGTGTGTGTGTGCTGTAGGTGGGAGGATAAATCCAGTTCCTAATACTCTGTCTAAATCAGAAGTGAAACAATTCAACCTGTAAAACTGATGACAAGGGGCATGTTATGGTGAAGTGACAGAAGTACTGATTTAGAAGACTGTAAATCCTATTCCTGCCGCTGACTAGCTGTCTGACCATGGACAAATGACTTCACCTCTATGAATCTCAGTTTTCTCCTAAATAATATAAGATGACTGTAGATGTTCTATTTCTAACATTTATTTATTTTAAAATTATATATATATTTGTATTTATATATACATGTATGCATGTGTTAAGCAGATTGATTTAAAAAGAAAAAGAACACCCATGCTGTGCCAGGCCCTGTCCTAGATTTCAGGAATATAGGAAAAAACAACACAGATTTAATTTCTACTCTCATGAAACCTAGGACACTTTTTCTGAAACTATTGCATTTGAAGGGAAAATTTTTAAATAGTTTCTTGCATCTTATCCATCTAAGACTAAATATTTAATTCTTACTGTATGGCCCAATTCATAATTTATTTCTTTGATGTCTTCTCCAATACTTCCTCTTACATTTGGTATCAAAAATTGCTCATACACACACACTCATGATTGTAGATACACACACACATACTGAATGTTACACATTTAGTTTACTTTTCTTAAGGCATTCATTCATTCATTCATTCATTCATCCATTTATTCAACTATTACAAATTCAATGTATACTCCAGGCTAGGGCATGTGCTAGGTATCAGGTATGCAACCAAAAAATTCAGTTGCTTCTCAAAATGTTTACAATCTAGTATATATTACAAACTATTATAATGCAATGTATGTGATACCATGCAACAATTCAGAAGAAAAAAAAGACCTAACCTTATCAGAGAGGGTCATGGGCAGTGTCATGTAAAGGTGAGCTCTAAGGTGAAAGTTAAATAAAAATTAAGAGTGAGCCAGCATGAGTTTTGCTTCTGCCTAAAACACTGAAGGATGTGAAAGACCTTCACATTGGCCAAACAACATGTAATCATGGCAAATACCCGAGATGGCCAGACTGAGCAAAAAAAAAGCAAGATTCAACTACATGATATTTACAAAAACTGTACTTTAACTATAAAAATACAACCAGCCCCAGCTGTTGTGGCTCTGTGGATTGAGCGTGGGCCTGTGAAGCAAGGGGCTGCAGATTCAATTCCCAGTTCAGGGCACATGCCTGGGTTGAGGGCCAGGTCCCTAGTAGGGGGCGCACAAGACACAACCGCACATTGATGTTTCTCTTCCTCCCTCCCCTCTCTCTAAAAATAAATAAATAAAATCTTTAAGAAAATACCATGAGTGATAGTAGTTTCAAGTTGCAACTTGAAACTAAAAGATTTGAAAAAGATATACCATACAATACTAAGTATATGAAAGTTGGAGTTTAAAGTTTTAAAAGCTAGTGTATTAAATCAAATACTGTTTGTTTCGAAAATATTAGCAGAGGAAAAGAGGGACATATCAATTCATCTGGAAGATATAACAGTTCCAAATGATTGATTCAATTAATAGCATAGCTTTAAATTATATCAAGTAATACCTGAGAGAATTAAAAGGGAGAAATAGACAACTCAATAATTATGATTAGAAATTACAACATTCTCTTAGTAACTGATAAAGAAAATAGAAAAAACATAAGAAGAGAGAAGATTGGAACAACACTATCAATTTGATAAAATCAACATTTATACTGGGTTGGCCAAAAAGTTCATTTGGTCTTTTCTATAAGTTGGCTCTAGTAGCACTTAGTTGTCTTTCACTTCATTTGAAACAATTTTCTTAGATTGTATTGTGACAGCTGTCATATTGGCGTGCATTTTTTTAAAAAATCAAAATTGGTGAATTTTTGTGTAGCCATTTTAATATTGAAGATGAAAGAAAATATACAACATCTTTGGTATATTATACTTTATTATTTCAAGAAAGGTAAAAATGCAACTGAAATACAAAAAAAAAGATTTGTGCAGTATATGGAGAAGGTGCTCTGACTTATCAAATGTCAAAAGTTGTTTGCCAAGTTTTATGCTGGAGGTTTCTCACTGGATGATTTGGCTCCATGGTTGGGTAAACTAGTTGAAATTGATAGCAAACAAATCAAGACATTAATTGAGAAAACCAACATTATCACATGTAGGGGAGAGTTTATATACTCAAAATATGCAAATCAATAGTTATTGGTAAAAATGAAAACTGTTTTTTATTTTGTAGAAACAAGCATAAAATAAAGTTCATTTTGGCCAGCCCAAAAGAACTCCACCATCAACAACTGAAGAAAGCATATTCCTTTCAAGTGCATGTGCAACATTCCAAAAATACACCAAATGCTACATCATAAAAAAAGATTTCAATAAATTCAAAGACTGAAATTACACAGATTATGTGCTCTGATCATAACAACACATTAGAAAATAATAGTAATAATAATATATAGTAAAATATACAAATATTTCAAAACAAAAGCAATACCCATCTAATACCTAGGGGTCAAAGAGAAAATCACAAGGAAGATTAGAAAATATTTTAATTGAATGATTACAACATATGAAAATTTATACGAAGCAATTAAGGCATTCCTCAGAGAAAAATGTACAGCCTTAGGATAAGCAGATAAGAAGAAAAGCATAGGGGGATCCAAGATGGCAGAGGATAAGTAGAAGCTACACTAACCTACTCCCAGGACCAATCTGAATTACAACTAAATTGTAGAGAAATCATCCTGAATAACCAACTGGCCACTAGCTGGAGAGAAGCCTTATAACCTAGGACAGACAGAAGAAACCACTGCATCATAATGAAATTGGTAGGGAATGCAGAGGAGACACAAGAGTGTTGGCACGAGTGGCAACTGAAGTGCCAGAGGGACTTCATGCAAAGACAAGGAAACTAAATAACATGTTATTAAACAATGAATGGGTCAACAATGAGATCAAGGAAGAAATCAAAAGATACCTTGGAAACCCCCAAAGATTCCACCAAGAAACTACTAGAACAGATAAATGAATTCAGCAAAGTAGCAGGATACAAAATTAATATCCACAAATCAGTTGCATTTTTATATGCCAAAAACAAACTAACAGAAAGGGAATTTAAGAAAACAATTCCATTCACAATTGACTCAAAATGAACAAAATACCTAGGAATAAAACTAACCAAGGATGGAAGAAACCTATACTTGAAAAATTATAAGACACTAAAGAAAAATCGAAGAAGATACAGATAAGTGAAACCACATACTGTGTTCATGGAGAGGAATATTTAACATCATCAAAATGTCCATACTACCCAAAGGAATCTATAGATTCAACATAATCCCTATCACGATTCCAATGATGTATTTCACAGAACTAGAACAAATACTTAAAAAAATTATATGGAACCATAAAAGGCCTCACAGAGCAACAGCAATCTTGAGAAGAACAAAATTGGAGGTCCATGCTACCTGAAATTAAACTGTACTATAAGGCCATGATAATCAAAACAGCATGATACTATCATAAAAACACACATATAGATCAGTGGAACAGAACAGAGAGCCCAGAAATAAACCCACAGCTTTATAGTCAACTAATATTTGAGAGAGGAAGCAAGCACATACAATGGGCTAAAGATAGTTTATTCAGTAAATTGTGTTGGTAAAATTTGACAGATATGTGCAGAAAAATTAATCTAGACCACCTTCTTATGCCATACACAAGAATAAATTCAAAATGGATTAAAGACTTAAATGTTATACCTGAAACCATAAAAATCATAGACAAAAACATAGGAAACAAAATCTCAGACATGGCTTATAGCAATGTTTTATCAGATATATCTCCCCATGCAGGGGAAACAAAAGAAAAAAATGACAGATGGAATTACATCAAACTGCAAAGTTTTTGCACAGCAGTGGTAATCATCAACAAAATAAGGCAGCACACAGAATGGGAGAACATATTCATGGATACATCTGATAAGGAATTAATATCCATAATTTATAAAGAATTTACAAAACTCAACACCAAAAAAAACAAACAACCCAATTAAAAAATGGGCAAAGGACCTGAATAGACACCTCACCAAAGAGGATATACAGATGGCCAATAGACATATGGAAAGGTGCTCAACATTTCTAATATCAGAGAAAAGCAAATTAAAATCGCAATGAGATCATCTCACACCTGTCAGAATGGCTATCATCAATAAATCAACAAACAAGTGCTGGAGAGGATGTGGAAAAAGAGGAACCTTTTTGTACCATTGGTGGGAAAGTGCTGGTACAGCCACTGTAGAAAGCAGTATGGAAATACCTCAAAAAATTAATAATGGATCTTCCTTTTGACCCAGTAATCCCACTTCTGGGAATATATCTGAAGGAATGCAAAACACTAATTTGAAAGAACATAAGTCCCCTATGTTTATTGCAGCATTATTTACCATCACCAAGATATGGAAGCAGTCCAAGTATCCATCAGTAGATGAGTGGATAAAACAACTATGGGATAGTTATACAGTGGAATACTACTCAGCCATAAAAAAGAAGAAATTTTTACCATTTGTGACAGCATGGATGGACCTAGAGAACAGTATGCTAAGTGAAATGAGCCAGTCAGAGAAAGACAAATACCATATGATTTCACTCATATGTGGAATCTAGTGAACAAACTGAACTATCA
Organism: Trachops cirrhosus; assembly: GCA_028533065.1. Classification (NCBI taxonomy): domain Eukaryota; kingdom Metazoa; phylum Chordata; class Mammalia; order Chiroptera; family Phyllostomidae; genus Trachops; species Trachops cirrhosus. Next base: position 52,048,357 of record CM052543.1, on the reverse strand, counting down.
AGGAAAATACAGACAGACTTGTAGACAGAGAGCAGGCTGACAGCTAAGAAGGGGGAGGTGTTGGGAGGTGGAGGGATTGAGCAAAAAGGAGAAGGACTCACAGACATGGGCAACAGTGTGGTGACTGCAGCGGGGAGGAGGTATAAAGGGAATAAATGGTTATGGAAAAAATATAATAAAAATTTTAAAAGAAGAAAAGCATAAATGATGTACACTTTAATCATAAGAATCCAGAAAAAATGAAATAAAGTAAAATAATGGAAATAAAGGTAATAGGAGACATCAATGCAATTGTTAACAAAGAAAGAAATAAACAGAGTAAGAAAATGGCTTTGGAATGATTAATAAAGTTAATAACTTCAGGGCTAGATTAATCAAGATAGAGAGAGGAAACAGATTATCTGAATCACTAGATCCTACAGTCATATATTTTACAAAATATATATATATAAGGAACTTTATTCAAACAAATTTGACTGCTTATACAAATTCCTAAAACATACAGCTTACCAAACTAAAGTTAGAAGAATATCTTAACAACTATATTAATATACACTTTTTGAAAATATCCACTTTCCAACTCATTGTATAAAGCTAGCATAACCCTGATAACAAATTTCTAAGAAGATATAAAGAAAAAAGAAATTTACAAATATCTCTCAAAAATTCTAAACAAAATAATAAAAAATTAAATCTATCAACATATAAAAATGATAACATGTCATCAATAACTGATGCTTATCCTGGAAATGCAAGGTTAGTGCAACATTTATAAATTAATCCATTTAATACACCAAATAAATAGAAAAAAGAAAAAATATATTATCACATAATAGATGCAGGAAAAGCCTTTGTCAGAATTTAACACTCATTCATGTTTAAAAAGAGCATCTTTCAGCAAAGAAAAAAATAGAGGGATTTTTTTTCAATCTGGTAAAAATAATAGAGTATTTCCAAAAATCCTGCAGTTACCATCAAACTTAAAATATTAAATGTATTTTCTCTAGAATTAGTACTAAGACATGTTGATATATTTTTAGCATTTCTATTCAACACTGTACCAAAGGTTCTAGCTAGTACAAGTCAAGATAAAAAGGTGATAAAAAGGTAAAAGGCATAAAGATTAGACTAGAGTAAGAAACTATCTTTATAAAAGATTATATGATTGCTTACATAGAAACCCCTAAGGAATCTACCCCAGAAAACTACTACTATCAATAACAAAATTTAGCAAAAACACAGGATGCAAGTTCAACATCCAAAAATTAATTGCATTTATGTATAGTAGGAAAGCAATTGGAAATAAAAATTTAAAAGTAACACTATTTACAACAGATCTAAAAACATAAAATACTTTGATATATACAATATTTAACAAAAAATGTGCAAGATCTCTATGTTATAAAATATAAAGCATTACAGAGAAAAACTTAAAAAGACAAATTTACAAAAATAACTGTCATTCATAAATTAGAAGATTCAGTATTATAGTCTCCAAGTCTGCCAAAACTTATCAAGTGAAAATTTCAGTAGATATGGCAAGTTGATTCTACAATTTATTTGGAGATACAAGTATTTTGAGTAGCCAAAACAATTTTGAAAGAGAACAAAGTTGGAGGAATTATGCAACCTGATTTCAAGACAGACTATAAAGCTACAGTAACCAAGTCAACAGGTCTATGTAAGGAACACACAGATGGATCGAAGGAAAAAAAACAGACCAAGGATAGACTCACATACATACTATTTATTTTCAACAAAGCTTTCATGGTGATTTCACAGGGAAATTATATTCTTTTTCACTAATACTACTAGAAAACCTTGACATCAACCTAATACAAATTCATCCTTGACTCCTACCCTCATTCAATACACAAATTTTTCAAGACGGATCACAGACATCAGTATATAAAATTGCTGGAGGAAAATACATCCTTATCATTAGTGTAGGCAAGATTACTCAGGATGCAAAATGCATCATATATACAAGATTGATAAATTCTATTTCATCCTAATTAAAACATCTTTTCTTAAAACACTTCATTAAGAAAAAAAATAAGCTGGCCCTGGCTGGCGTAGCTCAGTGGATTGAGTGTGGGCTGCTGAACCAAAGCATCACAGGTTCGATTCCCAGTCAGGGCACATGCCTGGGTTGCAGGCCAGGTCCCCAGTAGGGACCAGATGAGAGGCAACCACACATTGATGTTTCTCTCTCTCTCCTTCCCCTCTCTAAAAATAAATAAATAAAATCTTTAAAAAAAAAAAGAAAGAAAAAAAAATAAGCTGCAGATTGAGGGAAAAAAAATCCTAACACATAGATGTAGTAAAGAACTTGAATTCAGAATATGTAAGCAACTTCTATAATTTAATTTTAAAAGTTAGACAAATTAAACAGTAAGCAAAAAATTCAGGTAGGCATTTCTCAAAAGAAGATGTATGAGTGTCCAAAAAGCACATGAAAAAAATTTAACATCATTTGTCATCAGGGAATTGCAAATCAAAGACCAACAATACAAAGTGTTCACAAGATTATGGAGCCACTGGAATGACCACAGGCTGCTCACAGTGGAAATGCAAAAAGATGCAACCACTTTAGAAAACAGTTTAGTTAATCATATACTTGCCATGTGACCCAGCAATTCTACTCCTAAATACTTTCTTGAAAGAAATTGAAAACATGTTTATGGAAAGTATAAAAATATTCAAAGAAGATTTCATTGATAATAGCCAAAAACTAAAAACACCCCAACTAGCCATTAACATGTAAATAACATTTTATAGTATGGTTAATTCATGCAATGTATCCAGTAATCAAACAAAAAGAAAAAAACCTACAACAGCCCTGGTGTAGCTCAGTGGATTGAATGTGGGCTATGAATCAAAGGGTCACTGGTTCAGTTCCCAGTCAGGGCACATGCCTGGGTTGTGGGCCAGGTCCCCAGTGGGGGCCATGTGAGAGGCAACCACACATTGATGTTTTTCTCCCTCTTTCTCCTTCTCTTCCCCAGTAAAAATAAATAAATATTTTTTTAAAAAACCTACATCCTGAATGAAATCTTAAAAAATATTATGGTTGAGTGAAAGAAGCGAGACACAAAACAGTACAAAGTACATGATTTCAGTTATATGAAATTCTAGAATAGGCCAAACTAAGCTGTGTTAATAGAAATCAGGTGACCAGCCAGGCAGAGAGTAGAGGGTGAGGTAGTCAACTGCGGAGAGTACTTTCCTAGGTGATAAAAATGTTCCTGAGTGGGCTGGTGCTACATCAATGTATTCATTTGACAGAATTTATTGAACTGTATACTTGAGATTTAGTCATATTATTACTTTGTAAATTATACCTCAAAGGTATTTTTTGAAAGTGACCACCCTGGGAAGAGAGAAGGGCTTTTTAGGCTGCGGGACAGCTTTTGCCAATGCTCAGAGGGAAATTTGTTCTGCAAAGTGGTTTATAAATTACCTTTTCAATGCTTTGTAGCCAATTTTAATGCTTTCTAACCTACCTGTGTACTTCAGCTGAATCATACACTCAACAAGAGGCTCTCAGCAAGCTCACTAGAATACATGCGTGCCTGGTGCAATGTGGCACAGCACAAGTGTTTCAGGCTTGGACTCTGGAGCCACCAAGCCTTGATTCAAATCCCAACACCTGCCCCCACTCCTGTTTAGCAGCTGTGAAAGCTTGGGCAAGCAAGTGATACCTTATATCTCTATTTTCCTATCTCTGAACTGGAGATGATAGTAGTACCTCTCTGCCAAGGCTGTTGTGAGGATTATATGAGTTAACACATGCAGTATACTTAGAGCCCATAATGTAGTAAAATTTAATAAATATCAGTGGTGACTTAGGACAGTCTCCATCATTCTTATTCACCATCACTTCCTGGTACACAATTGACTCCCACTGAATTTACTGACAGGGAAGTAGGTCTGTTTGGGCTGGAAAAGGATCTGTTTCTAGTCCCAGCATTCTCCCTGCAGATGGAAGCTCCTTGACAACACCTCCGATAGCATTCCCACTAGAAGCTCCTCCTTGACCTGTGCAACTACAGATGGAGAACTAATTCATCCCAAGACCCATGAAGAACATTTTAAAAAAGAGTAATTTTAGTCTCAACAACCTTAACTTGCTTGCCTATTATTAATATTTGGGAATTTAAAATTCTTTGTATACAGATCTCATTGACCAAGAAAAATAATTTTTATTCATTTATTCAAAATAATATCCTGTAAATCAAATATTTGACATGCCCTCTGCTTCTTCTTAGGCAATAAATTTACTTATAAACTATAACTATACTCTCCAAGAAAATCTCCCCAAAATAGTCAGTAACATGCACCATCTTGCTCTTCTTTCAAGGACTTATTATAAGTCCTTCACCCACTATGCATTTCTGCCTCTTAGAGTCTGATCCCTCTGGAACCAACCTCCTGAAGCAGAATCCCTACCAAATCTGAAAACCACTGACCTAGTCAACCTGCCTGTTCTATAGGAATAGGAAACAGACTCAGGGAGGGGACATGTCTTGTTTAACATCACACGGGTTGTTGTTTGTTCAGTCAGCACAGATATCAATTAACAAAGATACATAGATATATATGTGCCTTTATTGGACACACTCTGGAGGTGCAGAGAAATAAGAACTAGTCAGAACCCAAGATTCCAGCCTTCCTCCTGGTGCTCCTTCCTCTTCACAGTGCCTCCAATGAGAAGTAGAAGGGATGCTTCCAAGAAGAAGATCAGGAGGAGCAACAGGAGGGATTTGGAGTGGAAAAATCAAGGATAGCTTGGTAAATCCCTGAAGTCACTTTTATGAGGGGTAGTTTGTGATTGACTCATTTTCTGTGTCCTGGGATGGCTAGCTGCATGTTTTGTCCATAGGGGTCATAGCAACTCAGTAAGCAGAATAAAATTTTATATCCATATAAATGAAATGGTACTTGCAAAACAAAATGAGACAGATAGAAGGAAATGAGCTGACTTGAGATAGGATGGGAAAGCATAGGATGGGATCTGATGGCCTTGAAATGAAGGAAATCGAATCAAACCCATGGAGCGTGGGCAGATATCCACGTTCGTCCATCCACGTTCTCACTTCCCCCTCTTGTGGCAAGGAAGCTGGCAGCATGCTGTGACAAAGCACGTCACACACCATCTTGGCCTCTCAGCTTGTTGCAATAAGCAATTGGGTCCACTAGTCCCAACCAGAAAGTCCAGCACCTCCTAAAATAGAAGAGGGCACCTGAGTCCAAGGAAAGAGGAACACTGAGCCCATTATAATGTCTTACCTACAGAAACTCAAACTGATAGAATTGGATTTTTCAGCCTCCTTTCCTCATGCCAAAAAAAAAGATTCTAAGCACTTTCTGAGGACAATTATGTGGATGAATATGGTATTTGTTACTTAAAGAAAACAGATCAATCAATACTTCACATCCTGAAGAGAGAAGGGTGTGGTGGGCAGGGGAGAAGCATCCAGGATATCATCTGGGACCTTGTCCAGTTCCACCCTGAGCTGAAACTGCTGACCGTACTGCTTCCTGCGTCTGTGCCAGGATCTTCATGAACCTGACCTCCAAGGCTGTGGTTCATCATTATCTCACCAACCATTTGCTTCACACTCACTTCAAAGCTCCCAGTACTTCTTGCTGCTTCTTAGATGACTAGAGCGGCTTGAGGCAGAGGGAGATGGGCAGCATGCCAGAGCGCAGCAGCTGAGTCAAGGCCGTTTCACAGAGAAGATCATGTCGCCTCTGTTGCAGTTGCTCATGGCTGCTGTGTCAGAATATTTCAGACCCTTTGTAACTCAGAACAGGCTCACTCAAGTTAAATCTGTGCAGCAGACACAGACTCTGACTGCCACCCTCCTTTCACCCTCTGCATTCGTGGGGCAGCTCACTCCCCAGCCTGGTCTCCTTGCCTTGCTTTGGACCCAGTGAGCTCCTGCTGATACAACACAGAGCTCAGAACTACATCCTCCAGCAAAGCCTACAAAGACAGCTGACATATGTTGGCCAGCTGGTTGGTCTCCAAGTCAGCCTTCGGACGTGGCCTGGGCTGTGTTTTCACCTGCTGCTTAACTACTAAATAGTGCTGGTCCTGGGAAATGGTGGGCATAAAAAACTTGATGTAAATGGCCTACCATCTTCCATCAAAATATACCCCACAGGTATCCTATCGAACTATAGGAAAATCTGTTTTAAATATAGGTCCTTTGATAATCCTGATATCAGAGATGGGGTCTTTGTCCCCTCCCTTTGAATCTGGGCATGTTTGTGACTGACTTACAACCAACAGAATGTTGTAGAATAGAGGCTTTGAGACTTCCAAGGCTCGGTCAGAAGAGTCATTGGGATGCTCACTTTTGGAGCCAGGAGACACCATGTAAGGAATGCAACTTCCTTGAGGCCAGCATGCTTTAGAAATTCCAGGCCACACAGAGAGGCCCCTTGTCAGTGTTCTAATCAATGGTACCAGCGACGGTCCAAGCCGATTGACAGCATCAACTGTCAGACATGGATGGAAGGGAAGGTGGCTCCGTAGGAGTCCAGCCCCAGCCATAGAGTCATCCAGGGCATTTCCACTGTGCCTTTACCGGAGTTCCTGCCCGACAGACTCCTCGGGCAGAAAGAAGTGCTGCTGGTGAGCCAGCAGAGGGACACCGCGCAGGAGCTCATTAGAAATGCAGGGTCTCAGGCTTCAGCCAGGACCCACGGAGTCAAAATCCACAGTTTAACAAGATCCCCAGGTGGTTCACAAGTACACTGGAATTTAAGGAGCACAGCAACCTAGGAGACCACAGGCTTTTAGCTGCCTTCTAATTAGAATAATGAGGCAAATGTCAACACTGACCAAATTCCCTCCTGTCAGTCAGCCAGGAGGAGAGAAAAAGCCTTTTTGTTTAAAAAAAAAAAATTCTCTTTTCAGCGAAGAATTCCCCTCAGCTGATCTTATCTAAATGTCATGAATTAGGTTTCAGATGAAAGATAAAACATTAGTTACATTAGCACCACTGACTGGTTGATTAAACAACAATTGGTCCATCAGACTGAGAAATGTTGAAAGCTACTAAGTTTTGCATTGATTCATTAGCGGCCAGAGTAACTGGGACAAACAGTGTGACACAATGTTTGAAGCCAGCAGGCCTGCATTTAAATCACAGCTCTATCCCTAAGTGAAGTTAGCAAGCTACTCGCTAAGCCTGATTCTGAGCTGTGAAGTAGTAATAATAAAACTTCTAATAGAAATTTTGTGAAAAATTATCTAATGTATATGGAAACGGTGCGCCTCCCCTAGGTATCTGCTCCCCGTGGCCCTCGCCGCTCATTGCGCATGAGTTCTGCATGCCCGTGGTGCCAACTCCAGGTGCAACGTGACCTGGCAGCTCCCCTGCCCTTTACCCTCTGGAAACATCTGGACCACTTTTCAGGTTCTGAAGAGAGAATCCGATATTCAGTTCAAGGTCCACAGTGACTGAGATTGACAGGCACCTCATACAAACTTTGTTCTGCCCTTTCTGGGCTCTGGGGTGACGGCAAGGTTTGAGGAGCCCTTCCGAAGAGAGGAGAACGACCGCAGCTGTTCCGCCTCCCGAGGGGATGCGGGTGGAAATAGCCTAGATGGAAGCTAGACTAAACGCCAACAGAAGCTCAAACAGAACAGAAAAAAAATAAAATCCAAATATCCTCCCTCAAGTGTTTATATTTTATGATTTCTCTCCGCTTTTGTGCAGACTTATGTCTTTGTATACAAAATGTAGGTCTCATTCCACGACTCTCAGGGGCAGGCCTGGGTTTGAGTGCCAGCGTGTGGCCCCTGGGCCTCCATTTCTTTATCAGTAAAATGAGTCAATATAACATAAAATGATGTTTTTTTCTCTGACCACCTAGGATAGTGAGGGCCTGCTCTGTGCCAGGCACTGCTCCTAGAGCTTGAGACACTGTCTGTGCCCAGAAAACTAGTATAATCACAGGGGAAATAGACTAGTTAAAACAAATAATTATTCTATCGCAGAGTTTTTCAAAGTATGATAAGATGACTCTCCATACCATATGGTAGAACAATGGGACTCCAATATTAGAAAACATAAGAATTTTCTGGGCTCCTCCTTAATGCAGATTCCTAGGTCTCACCCTAGGTGCACTGGTTCAGAAACAATGGAGTTGGAGCCCAGGAATCTGCACTTTAAACAAGCCCCCAGGAAATGCTATGAGTGCAATGTTACAGGAGGCCTGCTTTTCCTCCTGAGAAGTATCATGGTCGAGGTCACAGGGAAGAGTGAGCCCTGCATTCAGGAGTTAGAGAAGGCTTCCTTAGGGGGCAACATTTGAGTTGAGTCCCAAATGTGTTTGCCAGAAAGGGCATGAGGGTAGGAGAAGTGAGGCAGAGGGAAAAGCACAAGCCCAGAAGCATGAAAACCACGGCAGGCTCTCAGAGACCAGAGAAGAGACCCATCTAACCAGGACAGTGAACATCAGTATAAAGGGTGTCAGAATATGAGACTGGAGCCAACTGGGAAGGGCCACGTATGCAAGGCTTAAAAACATAAAAGTTTCAAGGGTCTTTCTCTGACTTGTATTTTCTTTTCATATTGTAGGGGAGGAAAAGTAATTTGCCCTCTGCCCTTCTAGGTTCTTGGCTAAGACCCCCATATAAGGCAGATTCACAGGAAAAAAGCAAACTTCTAATAACATGTAAGAAGTTTAATAACATGTATATCTCCTGTATACATGGGAGACACCCAGGAAACTGACGAACTGCCCGAAACGGCCCCACCCCCACCTTAAGTACCATCTCCAGCCAAAGACAAAGACTGGGTGGAGGCAGTGTGAGGGGGTCATTAGGCTAAGAACAGTAAACAAGGATAACTCCTGCCTCCTCCACCAATAAGTTTCTAGAAACTCTGTCGTCCTTCTCTTCCTGGTTCACAGGGAAAGATGCCCTTACCAAGGGAGATTTCCCTTACGAATGTGAATGTCTCTTACAAAAGGGTGACTTCCACTCAGTTTTCAGAGCTTCTCCTATATCCTCTGTTTCTTAAAAACAATCAGCCTAAAATAATCCTTATCCCAAAGAGTGAGATTTGGGGGCAACAAATTCTGCTCTCCTTCACTTTCACTTCTCCAAAATTCACTCACCCTGCCATTGCCCTGGCCCGGGAGGGCTCACCCAACACTGCTGCTCAGACACTGTGGACACAGAGGGCCTGGAGCCGGTGACACCTAACACCACTGACAGAAGGAGAATTGAGTGCATCCCCAAATCTGTCAGCTCAAGGAAAAAAGAATCATTCCTTGACCTTCTCTCAAAAACCTGGGCAGACTGGAATTGCTCTGGCCAGAGACATTGTTCACCTGCTAGCCAAGTCCAAGAGCTACTTTGTCTCACTGCCAGCCTGGAGATGCTGGGACTCTGCAAGGACTTCCCTCCCGAGCCAGGAACATCAAATGACCTTGAGCCAAACTTCCCCACTCCACACTTCCCATCCAGGACCTGGCATTTCCATTGCTAAAGTCTTCCAAATAGTCACATGCAGTTAGGTCAAGGGAAAAATCTCACACCCAGGAATGTTTTTTCTTTATTTATTTAATGGCAATAGGGACAATTTGCTTTTAAAATAGCCACCCAAGGTGTGATTGATAGGAAATCACTACTTGTCATTTCCAGCTCCATAGAAAATGTCATTCAGTCAAACTTAACTAAGCCTTGTATTTCCTGTACTGGCTCCCTCCCTGAACTGGGCCCTGACAGCTACTCATTCCAGAAACAGCGGAGAGCCTGAGTATCCTGCAGTATTTTTCATAGAACAATTCCTCCAGCCCAACAGATTAAATTTCCAGGGCTCTTTATTCTCTCTTCATAAAAAGATACCCCTGCTGGAGCCGCATGCCCAGCCCAGTTTAGGTTCCAGTTAGAACAAAGAGCACGGGCTTCATTTCCTGCTCTTCCTTCTCCGCACCTCCTCTATCTACCTCCCCCCAGGAACACCCCACTCTCCCCAGCCTTCTTCAGAGAATGGAGCAATTTTCTGAGGTTCCAACATTTCCTCTCTCACACTTCGAGGCTTATTGGATTTTTCAGCAGCCTGCTTTTAGGACGGGCAGAGATAGCTTCCCGCAGACAGTCTGCAGGGGCACACATTCAAGAGCAGGACTGAGCCTGACAGCGTTCGCAGGAAGGGTGAGGGCTTGGGAGTCAGAATGACCAGGATTGCCATTCTAGCTCTCCCTGACACTAGCTGCCTCAGCCCGACCAATGTTTTTCCTTATGAAACCTCAGTTTTCTTACTGGTAATATGGAAACAATGTGAGCAACTGTCGTTTTAGTGTGAGAAGTAAATACAGTAACTGTGGCAGACGCTGCTGATTGTCATTCTCAATTGTATCATTCTGCGGCACCTTCCACATTAGGGGCTAGAAGACTTGATAGTCACTTGCCCAGACTACCTTTTAGCAAGGGCAGGCCGGGTAACACCGTTCAGGGCAGTGGGCTACAAGCAGAAGTCTGGTGGGGATTCTGGAGATGTTTGTGCTTTACTAATAAAAGGGACAGATGTAACCGACTCTCTGCCCCTTTTCCTTTCTGCCTGACTTGAACAAAGATGTGAGGTCTGAAACCACAGGAGCCATGTTGTGACCAAGAGAACATCAGAGTCATCGGCCCTGACATCAAAACACAGACCAATGCTGAAGCCATCGAATTTCATATTTCACATTATATGCAAAAAAAGTCTATTTACACCACTGCAAGCCAATCTGTTTCTTGCTACCAGATACATTCCTGATATGTGTAAGTGATATATATAAAATGTTACAATAGTCACTGTGATTTGATAATTATCAGTTCAATTGTATTCCCCTCACTCCCCATATGTCTTTTCCCCAAAATGTGAAGTCCTAATCTATACCATTGGATTATTCACATTTAGGGTGGACTTTGGGCCCAGAATAGGGATTGGTTTCCAAGGCCTCTACAATCCGTTTCAACCCCCCACACCCACCTGTGCACTGCTGTCGGAATCCCAGCCAGTGCCGGTCAAGCCAGTTGGTTATAACCCACACGAGTCATACCCATTCTATCCCCTAAACTCTACCATCCATTCCTGCCCTCCCTCATTCTTCTCCCCCCTTTCTTCTTTGAGCCAGAATTTTCTCCATCCTTTCACTGCTGGCTGCAACCCCAGCATCACTCTGAGATACCGTGGTATTTTGTGATGTATAATGCACAGTCACATTTCTGTGCACATTATACACGGGATTATTATGCCCATTATTATACCCATGGTATGTAATCATTATACCCAAGTATAACATGCATCCTTATTTTTCCCTCAAAAACGTGGACAGAAAAGTGCACAAGGCAAAATACAGTAACTTGTCTGATGTGGTCAGTCACAGCCAGAAGAGGGAAGAGAGTCATGTAGTACCAGCATAACTGCCCCATTTGGCAGTAGCAAGGGGCAGAGAGAAAAACATGACTACTCAAGGGACCCCCTGGAAAGAAGGGATAGAGTTTGAATAACCAATAACAGAAGTCAAAGTTCTACAGGACAGCGGCAGAGCAGCCATCAGGGTGTGACTTTGGTCACAGAAGTCATGAAAATGACAGAGCGGGAGAACCAAGGTGACCCCAGGGCTTCCCACAAGGCGGCAAGAAGCGTGTAGAAAGTGCAGGAGAAAAAGCCACGATGCAGGAGGGGCCCCCAAAGCTCCACAAGGTCCCTGGACAAAGAAAAGGGGATTGGAATTGCCAAAGCTTTGAAGGACCTGTGTCTGGCCACAACCCCTGGGCACAGAAGTGGGGTGGATTACCAGATGGTTAACAAAATAAACAACGAAGGATGACAGGATAGGACCGTCCTTCAGGTAGAATTCTAGGGGCCTGTCAGCAGCTGCCACACAGCCCTGACTGTGCTCTTCTTGGGTGAATTGTGACACCTGCTGGCTTACGGTGGAGAAAACCCAGGTTTCAAGATTTGTTTAAAAGTCCCCTGGTGCAATTGCAGTGCAAATGCCTCCCACATGGCCTGGCTTCTTTGCTGGTGAGATAATTTGTATGTTTAAGACTCTATGGCCAATTGTGGATGCAGCTTCCTATGGCCACAGTGGTCCCTAGAGTCCTGGATGAGCAATGGGAGTAACCAGAAGGTGAGCCGCTGTGACAGAACGGTGTCGCTGAGGTGGATATGGACCCAACACAGAGAGACCTGATTTTCGGTTCTGCCTCTTTGGGGCCTAGGGGCATTAAGTAAATCACTTCTGCTTTGTTGTTGATCTTTTCAAAACAGTTCATTATTTTTATTCCACCCACCTTACACTTGTCTATTCAAGGAATTAAGTGAGATATGCTCATTGAAACCACAAATGTGTTTTAGTGTTTTCAAGCACTGCTTGAACATCTTCTGCATGCTAAGTACCATAGCACTGGAGATGTTCACATCTACATACACGCACACACACACACAGGCATAGTAGTGTGCGTATGTGTATGCAGCACAGCGCACTGGGGAGACAGCAATGAGTAAACCTCATTTCTCATCTAGGAAGAGGGGCATACATGTAAACCAAAGAATCATGTTCTCTTTGCCTCAGACTCTTCTCCCCCAGCTTGTCTTTCCAACCTCAGCTCGGATGTCACCTCTTCTGGGAAGCCTTCCTTCCATGCCCACCCCAATCAAGCCAAGTTACTTGTGATGCCATTAGAGCATATGCTATCATTTTGCAGGAGCATAACACCCAAAGTCAGGTAGGTGCGAGTTCAGATTCTAGCATCCCCCCCCCACAAAGAGCTTTGGGACTTCAGGCAAGTTACACAGCATCACCAAGCCTTGCCACCCTCTTCAGCAAAACAGAGATAACCACACCTACTTCCCAGGGTTTTATGGACATTAAATAAAAGGAACATGGAAAGTCCTTAGAAGAGTGCCTGACAAAGAAGTGTACAAGAAATATTAGTTTTTAGTATCGCTTATGAAATTTTTAGTTTACTGTCCAACCCTCCTACCAAGAAGGCAGAGGCCTTATTGATTTTGTACATACCACATCTCCTGTGCCTATCACATTAGCTCCAAACTCAGGGGACTTTTTTCTCTCTGTAAAATACAAATATAAATAACTATTTCATTTGGGGTATTATAAAGATCAAAGGCGATAACATCTCCTGTCAGAGGTAAGGCAATCAGCATGTAGCCAAACACATAGCTAAGTGTTCAATGGGTGCTATTGTTACTAGTAATGTAAACAAAGCACAGGCAGTATTCAAAATTAATCTAGGAAAGGTAATGTAACTACTTTTACCTGAGAACAGGAAAGGCCCACCTAGGAGGAAATATGCTTAAGCCGGGTTTTAAGAGAGAGAGAGCGGTTATCTGAATAAACTCTGTGCTCAGCTGTGGATGTAGAGAGAAATATGACCCAGCCCCTGACCTCCAGTCTCAGAGAGGAGGACATCTCCTCCTCAGAAGAGAACACAGAAGACTGCCCGATCCAGAATGCTCTGTCAGAGAAGACCTTCAGAAGGCAACCCCAGAAGGCAACTAGAAGTGGAGACAGGAGAGTTAACCAGGCTATGCGACCAGGAGAATGTTTCATTCAGAAGCAGCAGCTGGTGAGAGTGTGAATGCAGGGGAACTGCAGTGTCCCACTGAGCTCAAGCTTTGGGTTTGCAGGCAGGATTGGGCAGCGTGGAGCTGGAGAGAGAAGTCAGGAGCCAGATAATGAAGAACCTTACCAGCCATACTAAAGAATTTGGATTTTATTCAAAAGGCAGTGGCAGGAGCTGAAGGATTTCAAAAGAGAGGGAGTGATAGGATCACAGTTGCATTTTAGATCGGGCATTCTAGAAGAACAATCAGACAGCCTCTGGGAGATGAGTTAAGAGGCTTTTGAAAGGGGACAGGCAAAGGTGATGGCCTGACTTAGGAAGTAGAAGTGGTGAGAAGCCTGAGTGAATTAATAATAAAATCAAGAAGTAAAATCGGCAGGACTTACGGACTAATTTGATGTGGGAAGCAAAAACAGAACAAATGATCCAGAATGTCTCTTGGGTTACTGGGTAGATTATGGAGCCATTCAAGGATTCAAAGAGAACAAGAAGAAAGCAAGCTTGTCATGGAAAAGGGCGGGCATGGTTTTATACATATTTCATTTGCAGTTTCTGCAGACCCCATATTGATTCCCTTCCTTGTTATTATGTAACACATCATTTCCTCATGCCCAGGCCACCTTCTGATTTATACAGACATCCTGACTATTTTTCATCGTCACTGGCTCTCTCCAGCTTCCAAGAATTTTGTCACAAGGTCAAGCCACATACTTGCCCTAGCTTTTCCCTGACACATCAACCCTTTCAAGAGGCTGACTCAGATCCTTAGGCAACCAAGTCTCTGTCAGCAATTTCATGAATGGAGGTGGAGCTCAGAGCAGAACCGGTGCCAGAAGATACATTTGAGAGTGATCGGCACAGCATTTGTCTAAGGGCAGCACTAAGAACAGATGAATTCATCCATAGGGATAGAGAGGGGTAAGGGGTCGGGGGCACAGCTGGAAGCACAAGGAACAAGAACCATTAGAAGAACAAGGCAGGAAGAGATGAGCTGGCAAAGGTAACTAACTAGTGACCTCAGAAATGTGGGAGAAAAACTGACAAACTCAGGGGAGGAGGAAATTGAACAAGCAGTGGTCAGAGATATCAAGTGCCACAGAGAAACTAGGACTGAAACCTAAATTCGGGGTTGTGGGTACCTGGGTAGTTTCAGTGGTGGGAGCAGTTGAAGATGAATTATGGAAATGGAGATATTTTGTAAAAACAACTGTTTCAAGAAATTTGCCTGTGAAAGAGAAAGAGAGATGGGCAGTAGCTAAACTTAGCTAAAGATAGAAAAAAGGTATTTGGGGTTTGTCCTTGAACGTTTGTCCATGTGGTGAAGCAGCTTATAGTAAATCGCATGCAGCTTAAGTTCCAAAGCCATACTCTCTGAGCGGAAGTCCTAGCTCCACTCACAAGCTGTGTGACCTTGAGTGCATTCCCAAACTTCTATGGACCCCATTTGGCTCATCTGTAAGACAGAGAAAACAGAGACCAGAGGGGAGGGAGCAGGGGATTACAGGGGGAAACAAGGGAAAGGGTCAAGTCAAGGAACATGTATAAAGGACCCATGGACAAGGAAACATGGGAGAGAGGGGGCAGGAGAGAGTAATGGGGGGAAATGGGGACAACTGTCATTGAACAACAGTTAAAAATTTTAAAAAAAAGAAGAGAAAGAGCAAGGACAGTCCTAATTTTTAAAATTAAGTTGAATTTTATTGGAGAACAAAATTTTCTCTTTATTTTATTACTTCCATTGAGGATAATCCATGAGAATGAATCTTATTTCATGTGTTTGTAAGATTTAATAAATTGATAAAATCACAGATTAGGGAAAAGAAGAAGACAATACTAACTGTACAGAGTTCTGGGCATGAAGTAAGGTCCAAGATGTCGAGTGCTTGGATAGTGGCTGACCCACTGTAAACAATAAATATTGGCTGCTTTTGTTGTTGATATCCCTGTTTGCTAATAGGAAAGAGGCATGAAAAGGAGGCACTGAACATACAGGAAAGATAAGAAGCACTGGTGGAGCACAATTCCTGAGGAGGTGGGGGAGCTGGGTCCGGTGCTACAACCACCCGCCCTGCCTCTGAGTCAGAGGAGAGCACCACGGGGGTGTGGGGTGCAGGGAGCTGAGAGGGACTGTGTTTTCCTCTGTGAAGTATGAAACAAGGTCGCCTGCTGAGAATGAAGAAGGAAGTGGTGAGGTAGGGAGACGGTCGGCAGCAGAGGAGTGAGTGGGAACATGGATGTTGCTCTCTGCACAGTGAAGGCGGAGCAGGGGAGATCACAGCACTGGGGAGTGGTTCTGGAGGGGAGTCCACATCTCCCCCAGAGCACCGATGTGTGAATTTCCTTGGCCCGCTCAACAGCCTGTGGAGGAGTGAAGATGACTCTAAGTTGGATAGCATCATGGTTGAGACTTTGGTGAGAGGCTGTGACAGAAAGTTAAAGGGACAGAACATTGAGATAGTGAAAGGTGGACCATGAAGTGGTGAAGTGGTGGCTCAGACTTCAAAGATATGAAGCCCTGAGAGGAAGAAATTGGAGGTATCCAAGGAACTGACGTCTCAAAAAGTAGATCCATTAAAGTAAGAGAATGACCGATGGAAGGAAAGGAGGTGATGGCCAAAGGAGTCAAAAACTGGTGTAATGGATTAAAGAGGACCACCAATTCTTTGCTGTTGCTCCCACTGAGAGGTAGAGTCCAATTTCCTTCCACTTCAGTCTAGGCTAGGTCTAGCGATGAGCCTGACCGATAGAATGTAGTGTAAGTGATGATCTAGGCTGCGTAGGCTGGGTCATGAGAAACCTTGTAGCTTTTGCCCCATCCTCTTAGGAAGTGTTTAAGTCCTGAGCAGCCTTATAGGAAGTCAAACTATTCTGAGGTCACTGTTCTGGGGAGACCAAGTGGAGAGGCCAGCAGGAGAGGTCCTGGGACTATAAGAAGAGAATAATTCCGGCCAGCCCGCTGCCATTTCAGGCCCAGTTATTCAAATTCCCCAGCTGAGGACTCAGAGATCATGGAGCAAAGGCAAAGACTAGTTGTCCTTGCTGAGCTCTGACCACCTGGCAGAGACCTAAACAAAATAAATGCTTGTGTTTGGGGTGGTTTATTGTATAGCACTGAACAACCAGAACAACTGCAGTTAAGCTTCTGATGGTGGTAGAGTCCAGGCTGAAGCAAGAGCCAAGGCTTGGTGATGATCAGATGGCTGGCTGAAGAAAATAAAAGTGAAACTTACTGATGTCAAGGGGGCCACTGGGAAAAAGGAACCCCACATCCAGGACGCACAGGAAACCAGAACAGAGAGAATGGACAAGAGAAACTTAGAATGTGCAATCCCCATAAGAGAAGAGTTTTATTGACAAGTACCACAGGGAAAAATCTATTTTTATTTGAACACAATTATTAGGTATCAGTCTAACTGTTCATGCAAGCCGGTCCCAAGGAACATACTCAGCAACTGTTTAAATTTAGAGTGTATGATGTTACCTTGGGTGATCACTCTATAAATGTGAAATGATAAACTGCATTTCTCTAAAATGACATTTTTATATATAGATGTCCTATTACTCAATTGATTTCACCACCTCCCCCTCAACTCCCATGTATTGCCACATATAGCCCTATTTCTTTCTCTTGTGATGAAAATCATTCAACAAATTTGTGTGAAGTGTCTGCTATGTGCTGGGCTCTGTGCTAGGTGCTGTTCTTAGATTTGTTAGTCAAATAATGTCCAAGCACTTAAGACATGCCGGGTCTTGTACTACGTATGCACTTTTCAAGCCTTATCTCAATTCAAACATCACTAATGAGTAGGTCCTCTTTCAGGTGGGGCTCAATCAGAGAAACAAAACTACTATAAATTTGGAAAGGGATTTTTACATGGAATTGACCTTATTCTTCGTGGGAGCTGGTTGTCTTGACATTTGATGCCAGGGTGGGAAGTCCTTAGGGGAGGTGGTCAGGAAGGGAAGATGGATGTAAGGCGGGGGACAGCAAGAATGAGCTGGAGCTCATGAGGACAGAGTGAAGCAGGTCCATGAGGATGTTTCTGATCTTGGTGGTGAGTGTCCTGTAGAAGCCCGGGCTTTGTCCTAGGCCTAAACAGACACACCTGGCCCAGGTATCAGAGAAGGCAGAGGAAGTTCCAGCCAAGGATGGGGCCATTGCAGGCCTGGTCACTACCTCCTGTCAACCAGGTGAGCCCGCAGATCAGCAACCATGAGTATGAACCACAGAACAACCTCAGCTCACTTGCACTTTGCAAATCTCCCATTGGGATCTCTGTGGGGGCCCACTCTAACCAGAAGCACACAGGAGAGGGAATTCTGGGAACTGGAGTTCAGCCAGTCAAGTCATCACATTGCAAAGCCGCCACAGATCCTGTCCCCCCCAATAGCAGTTAGCAGGCACAGGCATCATCCAAATGTTAACAAGGCATGAACTGAGGCTCTGTTCTCAGAAGCCCGTGCTCTGAGCAGACACAGACACGCTCAGTGGCAAAGCCTGATCTGTGAGCCACCATGTACAGCCTTCTCCGCTTCCATGACAGGAAAGTGCACAGTGGTGGGCACAGTGGTGGGCAGACAATAAAGCAGTTCAAACACTTTAGCCCCCAACTTGCACATGTGGGCACAGGACTCAGGAGCTTTTCAGCTGCCCGAGTTAGAAATGAAAGACCTGACAGAAAAAATATAATGGCCACAAAATAGAAGAAAACTTAAAATTCAAACTAACCTGCACTAAGTTATATGTTGGCATGTCTTCCACTTATTTACAGCTTACATCATGAAATTTTAAATAAACTTAATATCATGCAAGATTTAGATGGATTCACGGGTTTGATGTAATGTGAGATTAGAGCACCTAAACTAAGCGTGCCTACCAATTTCTTCTAGACAAAGGAAAATTGTGGGGGAGGGGTCTAGAGTTAAAACCTATCTTGGAGGCCACATTTGGAGCAGACACTACAGTCCTGTCTTCTTCAGTAATTTGGAATTGCAGATTTGGAGAGAAAAGGCAAAATATCACTTTATCTTCACTAGGGTTCTATATAAAATTGAAGCAAAAACAGGCAGCTTTGGTCTTGGCACACTGCCCACCTTGCTGATGTGTTGGGAGCATTTTAAACATATCACTGCAGGTGGTTGAATGAGAACAGAAACCAGAAACGTACTGATTAAATTTAGCAGCAGATTGAATTGCACTCACCAAGACATTCGCCTCTGCCTGTTCCCTCCTTCCTCTGAGCTCAGGCTGCAGGATGCCTGATCACAGAAGGCAGCCTTCTAGCAAATTCAATTAGCCAGAGAGAGACTTGTGTGGGTTAATGGATAAGGGAAATGAAAAGAGACATAACTTCTTCACAGAAATGGCCCTGGGCAGTGTAGGGGGGGATTCAGTACTCTGCCAGCTACAGATCTTCCTTTTCTGGGGGCCAGATATTCACCAGGTGTTGCAGCTTCCCACCCCAGGTTGGCGGAGAGAGGGGAACAGTTAGATGAGACAAGAAACCCATCTCCAGGTGGGTTTCTGCCTCTGCAGGATTTCAGCTGTATGAGAATGCATCGCTCTCATGCCCTGACCTTTGTGGACATGCAGCGTTTGCTCTGAATGCTGAAACACTCTAAAACGGTGCTCTCGGAGACCTATCACAGACTGAGCACTTGCCAAGTGTCAGGCGTTATGCTAAACCATTCTATCCTCTGCCTTCACATTTGCTGTTAACCACTGTGACAAACTGACCTCACGTAACCTAGGAGTGTCACCCTGTCATCTCTGCCATCTACTAGGTGCTCATTGCTTCCCCAAGATGAGGGCACCTACTGAGTTTTAACTCCTATGTTGAGGAGGAAGTTGGTACCTCCCCCTCCTCCCTTCCAGACGCCATATTCTAAGACATAGTGATATATACCTATTGACCTGCCTCCTGGGTGTGCCTATCTCATTCCTCTTACCTTAGCTAAAGTGACTGCTGTCTCTTCTTCTTGAGACATCACACAGGGCTTACCTGTCAATCTCTTATTGAATTTAGTAGGGACATATACTGAGAGACAGTACTGATTAAGAGTATTGGGGAGCCTCCGGCCAAGATGGAGGCATAGGTAGACGCACTGTGCCTCCTCCCACAACCAAGATAGGGACAACAACAATATAGAAACAAAATTAACAACCAGAACTGACAGAAAATCGAGTGTATGGAAGTCGGACACCCAAGGAGTTAAAATTATGCACGTTCATCCAGACCAGTAGGAGAGGCAGAGTTGGGCCGGGCGTGGGACATGGAGCGGAAAACAGAGCAACCGGGTGGCGCGCAGGACTGCAGCAGGCAGACCCTGGGGGCACAAGCGGCAGTGGCTGGTGGGCCCCGACCGGGGGGTTGGCAACTGGCAGACCCAGCGAGGCGGCCATTGTGAAGCAAGGCACTGCACGCAACTCAGGGTCCCAGTGCTGGGAAATAGAGCTTTGGGTCACTGACTGAGGAGGAAGGTCCCGCGGGGTGTACAGGCCCACCCACACCAGAATTGGTGCCAGAGGGTCCCACTTGGCTCGCAGAAAGTGGCAGAGGGGTCTGGGGTCCTACAGAGAGCAGAGTAAGTGCCATTGTTCCTCCTCAGACCCTGCCCCCACATACAGCGTCACAACCTGGTGACTGGGGTGCCCCATCCTGGTGAACAACTAAGGCCCCACCCCTCACTACAGGTGCTTGACAAGACCTAAAAAACAGCAAAGAGATGGCTCAAACAGAAGAAGAATTGAAAGCCCCACAACCCATCCTTTTAAGTGACCAAAAGATAGCCAACCTATCAGATGCACAGTTCAAAGCACTGGTGATCAGGATACTCACAGAATTGGTTGATTTTGGTCACAAACTAGAT
>CM052543.1:51994486-52027381 GCA_028533065.1 Trachops cirrhosus | reverse complement strand
TAGAAGCTAAAGAACTTCTGACACATGGACATGAACTAAAGGGGGGGAATGTGGGTGGGAGAGGGTGTTAAGGGTGGAGGGGAATGAAGGGGAGTAATGGGACAACTGTAATAGCATAATCAATAAAATACATTTAAAAAAAAAAGTGTTGGTTAAAAGTGTGGTCTTCGGAGGTGTACAGCCTGAGTTTGCATTCCTGCCTTATTATTTATGGTCTTGTATGTATTTAGCAAGAATTTAAAATCCATCTTACCCTCAGTTTTTCAACCCTAAAATAGATATAATAGTACCTACCTCACACAGGATGCTGTAAGGAATAACAGTATATATAAAATACACATAGGAAGAACCACTAGAAGTCCAGATAGCCAGTGATTGACAGCATTCCATCTGTCTCCAAACTTCTGAGGAATAAGATGAGTGCCCACTGGAGCAGTGGCCCACTGTGGCCCTGGCATGGGCGAGGGCTACCAGCATGGAGGAAAAGGGAGGCCGCCCTGTGTCACATTTCTCACTGTCTAACCAGCCCAAGTTATCTGAGTGACTCTGATGACATGATTCCCATTACAGCCCATTGCTGCTTTCAACAGATGTTTGCAAGGCACAAATGTACAGATCCTATGGGAGACACTGCATAGTGCTTGCAACGTAGCCAGAAAGACAACATTGAGTAAGAAACTGTAAGTGTGCTGTGCATCAGAGAGTAGAGATATCGGGCCGAGAGGTGGAAATTTCCTGAAGGACATGAGACCAAGGTGGAGTAGGAGTTAGTTCAGAGAAGGACATGAGAAGCCGTAAAAGTGTAGTGTGTTTGTCAAAATACAGTCCTCACCCCAAACTATAATCCATACTGTCCTTAAGATGTGGATATATAAGCAAATGCAAAAATCCCTCAAGATGTAGATTCAGAATAGAATTCTAGCTCATTCTTAATAATTTGAAAAACTATCTCATGAATAAAACTAAAGAATACAGTAGATAGTTATAATATTAAGAATAATACTGCTAAAAGCACAGTCAAGAGTAATTTGAAGCATCAGTAAGAATATAAAATGTACATGTAGGCAGATATATACTACATCTTCAATCTCTCCCTCCTTGCCCCTAGAATTTCTCTTATGGCTGACAATGAACAAGCCTTTCTCATGAATTCTCAAAGTAAAGGCCATTATATATTCACTCTTGAAATAATGAACCAATAAACTAATTCAATAAAGCTGTGCCCAAAGTCCATTTCCTCCTGCTTTCCTCCTAAATCTAACCTGCCTGCCCTGAGCAGCCACTGCCACTTAGATTCCAGTTGTGTCTTTCTGGCTGTCTCCTCTGTCTCCTAAGCAACACCATCTGGGGCAGTCAATTCTTCCCTCACAGTCTGGGAGATTAATGGACTCATCGCAGCCCGGGTCAGAGGCAGCCTGGCAAGAGGCTTTTCATGGTGCCTGAGTTACTTAGAAAGTGAGTGAAAAAGAATGTAAACAGAAAAAAAATCTACAAATAAATCTGAATTAGACAAAAGTGGAAGCTAAATATACAAAGGAGCAATCTTGATATCATGTATCTAAGAGAGTCTGTTACACTGTGAGGACAGGCTGACAAGGTGCCCAGGCAATGACAGCACCTCCCCATCCCCACAGACTGGCTGTTAGGAAGATGAAGGCCATGAGCTGGGATCAGGGCCACGTGGCAACAGAAGCAATTGAGGCAGTGACAGTTTTCAAGTTGGGCAGACCTGAATTCTAAATCCAGCCTTACTACTTAGCAGCCGTGTATCCTTGTACAGTAACTGCTCTGAGCTTGGTTTTTAAATCTAAAAAGAGGAGAGAAACAATATGTAACTCATAGGGTGGTGGTAATGATGAAAAACGATGTATTCCAGCCAATGAATCTTGAATCAAAAACCCTAACTCAACATATTACACTTTAAGGAAAGAGAAATAAAGTGGGCAGAATAGGTCTCAGGGACTCAAGCAACAGCGTCAATACTGTTTTCTCCTGCATGTTTATGCCATTCTGGCCTACTGCAGATGGCTTTCCTCCATGCAGCAGGGACAGGAGAGGAGGCGAAATGGGCCATGGGCTGATAATTTAGCAGAGAGAGAGAGAGAACTTCACTTGCCCCACCTCTGCATGATTCCACAAAAGTATTGGGTTGGCCAAAAAGTCCCATACATTTTTTTCTGTATGATGGCTCTAGTAGTGCTTAGTTGTCTTTAGCTTCATTCAATACAATTCTGTTCAAGTGTATTGTGACAGCTGTCATATCCACGTGCATTTTAAAAAGTTATCAACATTGATGAATTTTTGTGAGCCATTTTCATATTGAAGATGGAAGAAGATGTGCAACATTTTTAGTGTATTATGCTTTATTATTTCAAGAAATGTAAAAATGCAACTGAAAGGCAAAATGAAAGATTTGTGCAGTGTATGGAGAAGGAGCTATGACTGATGGAAATTGTCAAAAGTGGTTTTTGAAGTTTCTTGGTACTATTGACATTTTGGCCAAATAATTATTTACTATGGGGCTGTCTTATGCATTGGAAGATGTTTAGCAGTACCCCTGGCCTCTACCCACTAGAAGCCTATAGTGGGAGATAGTCAACATACAGTGAAAATGAAAATTGTGTCTTTTGTTTTACACAAAAAACTAAATGGACTTTTGGCTGACCCAACACTTTGATTGGTCCAGCTGGGTCCTATGCTCATCCCTGTAACAGCCACTGTGGCCAGAGAAGTGGGGTACCAGGCTGAGCCAGGCCAAGTCTCCAGCACACCCTGAAGGTAGGGGGATGGCATTCCTGGATTCTAATGAGCTCAAACCATGAAGAACTTTAACTTCCTCATCTGTCCTCATGTGAAAAGTGGACCTCCCCTCATACTGAGATAAGAGGAATCCAGTACTGAGAAACAATATCCTGTATGGCACTTCAAACTGCTCAATAAATGTGAAGGAAGATGTTAATCTGTCATGATTTCCACAGTCAAATAATCACCACCCAGGAACCAAGCAGACCAAAAAGTAGATGCCTTTCATTGTGTAGCATTTTCCTATGTGTATGTTTATTATTTTATTCATTTTTCTCATTCATCACTTATTGAGCATTTACTGTATGCCAGACACTGTGCTAAGCACTCCGTGTGTGTAACATTAGTCTTCACAATAACCTTATAAGGTACTATTACTAACCCCATTGCACAGTGAGACAACAGAGGCTCAGAGATGTTAAGTAACTTGCCTAATACTTCACAGAAGTGAACCTGAGCACAGGTCAAGCCAAAGGCCATGCTTTTCCACTAGGCTACACTGGGTAGAGGCATGAGCAAAACTCCGCATAGGAAAACAGTGATTGATTTGGCCCAGAGGAAGTCTTCAAGTGCAAATTAGAATTTGCCCACAGGGAACATGGGAAAGGTGAGGCAGAGGAAAGATGTGTGCAAAGACATAGGTGGGGAAATGCTACTGTTCAAAGTTTCAAGTCAAAGTGCAATGAGCCCTGCTAACAAACTACTGACTTAGTGAAAGGTCTGAACTACTTTCATTCATAAACAAAATTATGTGCAGTTTTATTACATTGAGTATACTTACAAAGTCTCTCTCTCTCTCTCTCTCTCTCACACACACACACAACAACAACAACAAAAACAAAAACACTTGTCTAAAAAAATCTGCCAGTCTAGGTCTAAAGTAAGCCATTTTGACCCTGTTGACCTTAGTGGACAGACCCCCAAAATTCCTGATCTACCTTATTGGGATTTCACACCCTTTCTCTCTTTTAATTCTCTCAACCACCTTTCCCAGCCTAATTATTCCAAGGTTACCACTACAGCTGTTAATCTGCCAATGAAGAGTAACATAACATATCACCCATTTCAGATAACATACACAAAATTTCATGTTCATTAAATTAGTTTTAAAATCAACAGTGACAACTATTGTCTTGAGGGGGAAAAATCAGAGTAAACATTTAAATAATCCTGGGAAGTAAAATATACTGAATTTCCCCTTTCCCATGATAAATTGCTTCTCTCCAACACCCCAGTAAGTAGTGCCACCATCTACCCAGTTGATGGAGTAGAAAACTGAGGCCACATCATATAATCCTTACACCCCTCATTCTTTCTCCCATCCCTTCATACAATCCCCATGCTCTGTGAATTCTGCCCTCTTCATATTTTTGACCCTACCCATCCTCACCATTCCACCTGTCACTTCATCAATTCAGGATTCATAGCCTCTCTGCCTCCTGCCTCTGGTCTTGCTGCTCTCCTGTCCATCCTCTGGAGTGAACTTCTCCAAGCCCAATGCTGTCAAGTGCCCCTCATCACCGGCAAGAGTGACTGGTCCAAGCAAGGCTAACCAGTGTCCTTCCCCAGAACTGTGACATAGATGCTGAAAAATTAAACACCTTCTCATCTTCTGCCATGTAGGTAAGGCTGTATGCAAGAGGCAAGACTAAGGCCAACTTTCAAAAAGAAGAAGCAGATGAGCAACCAAGAGCCCTGGCAATGTCAAATCTTGGTCTTCACCCCTAATCTGATTCCTCATTGTTACCTCTATATCTTTATCAACTACAGAAGACAGTAAATTACTTTTCTGCTTATAAACAAACAAAAAGCAATGCTAATTGTGTCCATCTCTAGATCTTCCCTAAATCCCCATTACTTTGAGGGTAAAGTTCAAGCTTATAAACCTGGCAAAATCAGCCCTTAATCGCATATTCTGTCTCCCATCCTCAGGCTTTCCCATGCCCTCTTACCACACTCCATGTTGGAAGCCGCATTCCTACTGAGCCGTGTTTTTTTGTTGCTGCTATTGCTGTTCAGTTATTGTAGTTCTTGTTGATGCACTGACCTCACCATACTTTCTTTTGGTGCTATACCTCTGCACTCCACATAACCATGCTTTCCTGCTGTGCTGAATTATATCAGAAACCCTCTGGTCTATACACCCTTAGCCTCTAACACAGCTCTACTGTAGCAAAATAAACACACTGCTTTATAAGTCTGCTTGCTTTTCTGCCTTCTATTCAGTGAAAGCAGGAAAAGACTGTTTCTTCTCAATAACACAGATTTGGTTCATAAATTGGCCCCATACACAGAGCAAAGGGGGACTGAAGAAAAAGGCAGATTACACCAGATTGGTAGGTGGCAGGTTTAATATGTAAGGGAAGTTACACATGGGGCGCTTGCTCTTGGTGGTTAGAAGACAATAGATAGTCTCATCCACCTGCCAGAATCTTAAAAGTTTATGCAGAGGCCTTAACTGGGTACAGTCAAATACGCCATTCAGAGGGCTCAATGACACCAGACTCTCTCAAGCTATCCATACACAGTACTAGTTTCTCCAGTCCCCTAATGGTGGCAACCTTCCTTTTCCCCCCATTTTCCCAAGGATTCCACCTCCAGGCATCCCCACTAGGCTTTGTCACAAGCACTCAGACCTTAAGATCAGATCTGCAGCAGGCTTCCCCTTCCTAGCTTTGCAAAATAGCACACTATAGTGTCCAGCTCATTATCCTGCTCTCCTACCTTGTCTGCCAGCTCTGGAGTTAGCAGAGTAGCGGACCCCATACTTCCTTCTCTCACCATAGCCCTTCTTATTTTCTGACTCAAGTTTCAACATAGGTGGCCAGTTCATTGAACTCCCCATAGCAGAGGCCAGCCCACTGCAGTGGCCACTGGCTTACCCCTTTTCCACAGTGCTCCATGTACAGTTCCTCAAAGAAATATATTACCTAGCCAGTGCTTTGGGAGGCACTCCCACCCTCAGGAAGTGGTCCACAAGCATGTAACATATGGCCACCCCTCCCCACATAGAGGTCAATGGCCGATCCAGGATTTCCCCCAAGAATGTCTCTTTCCCAAGACCCATTTATCCTGTCTCTTGAAACAACTGGCTCACCGACTGTTGGCTTGCAAACCAGCCCCAGTACATGGAAAGCAAGGAGAGAGTGAAGAGAGAGGCAAACCACTCCACATTGGCAGGCGGTGGGCTCAATAAGCAAGGGCACTTACCTAGTGGCCAGTCCTTGGTGGTTGCAAGATGAGCAAATCTCCACATTCAACCAAATGGTAAGAATTTACATACAAACCTTAACTGGCTTCAGTCACATATTCACTCCAGATGGTCCTAATAACACATTACTCTCTCAAGGCTACATCCTTAAAATGGCTCCAGCTGTGGGAATGGTGGGCAAAACATACATTTCAAAAACAGGGGAAGGGGTGAGGAACCTCCACTGCCTGGGTTCAGATGGTGGGTCAACCAGTGGTCATGTCCTCTCCATGACCTCCTCCTCTAACACAGAGCACTTGGAACACACAGCGAGTAGTCAGAAATGTTTGCTGAATGAATAAATGAATGAATACACTGAGATACTTCAGTTTGGACATCTTGGGAATTAAATTGCACCATCTTGTTTTAGAAAAATCCCCTAACTTGAGCAAGGCGGGAATGCCGCCCCCCACCCCAACTTCATTGAAGACTGTAACATACACATATTCAACTCATAGGTTAGATATTCTTGTGACTGATCTGATTCTCTTAAACAATTTAATGTTGGTTTTTAGTTACAGTCTGCTGTGCAGCTAGTACTTTAATACATGCATGGAAACCCCTCTGCATATCAACAAAGGTGAATTCAATTCAGTAATTCTTTGTAACTAAGCATTTGTGTGCTCTAATCATCAAATGGCTATGGGAAATGTCATTTCCATAAGCCTGTCAACTGGAGAATGCTGAGCAGTTGCTTAAACACCTTGTAAGGGCTTCCTGTTTCAGGAGGGGTTTTTAAATGCTTTCTAAGGCAAGCTAGTTCCCTGATACCTTCTCAAGAGTTCTCTGCATCCTTTCATTCCCCTTCCCAGAGCAGTAGTCATAGGGGCTGAGGGCATTTTTCACACTGCTTTGCCTCACCTCCCATGCAGCAAGTACCCACCCCTCTCCTCCAATAGAAATGGTGTCCTCCTTTCAAAGCTTGTTCCAGAAATCCCCTCTTCCACAAAACTTGCCCAGATGTAGCCAGCATTGGTCTGGACCAATCAAAATCCTCACTGTAGTGACTTAAATTATATCTTTCAGCGTAATTTAACCCAGCTCATGACCTCAGTTAAACGAGTGGATCCTCATCATTTACCTCCTTGAATTGTAAAGAGAAAGCTTGGACTCAAAGTCAAAGAAACATGTGGAAGAACCCTATCCTGCTGAATACTTGTGCAGATTACAGTGTCACTCTGGGCCTTAGTTTCTGCCCCTGTAAAAAGCAGACAGCACTGCCTACGTTAACAGGTAGTGAAGAGAATTCAGTGGTCTAACACAGGTGAGAGTTCACCACCTCGTGACTAGCACAGGGTCCCATCACTGTTCAAACCACTCTGTACAGCCATGACATGTGGGACCAAAAGGCCATCTGATTGTCACCCTAAAGAGGACATCTGATTGACACACTCAATTCTCCTTTGACTAGATTCCTCACCCAAGGGTTTTCAGTCAGGCTGTGCATCCACATCAATGAGCAAAGGATTTTCAACTTCAAATTCTGGGCCCTGCCGGGTTAGACCTCTGAGGGTGGAGTTGTGAAACACAGACATGCATTAATCACTCACCAGTTGATGCTGATAAGCAGCCAGGAACGAGAACTTCCCAACAACTGAAAACAGAAGCACCTCTTCAGCTGAACATATAATCAGACAGTAGGAGGTTCTGGAACCACAACTTTGTGCCCAGTGGTGTGAAGTGAGTGATCAGGGAAGTAATTGGCTAGAGAAGGGGAAACTCCCAAACTGCAGGCAGCTGGAGTATCAGCTCATCCAGGTGCGAGGAATAAAGAAGGAAAGCTCCTACCTTTCTGATTAAAAGCAATCACCCCAGCAGGAGTGTGATCAAAAGGACAAGTGTGCACACACTCAAGAGCTGGCTCGACACCAGGCCCACAGCAGCAGCTTAGGAAGAGCGCAAGTGAGGTTCTGCAGTGAGGTTCCGTGGCCTCACTTGCTTCCACCCCCAGAGCCCTGCCATGTGCTGTGTGCCAAGCTGCTAACAGCTCCCATCTCTTTGAAATTTCACAACCACCCATTAAACGAGCATGATTATTCTGGTTTCACAGAGGAGGAAACTGAGGCACGGAAAGCTTAAGTGACTTTGTTAGTATGCCACAAGGCTGAACTCCAGCAGAGAGCTGCCTGACTCCAAACTCTGTCTTTAAGAGCTTGGGGACTATATGCCATTATTTCAATTCTCTGAGCCTCCACTTGTCCATGTAAGATAATGGAATTTTACTGTTGTGAGGAGTGAGATCAAAGCTCAGGAAGGACACAGGGCCATCAGGAAAGGGCACCTGGTATTACTGGATAATGTTCCTAAAGGATCCTCTGAAATTCGATGGCAGGCTGAATGTGAGCACCAGGAGTGATTGCAGAGCACCTACCAGGAGTAGGTGTGTGGGCATTTGTGATCTGAAAGCCAAATTAAAGTCTAAGATCACGTCCTGTTTGAGATTAGCTGTACACTTATCAACAACGCACTTTGTTATACTCTTCTTTGTATTTTCTAGTTACTCTTGGAAAATGATTCAAAATGTGTTCCTAAGTGGAAAAGGCCCTCAACTTAGAGAGAAATCAGCTAGTGAAAGTTGAAAAGGTAGATCACGCAGTGTCGCAACAGACATGTGATTTTGGAAATTTGCTCATACTGCTCCCCTCTTCCTGATGGCATCAGGGGTGCCACTGAGAACAGCAGAAGACACCTGGGCCCTAGGGGCCCTTCTGATGAATGCTGGGCAGCGACGGTGTGCCTTCCTGCCCCCATTCTCCTTGGTTCTCTCTCTGCCGTGGCTCCACGCTCTACTGTGGCAGCCCACGGGCTGCAGACCACAATGCCCCTGTAGGCAAAAGACAACTTCCACACCAGCTAGTCCCTCAAGAAGGCAAACAACATATTGGGTTTGCCTCATTGTTGCATAATTTTTCAACATCCCAACTTAGGTTTTGCTATTTAATCATTTCAAGTCCACTTAGGTGTGTAAAGCAGCACATGTACCTTGAATTCAGTTAGTGCTGTAAAGACCCCATGTGCTTGCAAACTGTGAAGAGCTGCACGAATGTCGGTCGTGGCTTTCTTATGTGTGTTGCACCTTGTGCTTCTTTATATCATCAATGAATGCACCACAGCAATGCCTGAGGGGTTTTGAAGAAACTTTGTTTTCAATGAATAATAAGAAGCCATAGAGTGTATTCAGGTGAATAAAGGCCCAGGAGGATGGTCAAATACCATCCCAGAGATTTGCTAAAAGCTCTCACATACCAAGTGCCTCATTTGATACTATGAGGGTGTCGGGCACACTCACAGAGGCCCCTTGGTGAATATTATTACTATCAGCCCCATTCTCCAGAGGAGGAGATGGAAACGAAGAACTGTGGAGAGACTGCCCGGGGCACACCTGCAGTGAGTGAGATTGGAACCCAGAAGCTCTAGCTCTGGATCCCGGCACCTTAATCCCTCTGTCTTGCCACTCTCTGAGAAGAGCTCAGCAAAATAAATTTCAGATTTGGAAGAAAATGTAGATATTTACAAAATCAAACATAGATATTTTGTTGAGGATGAATATGACACAGAGCACAATTCCAAACATCCCTAAGTGGTGAAAAGAGCTTAGACTTTTATGTCACACCACAACGGGTGAGAATTCTAGCTGTCACTTGATTGCTGTGTGGCCTTGGGCATATCACCGAGCCTCTCTCAGCAACAATTTGTTGTTTAGATGAATGTTTCCTTTGGAGTCCTGGAAAGGGTGTGTGTCATTTTATGTCTATTGCCAGACTTACAGATGTTGTACCTAAACACCCAACAAGAGTAGCACAAAACAAGTGCTCAATAAATGATAAAATTATTTTTAATAATCTGCTTCATGCCTCTGTCTCTTTGCACAGGTTTACTTGTTACCTTATGCATCTGACATACTCCTCCTCATCCTTTAAGACAGCAGCTCAGGGGACCATACCATCTGTGAAAACTTTTTGGCTTTCTCTGCAGCTCTCATTCTTTGCAGACATTCTTGTTCCTCCCTCAGAACCATGAAGGCATCCAGAAGTAGCAGCAGGGCTCAATAAGAGATGGGGCACGTGACTCTGAGGCCAAGGCTTCCCCAGATGAAGAAAGGAAAAGGAGATTGCAGAGCAAATGTATGACCATTCATTCAATATTCATTGGGCATCTGCCACATGCCAGACACAGTTCCAGGCACTGAGGACACTATGCTGAATACTGTGCAGTCCTGTCCTGGTGCAGTTAACTGCTAGTGGAGGAGAAAGAATCTGGGTGATAAGTCTGAAATCGCACTGTGGGTAGAGGGACCCAAGGCAGAACTCAAGGGTCATGCTTTAGAAGGCAGGCAAGAGTTTGCCATGAAAAGGAAGGTGGGAAGGGCAGAAATTGCTGGTAGATCAGAGTGGCTCCCACAAAGTGTGGGTGTGGAAAACTAGGCACCGTGGCCTCTATCCTAAACAATGTGGGTGCCTCTGAAAAAAATGTAAGCAGAAGAGTAACGGGGGTGAGACTAACTCTCTAGATAAGTGCCAAGTTCCTCCTACCACCGTGGATCATTCTATGATGACAGCATCCTTTAAGACAACATTTCTCCCAACACTGATTTTGACATTTATTACGTCCAGCTTCTCAGATGCTGATGAGGACTCAGTCTTGACTTACAGAGTAGAGATTAATGTAGTCCAACCCCAAGACTTCAATTACACACAAAAAATGTGATAAAGTAGTGATGAAAGCTGTAAAAGCCTTTTTATGTGTAAAAGGGAAATACTAAGACACTTGGCAGAACATATCATCATCCTGTGTTATTATCAGGACGATAAAGCCTGGTGCCCTGCCCGTTAGGCCCTTCCCACCACTGTTTCAGTGAGTGTTTGCAATCAGTTAAGGAGATAGTGCTTAAATCTGGATGGACTGTCTATGTCTGTCTCTCTCCCCCCACCCCATGAATAAGACATTTATTAAGAGCAAGGTTGCAATACTCCTTTCTGTGATAAAGCAGCGAGAGACAGTTTTGAGCCATTCTGGGATCAAGATATCCTACCTTTTTAAAGCTCAGCAGGAAGACTCACATCAACAAAGTATTTATCCAAGAGAAGAGGAATTCTTCCAAAAGTCCCTCATCTGGGTATCATTATTTTTTAACACCTGCTTTCTTCTTGACCTCCTTGACTTGGTATTTGTCTTCCTAGTTTACAGACTTGCTACTTTTGTAGCTAAAACTGAATTCCTTTCCTATAATTTAATGGCATTATAACAATAATTTCTTGTCATTATATAGTTCTTTACTATTTATAAAACCATTTTACTTGCATTACCTGGTCCCCCCAAAAAAATGGCCTCTTGGTGAATATGTTTCTTGATTTTTTTCCACTGTATTTCACAATTCTAATAACCTTGAAAACCCCTGCTCTCTTGAAACTTTTTAGTAGTTTCCGATCTTGGATCCTGAGTCTATGTCCCACCTACCTGTTGACCAACTCAGTGTATTGGTCAACTCTCACTAGGTAATGCTTTGGTATCTCAGTAGCTTATCACAAAAGTTAATCTGTCAATCACATTATATGTCAGCTGCAGGTGGGCTGTAGCTCTCATCCACAGGTCCACCTCTTTCTTAGACCCAGACTAAAGTAGAAAGCCTATTTGAGACATGTCATTTTTGTGCAGTGGAAAAAGAAGTAATGATGTCTCTTAACAATTCTGTTTGATATAAACGACTTCTACTCACATTTTATTGCCCAAAGTAAATCACAAAGCTCAGCCTAATGTCAATGGTACACAAAAGTATAATCTTACAAGAAAGAAGGAAATAATCATAAAAGTAATGTTACCTATTATACTTGGAATGCCTTGCTGATATTCACTGCAGAGAAATTCATGGTCCTCTCCAGAGACAGTACCCCATTTTTCTTTCTTTCTTTCTTCCCTTCCCTTAAATCCCTACACTGTATTCTCTCCCCTATTTTTACGACCTCAGAAGCCAAACCAGTCCTGGTGGGGTAGCTCAGTTAGTTAGAACATAGTCCCAATATGCCAAGGTTTCAGGTTTAATCCCCAGTCAGGGCACAAACAAAAATCAACCAGTGAATGCACAAATATGTGGAATAAATTGATCTCTCTCTCTCTCCCTCCCCCCTTCCTATCTCTCTCTCAAATAAATAAGTAAATACAAAAGAAGCATCTCTAGTGCTGTGCCTTGGTCTCTTCCCTCCCCTGCAGAGTCTGAAAGTAATGATCTAGAAATGGAATTAATGATCACCAGCCCCTACAAAGCCAATCATGGCAGAGTATCTTATTTATTTTTGAGTTATTGGATCAGAAGGGCAGAATAAATTCTCTTAGGACCTTATAGATCAAAGGGCTTTTTTAAATAATCATTTAATTTTGTAAACTTAAAAAAATTCCTGAGGCCCAGAGAGATATATATATTTGCTCATAAGACTAGAGAATGATAAAGCAAAGACCATAACTCAGATTTGTTTTTAAAAAATCAGGGCCATTTTCATCACTCCCAGACACCTAACCTGCTACAGATAAACTCCAGTGGAAGGTAGGCCTTCATCTTTCATAATATGCTGTCAAATAGATGAGAAAATGTGATCCAGAAGATAGTACGCTCAAGTGAAATCACACCAGGTTGAAAGAACATATATGAAAAGTACTGATTAATGTGCCCATACCTGTCTTAAAGGAGATTTCTAGGAGTATCCTACAGGGATATTCTCTAGGTCTTATTCCAGCCACATTTTTATTAATTACTGTGTCAATAACATAAAGATGATGCTGTGATAGTCAATGGCACCATCCATGAAATGCCCCTGAATTGGTAGAGTTGCAATTTCTTACCTCCATGGGGTTAATGAGGCCATAAAACTAATTCTAGCTAATGAACAAAAGTCATATGTATTTCTTTCAGACTGGAGTACCTAATTGCTGGTATGATGTCTTTCACAGTTTTCTTCCTTCTGCTATGTGGACCAGCAACATTTGAGGTGGAAGTTTATCAGCCTGGCTCCTGGGGTGAGGACATAAGGAGCAGAGTCCCAGCAAATCCATAATGGGCTGTAACATGAGCAAGAAATAAGCATTTTGCCCTGACTGGTATGGTTTAGTCCTATAAACCCAAAGGTCACCAGATCGATTCCCATTGAGGGCACATACCTGGGTTTCCAGCCAGGTCTCCAGTTAGGGGCACGCAAGAGACAACCACTCTCATGTCAGTGTTTCTCTCCTTCTCTTCCTCCCTCCCCCTCTCTTTAAATATAAATAAAAATAAAATCTTTTAAAAAGAAAAAAGCATTTGGATTTTTTTAATCCTCACTTGAGGATATGTTTATTGATTTTAGAGAGGGAGCAGCAAAAGAGAGAGAGAAATGGATGTAAGAGAGAAACATCAGTTGTTTCTCTCCTGTATGTGTCCCTACCAGGGATCAAACCCACAACCTAAGTACGTGCCCTGAGGTGGGGTTGAACCCACAACCTTTTGTTATATGGGACAATGCTTCAACCAACTGTGAGCCACCCAGCCAAGGCAAGCATTTGGATTTCATAAGCCAGTAGGATTTAGGACTCACTTATTCTTCCGCACACCTGAAACTGTTCGATTTATGTAAACAAAATCTATTAATATAAAAACAAAGCTGAGATAAGCAATATAATGATTGGCTAATTCAATGTGAAAAAGCATTGCAATAGGATGAGATTAAGGGCTAAATGTGTCTAACAAGATAGATTTTAAGAGTGCAAATGCAATTTCTTGCACATAAATTTTAAAAATCAATAGTAATTCATAAGGGTTTATGACCTATAAACTCAGTAGAAATCTATATGGTACTTTGACTGCCAAAAATATCAAACTCATTGATAGTCTGTATTCATAAAAAATGCAGAATCTAGACATCAAGGACACTAATAATCCCCTGTGCAATAAAGAACACACCAAAAGCACCATCATTAATAAATGAAACTGTAGCCAACAGAGAACAGCTAAGATGCTGAGGGGCTTGAAACTGTGTGAGATAAGGAACTGTGAAAGGATCTGAGATGCATATCCCAGAAAGGAGATTTAGAAGGGACATGATCTCTTTCTTTGAATACACGGAGAGTTTTAGTGAGTGAGAAAATTCTACTCTGTTTTGCGTTCAGGCCCCATAGCAAGGACAAATGGGGAAAGCCAGAAGAAAGCAGAAGCAGGCCCAAGGACATCTCCCCTGACCTTCACAGAAAAGTCATCCCTCTCCTTTGGACCCAGAGATAAGCTTGGCCTTCATCTGTATGAAGAGGTCAGAAAGTTACGAAGTTCTTCAGGGAAAGGGGACTACCTAACTCATTTGTATTTCAATATTCAGGATATATTGTTTTACAGAAAGGAGTTTCATCAGAAGGAATTCTAACCGGCAGACTCCCTCCGCAGTGGGAAGAGAACAAATGCTCACTATTTTTTATATGAGAGAGAAGGCCCTCTAACACCTGTTCTGACTCTGCTTTCACCCTTCTGCAGTTCAGTTAAGTCCACCCTGGAAACCAGCATAGATTCCTACTTAAAGCCCACCTCCAACTCCTGTGTTCATAAGACATGGATACTTTCTCAAGAAAAGAAAGGAAATCAGTGCTACTTTCTTAAGAAAAGGAAGGAAAAGAAGAGAAGCATAAAATTCAAAATGGTAGACTACATTTTATGCCTGGTTTCTTGGACTATATCCTAGTATCTAAGTTTCATTAGATGAATCTGTAAATAAATCAGTGCTTTAATTCCTTTCAGACAAATGTTTAACTTTCAATGGCTGTGTGTGTGTTTGTGTGCTTAAATCCAAGGCTTGTGGCATTAAGCAGGATGTCTGGAATAGAGACCAATATGAAATCCCATGGGATCACTCTACATTGGAAAATATGTATCAAGAAATATGCACTAAGTATCTCCTGGGAATCTCCCTCTGTACCAGGCTCTGAGCATATAAAGATCAGATAGTTGGAGTTCCATCTTCAAGGAACTTAGAGTTAAGGGGGGATAAAGACAATTATAGTATATGATTAAGTATGCATAAAAAAATCTTGTGGAAGGAAGTTTATTGTAGTGCTACTGATTATCATAAGAATAGGAGAAACAGCCTAAACATCCAGCAAGTAGGGTTTGATTTAATATTTTAAGTTTACATACATCCAAAAGTATACTACATTTCGTATAATTGACTTCATTGGTGAAGCAGTGTAAGGTAAAAAGAAAAACTTTTATGAACAGAATTTTATTTCTTAGAGCAGAATTAAGTTTGCAAGTAAATTGAAAAGTAAGTACAGAGTCCCATGTACTCCCTCTCTCCTCATATGCATGGCCTCTCTCAGAATCGACATCCTTCACCCAGGTGGGACATTAGTCACATGGATAAACCTACATTGGCATGTCATTGTCACTGAAAGTCCATAGTTTACATTAGGATTCACTCTCAATGCTGTGTGTTCTATGAGTTTTGACAAATCTATAATGACATGTATCCACCATTATTGTGTCATGCAGAGCAGTTTCACTGCCCTCAAAGTCCTCTGGGCCCTGCCTATTCATCCCTCCCTTTCCCCACTCCCTGGCAACCGCTGATCTTTTTACTGTCTCCATATTTTTACCTTTTCCCCAGTGTCGTATGGTTGAAACCACACAATTTGTAACCTTTTTGAATTGGCTTCTTTCACTTAGTATACATCTAAGGTTTGTGCTTTTTCATGGCTTAATAGTCATATTTTTTAGAGCCGAAAAATATTCCATTGTCTGGATGTACCACAGTTTATCCATTCAGCTGCTGACGGGCACCTTGGTTGCTTCCGTATTTCAGCAATTATGAGTAAAGCTGCTCTACACATCTGTGTGCAGCAATTTTTTGCGGACACAAAATGAGTCAACTGATTTGGATAAGTACAAAGGAATATGCTTGCCAGATCATATGGTAAAGTTATGTTTAGTTTTGTTAAAGACTGCCAAACTGTTTTCCAAAGCGGCTGTACCATTTTGCGTTCCCACCCGCAATGAGGGCCCCTGCCGCTCCATACCCCTGCCAGCAGCTGGTGGTCAGTGGTTTTGACCTAGGCTTTCTAATAGGTGTGTAGTAGTATCTCGCTGTTTTAGTTTGCACTACCCCAGTGACGTATGAAGTGGAGCATCTTTTAATATGCTTATTTGCCATCTGTGTATTTTCTATGGCAGGGTGTCTGTTTCCTAGATATTTTTCCTGTTTTTAACTGGGCTGTTTGTTTTCTTACTGTTGAGTTTTAAGAGGTAGATGTATATTTTGGGTAAAAGTCCCTTATCAAATATGTGTTTTGAAAATATTTTTTCCAGCATATGGGTTATATTTCATTATCTTAACAATGTTATTTACAAAGGATAAAATTTTAATTTTAGTAAATGTGTCAACTTATCAACTTTTTCTTTCATGATTGTGCTTTTGACATTGTATCTAAAACCTCAGAACCAAACCCAAGACCACCTCAGTTTTTTCCTGTGTATCTTCTAGGAGTTTTATAGTTTTGCATGCACATGTGGGTCTATATTCCATTTTGGGTAAATTCCTTTAAAGTTATAGGGTCTGTGTCTAGACTCATTGTTCTTTGTTTGTTTGTGAGGATGGGAGTGATGACTTCTAAACTCTTTACTTGTCAGGGCTGAAACCAGAATTTATATTAAAAAAAATAAATACTATAAAGTTGTATTTAAAAATCTTGTTTAAAAGAGAATGACAGAAAATTGTTTTATGTAATCTCAAAAAATAGCACATTACAAAATAGTATATTGTATATCCAGAAAGAGATAAATTTTCCTGTAAAAATGTATTTATATACATACAGGGGAAAAATAAGTTATCTCAAATTTATCTAACTGCTTTTCATTTCTTGTGTGATTTTTTGTTTATTTTAAAAAATATATCAACAATGAACATCTATGAATTTTATAATCAGAGAAAGGTAATGAATGCTGTTTTGGGAGAGTAAGAGGTAATCTTCAAGAGTGCAGAGTATCAAGTGGTGTGTGGATGATGTTCCAGGTGCTTTGGGGTCACTATGTGGGCAACCGCTCTGTGTGGAGGGACCAGGAAAGGTTTCTCAGGACCACTTGACTTCAGCCCAAGACACAGCCACCTCACATGCTGCCTAGGGTAGTGGCGCCAAAGACCTGAGGACATGTCCTCCTTGAATTTCACCTCAATAGTTTGGAAAGCACCTTGAACATCCCAATTTTCCTTAGAGATTGAACATGCCTTAGTGTGCCTAAGCTTTGCATCTTTTTTCAGACAACTGAAAGCCTGGAGATAAAAAGCTCCCTGGGTTGCTACCTGTTGCATAGAGTGATCATTTCTTTCATTTTTCTTTATGTCACCTCTCTTATTATGCAAGGGCTCACTCTTTAGCCTATTTCAAAACTCATTTTTGCCATGCAGTCACTTACAGAGGACAGCAGCCTTCCCAACTCATCTGTCATGGACCACAGGATGAAAACGAACGGCTGAAGTAAAGGAGGCAACTTTTTGCAGCTCAGGGCAGAGCTGGCCCATCTCAAAAGAACAAGATATTGTGGGTGAAAGAAAATGTCTAATTCATAGTGAAATAGAGTAGCAATAGATTCCTAGATTCAAAACTATGGGAGAAATATATTTGGATTGTCCATGTTTGCACCTCAGATTGAACCAACAGAAACACAATTTCAGATTCAAGATCTGCCTTTTAATGGGCAATTTCCATTGGAAGAAGAAAGGGAGGGAGAGAGAGAGAAGAGAGTTATCAGAGGAAAGGGCTCTATTTTAGCATTATGATTTTAAATTATAGTAAAGTTACATATAGCAGAAAATAACTCAGGTGTGGCAGGATAAAGCCACTTTGATAAAAAAAAAAAAGTCCATCTGGGCTTCTGGTTTAAAGTGATAGAACCTTGTGTTCATCACTGTCTCTCACTCTATGCCCTTCTAAAATGATACAACAGGAAGAAGGCTGAACAGCAGGGGC
This sequence comes from Trachops cirrhosus, assembly GCA_028533065.1. Taxonomy (NCBI): domain Eukaryota; kingdom Metazoa; phylum Chordata; class Mammalia; order Chiroptera; family Phyllostomidae; genus Trachops; species Trachops cirrhosus. The sequence goes on along the minus strand of CM052543.1, from coordinate 52,009,359 downwards.
TGCAGCAAAGGATGTCACTGAGTCATGGCCGTCAGTGCTGCACAGCTCTAGAGCGTGGCTGCTACTTGAGGTGCCAGCTCCCACCACAGGGGAGTATGCAGCAAGGGGTCAGTGAAAGTCTCCTTAACAACCACATAGAATCCCAGGCCCCCACCACCCTTCTTTACCAGCTGTATTATAGTGAAAACAGAGTAATTAAATGATGCTCTGCTATTGAAACACAAGACTCCCCACTCCACTAGTACCACCTGGCTCCATAAATGCTGTTAGCCAGATGTGCTCTTCCCATGCAAAAGGACTAGTTTCCTGGGAAAATTCAAATGGCCCACTGAAAAAGTCTACATCACAAGTATTTCAGACTCTCCCAACAAAAAGGCTGGGAAGTGCTCACCAAATCAATCCACAATGAAACTGACACACCCATTGTCAAAACCATCCCGCAAATTGTTGGGATCTCCAATGATCTGTTTAAAATACTACTCTTCATCATATGTTGGCACCTAAGGATCACCAGACATTTGTGGGGTAAGTCTTCAACATGAAACAGAGACCAACATTTTTAGAAGCAACTCAATTTAGTGGAAATAGAAAACTATAGCAAAAATTAGAAAACTACAATTAATAAACTTAGATGGCCAGGAAAAGAAGAATAGGATGCTGTTTTGTAAAAGAATGTTTGTAACAGGACATTTATAGAAAAAGAAACTCCCATAAATTTTACAAAGGTAAGCAATAATTTCCTTAAGTCATTTTCATGAATACCTCACAATCACAATCAAAATAATAAATCACTTTTAACCAATTTGCCCCTGCTATACTCATTGTAATAACCAGTGATCATAAAGGCTAAACAACATCCCCACTCTGCCTTTAGAAGCAAGCCATCCTGTAAAGTTGTGCCTCGGAGCTTCATACCAGCTTGGATTTGAAATCTTCCAGTTCACCAACACTTTCTTGTTCAACAAAATATTCATAGCAAGTAAAACTCTCTGACTTTTCTTTTGACAAAAGAGGATCAATATAGAAGGTCCAACAGGTAGTATTTCAGAATCAGAAAAACAAGAAAGGGCTGGAAGGAGGTTGTATGAGAAATAATACTAGAAATTTTCCAAAGCAAAAGCATCTGAGTTTCTGAGTTGAGTGTTCCCACTCATTGCTTGGGAAAAGGGCATCTGTGGTTGTCAGATTTCAGAACTTTGAAGACAAAAAGAAGACCCTAAAACCTACAGAGAAAAAAAGAACAGAAGGGATGTACTAAAAACTAAGAATCAGTATTGTATCACTTATATAGCACCACTGGAAGCCAAAAATTCATGCAGCAAAGCCTTCCCAATTCTCAGGTTTGTAACCCAGAATTGTGACCAGATATATTGTCACTAAAGTGTGAGTGTATAAAAATACATTTTTGTACATCCAACCACTCAAAAAAATATTTCTCTTCAATCCTTTTTCTGTGATCTACTGGATGATGTTCTTTATCAAAATGAATAAATAAATCAAATACTAAAAAATAGGATACAGGAAATGGGGTATCTAACAAGGGGGAACAGTAGAAGTCCCAGGATGATAGCTGAGAGGTGGGCTCAGAGAGTCCCCAGTCCAGACTGTGTCAAAAAGATGATAGATTCCAGAAAAAAGGGCTCCAGAGAAGAGGAAGGAGAAGAAGGAAAAGAATTGATAAAATACCTGGTGAATTTGACCATGTGGCTAATAGTCTTTAAATGCGTTTTTAATTAAGTTAAAGGGTTTTGAAGAATTAATAATAGGGTCATTAAAATGTAGGCAAAAGACCAGAAAAAGAGGCTGCAATTAGTAATTTCAGGAGAAAAAAATTCATTCAAGAAAGGCAATTCAATCACAGTACACAACTTATCTCAGCGGTAAAAACAGCTTAACTTTGACCCACTTCACATAGTGGCTGGAATGACTTAGACCCACACCATGTCCCCTCCTACAACATCTCAGCGATGCCTCCTGTCTTCCAGGACACAGTTTCAGAAGCCTAAGTGAGCCCCTTCCGTATTCAATGAGTGCACTAAACCCTGAAGAGGACTGACTTGCCCAGGTTAGTTAATCAAGTCAGGGAAAGCCTGAAAGACCCCAGATCTCTGTCTCCCAGTGTACTGCCCCTTCGACTGCCAGCCCAAGCACAGTGACAGTCATGTACAATTCCCGATGAGAATATGCACTCAACTTCAAGGGTTATTCACTCTTATTCCACTATTCCCTATCTATTATTGCAGGACAGAGACTTATTCCTTTGATAGGTTTATGTTAAAACCTACAAGAAGACTTAAAGAACTGGAATGAGCTACTATGAGATGCTCATTGACTCTGAGTAGGCCGTTGCCAGCTCCTGCCCTGTTGTGTCACCTCTGCTTTCACATCCCACGTTGGGCAAGGAATGAAATAATGGGCAGTTTTAAGGAAGACAACGATTAAGGGAGGCACCGGAACCTCAGCACTCAGTGGCTTACGGTTGTCTTGATTCATCCAGAATAATCTCACCTTCACTTTTCCATCCACGGAGGTTCCAGGCCACCACTATAGCAGAAGAGGATGCCACCCTTCTTTTCTGGTGTATTTATTCATTCAGTCACCAATCTTTATTAAGTGTCTGCTACATTCAGGAAATGCTTTAGTACTGGGTATACAGTGATGAGCAAAATAGACATGGTCCCCGTCAGAGGTTAAGGTCAAAACTCTTGTGAAAGTTGACAGACGGCACATGCAAATGTGGAGGGGACAGAGCAGTGAGCTCATTCACATGCACAACCATGGCCTTCCTGATCAGCCTTAGATCTGACATTATGAATCATTCAAAGCAGAAAGCTACCTTGCAGGCAAAAATTCCCTATGATTGAAGGTGTTCCAGTATAAGTTGATTAATCACAGAGCAATCAAGTTTCAAGTATGATTTTAGATGGAAAGTCATCTAAGCTTCCTGCCCCTTCCTTCTTCCAATGCCTGATGAAAACTTACTCCTCCTCCATCAGGACCAAGTTCAAACGTCCTGCCATCAGTCACATTTATCCTGACACCTCTCAGCAGTGCTGTTATCCACACCCCAGGCTGCTACAGCATGCTGGTTCTTTCACTACTGCCCCCTGCACTGGCATTTCCCAGAGGTACCTGCTGCATGATTTTTGTTTACAAACCTATTTCTTCCATGAGGCAATGAGTGGTGCATTGCAGGCACTCAGCCTGTGTTTGGTGAAAGGATGAATCCACAAGTCTTTTGTAAAAGCCAGTCTTGTCCCTCTCTGTTCTCCAGCTAGACAGTCCTCACAGAGCTTCTCATGCTCTGACATACACCCAGGTCATTCTCATCCTCTAATCTTAAGTTAGGCCAGCACTCCTGCCTAGATGCTCTGGCCCTGCGTGCTTTCAGCAATGATGGTTTGAATGCCTACTGTGTGCCAAACGCTTTAGCAAGTTTTTGCTAAACACTTCGTACTTGTTTCATCCAAACAAGTACGGATGAAACACTTCCTCCTTTTACACAGAGTGTACAGTCTGGAGGGGAACAAGCAAGTAAACAAATAACTGTAAACTGATGTGAAGAGTGATGATATACGTAAACACAGAGTGCAGTGGGAGCCCAGAGGTGCCCCTAGCCTCATCCCACGGAGTCAGAAAATCTTCACTGGAGGAGGCATTTATTGCTGAACCACAAAGGAGCAGTAAGCAGTAGCCAAGCCAAGGCAGTGGAAAGGGAGTCTTGGGTGCAAGTCCTTCTCATCACTCCTTCCACCAGAGGCTCCCCTCCTCCAGGAAACTAACCCCACCCTCCTCAGCCACTTGGGCCCTCACTGAACCTTCTGTCCATGGTACTGTTATAACTATGTCATCTATGCCTGGTTCCAGTATGGAATTGACTCAGCTGGCTGGGACTTCTCCAAGGGAGCTTGCCAGAAAAAAAGAAAACAAAACAGATTTCCAAGTCTATCCACACGTATTCTAATTTAATAAGAACCCGCACTTTCTGTGGACTCTCAGGGTAAACCTACTGTCCATCCAGCCTTGGGAATCACTGCCACGCACCATTTCTTATCATATATCCCACACCGAGCTATGTTTATTTTCTAAAGAGTTGTTAATGCTATTGTCTCACCTCTATTAGAATCTTTTTTACCTTGAAACTGACCTAAATTTTGTGCCATATTCACTGTCAATCCTGTTTCTAGCACAATGCTGTCATAAAATAGGCACTCAATGAATATTTAAGTCAGTGACAAATGGATATGCATAGGAGTCAGAAAGAATAGGAAAAAGATAGACATTTACCCTTCAAGACTAAAATTTGTACTGTCATTGAATAACTCTGATACATGACATTTATCTAGTGCTTTGCAATTTACAAACTGTCTTCCAATCTGTTTATTGCAGTTGATCCAAGCATCCCATGAGGTGGTCAGGCAGGGATATTATTATTATCACTACAATTTAAAAATTAACAAAATGAGGCTGAGAAATTAAGAGAATTGCCCAAATTCAGGAGAAGATCAAAACCAAGTTGTAAAAATCCAAAAAGCTTTCTCACATTCCTCTCCACCCCATCACTTCTTTGAAGGATTTTTTAAAAAGGGAAGTAAATGCATACTTTCACTACTTTAGATGGAGGTGGAAAATATTGGGGGTGGAAATAAATCACATGTAAGGAATATAGTTATCCATGAGCTGGCCAGCGATGGATTTGTGGTACCAGGGAATCATCCTTGTGTGGCCACAGGAAGATAAATATCTGTCTTTGGCAGGAGAAAAAGGATGAGGATGGCAGACAAAGACCCAAGAGCCCCAGGGGATTTTGTCATTGCCTTCTGTGACACAATATTTGCCATAATTAATGGAAACTTTGTGCACGGTGATATTTAATCTCTGAATTTGGGGAGTTAAATGTAGACATTCACATAATGGACAAAATTTCTCCTCAGAGATGAGATCTTGGGACTCAGACCCTGGTTCACAATGTGCCAATAGGAGAAATCTGATAGCACAACAAGGTTACAGCAGACTGTGGGCATCACACCTCCACTCACACAACCACTGAGTCTGGTGCGACTTTCTCTCTAGGAGAATGAGCTACCTAGTCATCTCCCTGCACTATATTCCTGCCCCAAAAGATGATGCCACCCTAGATTGGAGGGCTCCAAACTGGGGTTTTGTGTTAGGTGGGAATGATGTTGATGCTTTCTTCTGCTAGGAAAGGGATACTTTCAGGTATTATCACAAATTTGTTCAATCATTTTCACACAAAAGAAGTGTAACACTGTACAGGAACTGAGTCTGGAAGACTCAAACTTCTGTCAGGTTGGACAGCATACCTGCTGTAAGCCCTGGGGGCCTCTTTCCTCCTCCTTCAGTTTCAACAACTTTAAAATTGAGACCTGGTATACTCTGCAGCCACAGTAAAAGCCCACAGGCTGGCCCCCAAAATCATCTCAGCTCTTCTCTCCCCTTCACTCAGCAACAACTGAACAATAAATTGCATCAGCCAGTTCCTTTCTCTTCGATCTCAAGGAGGAGGAGGAGTGATGACCATTATAACAACCTCCTGAATAGTTTTCCTCCTTTTAGGTTTTTCTCTCTCCATTTCTTCCTCTCCTCTCCTGCCTACCTCATCCTTCTAAGAAGACATGACTAAGTTGCTTCTTTGCTTCAAATCTGTTAATAGCTCCTTGTTATCGCATGTGTGCATGTGTGTGTGAGCGACAGAGAGAAGGAGAGAGACAGGGAGAGATGCTCAGAGTTGCTTGCATTCCTTTCAAGCCCTTCATAACCTGAGCCCAGCCTACTGCTAAGCTTACCTTCCATTTGCCCTCCTGCACCTGCTGCTTCAAACACACCCTGGGTCCCCAGGCCCTGTCTTCCATTTGTCACCCTTCTGTCCACATCACACTGGTCCACTCTTCAGATCTTCATTCCTGATGCTCTTTTTGCCAGATCTGCTCTTCTGTTATCTCCATTCCTATCTATCAAAATCCTCTTCATTTCTCAAGGTGCAACTCAGGAGTTCCTCTGCTGTGAGCCCTTCCCAGAGCTCCCCAGTCCTGGTTGCTCGCTCCTCCTGCCAGTATGCACGCAGGATTCTGTTTACACTTCCGTGTTGGAATGTCACCTTTTGCATGTATTTCAGTTACACGTGTATTTATTACGTGGGCTTATTTTCCCTTCACAAGATCCTTGAGAGGAGTTAACATGTGTTTCTTTTTTGTCTTTTTGCAAGTCCATGAAATTTCCATTTTACTGTGCAGTTTTACATCACACTAGTCAAATACATTTCTCTAGAGTACTCCAACATAGCTTCTCTGAAATTATTTCAGCCATCCACATAACATGTGACTTTACCAAAGACTTTGAATCTAAAACAAACATAAAATTCCAGATTACTAACTTTTCAATGAAAGAGATAAGAAATAAAGTCATTGGAGGATGGTCGGTGCTGTTCATTTCCAATGAGACACTCTGTTGCAATGTTTCTTCTGCTACAGCAGTTACACGTTAGAACCTTCAGAGAACAAGGGCAGAGCCCAAGTACAATAAAAGCAGCTTCTGCAGCTTCAGCTTCCCTAGTCCTAAGCCTCTGGCAGAAGCAAAGTGAAGCATCTTCCCTGCAAATTAAGTGGGTTTCCAGTACTTCCGTGAAGTGAAGCTTTTCACAGATAGATGCTCAAGACCTGTCATTAATGCATATGCCATCTTGGATGTGGTTGCATTAACTAAGCCTGAAGAGTTTAATGCCCATCCAGGTCCGAGGTGGAAGAGCTCACACCCTGTGTGGTAACAGGCAAGGGCAGACAGTGAGAGCACAGGCTGGCTGTGCTAGTGCAGGCCTGGGGGGAGTTTTCTTCCACAGAGCCACGTAGGACAGTCCTACCAAAGAGACCAGTGGAATAAGGACAGTGAATAGGTGGAGAGACAGGGACATTATCACCTATGTACAGCCTGTCACCCTGACTTTTGAAAAGGTAGATGATATTAAAATATTTAGCTCTGTTTGTCATTGTTTTTAATTGTAATCTAGTGCTGCTCCATATCTTCTTGGTTCTTATTTTGATGTGCCATCCTAGTTGCCTGTGGTATCATTAGAAATCCCATCAATAATCGGATAAATTATTCCCAACTCTTCATGAACCAACTCATATATCCATGTTTCATATCTGAGCGGCTTCTTGGAGCACAGGTACACCAAAAACTCCAGCAGCACCAGATCGCAAGTGCGGGGCGGTTCCCTGGTGGTGTCCTCTCTCCCGTCCGCCCACCGCGCACCTACAGCGACCGTGGACCGCAGCACTCGTGTTCTCCGCAGCCTGGGGCGAGCCTGCTGTGTGCTGCACTCGGCACCATCTGGAAGCCCAAGACCTCCCCTCACCGCCAGCCCCCAGCCCCAGCCCCAGCCCTCAAGCTGACCCCGCGCGTCCAGCACTGTCCTACCCCTGCTGGTGAGGCCCTGCCCCTCCAATATGTTTTTCATCCGTTTTTCCAGTATTCCAGCCCAGTGTCTATTACATAGAATGCAACAAACGCCTGTTAAGTTATTAATGGTGGACCTGCATGGAACTGAACTGAAAAAAATAAAAAAAAAACTGATTTAAATGCAAAATAAATATTTCAACAAACAATCTCTCAAGGTCAATTCCTGCACAAAGAAAGAAATTAAAAGTCATAATCCTGCTATGCAGGAAAAAAACATATTTTGCACTTGGGCACACATTCCATCACTATTTTATGTGTATCTTTCTCTACAAGCATTTAAATAAATTAATAGACATATCATTTTTAATTTGAAATATGACACAGAAAGGAAAAAATTACAAATGTACAGTGAAATGAATAAAAAATGAACCACACAGGGCAATAAATCGGACATCTCCTATAGTCCAGGGGCTTCCTTCATCCTTCAGGAGTGAATCAGAAACCAAGACTTGCAAGCAAAGGAGATGTGGCAGGATCTGTGGGGGCGGGGCGGGGGGCGGGGCGGGGGCCGCACATCCCAACCAGCGCGGTTGTCTTAGCACCAGCTCTGGGGACTGTATTTTTGAGATACACACCACAGTAATAAAAACTCCCTACAGACTTATATTTCTAAAGTTAGTAACACTTTCTTTTTCTAATGGATTAAATTTTTATTGAACAGAAGCATGAGACATTTTCCACAGCCATTATCCTCAGCTTGGAAGGAACAGCTATTTAAAAACTGGCAAAATATACAAAACACACAATTTAGTTATTAAATCATTCTAAGTGTACAATTCAACAGCGTTAAGTACATTCGTGATGTACAACCATCCTCACTATTTCCAGAAGTTTCTCATCATCCCAAACAGAGATTATGTACCCTTGAAACAATTAAACTCCCCCTCACTTACGCTCTCCAGCACTTTCACAACCACAATTACACCTTTTGTCTCTATAAATTTTCCTATTCTAGGTACCTCATATTATGTTGAATGTTTTCAAGATTTGCCCATGTTGTAGCATGTATCCGAATTAGAAGAAGCAGCTTTAAGATGAACAAAAGACCAGAAAGATGTCTTCTTTCACCAGGCAAAAGTTCACACAGAGAACATTATCATCTCAAAGTGGTGCTGTAGTCAGAAAACCTAAGAGATTCAGTATGAGTTAGATGAGTGTTTTTTTTTTAAGGTAAAATTGGTACATAAAATTATATAGGGTTCAGGCATACATTATAATTCAATATATAGAAGAGCATTCTTGAACTAGTCAAGTTTTCCCCTCCTCCCGCTTCTCTTCCCAATGCCTTTCCTCCCCTCTGGGATGCCCTTTCCTTCCTCTCCTCTGGTCGTCCAGGAGAACGTGGGCAGGGCAGGACCTCATGAGAATCGGTGTGGAGCAGGAGAAAGCGCCCTGGAGCAGGGATTGGGGGAGCAGCATTTCACACTGGCTTTGATGATGATGGGCCAGTCTTTTCCTCTGGGCTCATGTTCCTCATTAAGTAACATAAGAGGGTTGGCTTGACTAATCTTTAGGGGTTTTTCTCTAGTTTTGGCTTTCTGCATTTATGTTACATTCACACTGAGGTGGCAGTGTTACATGGGACAGAGCTTTGGGCCCAAAAAAGGAAGAGCTGAGGGTGGAATGCCAGGCTTCCTCACGTGCCTAGGGGAGGTACTTCCCTGTCATCACAGCTCCTGGGACAAACTCACTTGGTTTGAAATTTCTGATCAATATTTGCTCAGACCATGTTAATTACTTCTCTGCTAAAACTGCCTATGACAAACTCTGATCCCTAAAGCCCTGTGTCGGCCTACCTAATTCCCCTCTATGGAGCCACCAGTGAGCCTCTTCTCAGTCACGACCCCCTGTCCTTTTCCCTAGTGGTACTCTGATTTTCATGATTATCACTTCTTTTCTTTTCTTTACAATTGCACCACCCAAGCAGGCAACCCTAAATGCTATTGTCTACATTTTTCAGGTTTTGAACTTCATGTAAGCAATTCATACAATATGAACTTGTTTTGCTCAGTATTATGTTTTCAAAGCTCATCCTTGCTGCTCTATGTAGTTACAGTTGTTCATTCTCACTGCCATGTAAGGCTCCATTTAACTCACAATGGGCATTTGCATTGCTTCCAGGTTCTACCTTTCAGCGTTGCCACGAATACTCATGTACATGTCTCTGGGTGCATGCCTCCACACCTTTCTGCTGTGCACATGTATCTAGGGTAGAACTGCTGAGTACTTGCAGTAAAAGATCAGGGTAACTTCCATGAATAAGGTCACACTCTTATAAAGGAGACAAATATAAACCATGTAAGGGGATGTATGATAGACGTTATCGTGGGGGCCCAAAGATGAACAAGAAATATTGACCAGAATGTGGAACTATAGACACTCTCGTCTAATGTGAATGGGAGTATAAGTTGGTATACCACTTTCAAAATATTTTGACATTATGTAATAATGTTAAAGATATTTTTACTTACCCCTGTGACCCACTAATTTACTCTGCCTGGGATACAGCTAAACTACTTTCCCAGTCCCCCTTGGAATTGGGGTAGAGAAGACACATAACTGAGTCCTGACTTTAGGAATATCAATAAGAGTACATGTGCCATTTCTAGGGCTGGCCCATAAGAACCTTACATGTGTGGTTCTCCACACTCTTTTCCCCAAGCCAGTGACTGTGAAAACAAAGTGTTGATAAACTTAAGTGACTAGAACCTTAGAAAAAGAAAGGAGTTTTAAGTAATTTTGTTATGTTCACTGCTTTCAAGAAATGCAAATAAATAGCTCAGGCCATTTAGGAATTATGTTTTGATTACTGGACTATGACTCTCAACCTGCCATACCACTGGACTATATGCAAAATAATTTCAAAAGAATTACAAATAATTCAACAAACTTTTAATGAAAAACTACGGGTCAGGCACTGGGCTTGGTGCTTGGAAAACAAAGATGAATATGACAAAGACCCAGTCATCAAGATGCTCAAATACTAGTGGAAGGGGCAGAGAGTAACCACTAAATGTGATGGAGTGAGGGGTGCAGGCCTGGGTGGAGGGGGAAGGGAACCCAGGCTCCTTCCATCCTGTGGCTCAGCCAACTGTGTAGGAGAGGTGGGAAGAACCAGAAGTGCGCAACTAGGGATCTAGCAGAGAGTCATAGAAAGATTAATGTGAGAGAGGAGAGACAAATAGTACAGAAAGAAAAAGTAAGTCATGAAGAAAAATAAGTATGGGCCTGGAAAATGGACATGTGGAAAGAGATGAGAAGGGCCTTCCTGACAAAACGCACAATGTGAAAAGACCCAGACCAATAGAAGGAATGGTGCTTCATGGAATCTGCAAGTAGAAGCTCTTCTACAGGCCTTGGCTTAACCAGCTAGTCAGTTTAGCTGGTGCTCTCCATTTCCTGTAAAATATGCTGGCTGATGTTGACAGCACCCAGATGCCCACAGCTGGTGGCACTCTGCTGCGTGCCCACTCAGTCTGCACCCCCAGTGAGCTGTGTAACACCAAGCATCAGTTTGGCCTACATCTACATTTGTTCATTCTGGTTGTACTTGCTATTATAATTAAATTATTTAATTAAACACTAGGTAAAATTACGGACTTCCAATGTGAAAAAGAAGAGAGTTTTTGTTTCTATGAAAACTAAGATAAATATTTTGGGAAAATTTGATAAACATGGCAAATAAATGTCTGTAAAAGATACAAGAGAAGCTTCTGGTCCAGATGGCAATGTAGGTAGACATGGCTCACCCCTTTGCACAACCACTTCGAAAGTACAACTGAAATATAGAACAACCATAACTGAGAAACATCAGAAATTGAGTTGAATGGAAGTCTGACAACTACAAAACTGAAGAAACCACATCCATCCAAATTGGTAGAAGGGGCATGGACACAGAACAGGCTGGCCCCACACCCGTGTAGATAAAAATCTGGGAGGGATAGCTCAGGAGCAAGGAGTCCCAAACCTTCACCAGGCCCCCCAGCCCAAGATTTCAGTGTCAGGAAGATAAGTCCCCACAATTTCTGGCTGCAAAACCCAGCAGGGATTGAGTCAGTGGAAGAGGTTGTTGGACCCCCAAGAAGTTCCTCTTGGGGAACCCACACACAGACTCACTTACTCAGATTCACTTCCTCTGAGCTCTAGAACCAGGGTGGCAGCTTGAAGGGCACCAGTAGTGTACAGGGAGAGACTGAAGTGTCTGGCATTGGGGGGAGCAGAAGCCATTGTCCATTTACTGAGCCTCCCCCCACAGAGCCATTAGAATGGCACCATACCTGAGATTCCATCAACCTAACTAACACTGTGTGACCCACCTTGGAGATCCACAGAGGCTCTATCCCACACAACTTTCTGTGCATCCAAGCTGCTTTTCCATAAGAATGGCTAGTCTTGGCTCCTAAATCTTGTTAAACAAGCAACAGCTGAGTTCAGTGAGCAGCCACATTGAGTCACAGCTTGGCTTCACCTGGGAATCTCCAAGCCCAACACAAGTAGCAGCCATCTCTGATTGCTTTACAGCTCAGTCAGGGTGCCCCAGGTAAAACACAGGCGGGGGTTGACCTTAGCCTGCACCACCTGGGAACCCGCAGGGCCTGTGCACCAAGGGGACAACTACAGACCACATTGGAGCACCACCACTCTGCCCTTGCACAGCTGATATTCCATGGAGGGCAGAGGTTGGTGATCAGTGGTCACAGCCAGTCCTTGCAGTGGACTGGCCTGGGTAAATCCCTCCCATTCATCTGCCAACAGCAAACAAGGCTCAACTACAAGAGGAGGGTGTACTCAGCCCACACAAAGATCGTACCTTGAGTACCCAGCTTGGGTGATAGCGGAGGCTGTACCACTGGATGCTACAGGACACCTACTACATTAGACCACACTATGAAGACATGCAGTCAATGCAGCTCTACCTAATACATGGAAACAAATACAGGGAGGCTGCCAAAATGAGGAGACAAAGAAGCATGGCCCAAATGAAAGAACAGATAAAAACTCCAGAAAAAGAACTAAATGAAATGAAGATAAGCAAGATGCTGAGTTCAAAACACTGGTTATAAGGATGTTCAAGGAACTTAGTGAGGACTTCAGCAGCATAAAAAAGATCTAAAAACAAAGGATACACCAATTAAAATAAAGAACAATTTACAGGGAAACAACAGTAGAGTGGATACAGATGAGAATCAAGTCAATGATTTGGAATATAAGGAGGTAAAAAAAACCACGTAGAGAAACAAGAAGAAAAAAAGAATCAAAAACAAACAAGGATAGTGTAAGTAGCCTCAGGGACAACTTCAAGCATTTCAACATTCACATCATAGGGTGCCAGAAGAGAAAGAGCAAGAAATTGGAAATCTATCTGGAAAAATAATGAAAAAAAAAATCCCTAATTTGGGGAAGGAAATAGACATGCAAGTCTAGGAAGCACAGAGAGTCCCAAACAAGAAGGATGCAAAGAGTTCCACTCCAAGACACATAATTAGAATGCCACAGGTTAAAAACAAATAGAGAATCTTAAAAGCAGCAAGAGAAAAGAACTTAGTTACCTACAGGGGAACTTCGATAAGACTGTCAGCTGATTTCTCAAAAGAAATATTGCAGGTTAGAAGGTATTGGCAAGAAATATTCAAAGTCAGGGACCTACAGTCAAGATTGCTCTACCCAGCAAAGCTATCATTTAGAATCAAAGAACAGATAAACAAAAATAAGCTTCCCAGACCAAAAAAAAAAAAACTAAAGAAGTTCATCATCACCGAACCATTATTATATGACCTGTTAAGGGGGCTTATTTAAGAAAAGGAAGATCAAAACTATCAACAATAAAATAGCAAAAAATACACATCTATCAATAATTGAATCTAAAAAAACAGACTGAGCAAATAAGAACAGAGACAGAATCAAGGATATGAGTGTTTTGATGGTTACCAGATGGGAGGAAGGCGTGTGGGGGAATGGGTGAGAAGTGAGGGAATTAAGAAGTACAAATAGGTAGTTACATAATAGCCATGGGGATGTACAGTATAGGAAATGGAGTCGCCAAAGAACCTATATGCATGACCCATGGGCATGAATGACGGGGGGGGATTGCCTGAGGGAGTGAGGGGTGCTGGGTGGAGGGGGACAAAGGGGGAAAAATTGGGACAACTGTAATAGCACAATGAATAAAGCATAATTTAAAAAGTAAATGAGCAGTGCATAAAAGTGCATTGCTGGGACTTCTGGCCAAGATGGAGGCATAGGTAGACGCACTGTGCCTCCTCACACAACCAAGATAGGGACAACAACAATATAGAAACAAAATAACAACCAGAACTGACAGAAAATTGAAGTGTATGGAAGTCGGACACCCAAGGATTTAAAAATAGACACCTTCATCCAGACCGGTAGGAGGGGCGGAGTCGGGCTAGGCGAGGGACTCGGAGCAGATTGCTGAGCAACGGGGGTGATGCGCAAGCCCGCAGCAGGCAGACCCTGGGCGCACAAGCAGCGGTGGCTGGTGGGACCTGACCAGGGGGTGGTGACTGGCAGACCCAGCGAGGCGGCCATTGTGAAGCAAGGCACTGTGCCCAACTCAGGGTCCCAGCACAGGGAAATAGAGCTTTGGGGCACTGACTGAAAAGGAGGGTCCTGCTGGGTGCACAGGCCCACCCACACCGGAACTGGTGCCAGAGGGACCCAGTCAGTTTGTGGAAAGCGACGGAAGTGTCTGGGATCCTACAAAGAGCAGAGCAAGTGCCATTGTACCTTCTCCCACCCCACCACCACATACAGTGTCACAACCCAGCAACCGGGGTAACCCGCACTGGTGAACTCCTAAGGCCCCGCCCCTCACTATAGAAGCTCCGCAAGACCAAAAAACAAACAAACAACAACAACAAAAAAAAACCAGCAAAAAGATGGCTCAAACAGAAGAATTAAAAGCCCCACAACCCATCCTTTTAAACGACCAAGAGATAGCCAACCTATCAGATACACAGTTCAAAGCACTGGTGATCAGGCTGCTCACAGAATTGGTTGATTTTGGTCACAAATTAGATGAAAAAATGCAGGCTACAATAAGTTTAATGAAGAAAAATGCACAGGGAACCAATAGTGATGGAATGAAAGAAGGGTCTCACATCATTGGAGTGGACCACAAGGAAGAAAAAAATATACAACTAGAAAAGAATGAAGAAGTAAGAATTCAAAAAAAAAATGAGGAGAGGCTTAGGAACCTCTGGGACATCTTTAAATGTTCCAACATCCAAATTATAGGGGTACCAGAAGGAGAAGAGGAAAAACAACAAGTGGAAAAGATATTTGAACAAATAATAAAGGAGAACTTCCCCAGTCTGGCAAAGGAAATAGAATTCCAGGAAGTCCAGGAAGCTCAGAGAGTCCCAAAGAAGTTGGAC
>CM052543.1:51965290-51993986 GCA_028533065.1 Trachops cirrhosus | reverse complement strand
ATAATAGGACAACTGTAATAGCATAATCAATAAAATATATTTTAAAAAAGTGTATTGCTCATCCTTAAAGAGCTTTTTAAATTGTTAAGCTATTACAGTTGTTTGGCACAGAGTATGATTATAAAAAATAGCTAACATTTCTTGAGTACTGATTAGGTGTTAAAGTAAATGCTAAAATCTACAATACTGCATTTAATCTCACAATAATTTTCTGAGGAAGGTGTTATCATAATCCCCATTTCACAGATAAGAAAGCTGAGGCTTAAAAAAGTTAATAACCCATGTTGATCTGTCTCTACACCCAGTCTTTCAGCCTCAGGTAATATTGCTCCTGCTCTGATTCCTCCCAACATCTGCCTATAGATGCCTCTCTCGATTCATATTGTGACCACTCTGTTCTTTTTTCTTGTATCTCCAAACTAACTCCATATTGGAGTATCCTGGTGGGTTATAATTAGGCCCTGCGGCTTGCCAACTAGGCCAGAGTGGCTTGTCATCATTCTCCCACTCACCTCCAGCATCCAGAGCTCCACCATCTGCAACCCAGCAAGGGAGCCCGAGATCACTCTCTTGCTTGAGGGAGCGAGCCTATGGGGGTCAGCCTCTGAGAAAATTCAGGCCGCATCATCGGCTGTGCCAACTGCAGCCTCTCAGCATCCACCTGTCAGCATTGGGGAGCCTCATTTACCTCAAAGCAGGCAGGGATTTTGTTCTTATTTTCAAAGAGGGGAGTCTGGGAGAAAAAGCACATACTTTGGAATCTGAAGAATTCAGTTTAAATCCTGGCTCTGCCACCACTTGCTGAGGTAGACTGAGTGAATTAATGGCCCTAATTTGTATCCCCCTCCATCTGTGCCTAGAGTCTGTGACCTTCACTCAGTAAGGGCAAACTCTCCAGTCCGGAGGGTGTGGAGAGCCCATTATCCATCCAGGATGAGTCACGTCAGCAAAGGCCTGGCAGACAGGTCCCATTGGTCAGAACAATCATGCCAGGGAGACTCAGATCAATGAAAACATGACCTCTGTTCTCCCAGGGACCCAAACCTGCCTCTGGACAGACACGGTTTAAGACTAGAGAGGTAGGAATCATGGGAGAAAGTCAGAGGTTATGGGAGCTGGAAGGGACCTTGATCATCAAGAAATACAGCTTCGTTGTTCTGAAGATAGGAGAGCTCTCACGTCCTGTTACCTGCCTGCTAAACCCATGGACAATCTTTACATCTCAGTTTATCCATTGTCACCCTCCTTTGGGAAGCCTTCCTGACTCTCTCCAAGTTAGGACAGAACGTCCTGATGCACATACCCATGGTTTCTACACTCTCCCAGCACTGTCTTGCCTTTTTGTCTATGTGCCAACCACTCCGTTAGACTTGGGGTTAGCCCTGCTCACAGGCTGTAGCCCTAGCACATAAGATAGCGCCAACAAATACTTGTTGAATGACAGCACCAAAAATAATTGTTGAACAGTGAATAACGTGTTCAATTCACCCAAAGGAGTAAGGTTCACCCTGCTGGTAGGTAAGGTGGAGTCACAGCCTCTGTTTTCCATCCTTGAGACTTCTGATATCCTCCTTCACACAGTCGAAGTCCCCACAGAACCTTCTGTCCATCCAGGGATCCCATGCCGGCCATCCCTGGGTAACAGCCCCTTCCCTAGGTCTCGCCCCCTACCCTCTCCACCCCTAGAATGCCCTCAGTCTGTATCTCAACAGTCTCATAGAATAGCCCACAACAGCAAAAACGTATCCTCCAGGAGTGTTTCCATTAAAAAGGAAAGTTGTAAAGATATAACATTTTCATCATTCACTGTCTACTTGATCTACTCTGTCTCCATTCCTCAGTCTACTTGATTTTGTGACCCTCCCAGTTTTGAGATTATTTGGTAGAATACCCCTCAGTTCAGGATTTCCAAATGTTTCCTCATGCACTTTTTGGGGGGTGGGGTGGGGCAGTCAGGAACATCACAGGAGTGACGTTTGTGCTTCTCTGTGGGTCATTTCAGGAGACACTCAATGTTGGCAATTATGTAACTTTTTTTAAAAAATGCTGCTAGAAGTATTTTTTATTTAGTTTTAGAGAGAGGGAAATGGAGAAAGAGAGGGAGAGAAACATAGATGTTTCAGTTGTCTCCTGTACACCCCCAACTGGTCACCTGGCCCACAACCCAGGAACGTGCCCTGACCAGCAATAGAACCGGCGACCTTTCACTTCAGAGTCGGGCACTCAATCCAATGAGCCACACCCGCCAGGGTGCAATTATGTAACTTTTTATAGCTATCATGGCGCCCATGTTTTCTCGAGGGCAGGATGATAGGCTTCACCCTGAGGAGCAGCTCCAGTAGAGCACTGTCACTGCCCAGAGCAGAGCAAGATCGGGACCATGGGGCTCTGTCAATAGACCCTGGGAAAAGGGGCCGTGATTGGCTGGTCCTGTCTGCCTTGAGCACAAGTCACCAGAAAAGTGGTACCAACATCATGACGGTGCTTTTCCTACGTGAGTTCATTCAGTCTTGATAGGGCACGAGAGGGGTGGGCAGGTCAGGAATTTGTTTCTGCCCCTCACACACTTGACCTGTGGAAACCAAAGGCAGAGACCCATACTGGGTTGACCATAGGTAGGTAGAAAGCAGTGGCAGATTTATACACTCAACAAAGAGGGCACCTTTGCATGGGGGATGTTTTCCAATTTCACTTCAGATTCACCAAAGAATTTTTTCAAGGGGTAAATTTCATCAACAGAATATATGACCTTTGATATCCCTGCTAAGAACAGGATTTTAAGGAAATGTGTGCTTTTAATGAAAAGGAGAACATTTGGGTAAGTTGCTGAGAAACAAGACCCTATCCGTGGCCATGGGAGTTCATGCCAATAACTTCTGGGATAGATGGGTTTCCTTGGAAACAATCCCTGGGCATTGTTAAGTATTAATGCTAGGCAAGAATAAAGTCTTCTTCATAGATGGGGATGAGGGCAGTAAAAAAAAAAAAGGCTAATTGAGCGAAATGAACAACTATAAAAGGTAAGTATACCTGTAAAAAGAAAATGATACTCAAATACCATAACATCTTCTCAATCTGTTCTCTGTTCTGTTTTATTTTACTTTTTATTGGATGAAATTAGTACATGTTTTGGGGGAAGAAATTCAAACAGTGAAGAAGAGAAAAGTAGAGCTGTCCTTTCCCCTGCTCTGCCCTGCGGTCCCTCCTCAGAATTAGCCACTACTAATAGCTTCCTAGGTGTTCTTTGAGATATTTCTATGTAGCAAAAGCATGGATGTATATATCTTTATTTTATAGAAATGAAAATTGTATATCCCATTCAGAGACTTGCTATTTTTTTTCTCTCACAAGGTGTCTCAGAGCTTTCCATGCCAGAACACAGAGGTATGCTTCATTCTCCCGACTCCTGCTCTCCTGCCCGGGCAACGGTCAAAGAAAATGTATTTAACCCATTCTCCAGTATTGACCTGTAGCGTTTTCATTGTTCAGCTATGCAAACAATGTTGCAGTGGACAACCCATTGCAACATTGTGCAACATTGTACAACCCAGATGTGTATATCTTTGCAGACTCACCTACATCTAGCTTTAGGGTCAATTCCTAAAAATAAAATAGTTAAGTCAAATTTTATATGCATACTTTTACTATTATTGTCAAAATTACATGCTAAGTATATCACACCAGTTTATTCATCCAGCAACAACACAGAAGGTCTCCTGTTTCCAGCTCCCACTCCCACCCCTAAGCAGCACTAGGTATCGTGGGGCCTCAAGGTCCATTCACTCCAACAGGAAAAAATTGTATCTCACTATTTGCATTTTACATTTATTTTACTTTGAATGATATTATGCATCTTCCCATATTTTTGTTCATGTGTTTCTCTCTCTATGGCTTGCTTGTGACCTTTTGCTCACTTTTCTATTGAGTTATTCTTTTCCTACTGATACCCAGGCACCCTTTGCTTGCTAAGAAATTAGCCTTTTATGTTTCCAAATATTTATTTGCCTTTTTTTCTTTGAACAAAGATGCCAGTTCTACTAGCTGCATGGGGTTGCTCTAAGCCTCAGTTAAGATTATGTAGATGAAAATGTTTTTACCGATGCAAAGTCCTAACTGATATATAGTGTCTTTCTTGATTTTGCTCTTATTTTCAAAACAGGAGCATCTAGGAAGGAAAAGCACACACCTTGGAATCTGAAGAATCCAGTGTAAATCCTGGCTCAGCCACGACTTACTGAGGTAGACTGAGTGGACTAATGGCTCTAATTTGCATCCCCCTCCATCTGGGCCTAGAGTAGACTACCTTCAGGCCCCTCCCACTCTGACCCTGGCCTTAGCAGTGAGACTTCTTTTGCTAATGCAACAGTAGCAAACTTGAAGCAGAGACTGGAAGAAGGGCTTCCACATTTTTGTTTCTTTATGGAGACTCTGCCATCACTGAAAGAACATGCCAGGTCACCCTGGGAAGGAAGACCACGTGGGACAGAGCTGAGTTCTCTCAGCCAAGTCTCCAGACAGGGGAGAGGAGCCAGCCAGGACCTACGGCTTTCAGTTGGCTCTGACCAGTAACGGCCACCGACCAGAGGCAGGTAGGGATGGGGTGAGATTTTGTTATGCAGCAATTGCTGATATACTATTTATATAATTAACTCCACTGCATCTCAGTTTTCAAATTTATAAGTTGGGGATAATATCAGCTTTATAGAACTACTATGGGAAATAAAAATCATGATCCTAACGTTGACAGCCCAGTTCTTTCTGTCAGGGATGAAGCTCAACTACAGGTAGTGTTTAGAGAAGAGCTGCAAGGGACTTCAGCAACTGTTTGTGCAGCTCCGTAGTGACAGAAGACATTTATCTTAAAGATCTCCTGCGACAGTTCCCAGGTCTACCAATGTTGCTTTAAAGTACATACGTACGCAAGAGGCTCAGCCTCTCTGGGTTTCTCCAGTCTCCTCCATCACCCCACTTCTTTCCTCTCTGGCACAGTCTCTCAGCTCTTGGACTTATACTGGGTTTGGAAAGTTTTGTTCAGGGGATCTCTTTGTTGAGAGACCTGAGTCCTCCCCAGCCCCCCAACCCTCCACTTCAGCATATCCCTCAAACTTACAGCAGAGTAATTATCTCTAAATGCAAGTTCACTTCTTGCAGTTGACCACTTAGCCCTCCGTGGGTTGCCCTGGCCTTGAGGAAGAAATCCACTCTGCAACGGAAGGAACCCGTCTGGTCTCTTCCCTCACACCAGGGCAGGCCTGCCTGCTGTCACAGGGTTCCCAGGACATGCCTGCTCAGGGTCTCTGGGCTTTCAGACAAGCTGTTTTTTCTGCTCTGCTGTACCCTCTCCATCACCAATCCCCCACTTTCACCTAGCCAATTTCAACCTTTAGTGCAGCTTTTGTAACCCAGAGTTTCTCAGGGTTGGGGTTATTGATATTTCAGGCCAGATTAGTCTTTGCTGTAGGTGCTTTCCTATGCCTTACAGGATGTTTGGAAGCAGCCTTCTCTGCACGCTACCCAGGAGATCCCAGCATTGCCTGCTCCTAACTCGGGACAGCTAAAACGTCTCCAGACATCCCCAAACATCTCTCAGAGACAAAATGATCTCCAGTTAAAAACCAATGTCCAACAACAGTGCAGTGAGTGCTGGCGGGGGTAGGGTGTGGAGTATAAGGTGACTAAATGGTAATGAAAAAACATATAATAAAAATTATATATTTTAAAATTAAAAAAATATCATTGTGACAATGAACTACCCACTTAAAGAAAATAAAAAGAACCGGAATGGGGGGCGAGGGTCAAATGATGTCCAAATCCAGCTCTCAGTCCCACTCCCAAAAGCAGATTGAATGTCATCCGCCCTCCTGGACCTAACAGGTAAACCTAATAGGTAAGTGTCTGCTGCCAGCCTGTCTCGTGCACCGAACTGCGGAACACCTGAGAATGCATCCGTGACCTAAGTCCCAATGCCCCTCAGTCTCTGCCCTGTCTCTGCAACAGGGAAAGTGCTCTGTGTGCATTTGTTAAAGACATACAGAATAGCAGTCTAGGAGAAAGGCACGGTGGTTCTCACACCTGGTTGCATGTTACAATCACCTGGAGACATTGTAAACGCACAAATTCCGAGATATAAGCCCAGACTCCTGAAGCAGTACCTCGGGGAGTGAGGACCCGAGACTGTGTGCTGTTTAAACTCTGAGGGGACCCTAACACAGCCAGTCTACAGGAGGAACTGATCTAGAAGAAAAATGGCAGTGAGCAATCTTTACTGTCTCAGCAGACCACCTGGTAATGCCCACCTCCGTGACTGAAAAGAGGAAAAACAATCCTCCAGAAAAACCCTTCTGTCCCCAAAGGTG
Organism: Trachops cirrhosus; assembly: GCA_028533065.1. NCBI lineage: Eukaryota > Metazoa > Chordata > Mammalia > Chiroptera > Phyllostomidae > Trachops > Trachops cirrhosus. Next base: position 51,987,630 of record CM052543.1, on the reverse strand, counting down.
AATGGTTGTTTTATAAGGTGAGTGAGGAAGGCCCCAGAAAGCTTCCAGGAAAGGCTCAGAGGGCCTCTCCGTGTAGTCAGAGGGACACTCCAGCCGGACAGGCACATAATATTCAGGAAAATATTCCCTTCTGAGGCAGAGCATTTAATCTGCCTTGGGTTCCTGTCCCCACGGCCTCCCTGTGGCCCACAGAGCCCTGCTCCTCAGCCCCCATGGACCACAGATGGCTCCTTCCTCAGGTAGCCTGCTCATTCTCAGCAGCCTTGTCTTCCAACAGAATGAAAAAGAATTTTGTGGTGGAGGACACAGGGTACCAGCTTGCCCCTGAAGAAGTGGATGAAGGCTTGGGCAACACAGTGCTGCTTATTCTAAAAGTATGCGCCCTACAAAGCAATGCTTAAAATACATGTAAGACTAACAGTTGGGTCTGGTGACATTCCGTGGTAAGAGGGCTATGGAGGTTGGGGCTGAAAGATGACTGATGGCTAGAAATTTATCAGGAAGCCAGGCAGTGGGGGCGGAACCAGATTAGGAAGTTGACAGGCCGGAAAAGAGCATCCTCATTCCTCTGCCATGACAGGCCGGGAGTAAATGTTAATGAGGAGGTGCTCTCGGCGATGCGATCACACGGCAGGAAGCCCTCTCTCACTCCTACTCTCCCACGGCAGGAAGCCCTCTCTCACTCCCACTCTCCCACGGCAGGACCCTGGCGTCTGTGGAGTCTGTAATGATGTTATCTATCACACTCTGAAAGCGATGGCTCTGTCAGAGTGCTTTTTCAGTTCAGATGTCTGTATTAGTTTGCGAGGGCTGCTGTAACGAAGTACCACAAGTAGGGTGGCTTAAATAACAGAAATTCATTGTCTCACAGTCCAGGAGGCTGCAAGTCCGAGATCAATGTGTTGGAAGGGTTGGCTCCTTCTGAGGGCTGTGAGGGAAGGATGTGCTCTGGGGTCTCTCCTCGGCTCTGGGTGGCCCTCTTCTCCCTGTGTCTCTCCACATCTTCTTCCCTCTCTGTGGGTCGGCCTCCAAACGTCTCCTTTAAAAAAGTGATATTGGAAGAGGGCTCATCCTATAACCTCATTCAAACCCGATAACCTCTGAAAAGGCCCTTATCCAAATAAGGTGGCCTTCTAGGGTACTGCCTCAGTTAGAACTGCCATCAGAAGACAAAGAAGAATGGAAAGGAAAGACTTCCTTCTAAGCATTAGAAAACCTGGATTCTAGGCCTGGCTCTGGGACTAATTTGCTGTGTGTCTTTGGGATGGTCTTTTTCGTTCTCTGGGCTCAAAGAGGGTTGACCAGGGGACCTCTCCAATCATCTATTCTGGCCCTGTCACAGAATCACACTGCTCGTGTGTGTGTGTGTGTTGAACTGTAGTAAGACCAGTTAACTGATGTTTGAGGGCACAGGACAGTGTCATTAACTACAGACATGAGGTTTGTGTTTTTGGCAGTCTGACGATCCACCCCTCCTTGGATTCAGTAGTCCTGTTGGATCCTGGCACAGCACACATCCAGCTGCAGGTGCCTGCCAGCTTCATCACAGAATCCCCACCTGCCAGGGGATTAGGAACCTGACATCTGGGCAGTCCTTTTTCTTACCACTAGGTGTCACTGTCCTACCTTAAACGCCCCTTCTCAAATTCTCAACCACATTAACTGGAACCTCTCCTGAAGACTTTCAGGTTCTTGAGACACTTGGATTTAATGTGCATCATCTCTCTGCTCCTTTCCCCTCCAAAACGCCACACAACTATTTACAGGAGTCTGCATACCTTGTGTCCTTGCATCCCAAGTGTTTACACTTGAACACTGACATGAAATGTGAGGTTCATATCTGCCCAAGCTAAGGCGCCCAACCCCTTTTTATTCTCATTCAACCATGACTTTAATGAACACCTGCCATGTGGCACGTACTGTGCTGGGAGTTGACAATGCAAAGAAAAAGACACATCAACTGCCCTCAAGGGCTCACAGAAGTCGTGCCAGTATTACGACAACCTGGTGAGAGCATGCTGAAATGAAGGGCCCCATGCAGCGGGCACAGCGGAGGAGAGGCCCTCAGGCCTGCCTTGGGCGACCTGGGAAGCCTCACGAGGCTTGTCACAGCATTTGTCCTGGGACTTGAAAAGTGCACAGGGACAGTGCGAACCACGGGGATGGGCCACTCTAGGCTGAAGGAACAGGACAGGCAAATAGCCAGTTCCTTTAGGCGTAAAGTAGGCTTTTCCTATCAGTACAAATTGAAATCAATTTGGACCCAATTGCCTCACATGGGACAGAGAGCAGGCTCTTGCCCCATTCTCTGTGTATATACAGTGGTCTGTAATCATAGTGGTCTATCTTATCATGAGAGCGGAGATGTGACTTTTCATTTTTTTTATACTCAAACCTAACCACATAGGAAGTGAACAATATATTTTGAGTGAATGAATGAATGAATGGATGCTTACCCCCTACGATAAGCTACTATAAAAACCATTGGGTTTGAAGAGGTTTTTTTCAGAGGGGAAACTGAGGCACGGGCCCACCCGTGAGAGAGCCATGGGCACCCCCTGGCTCCTGCTCAGTGCTCTTTTCAGACCCTACACAGGCTTGCTCTCCTCCTCTGGGTAATCGATTCTGAAGGCCAGTCAAGCCCAGAGGATTGACAGCACCTTTTTCCTTCCAGATATTCTCCCTGCTCCTCTTTCAGGGACACTGCCCAGTGCACAGGGGCTAGTGTAAAGAACTAATAATATAATGAAGACTCAGAAGCCTGTGTGCTCACCAAAGATGAATCAAAGAGTGGAGAGTGAGGTCATCAATATGCTAATCTCACAATCGAGACACCACTGGCCTTTAGCAGAAGCTGAACAGCTCAACATTTCAGTCTCAGAGGTGATTTTTTACTCACAGAAAGTCATTATAGAGTTTTTGTGTCAGTCAAAACTTATTGTGGCTTTGGCATCTGGAAGAGGACACACTAGCGGGAAAGTGGGGAGTGGGATGTGCACAGACAGGAAAGAGGAAGTGAGGGGCACCCAAGAACAATTCTAGGAGGCTGCGAATGCTGGAAAGCTTGGTTGGGGTGCAGGAGGGAGGAGGTCAAAGACGGCAGAATGAATTCTGAGTCTGTCTCTGCCAAAACCCTTCTATAGACAGCCCCACATCCAATGGGATGAAGTTCAGACTCTTTAGGCCAGCATCCATGGCCACCATGGTCTAGCCGGGACCGACACTTTCAGCCTTTGTTCCCACTACATTCCATTCCTTGCCAGCTGAATGGGCCCACTCACCCTGGCCAGTGGCACCTGGCCACCCCTCAGGCCCAGCTCCTGGGGTATCCCCATAAATACACTTTGTCCCACAACTACCTCTTAGAAGGAGCATGCTCTCTCATACCACATTTATTTCCCTTCCTAATTGGAGAGTTTCCATTTAACTTACTTAATCTTCAACATCACTTCTCTTGAAAGTCTTCCCTGACCACCCATGGTTGAACTTTAGGACCCTTCTCTTGCCTACCTCGCACCTGCAGTTGTCACAGCTCTTATTGCCCTGCTCAGGAATTATCAGTTTGTGTGTCTCTGAACTCTGAGCATCTCCATGGCATCTTCCATGTCTCTCATCGTTGCATCTCCAACATAAAGCTTAACACATAGCAGGTACTTAATTAATGGAAAAGCATGGAGTGCTTAAGGGCAGGGAGTAGATGGTACTCATCCAGTGTCTCTAAACTCTCGACCATTGCTTGGCACAGAGAAAGATTTCAACGTGTTTGTAAAGTTCATGCACAGAAGAATGGAGGACTAGTGCAAACTAAACATGTGTCAGTACATTTCCAAGTTATATTACAATTTAAATTCTTTGTTCTCTTGGGTTACTTCAAAGGACTACCCACTTTTTGTACCTAGTCTTTTCTGTACATGAGCTGCCAGCTACTAGATGCTGAAATGGCATCTGATATATTTCTGCTTTCTCACATGGGAACATTACCCTTAAGCAGAAAGACAGGTTAGGTCAGAGAAATTGATTCAACAGGCATTTACCTAGAATCTACTGTACACTAGGCACTATGCTACCATCAGAGCTAAGTCATGAGTAAGACAACTCCAGCCTTTACCTTTATGCAGCATACAACCAAGAGAGTATGGACATTAAACCAATACGTGCAAATATGAAATACGTCACAAAGATAAAGTAGAAGGAACATTGAGCAATGGAACAGAGCCTAGTCCTGAGGAGTTCAGGGAGAATAACATTTAATCCAGGACACAAAAATGGGTAGACATTAACAAGTTTAGAGAAGAAGAAAAACAAAGATTAAGAAGTGAGTCCAGGCATCCTAGCCTGAGAAACTGCCCCTCCTTCCTACCCTGTCCACACTCCAGTAATTACAGCACTTTCTTCAGAAACACACCACCTACTTCTGTTGTTCACGTTGGATATTTGGTTCTAGTATCAATTACAAATTAAACTGCAAGCTGAGAGGAAGCTTGGCCACCACAGTAGAAGAGTGTTTATGGTTGGGTGACCAGCTCACCCCAAGGCACGTGCTGAAAGTCCCACGTCCCAGGAATCCTCAGTCCTGGGAAAACCGGGACCACTGGTCTGCCTACACTTTAGCCACAACCCACCACTGGGATGAACCAGTAGCAGTACAGCACATGAAATCATAGTACTTATTTATTCATTCACTTGTTCAGTCAACACATATTTCCTGAATGTATACACAAAGAACTAGACACTACAAATATAATAATTTACAAACATGCATAAAATATGAGGCCTAAGGGAAGAAAAGGCATGAGTCCAGGGAAGAGACAGAGGGAGAAGGAACAAGTGCAAATAACTCTCAAATGGGAGAAGGACCACACCATCAAGCAGCAGAGCAGAGGATAGGTGGCTGAGTGTGATGTGATTTAATTTATATTTTTTAAAAGATTGTCCTGGTTGCCATATGCATGGTGGGTCAAAAATAAGAGGCCTATGAGAAGGTAAAGGCCGTGGGCTGGAAGGTGGGTGGGCGGCCTGGTGCAGGACGACAGCAGAGAGAGAACGGGAAGGTCCATGAATAGGGTTCTGCCCTGGGAGGCAGGAGGCGTCCATATCCAGGATGGGCAGTGACCAGGGCCCGCCCTTTGGAAGCCACATATCACTACTGCACAACTTCTGAGAGCACCTGTTCATCAGACATCAACACTCACCTCTCCTGCTCAGCATCTTTACCAGGGAGGACCCACCCATCACAGATAGGTATCTTTTCCTGCACTGCACTTCGGCTTTTTGCTGTTTCTTCCATTGGATGAAATGTTGAATGGTTTTTATTTGTTTGTATCTGCGGGATAGAGGGAAGAAGAAAATAAATGACTTTTCACAAAACCCAATTTCCTCTGCTTTCAAGGGCAATTGATCACCATCTCAGCTTGCTGCCATTTCTACCTGGAGTCAGGCTGACCAGGAGCCACCTGGAGCTAAGGTCTTGGGACCTTCTCCCTGGAAAAACTTCCAGCTGGGCCTAGGCAAGGCCTTCTGAGAGTTAGGCTTCCTAACCTCAAGTTGAGCCCTAACATGGGGCAGCAACTGGCTGGGTAACAGACAAGACCCCTCCTTCCAGGGTGATCCTGGCAAACTCACTCTCAAGGCGCCATGCTAGTACCCAAGAGCCTGAACACATGAGGAAAACTGGCTCATCTACCTTTATCACCATGAGTGGCAGCTGCTCTCTCTTCATAGGGCTCCCTCGAACACCCCAGGGTCACAGCCATCCAGACGTGAAGAAATCCATGGGTGTGGGCCTAGATGGGGGGACTGAAAAGACTGTGTCTACAACAGGGGCGAACTCCCTGGGAATAGCTGAGCCCTAGGGCAGAGAGCTGCAGACCCTGGGGCTCAGCTGTGTTCAGGTAAGTGCCAGGGGCCCACTCCAGGGGAAGTGCCGGGAGGACTTAGTGAGCCCCTACATAGAGGTAGAGAAACCTGAGAGATGACGAAGACCATAGTTCCTGCCCCCGGGGAGGCGGCCTTTGCTACAAGCAGCAGACAAGTTTATTGTATTAACATGACAAGTCCTATGATGGAAGGGAGCGTATAGTGTGATGGAGGGGGGCCAGGGGAGAAAGGAAGAAGCTCCTAGCTCTGCTTGGGGAATCTGAGGATACTTTCAGAGGAGGTGGTAACTTTCTGTCCCACAGACAGCCCAGGCTTAATTAGCTGCATTTAGAAAAACAAACAAATACCAACAGCACATTTTTAAGGAGATACCTGCTGATTATTCATTTAGAAAGAATCACCAATTGAAATTAATTTCCCTCATGGATTTTTTTCCCTATAGAATTATCCCTGAGGGGTGAGCTTCCAAATAGAATAAATATTCCTTTAAACTTTAAAACTTCAATCTGAGCAGGGTTATCCAACCTTTTGGCATCTCTGGGCCACACATTAACTACATTGTGACATGTAATCACAAAAAAAATCTCATAACATTTTAAGTAAATTTATAATTTTGTGTTGGGCCATATTCATAGCCATCCTGAGCCATATGCATCCCATGGGCCACAGGTTGTACACCCCGCAAGGTAGATTGCTTTAGACTTGGCATTTATTTATTCATTTTTGAAGATTTTATTTATTTATTTTTAGAGAGAAGGGAAGGGAGGGAGAAAAATAGGGAGAGAAATATCATGTATGGTTGATTCTTATGTTTTCCCTACTGGGGACCTGACCTGCAACCCAGGCATGTACCCTGACTGGGAATTGAACCAGCGACCCTTTGATTCGCAGGCACTGAGCTACACCAGCCAGGGCAAGACTTGGCATTTAAATCCAAGCTCCAGAAGTATCCACAATGGACAGAAACCTGCCCTTGAGGTATGCTTGAAAAGATTTCAGGGAACAGGAGCCTCATTGAGAGAAAATAGCAAATAAAATGTGGAGCGGACTGCATCTGCCCCGCACTGGTCTCCAATCAGGAACAAGCTTCCCGGATTGATGAATGGGGGAGGGCGGAGCAGCAGTAACCCCCACTGCATTCTGTGGCCCAGGCTGCAGAAACGGGGTAAACTTCCAAAGCCCTGATCTAAGACTCCCTATCAGAAACAAAGTTCTGGCATTATTTTTTTGTAAAAGCAAATTTTTAAAGAAAATCTTAAATGTTACTCTTCTTGATTTTCCTAGAGAGAAAAGTGACAGCGATAAAAAAAAATAATTAATACTCCACTTCCGTTCTCTTCCCTCCTCCCAGTTTTTAGGAAGGGAAGCAGTAATAAGTCAACTCATAGGCCTTCCCTGAGCCCTCACTGGAGGGGCCCCTGAACTCGGCAAGGCCCAGCGGTGTGCGCGGTGCTGGGAGTAAAGGGCGGGCAGGGGGGAATTATATTAATTTATAAGAACATAACATTTTGCCATTTGCAAAGCCCTTCACTGACATCACCCCATGCAAGTCTCCAATAACTCCCTGAGAGAGTAAGACCGATGCAGATCATGGGTTCATTAAAGAGCTGAGAGAAGAGCCAAATATATTCATGAAATACATGAGCCATGAAATCAACAGAAATTACTCTGACACTGAGATGAAAAAACAAAATTCAGATTTAAATAAACGTAGTTAATCCTGAAAAAGTAGAGATAAATTCTAAATAGAAGTAATAAATAGACTCCTGGATTGTTTGCTATCTTGATTAATGAAGAGGGGACATGATATAAAGGCACTGGGATATACTTGCTGGTTGACACGGCGACAGTGACAGCATGGGACACCGAAGGCGCGCGGCCCGAGCTCCCTCCAGAGAACATCGGGTAGCACTGCAATGCTATGCAAGTACTGTGCCGGAATGCCTGAGTGCAGTGTACATATATATACGTTTTTAAACTTGATAAGTTTCCCAAAATTGGCAATCCTAAAATTTACACAATATTAGTGAAGCTAAGAAAAAACAAAACCTCTCAAAACCCGTAGTAATAAAATAAAACATTGAGCAGCATGCAACAGAGAAAAATAATTTCTTTCTCTTCTCTCTGTAGACAAAGATGTTACAAAAATCATTGTCCTATAAAAAGGTAATCAGACAGTATTTAGCCAAAAAAAATAAGGAAAAAGACTATTATAGAGGTATGCCAGGTAGTTAAATAATAACAGCATATTATTTTTCTAAATTATATGATACCTGTGGTATTTCTGTGTTTTTAATTTAAGTTTGTAGTATATGGTGACCTGTTTTCTCATTTCAATAAGTTTTGTAACTAATTTTGCACTCATAATTTTGCATTCTTTTTCTTAAACAGAGCCCCCAAATGGTATAAGTTTTAACCCCCATGAAACCTGGACCTTCCCCTGATTTGCATCCATTTTGCAGGTGGGAAAACACTCGTGAGAAGTCTGACCCTTCCCCGGGCCACACTGTCTGAGAGTGAGAGAGCCAGGGCTCCACGCCAGTGCTCTTCCTTCTCCTCGGGCTGTCTCTGCCCTCAGAGGGCCCTAACACACTAGCTAAACCCCCACACGTTTCATTTGGAAAGCAGGAATGAAGTAAGGTAGAAAGAACATTTGAAAATCCCTGAGGCCTTGCCCATGTTTCTAAAGAGGCATTCAACATGGCTTATAGCATACATCCCATCTCCCTTTGACCTGGCTCTGGACAGAAGAATTCCATTTACAGTCAGCATCATGTCCCTATTTCAGGCTCAAAGCCTGAAAGAGATTAAGGATGCTCATGGGGGGTCAAGACAGGTCACACCGAATGCATTCTGGAAGTACAACCTAACTAACTCTCCCTGAGCACCTGCTGCCTGCCGTGCACTCACACCTGCATTGGTCTCTAGCCATGTGAACAATTCTCATTTTTTTAAGGACAAGAACGTAGAAATTCAGAGTAACTTGTCCAAATTGTTTGGTTAATTATCCTGCAAGAATGGGACTGTTTCTCTCTTACTCAGTGCTGTGTACCTGAGGAAGGTACCTGGGACTGTACCTGGGACTGTGCCTGGCACCATGTAAGCACTCAGTATGACACGTGAACGAAACCCACTCCCTCCATATCCACTAACACTTGGTTTGGGCCAATGTCATCTCTCACCTTGAGTGTTTGTTTCAAAACTCCTAGTGGAAGGCCATTCACATCACAGCCAATTTTTGTGGCTTCATAAACCCCTCAGGTCAGAGGTGTGAGTGTATCTACCACCCTCTATACCAGTCCCTGCAGTTACGGTAAATGTGTCCCTTTGTGATTCACTCATGTGTCAGTAATGATTTGCTATGACAGCGATTCACTACAGCTTAAAATAATTTTGCATGGTATTTACTTCTTATTCTCTTTATAACCAATTGTACTAGACTCTGAAATCATTTTTAATTGCTGATTTCTTTTAGGCTTCACCCTCCCTTCCCCTTGGACCACATCTGGAAAGGCTGATAAAAAGGCCTATGACCTCAACGCCTCCTTCGGCACCAGCAGGAAATTTAAATCTGTCACGTGCTGGAACTTCTTCCCAGCCCACCTCCACAGACACTATAAAGTCCCAAACCCACTGCCATCGGTTGGCCCAAGCCAACCTGGACCTGCTTGCCCCTCAGCTCACCCAGGGGTCCCTTGTGTGAGTAATAATAAAATTCTTGCCCTGGCCAGGCTGCTCAGTTGGTTGGAGCATCATCCTGTACACCAACGGTTGTGCGTTTGATTCCAGTTCAGGGCACACATCTAGGTTGCTGGTTAGACCCCTGGTTGGGCCGCATATGGGAAGCAACTGATCGATTTCTCTCTCACACCAATGTTTCTCTCTCTCTCCCCACCCCAAATCAATAAACATATCCTTAGGTGAGGATTAAAAAAAATTCTCTTGCTGCATGGAGTGTCATCAGCCTCAACATCTGAACTGAATCTGGGGTGGTCCCTCCTGCTTCGATATTAAATATTCAACATGCCTACTCACCCACATTCACACCCAAATGCACCAGATGTCACAGCATTTTGCTGTCCATTTGGATTTCATTGTGTTCCCTTTGCTATGTTAGTATAGCCAGGGATAGATTCCCACAGATTCCATTTCTGCCAAAATGAAAATTGTGATGAGGAGACATCTAGGGAGTCCACGTGACCCAGGGAGTGGGACAGTGACTACTTTCCTGCCTGTGAAGCTCTCCTACTCTTGCCCTCTACCCTCGCACTCTGAATGAGGTGCTGTCACCACAAGCTTCAACAATTAGTAGTCATGAGCCCCATAACATTGTGGTCAATGACAAAGCACGTTCATGATGATGGTCCCAAAAATTATAATGCAGCTGAAAAATCCTATCTCCTAGTGATGCCGTAGCCATGCTGTCTTCATAGTGCAACACATTACTCACATGTTTATGGTGATGCTGGTGGAACCAAGCCTACTGTGATGCCAGTCGTATAAAAGTACAGCACGTACAATTACAGTAGTGGGTTTTACTGCCTGATGTTTGCACAAGGAGGAAACCACCCAACGTTCCTTTCTCAGAATGTTTCCTCTCATTGAGCAGCATGCAACTGTAATAATAATGGCTACGCTGAGCATTTACTAAGTGCCAGGTATTATGTTCAGCATTATATAAACATATTAGTTCTTTTGTGTTCAACATCTTGCACAACTGAAATTTTACACCCATTGATTAGCTATTCCTCACTCCCTCTTCCCCGCAGCCCTGGGCAACCACCCCTCCACTCTCTGCTTCTGTGAGTGTGGCATTTTAGATCCCACATACAAGTGAGATCATACAGCATGTGTCCTTCTGTGACAGGCTTGGTCACGCAGCATAAGGGACCCAAGTCAATCCTCTGCCCAGAATCCTTCTGTGGCTCCTTTTTTACTCCAGGGTAAAAACCAAATACCCCTCAGTGCCTGCAGCAGCCTCTACTCTGCCAGTGACAGTCTCTGTGCCATCATCTGTTGCTCCTTCCCCAGGCTCACACCCACAGTCACACTGGGTTCTGTGCTGTTCCATAAACCTGCAGGCCTGCCCTCACCTCAGGGCCATCATGCTGACTGGTCCGTCTGCCTGGAACCATCCTCCTCTGGAAAACTGCATGGCTATTTCCTTCACCTTCTTCAACCTTTGCAGAAAAGTCTCATTTTCTATGAGGTCCAGCCTGACCATCCTAATGAAAAAGCAACTGAAAACACTAATTTGAAAAGACATAGGACCCCTGTGTTCACTGCAGTGTTATTTATAATAGCCAAGATATGGAAGCAACCTAAGTGTCCATCAGTTGATGAGTGGATAAAGAAGATGTGGTACATACATACAATGGAATCTTACTCAGCAATAAAAAAGATGAAATCTTGCCCCTTTTGCCACAATGTGGATGGACCATGATGACTTATGCTAAGTGAAATAAGTCAGAGAAAGACAAATACTGTATGGTTTTATTTATACATAAACTCTAAAAAAAGGCAAAACAAATGAACAAACATAACAAAACAGTCTCATAGAAACCTAGAACAAGCTGATGGTTACCAGAGGAGGGGCCGGTGGGATGGGTGAGGACGGTGAAGGGGTAAAGGAAAGGCATCCTGGCCCACCTCCACCCCCACATTCTTGATCCCTACCTATGCTTGGGTTTTTATTTTTTTCTTTGTTAATTTATTTCCACAGCACTCATCACTTTTTAATGTCAAAGCTCCATGAGGGCAGGAGGGGCTTTTTTTTGCCCATTTTACACCTGGTATAGTCCGCTCCAAGAATAGTATCAGCACATAGCAAGCACCCAATAAGCAGTCACTGAAAACATGAAGGACGGTGCAGAGCACAAGGGCTCTGACTGGAGTCAGCTGGACCTGGGTGCAAATTCCAGTCCTGCCCCTTACAAGCTCTCTGGTCTTAGACACATGTCTTCAGCTCCATGTGCTTCCACCTCCTCAACTCAATGAAGTCCTTCTCCTTTAAAAATTGTCATTATGCCCTGGCTGGTGTAGCTCAGTGGATTGAGTGCAGACTGCAAACCAAAGGGTTGTCAGTTCAATTCCCAGTCAGGGCACATGCCTAGATTGTAGGCTGGGTCCCTGGTGGGGGCCACATGAGAGGCAACCACACACTGATGTTTCTTAATAAAAAAATAAAATAAAAATAAATACATAAAAATTGTCATTACATCACTTCCCTTATTTCATCCTGAGGACTAGTCCACCCTGTTTTCTCACTGGGGAGGGTGATTCTCAGGGAGGTTATATAACCAGCGCAGGGCCACACAGCTGGAAATTTACAGCTTGGACATGTTCCATATCTGCTGACTCAAGAGACTGTTGTTCTTTCCTCCTCAATACAACAGCTTTATGAGCATTTTAAGGTCTCAACCCAACGTAGACTTGTTAAGAATACTAATCATTCATATTTGTGTAGAATTTTGTAGTTAAAAGCAGTTCTCTCCAGGTAGGAGTTTGGAATGGATTGGGGTGCATTGGAATTACCTGAGACAGTTTTTATCAGAACATACACACCTGTTGGGGCCTCCAAACCTCCAGGGAAGCCCTGGCATTCAAAGGGCCCAGGAGGCAGACGGAAGTGTGACAGGCCTTTCCTCGGGGCCATGCCAAGACCACAGCCCTGTGGGGTGATCTGAGGGGTAGCTACGGGGAAAGCTAGGTTCTCGATGATTCTTGTGTAGTTCCTGGATAAGAACCACTGCTTTAAATAATGAAAGTTGTTCTCAAATAATTTCATAAGATATATGTTATTGTTACCTGAGTTTTAAGGATTAGAAAACAAGACGCACAAAAGGATTGACCCTCCACCACACAACTGGTGAGTGGTATGGTTGGAAAGCCCAACTCCAACCCTCTGCCCCAAATCCTGTTTGCTAGAAAGCATGTGATAGAAGCCAGTAGGTCTGGGTCCTAGTCTTGTCTCCTCCCCTCAAAAGCTCAGTGAATGCAGCAAGTCATTAAATTGCTTGTGTTTCATTTGAGGAAAAAGTTTACTTCTTATTTCTTTGAGGAAAACAAGGTGAGGAATAAATGGGGTGACAACTCTGAAATACCACCAGGCACTGTTTCTCAGTTGCCTGTCAGAGAAGAGACACTCCCTACATTATTACACTCAGTCTTCATCATGTCCAACAGGACAGGCTCGTCACCCTCACGTTACTGAGGCACACAGAAATGTAAGCACACGGCTAGAACGTGGTAGAGAGGAGTTCAAATCTATGTCTCCCTGACCCCAAAGTCCACAAACTTTCCAATAGGCCTACCAGAAATGACACCAGGAATACTCATAGCTGTGAGATAAATGTTAGATACAACAGGGTTGCCAAAGCACGTATCACTATGCAAGTGCTATATATGCATCACTGCAGTGTATATAAGCAATAGAGCTTCCATCAGTGAGATCACATGAATGCGGATTCACAATTATAAATCGCATCCAATTAAGTTCAATTGATACGTACTGAGCACCTGCCGGGCACTATGGCAGTCAGGGAGTTGAAAAGCATTCCATTCTTGCTTCAATTAGCTTCACGCATTTTCTCAGCCATGACATGTGCAGCCCAAGTCCTCAGTTCAGATTTACAACATGCACCGGCAGCCTCTTGCAGCTCTTTCTTTAGGAGGTGAATACAGATTTTCTGAGTGACTTTGGACAGACCCCTCAGGGTATAGAGCAGAAAGTAGTCTATTCCAAGACTGTAGGACCCTACTAGACTTCATGATCAGTCACAGCCACTGCCCCTATTTCCGTAGGCTGTGGGCCTCAGAAAGATATTCACGTAGTTATCCAGATAACCATTAGTGGAACCATTAGAGATGGGTAAGTAGTAAACTTACCTCCCTGTTCTCTCTGGCTTCCCTTCAAAGCCCAGGGCAAACCCAGCAGTGGCCATGCATTCATCGCATTCCAGGAGCCAGACAGAAGTATGAGCAGCCTTTCCCAGGAGCCATCCCACAACCACAACCCTGTGGGATAATCTGAGTTGCAGCTACAGGTAAAGCAAATATCAGTATATCTAATAATAATCAGTATTATGAAGGATTAAGTTGATAAACAGGGCAAGAGATTGTAAGCTGGGATCAGGAGCAATTTGGAAAACAGGTTGGAAGGAGGGATCAAAAGTTTCAGAAAGCAGGCTGTGAAAAAGTCAGAGCCAACAGATTATGGTTGACTTTTTGTGATCAACCTGTCAAATGCTCGGACATGTCAACATGTTCTCATGGACACAGGCAAGAGAAAAGGTATTTTGTTCTATAATAAATATTGACCACACCATGTTTCCATGGATAGTGGGAAAAAGAAAGATGCTTGGCTTTACAACAAATATTTGCCATCCATGAGCCCCTCAGGCTGATCATGTGGGGCATCGGCAGCAGTGCTGGACACTGGCCTCTGCTGAGTGTAACCCACTGATACGCACGGGGAGGGTCACCTCAGGACAGGGCCATGGGATACCTTATCTCCAGAGAATGCCAAGGCTGGAATCATGGGATTCAGTGCTCGGTTCAAAATAAAAGTTGACTACAAGTATATGGTAGTTTTATTTGTTTGGTCTGGTTCTTAGCCATGTTTCTATGGTCTTATTAATAATAAATATCCCACTGGACAAGCCTTAACAACCATGGACTGGATTGAACCTAATGCAATAGTTTGGAAAGTTGAAGTTAGATGTGTTAGGCAGACAACTGACTGTGACTTCCAAGTACTTTAATTGACATACAGCTCCTGGAATTCAGACAAGCAAAGCCTACAGGGAGCCTTTGCTCTGCAAGGGAACTGAGAAAGGTCTGGGAGCCTTTCCAAGCCCAGAGGAACTTGGATGGATCCAGGGGACGATGAAAGGTCATTTCTTTCCAACTCCAACCACAGCCCCAAGGCAGCCTGGGGACCTTGGGAGCCAAGGTCAGGATCAGCTTGAACTTCTGACAGAGGCAAGTGGGGTCTGGGGAGCTGTTTTGTTTACATGTATTTTTTCAGTCCTTACCCACAAATTCAGGGTGACCTCTCCTCTTCTCCATTAGCAGCCTTGTAAGGCAAAGGGCCGGATCCTTAGCCTGACAGCCCCAAACCACTTCTGGAAGAAAGGAAGAAATACCAGGTATCCTGGAGGGATCTGAAGTTGAAGAGGAAGAGCACTGCATACACAATCGGAACTCCTGGCCGCACGCCATACTGTATCCCGCCGCACACTCAGTCTTATGCTCTTGCCCTCAGTGTGCTCTTTGCTTTGTCCCAAGAAAGTGATACAAAATTTCAGTACTTTTTCCAATTCACAATAGGCATTACTGATAGAATTACCACAAAATGCAGCAATGAAATTGATGACAATGAAAATTCAACTACAGGAAAAAATGTTTACAGGCAAAAACTAACTGAGGAATCATGTATTATTGAGCATACTGTACTATGTGGGAAAAAACTGATCTGAGGAAAATATTTTTCAAAGAAATAATCAACAGCAACAAAAATATAGTTGTCAAAAGCTAAAACCGCACTCAATAAAACTAGCAAAAGAGTCCAAACTTCTGGCAAAATTTACATTTAAAATTTTTTGTCTTGGAAAATGGAATTTAATACCTATAAAGGCCAAAGAAGACAAGAAAAAAACTATAATCAATAATATTTTTCAATAGTAAAACAAATGGCAATAACAAAAAGTAATGGCTATATTAGAGTTTATTATAAAATATATGCAGAAACAATTCATTCATGTTAACATTAGTAAAATAAAAGTAAAACCGGAACTGGTTTAATTGCAGTGAATCAAAAAATGATCAAGCCCCGGCTGGTGTGGCTCAATGGGTGCAGTGCTGGCCTGCAAATTGAAAGGTCATCGGTTTGATTCCCAGTCAGGGCACATGCCTGGGCTATGGGCCAGGTCCCCAGCTGGGGGTGTGCGAGAGGCAATTGATAGATGTTTCTCTTGCACATTGATGTTTCTCTCCCTCTCTTTCTCCCTCTCTTCCCTTCTCTCTAAAAAATAAATAAAATCTTTAAAAAGTGATCAAGGAAATAAGTTTGATTAGTGCACAGTCCTCCAAAACAAAATGTTTTTTCAATAGACATTCATCACTAAGGCATAATCCTGATTTAGATATTTATTTTTCTAATGTGGGGGTTAAATATGTTCAAGGTCAAAATAGCTATATCAAAATACCCATAGAGTCTAAATAAAGATGCAATATAACAGGATCAAAATGTCTTGTACTCAACTTCTAGGCTTGCATCTTGGCTCTGAAACACATGGCCTTGATTTCAGTTAACTGTGTGACTTCAGAAAAGTTACTAAATGTCTCTAAGGCTCAATTCCTCATCTGTAAAATGAATATATTAATTCCATAATGCTCTTCCTCTTAGTGTTTATGTTGGACATCCAAGCAAAATCATGAGAAGCTTTGCACACACCTTTTTTCTCAGAACTGCCTTTCCATGCTTTGCATCATACAACCTCAGGCTCTAGTCATGACGCCCAGAACTAAAGTGAGTACTTGACCCAAAGGTAACTATGTATATAGATTCACCAACAGCCTGGTTTGAAAGCATTGCCTAACAAAGGTACTTTATACTCAATGGTTGCTGGCTAATCCAATCCATTAAATCCACTCTCAGAAAGTTTTCATTTCTAATGTGTGAAACAAGTGAGCAGAGAGTAGGACTGACAGAGGCAGAGAGGTAAAGAGAAGACCAAAGGCAGAAGCCATGACTCAGGAGTAAGTCAAAGCCATGAATAAGCCTAAAGCCAAAAGGTGGAAAAGAAAAGGGAGAGTGAGTTCAGGAATGAAAAAGAAAGTAGTTGGTTGAGAGAAAAACAGAGATGGAATTGCTGTTTCATGAGCTCAGAAGTCTTCCCAAACTGTAATTGGGACTCAAAGCTGTTAGACCCACGATGTTGCTGCTGCATTATGTGTGGTGACAATGTCCCAGGTCTTCAGAGTCCTGGTTGTGCGGCCTTTCTAATTGTCCTATGTGTCCTTGAAATAAACCCTCAAATAAGGGTGCCTCAGTGCTAGAGATATAATCAGCAACAACAAAAGAGCAAATGACCTTCAAATACATGAAAAGACACTCACTCTCACTCATATGATAAGAAAAATGCAACTGAGATTTCATTTCTCACCTATAAGACTGGAAAACATTCAAAAGTTTGATAAGACTCTTTGATCAAAGCTATGGGAGAACAAAATATGGGAGTGCAATCCCTAGGTAAGGGAATTTGGCAAGTTGGTAGCTCTGTGATTTGCTACATATGCGTTTGTGTATGCATGTGTAGTAAATCACATATACATTTACTCTTTGACACAGCAATCTCATTTCTAAGTGTATATGCAAGGATACATTGGCAAAAATCTGAAAAAGATGTATGTATAAGCCTGTATATGCCATTTTAAGCAGTAAAAAAATATAACTGAAAATAACTTAAATGTCTACCTATACGGGATTAGTTGGATAACCATGGTACATGCATAAGTGGCATACATTTGTCTTGCAGAATAAGGGGTGCTTCTGTGTACAGCCATGGAATAATTACTAGAACTTAATGTTAAGTGAAAAAAACAAAGAAGAATATGCAGAGTATGCTACTGTTTATCTAAAAAATATGTATAGGTTAGCAAGTACCCATGCACACACTCTTGTTTTCTTATCACAACCACTTGCTGAGCTATTGTTCCTAGGACAAATATAAGGTTAGGTTCCTACAAACTTTTGTTCACAATATTTTTGTCAACTAATCAATATATAACTTTATTTTACATGTGTTTCTGTTTAAATACATTTATGTATGTTGTTAATTCATTAGCATTGAACTGATAACCAGCAGTGCTACAACTCATGTCCGAATGAAGCTTGTCCCACACATGCATTTTCCCTGTAAGGCATATCACAGACTTCTTATACTTGGAAAGAGTTCAGCACCTTAAACAATGGAATCACAAACAAAAGCACAAATTGTGGAAAGCCAAAAAATGCACAAAATACGCCAAAAAAAGTCTTAAATACACAGCAAAAAGGATACCACTGTTAAGACCTACAAACAAAAAACAACCCAGTAGCTTTGATCACCATAATACCTAAATTATGATGTCTAAAGATTATTTCCCACTAAAAAGAAGTGGACCTCTATGAGTCAATGAATTGTTTTAGGTCTGAGCCAGAAGCCTGTGAGATAACTCTAAACTATCTTTACATTTCAAAATAAGGAAGCTAACAGACTACTAAGGTCATGTCAGAAGTTACTCAGGAGACAATTTAAAGAGGATCCTGTTGACTAAAAATGAGATAATTTGAGCATCAATAACAGTAATTCCAATGTATTAAAATATATCAAATCCAGAATCAAATTAGAATATATATAAATCCATTAAGTTCATAATTACGTACATAATTTTTTGTCCATTTTGGAGGATACTAAGAACCAATTCATCATTGTAACAGCTGTTAATTAGAGGGAAATAATCAAGCACTTTTTCTTCCTTTTCTCTATATACTGAACTTTAGAGCAATCAAATAGATGTTGAGAAAAATTCTTCTCTATAGAGGTAGTCAGGTTACAAATAAAGGAGAAAGGGGACTTCCAGCCAAGATGGCGGCATAGGTAGATACACTGCACCTCCTTGCACAACCAAAAGAAGGACAGCAGATTTAAAAACAAAAACCAGCCATAACTGCCAGAAAATCTAACTGTGTGGAAGTCTGACAACCAAGGAGTTAAAGAAGAAATATTCATCCAGACTGGTAGGAGGGGTGGAGACAGGCAGCCGGGCAGAGAGGACTCTCAGCAAAGCAGTGGCTGGTGTAGTAGGCAGTCCCACATTTGCGTGCAGATAAACCAGGAGGAATAACTGGGGAATGAGACAGACCATACAACCCAGGATTCCAGTGTGGGGAAATAAAACCTCAAAACCTCAGATTGAAAACATCTGTGGGGGTTGAGAAACTCCCAGGCTCACAGGAGAGTTTGCTGGAGAGACCCACAGGGTCCTAGAATGTACACAGACCCACCCACCTGGAATCAGCACCACAAATTTGTTTGTGGGTAGCTGTGGAAGTACTGAAAGCCAACAGAGAGCTGAACAAGCGGCATTATTCCCTCTTGGACACCTCCCCCACATATACCACCACAGCTCAGTGATGAGAGTTGCCCTGCCCTGGCAAATACCTAAGGCTCCACCCCTTACTACATAACAGGCTCTCAGAGACAAAAACAAAAAAAAAAAAATGGCCCAAGTGAAAGAACAGATCAAAGATCCAAAAAAAATACAACTAAGCAATGAAGAGAATTATCAGATGCACAGCTCAAAACACTGGTAATCAAGATGCTTACAGAAATGGTTGAATATGGTTGCAAAATAGAGGAAAAAGTGAAGGCTATGAAAGGAAAAATAAAGGAAAATGTACAGGGAGGCAACAGTGATGGGAAGGAAACCAGGACTCAAATCAATGGTTTGGAGCAGAAGGAAGAAAGGAACATTCAACCAGAACAGAATAAAGAAACAAGAATTCAAAAAAATGAGGAGAGGCTTAGGAACCTCCAGGACACCTTTAAACATTCCAACATCTGAATCATAAGGGTGCCAGAAGCAGAAGTGGATGAACCAGTAATTGAGAACTTATTTGAAAAATAATGGAGGACTTCCCCAACATGGCAAAGGAAACAGACTTCCAGGAAGTCCAGGAAGCTCAGAGAGTTCCAAAGTTGGACCCAAGGAAGAACACACCAAGCCACATCATTATGACATTAGCCAAGATTAAAGATAAAGAGAGAATCTTAAAAGCAGCAAAAGCAGACAGTTACCTACAACAGAGTTCCCGTAAGACTATCAGCTGATTTCTTAAAAGAAACCTTGCAGACAAGAAGGGACTGGAAAGAAGCATTCCCAGTCATGAAAGGCAAGGACCTACATCCCAGATTACTCTGTCCAGCAAAGCTTTCATTTAGAATGGAAGGGCAGACAAAGTGCTTCCCAGATAAGGTCACGTTAAAGGAGTTCATCATTACCAAGCTCTTATTTTATGAAATGTTAAAGGGACTTATCTAAGAAAAAGAAGATGGTCAAAAATATGAACAATAAAATGACAAAAAAACTCACAGCTATTAACAACCGAACCTAAAAAACAAAACAAAAATGAACTAAGCAAACAACTAGAAAAGGACCAGAGTCACTGAAATGGAGATCACATGGAGGGTTATCAGTGGGGAAGAGAGGGAGAGTGAATGAGGGTAAAGGTACAGGGAACAAGTAGCATAAATTCTAGGTAGAAAATACACAGGGGTAGGTGAAGAATAGTATAGGAAATGTAGAAGTCAAAGAACTTTTATGTATGACCCATGGACATAAATGGGGGGTGGGGAGTGGGGGTAGTGGAGAATGCAAGTGGGAGGGGGTGTACAGGGTGGAGGGGTATTAAGGGGGTAAAAGGGACAACTGTAATAGCATAATCAATAAAATATATTTCAAAACAAATAAAGGATAAAGAATATAATATCATCTTTTTGCAAACTCTGACATAATATAGGCAATGAACATCAATGCTCACTAACATCACAACAGACCAGATATTACTATTACTTCCTGATGGAAGCACACTGCCTATAAAGTGGCTTTGTTAAAAATAGTATATGAGTCTGAGTCATACAAAAATTCACCTATAAATACTGATCAAAAGAAAATGGAGGGGACAGAGGAACATGCTTCATGATACAATGGGATACAACCAGTAACACTCACACTGTGTTAAACTCTGTAGATCAAGTGACTCAGCTTTTTCAAGAAAACAATACAACAGGGAGAACGTATGGATTAAAAGATATAGCGACCAAATACAATGTGTAGACCTTCTTTAGATGCTGATTTGAGCAAACCAAAATGAGTCTGTGTGTGATCTTTTAAGTTCTTGATATAATATGCTATCTAATGTGTGCTTCAAAATAATCCATTTGTAGGTAGGAAAGGATGAGAGAGGGTATAGATAAAAACAAGAGCAGCTGTGAGTTAACATAGAAATTATAATGGGTACAAAGAGTTCATTGTATAAGTTTTTCTAAGTTTAGTGTAAGTTTGAAGTTTTCATATTAAATTTTTAATCATTTAAACTCTCATTAGCCTGCAAACAATATATCCCTTGTATCAAGCAAACAAACATGCCAGAAGCTCCAAATACGGTAGTTAAAATATTATTATGGTTCAGGATTTCAGCCCACATCAAATTTTTTTAACTTCAATGCTGTACAATGCCAAGAAATCCTGGGTCAACTCTATGCAAAGAACGTAGACAAAATGGAATTCCTCTACTTGGAGAACACATTCAGAAGGAGAATCTTCTCAGGCACCCTCTCTTTGGTTCTTTGCCTGGTATCAGCACAGGGAGGCGTCCTTAAGTCCAGTCTGCCTGATCCACCTCTATCCCCAGACCTACCCCTAAGTAATGCTCCAAGTGGCTCTGGGCATAACTAGCTTTATTGCTCCTTTTCCTCCACAGTACATACCTGCTCACTGTCTCCTTCAAGTCTGACACACCAAGTTACTCTCTCTACTTTGATCTTGCTTCCTCTCAGAGCCAATTTAATTTCACCAACTAGGCTGGGCTCCTTGGGACAGGCCTTCTAATTCTAAGGCCTGGGTAGCCTTGCTGCAAGTTTCTTTTTTTTTAAATATATTGTATTGATTATGCTATTACAGTTGTCCTATTATCCCCCCTTCATTCCCCTCCACCCTGCACACCCTCTCCCACCCACATTCCCCGCCTTTAGTTCACGGCCATGTGTCATAAGTTCTTTAGCTTCTACATTTCCCCTACTATTCTTGCCCTCCCCCTGTCTATTTTCTACCTACCATCTGTGCTACTTATTCTTCCTACCTTTCCCCCTCTCTCCTTCTCCCACTCCCCTGTTGCTAACCCTCCATGTGATCTCCATTTCTGTGGTTCTGTTCCTGTTCTAGTTGTTTGCTTAATTTCTTGTTTTTGTTTCATATGTGGTTGTTAATAATTGTGAGTTTGCTGTCATTTCACTACACATGTTTTTTACCTTCTTTTCTTAGATAAGTCTCTTTAACATTTCATACAATAAGGGCTTGGTGATGATGTACTCCTTTAACTTGACCTTATCTGAGAAGCACTTTATCTGCCCTTCCATTCTAAATGAAAGCTTTGCTGGATAGAGCAATCTGGGATGTAGGTCCTTGCCTTTCATGACTTGGAATACTTCTTTCCAGCCCCTTCTTGCCTGGAAGGTCTCTTTTGAGAAATCAGCTGACAGTCTGATGGCAACTCCTTTGTAGGTGACTGCTTCCTTATCTTTTGCTGCTTCTAGGATTCTCTCTTTCATTTTTACCTTGGCTAATGTAATGATGATGTGCCTTGGTGTGTTCCTCCTTGGATCCAACTTCTTTGGGACTCTCAGAGCTTCCTGGAC
>CM052543.1:51945484-51964790 GCA_028533065.1 Trachops cirrhosus | reverse complement strand
TTTCTTCCTTCTGGTCCACTCCAATGATGTGAGACCCATCTTTCATTCCATCACTATTGGTTCCCTGTGCATTTTTCTTCATTAAACTTATTGTAGCCTGCATTTTTTCATCTAATTTGTGACCAAAATCAACCAATTCTGTGAGTATCCTGATCACCAGTGCTTTGAACTGTGCATCTGATAGGTTGGCTATCTCTTGCTCACTTAAAAGGATGTGTTGTGGGGCTTTCAATTCTTCTTCTGTTTGAGCCATCTTTTTGCTGGGGTTTTTTTTGTTGTTGTTTTTTTTTATCTTGTTGAGCTCCTGTAGTGAGGGGCGGGGCCTTAGGTGTTTACCCAGGCTGGGCAACCCAGTTGCTGGGTTGTGATGCTGTATGTGGGGGTGGGGTGGGAGAAGGAACAATGGCACTTGCTCTGCTCTCTGTAGGACCTCAGACCCTTCCGCCACTTTCTGAAAGCTAACTGGGCCCCTCTGGCACCAATTCCGGTGTGGGTGGGCCTGTGCACCCTGTGGGACCTTCCTTTTCAGTTAGTGACCCAAAGCTCTACTTCCCAGTGCTGGGACCCTGAGTTGAGCGCAGTGCCTTGCTTCACAATGGCCGCCTCGCTGGGTCTGCCGGCTGCCACCCCCTGGCTGGCGCCCACCAGCCACCGCCACTTGTGTGCCCAGGGTCTGCCTGCTGTGGACTTGCGCGCTGCCCCGGTTGCTCAGCTCTCTGCTCCACATCCCTCACCCTGCCAGACTCCACCCAAGTCCACCCCTCCTACTGGTCTGGATGAATGTGTCTATTTTTAAATCCTTGGGTGTCCGACTTCCATACACTCAATTTTCCGTCAGTTCTGGTTGTTATTTTGTTTCTATATTGTTGTTGTCCCTATCTTGGTTGTGGGAGGCGGCACAGTGCATCTACGTATGCCGCCATCTTGGCCGGAAGTTCCCAGCCTTGCTGCAAGTTTCATCATGAAATCCACAGCAAGGAGGATCTACTTTAAAATGCCTCCTCCTGTCTGTTCTTTCAGCCTTGCAGGTACCAGGGCTTTCACAGCATCCCTTTTGTGTATCCCTCCCTTTCTGCTGACACTTTGCTTCCATTTTATGATAATATACTGTGTCCAGATTTTACAAAAAATCAATGAGTCCAGAATAACAAGTATACCATGCTGTTGTTGACCTAGTTATTACATTTCATTTTTACCAGAAAGCAACTGATTAGGCAATTTTGAAAGTATTTTGCATCATTTATTTCATTTTTACTAAGTAGAGTGACCTCGTAAAAATCAGTTGATTATTCCCAAAGGTAGGCCTAATGGCTGGCACTCTTAACACTTGTGTAATTGCCAAGCATGCTGGATTTCACATTCTCTTTGAAGTCAATAATGCAAGCCTCTAATTTTCCACTGCTGCCTATTCCAATTGGGCCAAAAGATTTAGAATAATTTAGTGCCCAAACAAGACATATATTCGGCATGGAAAAAAAAAAGAGATTAGCATCAAGTCTTTGATTAAATCACATCTTCTATTCCAGGCCTCAGTTTTATTGGCAGTAATATGAGCATTATTTTTTTTAAACTTTTATCTATCCTTTAAAAGCCTGAGAGTCCTTTGAGGTCAAGGACTGTATTTCATTTCTCTGTATCTCCAATGCAAAATACAGTTGTGTCAAATGGATGGCATTAGATTAATCTGGAATGAATATATATCCAAGGTTCTCTAAAATTGTGACTTCCACAGAAATATCTAAAGCCCCTGACATAATCAACAGCTTTGTACAGCAGTAACAGCCATCCATTATGATTTTTAAAAATCATAATGGACTAGGAATATTAAAAGCCAGTCCTAAGTTATAAGATCGGCCCTAGGCCACAAACTTGGAGAGGTACAATGGAAAGTGTGACAGATTCTGCTTCAATTCAAGGTAGCGCTTGAACCTGTGATATCTTGGGGAAACCAATGGATAGGAAGAAACTACAAATTTTAGGGACAGAGGAGCCTAAATGTGAACTGGGTTCCATCTATCTTCTTCCACTTCAGAGTTTTTGATTATATAGGAAACAGAACTTACTTGAGAAACATTAAGCAAAAGGTGGGTTTTGTTTTGCTTTGTATTGTTTTGTTTTGATGAAGAGAAATATCAACATGAACTCAAAGTCAAGAAGTACAGACAAGCCCCCAAAAGACCTGAAGCCAGGAGCTAAACACAGACCTTGCAAACCAGAGCAGATCCAGCCATCACTGACTGCCTCTCGCTCCAGGGCCACATGATCCCTCAACCTCTCTTCCATCTGCACATCTCTCTGCAGAGCAATTTTTCTTTTTCTACTCGTAAATAGGCTGAACATAGCTGCCTAGAATTTGTTTTCCCTCAGTGCTCGGTTCAGGTACCCACAGAGACTGGCTCATGGCTCTGAGGTCCATTTCCAATTCTTGGGAAACGGGGTCTGATTGCACCCATGATCTCTGTCAGTCCATTCAGCAGGCAGTGTGGAAGTCTACTTTCTGAAGAGTGGTGATTTTAACCAGAGATTTGAGATGATCAGATTTCCATTTCATAGGGCATACACTGGCAGAATTATGAAGGATATCTAAGGTCAAAAGATCAGCTCAATGGGTGTTGCATTAACCAAGAAATGAAATGATGAGAGCTTAAGTAAAATCAGAAAACTATCAGGGAGCTAGATAGAAGGAAATGAATGTGAGAAGCATGAAAGATTTAGAATCACAAAATTAGAAGTAGAGGATGGGAGAAGGGGAAGGTTTCTGGCAGGAAAGGCAGAACCTAGTCTTTAAACAAGAGAACCAAGAAGAATGGCAAGTCTGGGTGGGGGTGGGAGAAATAGGAAGAATGAACAAAGGCACTGTATTTTAACAAAGAACAGGAATCTGAGTATAAAGGTTGGGAGAAATATCAAAGGCCAGACAGAGAAAGATGGCCTGCAGTGATCAGTGACACACTTCTAGTCACAGTTCTGCCCCAATTAACATCTTCAGGGGCTGCTAGAGCTGAAAGGTAGAACCAGTCTCTTGTGTGCGGGCCTTCTTCACACAGCCTCTCACTACTTCTCTACACTAAGTTGCAGCCACGACAAGCCATGAAACCAACTGCACTTCTTTGTCTCCGTGAATTTAGACATCCTGCCCCCTCTGCCCAGAGCAACCTTTGTCCTTCAGCTGCCTCGTGGGGCTTCTATGTGATCTGTAAAACACCTTAGCCATCCAAGGCTCTCTCACTTGCTCTTTTTCACTGGGTGTTCTCTGCACTCCTCTCTCCTGCCCCCAGCAAACCGCTAAATTGCAATCTCGGACGTTTTGATCTGTCTCCCCAGACTGTGAACACATGAGTTCAGAAAATATAGCTTGCATCTTGGTATCCCCAATGCATGGCACATAGTAACACCTACAAAATGTTTGTGAATTAGCGGGAATGATAGAATGACCACTGCAGATGGGCACACATAGTCCTTATGGCATTTTCCCCAGTCAGTCTGAATCATCTCTCTCATTTTTCGTCTGCTGTCCCATTACTGAACATTTCTTCTCTGGGTGAGAATAAAGCGAAATGGATTCCTGTTTCAGCCTCTGCATCAAATGGGCATCACTGTGGCCTTGAAACTAAAGGAGCCATTGACCTTAAATAAGTGTGCAAGGAAAAGAAGACAGATTTGTTTTAAATAAATTAAAATACATTCAGGGAGGGAGGAGGAAGAGAGGGAAGGGAAGGGAAGAGGAAAGGGGAAGGGAAGGGGGAAGGGAGGGAAATGTCCCTGGGTGTTTTGGGGGCTTTGAGACAAAGAAGAAAAGTACAGCCCTTTTGCTGAGCTGAGCAGGGTGATGGGCTGAAGCTTGAGGAGGAAATGGAACTGTCAGGGCCGTCTCTGTTGGGAATTCAATGGAAAGTCAGAGATGAGGGAAGGATTTAGAAGCACAGTGACAGCCCAGCTGAAGTTTACATACCAATGGCATCAACTAATAAACAGAAATCCACAAAATTGAAGTTTGTGACCTTCCTGTAAAGTAAAAAGCAACTCTCCCACAGTCGATAGCTTTATCTGGGAAATAACTTAAGCGTGATCAGATTAGATTTGTGGGACCTGAGGGACAGAGTGTCTCAGATGGCTGGGGCTTTCTGAACGGCATAAAAATACCAACATTCCACACAGGCCCACAATCAAAGGCCTGCCAGACTTACTCATGGGGAAGAAAATCCACTTAGCAGTATTAAGAAAATATTTTATTCCTAACTCTGTTACTGTGTAAAAATCTAGTTTTGTTCACCAAATAAAATTAAATATCAATTAGGATGGTTTTAAATCTGTGTTGTAAGCACAACTTAGTGAGGCTCACTGATTGTGTGGCTAGTAAGAAATGATCACAAATAAATCTAGTAAAAACTCAAGTGTCCTTGCCTCATCTCATCCCCCCCCTTCCTGAAATTCTGCAACCCCAGAATATTACAGAATGTTAGAGCTATGAAGCCGTCCTCAAAGAACATCTAGGCGGAAAACTGCATTTTATCGGAGGGCAGGTGGAAAAGTGAATTTTCAGGCCTCCTGCCTTGTCAGTGGTGGAACTGAGCTGAACACAGAACTTCCTTTTCCATCCAATGGTCTTCTCTCTACATCATGTCATAGAAATAAAGTTCAATTGTTCTCAGTGTTCTTTTTTCAGTTAGTGAGGGAATTATTCAGTGTGGTTCAAAAGTTTTCTGTCCTAAATAATTAGGTTGAATAATATTTTCCTGCCCAAAATGGTAACTCCTCAGAAAATTCTGTTTTCTGGAGCCCTTCCTTTCCTTAGAGCTTCAGAAAGTCATGGTTTTACTGAACAAATACTAAGTAGTCTAAGAATCCTGAAAGGGAAATACTGTGTTTGATGTAGGAGATGGCAGATAGATGACGAAATAGAAGAGACCTGAACAGAAGGCCTGGAAGAACAGATTGAATCCATGGAGCCTGGAGACGGGATGGCATTCCTGATGAAGATAAAGGACAAGGAGGGATTCAAGGGAACCCAACTGCCAGATCTGGGTTAGAAATCATTTGCTTAGAACAGTGCTTCCCAGAGCTTATTCCACAGAACCCTGGTTCCATGGTAGGCTTCATAAAAAAAATTAAAATAAATAAAATAAAATAAAATACAAGAGGAATTCTGTGTTCAAATAAGACTGAGAAATGCTGTGCATCCTCTGAAGAGCAAGTACACCTTAGCATATTAAAGGTGCCAAGTCTTCTTGCAGTCAACTTTCTTTACTTTTTTGGACACTTTAAAAATGCAAACAAACAAACAAAAAAAAACAAACACCCCACTCTTGGCTCAAGAGTCATACAGAAAAAGGCCACTTCTTGGTGTCTAGCTCTTTGCAGACCCCCGCCATAGAGGTCTCTTTCATGCTTTTTTTTTTAATATAATGCGTATTAATATCCTATGACCTCTGATTCTGCTGGAGACACTTCAGAAAATCCGGTTTAGAGACATGGCTCTCAAACATTGAACAAAATCATCAATGGAGAGCTGGTTACATGCAGATTTCTGGGCCTGAAATCCACATTTCCATCAAGCACTCTAGGTGATTGTAATACAGGTGGTTCAAGAATCACACATTTAAGGGAAAGCCGACAGCGATGGAAAAACAAGGTTGAAGATGACCTTGGTGCTGAAGGGCAAGATACGGCCACATATTGTACAATGAGGAAAAAAAGGGAGCCAGAGCCCAGCCATTTCAGAGAACATTTTCAGAGCTACTTTATGGGAAAATTGCCATCTCCCTTAAATAATCAAACGGAAGGAAATTTTCATGGGGCGGGGGGGGGGGGGGCGGCAACCACAGCCCTTAGTCCCACAAGATCCTCTGTGCCTTTGCAGATGTCTCACTCAGCATCTCTGTCACAGCACTCCAGACTGATGGCAGTGAGGGCGCTTTCCCCGCCCCCCACTTTTCATGATGGAGCTGAGCAAGGGGAGCCATTCATTCAAACCCTCAGTAAAGGATTCTGGAAAATAAAGAAGAAAGACAGCTATATGTAGCTAAATAAACTAGCTCTCAAGGTTTCACTCGGCTCTATAATGGGCTATATTCTCCAGAGCTTGCAGACTCCACCCCCGCGGAAGCTTCTAGCCTGTTGCTGCGGCACGATAGGCACTCTGGGTGTGTGCTGGGGCTGGCTCCACCGCGTCTCTTCCCAACTCCCTGTTCAGAAGTGTCTCCATGTTGGTAGCTTGAATGTGGCCATAGTGAGAATATTCACAGCACAGAAATCGGCAAAAACCAGGGCGTTATCTGCTGATTTTGGAGTGCAGCTTGTTAAACCGTTAGGAGCACATCATTGCTCTAAACTCACTGCCGTGAATGCGTTAAGAGCTTCAGGCAGCTACGTGTTTAAACAGACCTTGTTCTCAGTCCTAAAATTACCCCTTACCACTAGGAAACTCTTAATCTCCCAAAGTCTGTCCGCCTTCTGTAAAAATGGAGATGGTAACTTCTTTCATGGTGGGACTGGGAGTATCAAAGAAAGTGTACGGTATAAAGAAACTTTGCCCCGAGCCTGGCAAGTACCTGCAGATGTGTCTCTCTCCCTCGTTCTAATGCTTTCCAAGGTTCACTTGCCCACCTCAGAACCCTGCCTTTTCCCTGCGTGATTGACAGTTAATACGGCAGCAGTTTTCAGCTGGTGTGCTGCAAGAATTTTTAAAACATGCAATACCTGACTATTTAGTCAGGGGCACTGACCTCTTTTACCTTAAATTGTCAAGTAAAAATATGACAACAGCCCTCAAAACAATAGCCATGCAGTAGGAATGAATTAAAATTATATCTATTTTTTTGTTGGGTTGGCAAAAAATACATTTTTGATGTGCTGTAGAATTTTAGTAATTACTTTCTGAGTTCCATGAGATGAAAAATGTTGCAAGTTGCTGGCATATAGCATTATTTAGCACAGAGCCTGCCCCTGAGAAGCCCTCAGTGAAGAGCAGCGTTGGTTTTGTTCTGTGGGGAGTACTGTGGAATTCGCAGGTTCCTGTTTGAATCCCATCTCTGCTACTTAGCCTGTGTGGCTTGGGTGAGCTAGTGAAATTGTCTGGGTCTCTGCTTCCTCATCCGTTATAGTGGGGGTGCTGATAAAACCTACCTGGCAAGGTAGGCATGGAGATTAAATGAGTCAGTGCTACCCACTTGTTTTCCTACCCCTGCTTCCTCACTGGGAGGCCTACGAGGAGTGGCCTTTACTCATCTCAGGCAGGTGTCCGCAAAGGTGACAGGGGAGAAATGAGGCAACTTCGAGTGCAGACCAGAGGGCTTCGATGACATCCAGGGAACACCCTCACTCCATCCCCACCTCTTTGCACCAAGAGGATGAAAATTATTCCGAGTGAAACTCAATCTGCCAGCTATCCCTGGGGAGAGACTCAAATTAGCATTTAAAGAGATGCCGGAAATGGATATTGCTGATAAGGTTAAAAAAAAAAAAAGAAACTCTTCAGCTGGGAACTCTGGGCCCTAAAATGTGCATCCTGCCCCACAAGAGAAACAAAGGAAACCTCCACGAGTTGCTTTCCTGTTTTTCAGCTGAGAGAGGGTGGCTTGCATTTGGATTCTGCCAGCTCCAGACTTGTCTGTACAAAGCAGGCTGGCTGGGGTGGAACACATTTATTCCTTTATTCAACACAGTCACGAACACACACTCGGTGCCAGGCACCCTGCTACCCAAGGCCCAGGCTCAGTGTGTGCCTCAAGGAACTCAGTCACCTGGGGTGGGGATAGCCTTGAGACTGGGCAGGAAAGGCTGCTGTCCTGGCCAGGACACGAGCTACAGCAGCACAGACACAGCAAGGGGAGACTGCTCCAAGGAGGGCACACCTGGGCCCCACGTTGTACCGAGCTGGAGCAGGAAAGCAAAATGGGCACCCTGAGCTGTGCACGGCACAAACACCCTCTTGGAATGGGGATGAAAGCCACTGCAAGTACAGGAAAGGAACAGCCTGGGCAAAGGCGGTTGGAGGGAGGGGATCCCCTCCCCTGAACTGAGCCACAAAACGTCCCCAAGAAGGAATGCCGGCCTGACACACCAGAGTGGAAGGAGAGCCCCACGACTTCTTCGTACCCAAGCAGGGTAGAGATGAGATTGGTCTAAGGAGCAGCAAGGTTAGAGGGGTCCAAAGATGAACCGACCATTCTCTCCAGTGAGGGAAAATGGGGTCAGAAAGGTGTGGACACAAGCCCAGGGTCACACAGCAGCGAAATCTCCAAGCCAGGACTGGAAGCCAGCTTTCCTCGTTGCCATCCAGGCACGGATTCCTTCCTCTGTGCTCAAGCAAGGACCCCTGGGGGCAAAGATGTCCATTCTGGCCAACAAGCTGGGTTTTACTGACATGGTGCACTAACAGCCCTGAGCCAACGACACCCTCCAGCCCCCTTGGTCCTATCAATGGCTGGAGAGGGAGGAAAGAGAGGACCCAGCCCACGAGCCAGCTCACCCAGGGCCCAAACTACCCACCACCTTCCAAAGGAAAACAAAAGCTTAAACAGTACCTGATGCTGGAAACAGCCTAAATTTCCAACATAATGATTTAGGTAATAATAAATACACTCAACTGACTTTTTCTCAGCAATTTAAGTTTTTATAAATATAATAACATTAAAACTCCTTTAATATAATATTAAGGGGAAATATACAGTAATAATACATTAATACTATCTAAAAGAAACAATAACTGAAAAGGCAAATAAACTAAAAATGTTGGTAAATAATGATAAACTAAAAACAATTTTAAAAAATTTTAATTAGTTATTTTGAAGTTGTCTTTAATTATCTTGTTATACCTTTATAACACTAAAATATGCACTACACATATACATATCTATATACTGAGTATATAGATATAAGTAATGATGTTTCTCGCCTCACGCTCTTCCATTGGAAATAGCAGGCTAACCGTGTTTAAGGTCAGTTAACAGGGACAAAGGACTACCACTCAGGGGAGCTGAAACTTCTTTTCCAGAAATCTATGTCCAGTGCATCTCTGGGTCAGCTGTGCCAAGAACAGGCTCTTGAGAAGTTCTGGAAGACTGAGGAGAAAGAGAAGTCATTCATTATGTCCCAGAGACAGCTGTCTGCAGGCAGCTGTTTGGCAGAGGCAGATATTTGGGGGTATCACCCTGAGAATCAGCCTTATTGATGCTGTAAATTGTTGAGTCACCAGCCACAGCTCCTGACACCTCGGCACAGTCACCAGGGGTTATTGCCCTTGGAGTGAGGTCATTGGAGCATCATCCCTGAGACCTCTGCACTTCGTGACTTCTGTTCTGACCAAACCATGATTGATACAGGTGATAAAATGCAGGGTGGATGGATCGTGGTGTTCTACAAGCTCTGGGAATGCTGGCAAAGTCTGAATTGTGGGATCCCGTCTATGCTAGAAGAACCAGCCAGACGTGAGTTATACGCATAAGGATGAGTGACTGTCCCTCCTGCTTACACCACTCAAAGCTCCCTCCAATCTTCCCCTCACTCATTCAAGTTTTTTGTTTTGTTTTGTTTTTCCCCCTTCTAAAGCCTCTGCCCTTTTACCATCAAGAGAAATGAGAAAATGATGTCATGGGCTTTTTTTAAACAACTTTAATAAACATCGACTCTTCCTAGGAAGATCTCATGTGGGCAATTAATAGTTTGGCTTCCTGGTCATCGTGGTCAACTCCTGAAATACGACAAAGGGACTCTTTGCCCAGTCACTGAGACACCTTGAGCCCAGGTGCCCAGTTCCTGAGATGGTTTCCAGATGAACCCAGCCCCTACATCCACAGGGGCCATGGAAGAACGGTGCAACACCTGCTCCAGGCCAAGGACAGGATGGCCCATCTCGTCCTTATTCGATACCGCCCATTCAACGCATGCGCGGCAAACACCTGCCATGTGCCAGGCGCTGGTGGTGGGTAACAGAGGCATGATGGCAGCAAGACATGGCCCCATCCTTGAGGAACTCAGATAGTCTAGGGCGGCGGTCCCCAACCTTTTTGCCACCATAGATGGGATTAGGGGCTGAGAGAGGGAGGTGGAGATGGGGACACAGGAGGAGCAGCTCAGGCTTTTGCTTGCTTTTGCTTGCAGCCCAGTTCCTAATGGCTGAGAGGTGGAGGCACCCCGGTCTAGGGTAGCAACAAATGCAAAAATTGCGATCATAGAAGGGTCTTCACTTAGAGTCAAATAGTGTTCGCAATTAAGTGTTGTTACAAATATAAAAATTAAGACCAGGAGAATAAAGGTAGGGCTGAGTGGGTAATTTTCCTCCCAGGGAGGGAACATCCGGCAGGCATTTGAGGGGGATGAGGTTTAGGGAAAAGGAAATGGTGCTTGTCTTTTAAAGCCAAAAAGCAACAACCCTCCTTGTCTCATTTAGGAAAATGAAGCTTCTGCACGCCACTGTCTGGCTGGTGACATTTGGGTTCAGCCCGCAGGTGCATGGAAGCATCAAGACGACTGCAGAGACCTGGGCTGCATCCAGGATGTGCCCATGCGGGACGGTGGCTTCGGGTAGCTCGAGTGGTCTACTTTGGAATCACGGCTCCCAGCTGTCATTTTAGCAGAAGTCAGGTCTGCATGGTTGGCAGCAGGTTGGACTGCAGGTCAGGGTCCATTAGTAGGGTGACTGTATAATTTATCACCTCAACCAAGACCCTGTTTAGAGGAAGAGCGACTACTAGTAATGACGATAAGACAACACAGTGGTGTAACCCAGACTGCCCCGTGGAGGTGAGTCGGTGCCTACAGCAGGCATAAGGGGGAAATAAAGCGTGTGTCTCTGTGTGATACTCTAGCTGTTCACATGAGCTTTCTCTCATTTTAATCCTCACAATTTATGAAGCAGATGTTACTTGTTCCCACTTTACTAATAAAAACCCAAGGCTCAGATAATTAAGCCTCTTGTCCAGGCTTGAAGAGGTAGTAAGAGTGGAGCCGTGCCCGTACCCAGTCTGTCTGACTCTAATATCCATTCTCATCACAGCCATTACATGGTTCAAAAATGGCGGAATTTGCCTTAGAATGCCCTCACGAACTTTGAGCCAAAAATACAGGTTTTCATTAACCAGGGTGATACGGTTGCTTTCTGTTGTGTCTACTGCTTGGTTGAAATTCAACCACTGATTCAAGTCAATTCAACACACATTTGGACTTGGACTTGACACTCTGGATGCAGTTGAAGAGGTGGTTCTGACCCTAAAGTATCTCACAGAACAGGGGACAGACAGACAAGAAAACCAATAATTACAGAACTGTATGACAAGTGCCAGGGGAGGGGAGCTCCCAAGTTCTCCCAGAACCACCACAAGCATCTCATCCAACAGAGGCATACAGGAAACCTTCCTAAGAAGGCGGAATATAAAGGATGAGTAGGAACCCAAGTATAAAGGATGAGTAGGAACTGGCTTGGAAAAGAATCAGGACTAAAGTGTAGCGAATATCACATTCAAAGGAACAGTGACATTAAAGAGTTTTTGAGGACACAGACAAACAGCACATGATTTTGTTTGGCTGGAGGGAAGGGGGAAGAACCCACACAGAGTGCCTGAGGGGTCCTAACCTCTCCCACTCAGCCCTGCCTGGAGGATGCCACCACAACTCAGTTCTACCGG
The DNA here is from genome assembly GCA_028533065.1 of Trachops cirrhosus. NCBI lineage: Eukaryota > Metazoa > Chordata > Mammalia > Chiroptera > Phyllostomidae > Trachops > Trachops cirrhosus. Next base: position 51,953,166 of record CM052543.1, on the reverse strand, counting down.
CCACTGTATCCCAACCAAAGTAAATGGGTCAGTAGCAGGCACGTGGCCCAAGGTGAACCAACAATAATCTTCCTTGAAAATTTTCTTCCAAGTCTATTTTTTAAGCCTCCTTTCATTGGGGGCTGGTAAATTGGTAGCATGTAAATGGAGGCTACCAGGGTCATCTTGTGGAGAAAGATTGTCAGCAAGGGAAGCCGAGGTGAAGTAATCACCGTCAGAGAGAGAGAGAGAAACAGAGATGGAGGGACCACCCGGAGCACACAGCTTGAAACTCTGGATCCAGTCATGCTGAAATTTGGAACTGACATGTCTTTGAGTTTCCAGCTATATGAAGCAATAATTTAGCTTTCTTGCTTAAATTATGTCTTTGTTTTTTGTTTTTCATTTTTGGTTTGTTTTTTTTTTTGTCCTAATATAGTGAGTCTGAGATACATCTGCACCATCCAAATGGGTGTGTCCAAAATGTGTCTGCAGTTCAAGAGACAAGTCAGGAGGCAGCAATAGACTTGGGAACATGACCACGAGAGTTAAAGCCTCAGGAGCGAAGGCCATTGTCAGTGGGGCACAGGCGTCAAAGAGCAGTGGACTGGCTGACGGGTGCCAGGGGACACCCTGCCGACAGGCTGAGAAGGTGGAAGGAAAACAAGGCGCTGAAACCAGAAGCCAAGGGGGGAAAGCGTGAGGAAGAGGGGGTGCTCATTGGCCGTGGGCCCAGGAAAGTGCAGAGGATTACCACCACGCGCCCTGCCCAGAGCTGTAAGGGACAGTGAGGGGATTATCATAAGCGGAGTTAAAGTGTAACTTAAGATCAAAGGCCAGATTCCGTGGGCATCTCTGTTTTCATCCGACTTGACCTTACCACTGTCACCCCACCACTGGTCCCTCCTTGAGTGTCTCCTCCCAGTTTCTGTGCTACCACTCTCTCCTTCCTGGCCCCTGGCTTCTGGCCCCCACCTTCTCAGCATTCTTTAGTGATTCTTGGTTCTCTCACACCAACCTCTTAACTCTGAGTGTTTCTCAGGAATCTGAGATTTTCTTCCTCTTGGACCACGCACTGTCCTTGGGCCCTGTCATTCATTTACCAGCCCTGCAACAACCCATAGCTGTCAACCCAACACAATCCCGGAGCCCCTTAACCCCCACCTGTGGCTGAGACTGCACTGAGGTGGGCACTCTCTCTGAGCAGAACTTGGAAGTGTCCATGGGGAATTAGGAACCAAAAAGAGCTCCCCTGACGGGGGAGCCAGGGAGCACAGAGGCACCACTGCAGATGGACATGATGGGCACTGCACAAGCATGCCTGGTGGAAACCCAGCGAACGGCTGAAGCCCAGCCTGTGCCCCAGTCTCTGAGCCACTCCCTCTGGCACAGGGCTGCATGCACCTGGGAGAATGACCATCCTTTACTCATTAGCTCTGTCTGCTGCCAAAGGCACACACAGGCCAGGCTGTGACCAGCCAGAGGGGCGCCCTTTTCTAATTTATACCACAGACCACCAGAGGCTGAGGGGACACAAAAGGCAATCAGTAAGGGAAGCCCTTCCAGAGAGCACAACAGAAGAGAACTTAGAAGAGAGCCAGGGAATTTACTCCTCTGTGAAGGTGTGGGGGGGGTCTCCAGAAACCCTGTCCCTGAGCTGGATCACCGCGTCAGACCAGGGACAGGCCATGTTTCCCATCTCCCTTATCCATCGGTGTTTATGGTGGTTCTCCTGCTCCGACTCCACTGGAGCATATTGAGTGTGCCAGGAGGTGCAGAGCTGACTTGTCCCTCTATGTTTAAATGGCTGGAAAGCAGGAACATTCACATGTGAAGGCACACACTGTCCATCTCCCAGAGATCTTGGCTTTCAGCTCGACCCACACTTCAGAGTTGTCTCTCTTGGCAAGGAGATAGGTGCTTTCTTTGTGAAAGGACAGGGGCATTTGGGTAGTCAAATGATGCACTGGGGCCGGGTGTAAGTTACTAGCTAAAAGATTGCATTTCTCAGCCTCCCTTGCATTTCCATGTTGCCATTTGATTAAGTTTCAGCCAATAATGTGTAAACGAAAGTTGCTGAGTCAGGACTTGGAACTTCGTTACAAGCAGTTTTATTTTCAGCCTTCCTCCCTTCCTCCTGCTTCCTGCCTAGAATGCAGAGATGATGCCTGGTGCTCCAGCAGCCACCTGTGACTGAGAAGCCATTCTGAGATGGAAGCCACATACTGAAATGATGAAGCAGAAAGACAGAGGGAGCCCTTGGTCCCTAAAAGATACCAGGGAACCAACACACCAGCCCTTTAATGTTAAGTACAATAAACTTTTATCTTATTTAAGTCACTGTTTCTTCTAGTCTTTGATTCTAGTAACTAAATGTAATTCCCAACAAATACACTATAAATATACAGAAAACACCCAAATTTATTTATCTATATATAGTTGAGATCTTGTCCATTAACACTAAAACTTCCCTCTTAGCTGGATGTGCCAGCTGCCTCAAATTCAACCTTTTAAAATTCAAGTGAATTCTCACTGTGTCCTGTTGCATTCAGCAACTGTGAGAACAGATGCCGGAGACTTTCAGGGTTTCAGAGATGTTACTTTATTGGCCAAGTTTTACCTGCGCAGGGGCGGACTCTCAAAGTGTCTGGAGACTCGGTACCCGCAAGGGCTGCTGACGAGAGTCGCGCCATGCGCTTACAGCTAAGTCCTTATATATGGGCGGGCAAGCAAGCATTATACAGAAGCAGATGTGGCAGTTAGCTATTCGCTTACAAAGTCCGTGGGCGGGAACAGGGTTGGGGATTGGCTCAACAGTAGTAGCTTTACAAACCAAACATGTTAGGTTGCATCTGTTTTACAATCCTTTGTACTTGCTAAGTTTTCCTTGCTCCTTACATGTCCCACCCCTCCCCCTGGTGAGGCTGTACCTCAGCTTGAGGTGTGTGGGGATGAGGAACGAAGAGCTGACAAGCGAGGAGCACCGGGACCAGGAAGAGCTATGTGCCACCTGTGAATTTCGGAAGCAAGGGAGCCCAGCCAACACCAGGACCCTTCCTGGGCTGACACCCCCTGGGAGCTACCATAGGCTCCGCTCATCCCAGACCAAGGGGCTCCAGGTGCGGAAGTGCTCATCGTGAGCAGAGAGGCAGGAATGCCAGTCTGCTCTCAGGAGGTCCAGGTGGATCTTACGAGAGGAAAAAGTATGGGCCACTAATTAATGTTGAAAATGGCTAATAATATTTTATCAAGTGAAAACCCTAAAGGAAATATTAGAAAAAACTACTAACCCGGTAACACGGGTGGCAGCAGGAAGGGGTCACGTTTTCAGGTTTGTGGGGCCTGAGTAAGGGTGAGGGCATGTGTGTAGCCTGTGCACAGGTGTGTTAGGGTGTCTGTGTGCTCTGGAGGCATGTGCATGAGTTTGTACAGGGTGTGCACATACATGTACACACATGTATCCATGCAGGTGTCTGCTCTGCGTGTGGAGGGTTAGAGTTTGGAGGGAAGTGGTGACGAGAATAGTGAAGGAGGCTAATGCTGCTTTTCCTGTAACAAAACACATGACGTTGTGAGAGCTTACAATTGACCTGGCACTTCAGGATCTACGTGCCCACTTGGGTCTCTCAAACGCTTATGAGGTAAAGATTAATATTGCGGCTATTTTTCAAGTGAGGAGACAGGCTCAGAGAGCCAGAATCTCTTACAAAGAATTTCCTCCATGAAGGTGTCCCAATGCCAAGCTTTCCATGTGAGAGTTGTGTGAATGTCGGTCCTCTCAAAGGGAGGGGAGTTAACACATAAGTTATTAAGAGAGTAGCCCTGACTAGTGTGGCTCAGTGGGCTGGGCATCCTCCTGGAAACTGAAAAGTCGCAGGTTCGATTTCCAGGCAGGGCACGTGCCTGGGCTGGGGCCAGGGGCCCCGTTGGGGGCACGTGAGAGGCAACCGATTAATGTTTCTTTCACACATTGGTGTTTCTCTCCCTCCCGTTCTCCCTCCCTTCCCCTTTCTCTAAAAATAAATAGCCTTTAAAAAAAAGAATTCAGTGTCCATTTGTCTGATGCTCTTGTCTCTCAGTCATCCCCTTACTTGTTCACTTATTCTCTTGTTCATTTGCTCAGTCTCCAACCTGAGCTCGGTCCCTCCTGCACAGCAGGCCCGCTGACCCTGGCTGTGTGGGGGAGAGACAACGGAGAGGCCTGGGTGCCTCCCGTGTGGCACTAACAGGACCAAAATGGCACAAGTGGGAAGTGCATGATGGGAGGGGGATTAAGGAGGAGAGAGTGGGCAGAATGTCATTAAATGGTGAATACAGTCCCAGTTTTCTTTCCTTCACATTCAGGCTCCACCTGAATGAATTTCACCGGAGAGTTCGTGTTCGGAATGCCTTCTGAAATCCGCACACACAGCCCTGCAGTGTCTGCAGCGCCCTCCTTAGTAAAACAGCCTGGCGCCTGCGCCTCCCAGGGGCTGGCCGCTTCCCAGCGCTCTCCCCACCAGGAGGACCCAGGAGGGAGTCAGAGGCCTGGCTCCACCCCAGCTCTGCCCCGAGAGAGAGCCGGGACTGGTGACTCACCCTTCTGAATCTCCATTTACCCCAAGTTAAATTAGCAGGAGTGAAGCTGTGCTCTCTGGGACTTGGGGGGAAAGTGCGGGTACACATGTGACAGTGTGTCAAGCACTGAACGTGGGGACATTGCTAGTGAGGGGAGGGCCTGTGAGCACAGACCTGATGTCCATGTTCCTTGTCCTCTTCGCTTTCCAAGCCCTTCCATGTCTATTTCATTAGATCCTTACATCTTCCCTCCAAGATAGGCATCTCTTCCAATGCCAGTCTTTGAACGGTGACGTTTCACAGGGGGTTAGACTTGCCAAAGAGCTCAGAGTAGGTCAGTGGTGAAGCCAGAGCAGACCGAGGACCACCAGCCAGGGGTCCAGTCACTTCTTCCCTCCTTCTTTTGTTACTGCACACCTGCTCAGTGCCAGGCACACAGCAGTGACCTGGACCTGGTGCCGACTGGAGAGGAGGTGCAGTCTAGTGTGAGGGAGGCAAGTCCTCAGATAAGGACTGGGTAACCAGCCAGCTGTGCGGATGCAGAAGAGCTGCTGGGAATTGCCCTATGCTTGCCCAGTGAGTGCCACAAGGGGAGGAGAGAGCCACAGCTCCCTGCCCAGCCCTGATGCCAGAAGTGTCCATCCCAGCCGGGCCGCCCAACTCCAGGTTCCTCATCACCCCCAGTGTCCCTAGATGTCCAAGCAACACTGTCCTCCCTCCCCTCCAGGAACCTTTGCTTGCAGGGGCTCAGGACCCAGGCCTCCCCACACTGCTGGGCCTTGGAGCACTTGGGGGTTGGGTGCTAGGGGGAGGAGGTGCACGCTTGCTTCCCTTGTAGCCCGAGCCACTGGAAAGGGTGTTGTGGGTTTGTGGGAGGACTTGTCCCCTTTCCTCCATGCTGTTCATGAGTTTTCATTATAATTTCATTTTACTCTTCCCAGGTCAGATCTGTCTCCAACATTCAAGTTGTTGAAAATAGTTTTTGGATTCTGTTAAGATAAATGTTAGGAGGTCAAAATGTTATCTCAACACTTGGTCTCAGAGTTCCTTGTAGGGACAGAACTATTTTGTTTTGGGAAAATACTTTGACAAGCACCTTGAGGGAAAGGCGAGACTGACCAAAACTTAGCTACAAAGCCACTGGCTAAAGCAGACTTTTGAGAAAGAAAGGGGTTTGCTTTGCCCTTAGAGGGGGAGTGATAGGGGACTCAAGACTTGGAAAATTTTAGCTTAAGGTAAAAAGTTGTAAGTCTAGCAAGTAATGTGTATGTTAAAGCTTTTGTTTCAGAAACTACAGATAAGGCCTGTCCTGGCTCCTGGGAAAACAGCCGACCTCCTGGGGCACTGCTAGAGATCACCGCCTGGGGACAACTGGAGGCATCCGGGCCTCTGGGCTTCAGGGAGGGCAAATGACCACCCTCCCCTGCCCAGGGCAGGAATGTTGCAGCTTCTGAATCTCAGAGCCCTCACCACACTTTGTTTATTCCATTATAAAAAGTCTGGCCTGGAAAGAGAAGGCAAGATGGTCTGTTGGGGTGTGAACCCGCCATCTTCTCAGATCGCAGGCCCTCTGAATAAAGCGCCCATAAAGATTCAATCGCTGTCATTGCTTATTGGGTTGGTAGTGACAGGCAGCCCAAACGCCAGTGTCTTTTCCAGTTTCAAGAGGAGTATAAAAGAGAGGGAAGCAGCGTGGAAGGAGAGGAGCAGGAGAGAATAAACCCAGGTCCACATAGTAAAACAGCCCCAGCTCAGGCTGTGGTCCAGACCCTGACCCCAGGGAAGCACAGGGACGCCTGATGTTCACCCTGAAGGCGTTTCATTGCTCCAGTGGCTGTGGTGTAAACCTGCCCGTCTCCCCACCCGCCTCCGAAACTCAGCAAACTCCATCATACTCGTGAGTCCCCCTGCCCCCTTTGTTTAGAGCTTGAAGAAGGAGCTCAGTTTCCTGATTTCTTCTCCGGATCCCTGCCATGGGGACCAAAGTATCTGTGAGAAGACGAGCTACCCTCACTTCCTGGGAACGTACAAACATCATGGGGCAACTTCAGACTTCTACAGAGTAATTGTGCTTTGAAGAGGTCCAGACTGACACATGAATTCAGATAACTGCTAAGCAATGAACTGAACAAGTGACCGAGGGTGCTGGGCCACTAACCTGACAGAACCTGTGCCCGAGCAATGCCAGTGCTGCCTGCTCTGCAAAATGCTGCTTTCTCAGGTGCTGTCTTGCCTCATGCCACCTCCAGCCGGCAGTGTAGGCACAGAGGCTAGTGCTCGTTGTATGGGTGCCAAAGGTACGCCCCCTTTTCAGGCCCTTTCAGGCTGGGCTGCCCTGGGGAGATGGTGACCCTCCTACCAGGCTCATCCGGAGTGGGAACCACACATTCGCTGGGCTATGGAAGTTCTGAAACTGGCAGGTCAGCAACAAGAGAGGGCACAGGTGTGTGGAGGGAGTGATCTGTCTGAAGTTCTAAAAACTGTTATTTTGTGCTAAGAGTTTAGAAAGTTACCATATTTTTTGGACCATAAGACACACCTTGGTTTTAGAGGAAAATAGGAAAAAAAATTTTGAAGCAAAAAATGTGGTAAAATACTTAATAACATAATATTTCACCAATGTAAATGTAAACAGAACTCAACAGCAGCATTAACAACCATTATTTCTCTCAAATGGGGGGGGTGTCTTATAGTCCAAAAAATGTGGCCTGTGTCCCATGCTTTCGTGGTTTCCCAAGGTGCATTTGGGTGTAGAAGTCACTGGCTCAAATGTCCCCAGTGAACAGTGGCTCTGATATCAGCTCCCAGGGCTGGTGAGAGCCACCCCCCACTCCTGCATCCAAGACACTGTGCCTGGGATCCACATCGTCCCCACTTCTCAGAAGGCCCCTGTTCTGCTACCATCTTCCCTCGCCACAGGCCACTCTCCCACCTTCAGCACTAAGGCTGGGTGGGATTCACAGAAGAAACCATGCCATCCTTGTGCTTGTTCTCGAGGTTCACCTGGGAAGTGTATCAGCTGCTTGTCCTTGAACTTCAAGGAGGTCAGTGCCCCTGGGGTCCCCCCTGGCTCAAGACCCAGAACCTAGGAGCCCAGGCAGCTCTAAGTCTAGGGGTCCTCTCTCCAAGGCACTCTCATCCTGTAA
>CM052543.1:51896319-51945384 GCA_028533065.1 Trachops cirrhosus | reverse complement strand
GGGGCGGAGGCAGGATCAAGCACATGACGGCCATCACATAGGCTACATAACCTCAGAAGCATCCTTTCTCATAGAGTCTTGTGCTGATGTGGTTGGTAGGAGGCATAAATGCATCAACAGAAGAGGGTTCTAACCATCACCGCTCCGTGCTTGAGCATGAAACAGACAAACACAACACTGCTACTTCCATGGGCTCATGCACACTTAGAATAAGAACTCTCATTTCCAGATGAGAACTTCCGGCTCCTAACAGCCTCTGCGAAGTAGACAGACGGGATTGTTCGATATTGTGGAATCCACTGAGAGTGGAGGAGCAAGGTCTGGGTGCTTGCAGGGGCCAGGCCCAGGAGGCAGGGAGCCTCTGTGAGGGAGATGAGCTTGAGACAGGGCTCCAGATTCAAGAGGGCGCAGGCCTGGCCCCAGGCCTGGCCCCAGAGGCACTCGAGTCACATCAGGGCCAGCACATCAGGGCGTTCTCTTTGATGAGGCTCCCCAAATCTCCCCACAACATGTACTGTGACACTGTTTCTTGCAAGTCATCTGTTAGAAGAAAAGACAGTCAGTGACTGGTTGTAAACAACAGGCCCAGACACAGGTGTGGCATTTCCGAAGGTGGGGTGGGGTGCAGGGAGGCAGGGCCGGGGGTGGCTGCCTGGAGACCAGGCTTTTGCAGATCTGGGCCTCTGGGTATAAGCACAGCGAAGGGTGGACTCCATGAGGGGGCGAAGAGTCCCTTGTGGGACTCACCGGGATGAGGCTTGACCTCTCCTAGCACTTCCTGCCAGCCCTTCTAACGGCCAGATAGGCTACCTGCCGAGAGAGGGCGCATCACGCCTTCTCAGCGAACAGAATAAGCACACACTGAGGCTTGAAGAAGAGGAGCAGGGAAGCTGGCTAGCGTGGAGACAGGCGGAGACGCAGAGTGGGGACGGTTGTCCACTTTTGGCTGGGAGAGCCCAGCGCTGGGTTTGTGGGGCCCAGGACGCCAGCGTGGGGCAAGGCTGACCTCCATCTGGCCTGGCGGGCACAGGATGTCCCCAGTGCTCCTACCGGCTCTCCCGGCCTCGTCACCGGCCACCCAGGGGACCTGGAGCCCCAGCCCCAAGCTTAGCGCTATGCTCAATACTCGTGGAACACTGGCGCCACCTAGTGGTCCGAACTGGCGTGACCAGCGCCCAAGGACTCAGCCGGTATGCCAGGGATCACAATGGCAACTACCGCAGCGACTAAACGGTAGCAACACCTTACCACCACCACACATCTTTCCAGCCATCCCTTACTCCTCTCTCTCTGGTACCTCTGTTCTCACAACCGTATTAAATACAAGGGTAAGGGAAACATCTACATCAAAAATAGCGAGAATCCTCACCATATATGAGGCACTCACTTTCTGCCACGCACTGAGCTTGGGATTAAAAATTACCAAGTTACAGTCCCTTCCTTCAAAGCTCAGATACTTACAATTAACCAAAGTACAAGACAGAGGGTGACGGGAGAGTTTCATGAGCTGTGGGAGCACAGAAGAAGTGGTAACTTGCTGAACGTCAGGAGTTTCAAGAGGCTTCTATCAAGGATGTGCAGGTGACAAAGGAAAGGACGTTCCAAGCCGAGAGACTGGTCAGGCAAAGACAAAGTCAGTGAAAACACCAGGAAGGTGCAGGGAAGAGCGAGTGCGGCTGCGCGGCGGGGTTTTGTGGGAGGGGCTGGTGCAGGATACCCTGGGTCTGGGCCTGAGCCTGGGACCGGGAAGGAGTCAAGGTGGCCTTGTGAGCTCCGTGCTGGGCTTGAGCTTTTCCGGCCAAGAGAGGCCACTGAAAGGTTTGAAGCAGGGAGATAACTAGCTTGATTTTCTAAAGATCTTGTAAAGAGGCAAGTGTGCAGGGAGACTGTTTAGGGGGAATGGCTGCAGCATCCGGGTGACGAGATAATTCATTCAATAAACACACACTGCCAGCCCGTGATGCACCAGGTGCGGTTCGTACAGACAGCCCTTCCCTCTCGGACTTACTACTGAAGCACAATGAGCGCCTGGGTGGGAGGGATGGAGAGAGGGAGGCAGATGCAGGGCACTGCAGGGCTTGCGTCTCCAGGACATGATGGTCAGGGCGTGAGCGAGAGGAAGAAGTGAAAGATGGAGCCTAGGTGGCAGGGAGAAGAGTCAGGCCACTTGGGGTGAGAACAGCGAGAAGGGGCAGGTTTGAGGGGAAGGAAATAAGTCTGCCCTTGGATGTGAGCAAAATGAAAGCCAAGAAGCAAAAACTCCACAAAATATACTTACATTACGACTCACCTCCCATATCCCATAAGAAATCAGACTAAGTTTTCTAGAAAATTCTCCTGTCAGTAGAGGTTAATGTTGTACTAATTCAAATGTCAAATAAAATTCTCTGTAAACAGATTCATTGAATGTTTGCTGAACCAGCATATGGAAAATAATAATTGCTAAGATTTACTCAATGCTTAGTGTGAATAAAGCCTTGTTCTCAATGCTTCCTGCAGTTACCTTTGTTAAGCCTCACAGCTACCTGTGGGCTTTGCACTAGGTTCAGCTCACATTTAGCAAGGGACAAGAATACCCAGTATCTCTGTGAAGGTCAGAAGCTCCTCAAGGGGGAGCTCTGAATTGTCTTCTAACCCTTCCAGAGCAGGGGCTGCATGCAAGGGAGACTTTTTGGCCTGGCGTCACATCCAGCCATTTTCTGGTGGTGGTCAGTCCACCTGTCTGAAGCTGTATTAGAGGAGGTTTCAGGCCCTTCCTATTCAGTCACAGTTTAGGGGTGTAACATACCAAAAGCAGACCTAAGAGGAAGAGAGAAACGGCACTCTGGTTGCATCATAGGGAAATGAAGGACACAGTTGTTCTTCCTCTTTGGGGAAGAGGGAGAAAGACCATGTGGACCTCAGCAGGAGTGTGCAGGCTTGAGGCTGGACAGCAGGAGTTATTTTGGACTTGAAGAGGATGAGACTGTCACACATGCGTGTGAGTGGCCCGGCACCCCCAGGGCTGCCAAGGAAAGCACTCACACAGCCCCTGCAGTGAGAAGGGAGCCAGTTGGGTCGAGAGGCCCGTCCATCCACGCAGGGTCTGGGCACCCCAGGACCTAGGACTCTGCGGTCTACCTTAGACACAGGAGAATTGAACTTATCTTTGGCAGTTCTAACTTCCCAATATTCTTATTCTTACTGTTACATGGAAAAGATTGTTTAATCACTACAAAGGCATTCTAAACAATACTGAAAAAAATCTCTAATTGAGTGAAACCCTTCTAATAATTAATACTCTATCCCTAAAATAGCCCCCAGAAAATATAAAACTGCCTGCAATTGATATGGATGACATATTAATTCACCAGGATGGGGCCTAAACAGTGATATTGCTTACGTTTTTCCAATTGATTACCCTCGTGATCAGGAAGCCCAATAACCATTCACCAAATATCTGCTTCATTCCAGAAACTCCTAGGAGTTGGGGGTCTGTCTGTGAAGGAAACAAACATTTCCACTTTGGCGGGGCCTACTGTCTAGCAAGAGGAAACCCAGAAACAACAGATTAAATAGGTAAATAAACAACCCCGCATGTCAAAGGGTGTCATTGCTAAGGAGAAAAATAAAAGTCATGGCAGTTACGTGGGTCTGAGCCTCACAGAGAATGCGACATTCAAGCAAAGCCTTGAAGGGAGCGACGTTTCAGTCTTGAAGGCGACTTCACAAAGTTGCAGAAATCCTAGTTGTACCCGTGCTCCAGGACAGCAGGTGTCCGATGCCTTGCATTTGCGCCACGAAGATGGACGTCTCAAGTGGTGCTTCTCAAAGCAAAGTTTTACTCCAAAATGACCTGCTGAGTACATGCACACCAAGCAGCAGCAGCAGTTTCTGACTTTAAATGTCAGGCTCTGCTCCCAGAACTTGCACAGCAGCGTTATAATCCACACCACAGCTCCGCGTAACACCAGTGCTGCTGGTGCATCTGTGGGTCTCAGATCACGTGGGCGTGACCTTGGTGCTCATTAGCAATCTGTGTGAAGTTCCCAGGGGGCCATGTGGCACCCAGAGAAGACTCAGCAAGTTTTAATAAATGTCCCCCCAACTGTTCTCTATCTCACGAAACCACTCCCTTGGGCTCAGAAACGTGGCCTTAAGAAATCTCACGTGGTCCCAATGAAAAGCCATTCAGGATCACTGAGACATCCTCAGGCCTACTGTCCCCAATAACTGTGAGAATTACTCTTTGAAGATTGAGAAAGGTCCCTTAGCACCCAGGAGAATAGGGACACAATAAATGTTTCCATCGTTAGCTGGTCTGCTTCTAACAGTGGTGGGAAAGGTCATTCAGAACAACCCTCTCGATGGAGACAATTATCAAAAACGGAAAAACTGTGAACGACACAGCTTCCTGAAGTCATTAGAGTGCTAACAAGAAAATAAATTAAAGAGCATACTCCATGAGGAAGACAAGCCCGGTGAGGTGGGCAGCATTTGGAGAGACTTTAAGAGAGACTATGAGGTTGGGCAAAGCTTTGACAGCCACATAGCCCAGGGGGAGAACAGTAACTGGAACAACCGCTTTGGAAAAGTTTGACCTCCAAACCTGAAGATAAAACGTTCCCTATGCCCTGGAAGCTCCACTCCCAGGTAGGTAACTCACAGAAAAGTGTGTGCAAGCCTCCCAGAGACCCATATGGGAACGTTAACAGCAGCAATTTTGTAAGAGCCCTACACAGGAAACAACTCACATCCGTGCTGTATTCAGAATACTGTACAAAATGAAAATAAACAAATCACAGCGACACAATAATAAATCTAAAGCTCAGTGGAAGCCAGGTACAAAAAATACAGAGTGCACAATTTCATTTACATAAAGTCCAATTACCTAGCTGATGTAATCTCTAGTGCTTGAGAATGCACATTAAGGCAATAATAATTATCTTTAAAAGGACGTTGGTTACCTTTGCGGGAGGGGAGCTTTCTGATTGCAAGAGGGCACAAGACAGGCTTTGGGGTGCTAACGGCATTCTACTCTGATTCTGGTGGTGACTCCATAATTGTTTTGCAATAAATCACTGAACTGAAATGTCTGTGCAGGAGGTACAGTTTTATGTATGTATATTTTACAATAAAAAGGATAAAGAAAAACTGTTAACACGCTGCTACATGTATCATTAGTCCATTCCTTTTATTGACACATAGTATTTTATTACATGTATATATCAAATTTTGTTTATCCACCTATTGAGAGACATTTAGTTTGTATCTCTTTTTGGCTATTGGAAATAAAGCTGCTATTCATGTACAAGTTTATCATTTGCATATACAATTGCTCTTAAGGAAATACTTTTAGTTGAAATATCTGAGTCAAAGCAACTATATGTTTAACTTTTTAAGAAACTACAAAATTCTTTTCCAAATGAGCTGCTTCATTTTTACATTCCCACTAGCTGTATATAAATCTTCAAGCTTCTCCATATCCTTGCTATCCTTGCTTGGTACACACGCTTAGCACAGTCACTCCTTTTAAGCAGTTTTAGTCCACAGCTGGAATCTGCATATGTGAAGGGCTGACTTAAGTTATACCAGGGTGTCTGCCTGAGCTGTGGATTGGTGCCCTTCACACCCACATGTTCAAGGGCCAATCTGTGCGGTCATTTTAGTGAGTGTGCACTGGTATCTCATTCTGGCTTTATGTTTAATGATATTTTATTGACTATGCTATTATAGTTGTCTAATTTTTCCCCCTTCGCCAGCCTCCACCCAGCACCCTCCACTCCCTCAGGCAATGCCCCCATCATTGTTCATGTCCATGGGTCATGTGCCTAGGTTCTTTGGCTACTCCATTTCCTATACTGTACTGTACATTCCCATGGCTGTTCTATAACTATTTGTACTTCTTACTCCCCTCACCTCTTCACCCATTCCCCTACACCCCCCTCCCATCTGGCAACCATCAAAACACTCTTTGTATCCATGATCTGTCTCTATTCTTCCTATTTGCTTAGTTTGTTTTTCAGATTCAACTGTTCATGGATATGTAGTTATTGCCATTTTATCGTTCATAGTTTTGATCATCCTCTTTTTCTTAAATAAGTCCCCTTAACATTTCATATAATAGTGGTTTGGTGATGAAGAACTCCTTTAGTTTTTTCTTGTCTGAGAAGCTCTTTATCTGCCCTTTGATTCTAAAGGATAGCTTTGCTGGGTAGAGCAATCTCAGCTGTAAGTCCCTGCTTTTCATAACTTTGAATGTTTCTTGCCAATGCCTTCTAGCCTGCAATGTTTCTTTAGAGAAATCAGCTGACAGTCCTTTTTTCCTTTTTAAGATTTTATTTATTTATTTTTAGAGGGTGGGGAGGGAGACAGAGAGAGAAACATCAATGTGTGGCTGCCTCTTGCATGCCCCCCCACTGGGGACCTGGCCTGAAACCCAGCCATGTGCCCTGACTGAGAATCAAACCAGCAACCCTTTGGTCCTCAGACTGGCACTCAATCCACTCAGCCACACCATTCAGGGCTCAGCTGACAGTCTTATGTGAATTCCCCTGTAGGTAACTAACTGCTTTTTTCTCCTGTTGCTTTTAAGATTCTCTATCTTTAACCTTTGGCATTTTAATTATCATGTGTCTTGGACTGGGTCTCTTTGCATCCATATTGTTTGGGACTCTGTGCTCCCTGGACTTGCACATCTATTTCCTCCACCAAATTAGGGAAGTTTTCTTTCATTATGTTTTCAAATAGATTTCTGATTTTTTGCTCTCTCTTCTCCTTCTGGCACACCATGATATGAATGTTGGACCTCTTGAAGTTGTCATAGAGGCTGCTTATACTAACCTCGTCCAGATTCTTTTTTCTTCTCATTCTGATTGTTTTGTTTTTCTTGTATATGTTCCAAATCATTCATTTGATTTTTGGCTTCATCCATTCCACTGTTGTTTCCCTGTAAATTGTTCTTTATTTCCATTGGTGTATCCTTCATTTCTGACTGGTTCTTTCTTATGCTGTTGAGGTCCTCACTAAGTTCCTTGAGCATCCTTCTAACCAGTGATTTGAACTCTGCATCTGATAGATTATTTATCTCCATTTTGCTTAGGTTTTTTTTCCTGTAGTTTTGATCTGTTCTTTCATTTGAGCCGTGCTACTTTGTCTTCTAATTTTGGCACCATCCCTGTGTTTGTTTCTATGTATTAAGTACAGATGCTATGACTCCCTGTCTTGGTAGCATGGCCTAATAATGTAGTAGGTGTCCTGTAGGGGCCAGTGGCACAGCCTCTCTTATCACCCAAGCTGGGTACTCGAGGTGTGCCTTTATTGTGGGCTGAGTGCACCCTGCTCTTGTAGTTGAGTCTTGCTTGCTGTTAGCAGTTCAATGGAAGGGATTTCCCAGGCCAGTCAGCTGCAAGGGCTGGCTGTGACCACTGACCACCCACCTCTGCCCCCCTGTGGAGGACCAGCTATTCAAAGGCGGGGCAGTGGTGCTCCAACATGGTCTGTAGCTCTCCACTGGATGCACAGGTTCTGGGGTTTCCCAGGTGGTGCTGGCCAAGGTCAGGATCCCACCCCCACCCCATGATCTGCCCAGGGCCACTCTGCCTGAGTTATAAAGCAATCTGCTGATGGCTTCTACTTGTGCTGGGCTTAGAGGTTCCCAGGCAAAGACAAGCTGTGAACCTAGGTTGGCTGTTGCCAATGCTATGCCTGGGGCCACTTAGCAAGAGGTACTGTGGCTAGGGTTTCACTGAGGCCAGTTGTTGCCCATTCTGGTATTATTGTGCAAAGATTTTGAGCATCTTTTTCATGTGCTTACTTGTCATTCATATATCCAAATTTTTGTTGTTTTTTATATTGAGTTATCTACCTTCTAGCCTTCATTTTTCTGCTGGCAACTAATTTGTTAATCTTATTGGGGTCACCTTGTGATATATTATTTTTTCTTCTGATTTTTAGAGTTTTTTTCTTGCCTTTGATTTGTAGCATTTTTACTATGATGTGTGTGTGTTTGGATCTCTTTGAGTGTATCCAACTTGGAGTTCATTGAGCTTCCTATATGTAGGTTATATTTTTTAAATACATTTAGCAGTTTTGCCATTATTTCTTCAAAAATTTTTCTCCTTCTCCCCTCCTCTGGAACTCCAATTATGCATGCATCAGTGCACTTAAAGGTACCCCACCTTTCTCTAAGGCTCTTTTCATTATTTTTTATTTCTGTTCTTTGGTTTGCATAACTTCTGTTGATCTATCTTGACATTTGGGAATTCTTCCTTCTGCCATTTCAAATATGGTCAACCCTTGAGGAGCACAGGTTTGAACTCCATGGGTCCACCTATACAAGGGTTTCTGTCGGCCAGCTGACCGCCGTTCCATTCACCTGTGCAGTTGAAACCTGTCTTGTTCAATGGTCGGCTCCACCGTTGGAACCTGTGGAGACGGAGCACCACCTGCAGTTGTACGTGTAGGGGGCTGGCCTCCCTCCCCACACATTGTTGAAGTGTCACTGTGTACTGGGAGCTTCTCCCTTGAATTTTTATTTTCAGTTGTTCTTTTCAACTCTAGAACTTCCACTTGGTTCTTTAAAAAATTTCTCTCACTGGCATTCTCTATTTGATGCAACACTGTGATCACACATTCCTTCACTTTTATTTTCCATTGTTTAGCATATTTATAATAGCCACTTTGAAATATTTTCCTATTAAGTCTGATATCTAGTCATTCTCACAAGCAGCTTGTACTGTTTTTCATTAGTATATGGGTCATACTTTCATGTTTCTTTGCCTGCCTGATAGTTTTATTGGAGACTGAACGTTTTAGATAATACAGTGTAGCACCTCTGGGTAATGGACCCCTCCCTGCCTCCAGAGCTTGTTCTTGCTTGCTTATTTGTCAAGTGACTGGCTGAATTGTTTTAGTGAAGGCTATTTCTCCCACATAGTGCTAAGCCTCAGATGATGCCCCTTAGGGAGGTGCAGCTTAGGTACACCCAGTGACCCTGCCAAGACAGCAGTACTGATAGGGCTCCCTCCCACCTTTCCCTGCCTCCAAAGCTGGGAGTGGGGACAATGGCAAGCTTCCCTTGGAATGACACTTCCACTCCAGGAGCACAGCAGGGGTGGCGTAAGCAATAGCTGGAGGTCTTCTTAGCTTGGCTTTCATAGCAGGGAACCACCACCTCATTAAGATGGGAAAAAGATTATTGGGGCCCCAGTATTCTCAACATGCTGCACGCAAGGTAGAGCCCTCATCCCTCGAGGGGGGGTTGGGTAGAAAGGAGCTACAACATTTCAGGTGAAATTGCCTAGGATTTAATCTCATCAACAGGCAGCTGTGGGGAGGATGACAACTGCCAAAATCCTGCTGTTCCTGGAAAAATTTTTTTCCTGCTGGGAGCTGGAAAGAGGGGCCTTGTGTTCTTGGCTACCGCAGTCTGGAGCAGAGTCACCAGTTTGCTGAGCTAGGAGGGGAGAAGGTGAGAGTGGTCTTGGTTCTAATATCACAGACCTTCTTTCTAAAACTAAGATTTTACTTTTCTTACTCAAAGTAAAATTCACCTTTTTAATTGAATGTTCACAGATATCCTTAAAGTTCATTTACTGTTTGTCCTTAGGACCATTTCTAGGTGTTTCATTTGGTTGAACTTTGTTAAAAATAATTTTTGCCAATTTCACTGAAGAGCAAGTCAGCAGAACTGCGTATGCTATCAAACCATGAGGATCTCTGCTGAGTTTCCAGAGTCTTCGCATGCTGTAGATAAAGCCCTCTGTTGGATATGTGACTTGCAAATATTTTCTCCCAATATGTGGGTTATTTTTTCATTCTCTTAAAAATATCTTTTGATGAGCAGTTTTATATTTTGACAGAACTCCTATGTACCAATTAACCATGAACTATACTTTTGGTCTTATCTAAGAAACCTATGCCTAACAAAAGGTCACAAAGACTTTTGCCTGATTTCTTTTCTTCCAGAAGTTTTATAACTTTAGGTTTCATGTTTAGGTCTATGATACATTTTGAGTTAAAAGTTTTTATATGACATGACTTCATGTTTTAAAAATTAAGGTCAAAGTTTTCTGTTTTGTTTTTGTGGGGTTTTTTTTTTTTTTTGCATATGACTTGCCAATTGTTTCAGTACATTTGTGAAAAATTTTCCTTTCCCCACTGAAGCACCATAGCATCTTTGCCAAAAATCTGTTGAGTATGTCTAGGACTACGGTAGCCTTATAATTCTTGAAATCAAATAGTTTATGTTCCCTAACTTTGTTCTTTTTAAAGGTAGTTTTGGAGCTCTGGCTGGTATGGCTCAGTGGATTGAGTGCTGGCCTGGGAACCAAAGGATTACTGGTCTGATTCCCAGTCAGGGCACATGCCTGGGTTGCAGGCCAGGTCCCCAGGGGGTGTATGCAAGAGGCAACCACACATTGATGTTTCTTTCCCTTTCTTTCTCCCCTGCTTCCCCTCTCTCTAAATAAATACAATTTTTTTGAAAAAGTAGTTTTGGCCACTTTATACCTTTTTGCTTGCTAGACTCACTTCTGAATTCTAACTTTTTAAAATATATTTCATATATTGTCTGCCAATAAAGACACGTTTTCCGATTTGGATGCTTTTCTTTTTGTCTGATTGCAATGGCTAGAACCTGCAGTGCAAAACTAATAGAAGTGGGTGGTCAAGCAGACATTCTTGCCCTATTGCTCTTAAAAAGCATTAAGTCATTCATACTTCAGCATGTTGTTAGGTGTAGGGGTTTTTATTTCTTGTAGATGCCTTTATTAGAAAATTCCTTCCTATTCGTTTGCTGAGAGTTATGAGAAATGACTGGTTAGATTTTTTTCAAATGCTATTCCTGATTCTATTGAGACAATCATAGTTTTTCTCTTTTTAGTGGGTTAATATAACTAAGTGTATTGATTTTTTTTCATTGTTAAACCAACCTTGCATTCCTAGGAGAAACTCCTTGGTCATGCCATGTTATCTTTTTATTGTGTTCACTTTGCTAAAATCTTGTTTAAAATTTTTGTCTCTATGTTCAAGAAGTATGTTGGGCTTTAGTTTTCTTTTCTTGTAATCTTCCTGCCTGATTTTGGTATCTGGAAAATGCTGGCCTCATAGAACAGGGCTATAATTCTTCCTTCTTTAACATTCTGGAAAGAATGCATAGTATAGAACTGGGAGTATTTCTCAGTTAGACGTTTGGTGGACTCACCAGTGAACACAGCTGGTGCCAGAGCTTTGTTTGTGGGAAGGTTTTTAACTAAAAATTTCATTTCTTTGATAGATTCAGACTATCTAGTTCTTCTTACAAGAGCTTTGCTAATTTGCATCTTCCAAGAAATGTCCATTTCATTTAAATTATCAAATTCATTGCCATAAAGTTGTTTATAATAGTCACTGATCATACTCTTAGTTTCTGAAGACTAT
The DNA here is from genome assembly GCA_028533065.1 of Trachops cirrhosus. Classification (NCBI taxonomy): domain Eukaryota; kingdom Metazoa; phylum Chordata; class Mammalia; order Chiroptera; family Phyllostomidae; genus Trachops; species Trachops cirrhosus. Next base: position 51,933,984 of record CM052543.1, on the reverse strand, counting down.
GGAGTAATGTCACCTCTTTTATTCCTGATAGTCTTGTGTTGTCTTTTTGCTTCTACCAATTAGTTTGGCTAGAGTTTTACCAATTTTATTGGTTTTACTCAAAGGAGCAACCTTTGTTTTCATTAATTGTTCTCATTTTTATTTCATTACTTTCTGTTCATATCCTTATTACTTTCTTTTTCTGTTTACTGTGGGTTTAAATTGTTTTAAGTTGAAAATTGAAATCAATAATTTGAGAATTTTCTACTATTTTAATATAGGCAGCTAGTGTTATAATTTTACTCTAAGTATTGCCTTATCTGTATCTAGTAAACTTCAATATATTGCTTTAATCTTCATTCAAGTCAATATATTTCTAATTTATTTTATTCCTTCATCAGAAGCATGTTGCTTAGTTTCCAAATATTTGGGATGTTTCCAGATGTTTTTGATTTCTAGTTTTTCTTTTTCTTTCGCCAGATAATATACTCTATATCATCTGTACCCTTTATGTACGGGGCCTTGCTCGGTAGCCCAGAATACGGCCTCTACTGGAAACGTCAGGAACGTGCGCAGAAAGAATGTGCTGTGTGCAGGGCTGGGTGGAGGGCTCTGCAAAGGCCAATTAAGTCAGGAGGGCTGACAATGGCCTTCAAGTCTTCCACGTACCTACTGATCTTCTTTCTGTAAGAAGATATGTACTGTAAGTACATATTTTCCCAACTACTGAAAGTGTTGAAATATCCAGCTACATTTGTGGGTTGGTTATTTTCTGCTATGTAGTTTATCAGTCTTTTCCTCATATATTTAGAAGATGCACATAAACATTTAGGATTATAATTTCCTCTTGTAAAACTGACCCCTTATCATTATAAACAACCAGAATATTTTCAAGTTCTGAAATTAACTGTTTACTATTACTCTAGTTCACTTGCTTTCTCTAGATTATTGTTACCATGATATATTTTTCTCTATTCTTTTATTTTAAACCTAGTGTCTTTATACTTAAGTGGATTTCAAGTTAGCAGCATATACTTGAGTCTTGCCTTCCTTTACCCCACGTGACAATCTCTTCCTTTCTACTGGGTTAGTTTAGACCACTTATAGTCAATGTGATTATTGATATAGTTAGGCTTAAATCTATTATCTTGATATTTACGTTTTACCTTTATTCCCATCCCCCACATTTCTTTCCTTCTTTCAGATTAACTGAATACTTATTAATTGCATTACATTTTTTGTTGGCTTATTAGCTACACTTCTTGGGAGGGAGGGGAATTACTTTAGGGTTACACTATACATCTTTAACTTATCACAGTTTTCTTCCAAGTAATATTACACCACTTTATGTATAGTATGACTATTACCATAGTGAGCCTCCATTTCTCCTTCCTAAACTCTTTGTAATCATGTTTTACTTGGCATGAGTTATAAACTCCACAACAAATTGTTGCTATTTTTGCTTTCAGCAGTCAATTATCTTTTATAGAGATTTAATAACAAAGTTTTTATATTTATCCACACATATTTACCATATTTCCACATAGCATTATTTTATGTTTGTAAGACTTTTAAAAACATTTCTTATATTGCAGGTCTGCCACTGATATATTCATTCAGCTTTTGGATATTTGAAAAAGCACTTTGCCTTTCTGCTTGAAAGATATCTTCACTGAATACAGAAATCAAGTTTACGGTTTGGTTTTGTTGTGCTCCTTTTATCATATTAAAGATGCTGCTCTGCTGTCTTCTGGTTTCCAGTTTTCAATGAGACGTTTCCTGTTTTCTCCCCTAAGTTCCTGTATGTAGCATGCATCACCCCCATCCTTGTACTCCTTTTATAATTACTGGTTTAGAGTAATTTGATTAAGATGTGCCTTGGTGTGATTCTCTTCATGTCTCTTGTCCTTGGAACTCACTGAACTTCTTGGATCTGTGGATTTATAATTTTCATCAATTTTTTTAATGTTGCCCATTATGTCTTCAAATGACCTGAATGGCCGTGAAAACACAAAAATATTTTTCCTTTGCCTTTCCCTTCTCACAATCTCCTCTCCTTTAGATCTCCATGCTTTGAGAACCCCAGCTATATGTGTATCCGGCTGCCTGAAGTGACCCTGTTTGTGGAAGCTCTGGCCACTGCTTTTCCAGTCACGGTTTGCTCTAAATAGTCTGGAAGTTTTACCGCCATGTTTTCAAGTTCTATGACCTTTTCTCTTGCTGTCTAATCTGCTGTTAATCCCATCCAATGTTTTTTAAAATATCCAACATATTTTTCATCTCTTTCATGTTATTTTCTCATTCTTTTTATATCTTCTGTGCCTCTACTTAATATGCTCAATCTCCTCTACTTCTTGACCACTACCTTCTTGACTAAATGCCATATGGTCAAAATGCCCTTTGTATAAATAATAATTGTATCATTTGTGTCATTTCTAAGTGTTTATTTTTTTCTCTTAAGGGTTTATTTTCTCACTTTTTGCATGCCTGGCAATTTTGTATATGATGCCAAACATTTGAACTTTATCTTGTTGCATATTTTATATACTTGTACCTATACTCTTGTACTTTATTCTGGGAAACAGTTACTTAGAAACTGTTTGATACTTTTAAGCCTTTAAATCATGGTTACTTTTGCCCTCCTACTGAAGCAATGCATTTCAGACTCTCCTATCCAGAGCCCTTTGAATCAGTTTCCTACTCTGGCTAGCAGGACACAAGCTGTTCACTGCTGCGTGTGCACTTCAATGATTGCTGCATCTGCTCCTTTCAGGTAGTTCTTTCTCCAGCCTCAACAGTTTCCCCCCATGCACACAGGAGTACGCAGCTTCCGTTTCACAGGGGACCCTCTTTAGATCTCTGTGCAGCTCACTTCTTTCTTGTACGCTGCCCTATGAGCTCCACCCACTGTGGCCTCTCTGGACTCCCAGGTCTGTTTCCTCAACTCAGGGAGACCTTCGGGCTCTGCGAGGGTGCTCTGTCCCTGAGCTGGAATCTGGAATCTCTCTCCAGGCACCCACTGGGGCAACCACAGGACTCAACTCATTTGTTTTCCTTCTCTCAGGGCCCACTGCCCTGCACTGCTTGATGTCTAGTGTCTGAAAACTGATGTTTTATAAACATTATCAGGGGTTTTAAAGTTTTTTCAAGTGAGAAGGTAATTACAGTTCCTGTTCTTCCATCTGAGGTGAAAGTAAATGTCAAAACCATTTTGAAGGCAAGAGTTTTATTACAAGGTTATAGGATTACTTTTAAGAAAGGGGAATGAAGATGCCACTTTTAAAAAGGCACTGTTATGTTCTGAGGAGAAGAAAAACCAGGCTTTCCAATCCTGGACCTCAAACCCCAGTACTGCCACCTTGGGCAAAGTACCAGCCTCTCTGATGCCCAGTTCTCTCACTGACACGACAGACCCACATCAGAGGCTGGGGGGTCTGAATGTGATATAAGCAATTTGCTATATATCAAAGCCACTTCATATATCATAGTTTCCTTCCCCCGCCCTGAAAATATGGGAAGAAGCTATTTGTTAGGGGTCTACCTCTATTGAGAATGATCCCAAGACTCTTTCCCTCTTGAATACCTAAGATACTCCTGTTACAGGAAAAAAATAATCATAACATGCTATTAAAAAACAGACACAAAGTGTAATCCTGGGAAAGCTGCCTGTGAATTTTTACCCTGTGAAAATAAGTGGGAAGAAAAAGCCTTGTGCCCTACCCTGTCTACTTCTGATTTGGATGTGGCAGTTTTTAAAGTAGGGAATGATCCATAATTCCAGCTCTGTCAGGGAAAAGCAAACAAATGAAACAGATGAGAAATCATTTTTCTCTGAGACCTGAAGCCAAATTGGCTCAGCTGTTGGGATGGTGGCAGAAGCCAATTTTTCTGGAGTATTTACAAAGTCATTTGTAAGGATAATATTTTCCAGACTTTTACAGAGAAGGCTAAGGACAGACTTCCAGTCTGCAGATGCCACAAACTTAGCATGTATTCCACAGGCAGTTGCTGAGACTACCACCACCCACCCTAACTCACCCCCACTATAGAGAGCCCTGACTTGGGCACAGAGATGGGGGATGAACTGTGGTCTTTCCTCTTCAAATATGTACCGCAATCTAAAGAAGCAACAGGTGAGTAACCAGCTAATCAAAATGAAATGGAATGTGTTTTGTGGGAGGGATTAGCAAACGACTTCCAGGAAGACAGAGATAAAAGATCAGGAAAACCTTCAAAGAGAAGACGACTGAATATTTCAGAATACACACAAAACGAAGGAGGGGAGGAAGAGAGAGCTTTCAAATCCAGGAGGGAGACATACAATGGGAAATGAATCTGAGGCCTGATCTATATAGGATTGGAATGTGTCAATTAGAAATGTTTTTAGCTGAAAGAATCCTTTACTAATAGAGTCTTAAGCTATGGAAGTTTGTTTTCTCAAAACACTCTGCAGTATGTGGTTACTGGCTTTGATTCAGTGGTTCAAGAATGTCATCTGGGAGGCAGGCTCTTTCCATTTTTCTGATCTGACATCTTTAACATGGTGGTTTTTCATCTTTGTACTTTTCACCTCATATTTGCAAGATTGTTGCCACAGACCCAGATCCCATTAAGCAGTGTTCTGAACAAGGGACACCCCCACCCCAAAAAAGGAGCTTTCCTTTAATCAAGGAAGAAAAAAATTCCCAAGGGTTTCCCAGACTTTTCCATTCTATCTCACTGGCCCAAACTGGGTCATGTGACCACTGTCAGAGGAGAGATTGGAAAAATATCTGGACAAGAAGAGAGAAGTGACACGAAAGGCCTAGAAAAAATAAAATCTGTCCCCTGGGGCGGAGCCTATTGCCGCTTTAAACAAAACCAGCACTCTGTCAGCAAGGAAGGACCAAACAGCCGCCAGCTGAGCAATTAACCATGACTCCAACCCCATTTTTACACTTTAACCCAAGTTATAGAAAGAGTTCTGGTGAGGGAAAAAAAAAAGATGCTCAAATGATTCCATTATACTTCCAGTTTTGCAGATTTATCTACCCTGCCTTCTCAGGTCTTAGAGAACCTTACTGTATTGCTGAGAACGACAGACCTCCAGAGGCTGCAAACTCAGAGTTAGATGCAACTGAATGTCTGTAGTTTTGCAGATTTTATCTATATCGCAAATTAAATTTCAAAAGGATGGTTAAAAATGTTATTCATACAAAACCTCTCTTAACACATTGAATACATTTCTAACTAAATGAGGAAATAATTGCTGTCTTGTCCTAAGCCTCACAAGGCCACTCCATCACTCAGGCCACGAACACTGGATGCTCTGCCAAAGCAAAGCCCCTCCTCAGGCAACACCCGGTCTGACCGCCGGCCTCCCGTCAGGTCTCTGTCTACAGTGGGGCTGGTGCACACGGCCTGACTGTAACGGTGCTGAGGAAAGTCCCCCTCACCCCCTTCGCAGACTCTGTCTCCTCACCACGCCAAGTCTGGCAGCCTGCACCTGTCACACACGTCATTGGAGCAGGACTCTCAACACCCCTACTTCGAATGAATCCCTCTGGCTCACTTAGGAGAGGAGGGGAGAAAAAGAGAAGCTACCTTTTTTTTTGTTCGTTTCATGCTCTTATCTGATCAAGAGTCACACTGATGCCTATGTCTCACCTTCAATTTTCCCTGAAAAAAATGGGAAAATACAGCCTCGGGCAAAAGTAGGTTTACAGTTGTGAGTACATAAAACAGTTTTTTCTTTTATTATTATTTATATATTATTGTATTATTTTTCATATGAACAACTGTAAAACTACTTTTGCCCCACACTATAAGTACATTTTTTTCCCCTAGAGAACTCTATCTGAAGAAATAGATGGCAAAGATGTGGTAAAAAGCACAGGCTTGGGAAGGTAAGGAAAGAAACCGGAGGAAAGGGGCAAGACTTGAAGTGTGTGTTCATAGTGCCTTCTCACCCACCCCTTCTGGCACCCCACCCCATAATGGCCAACAGGACTCCTTGCTTTAAACCTTTTTAGCACCAAAACCTCTCTGTAGCCACATGGTCCTCCTATAGACCAATGTAACCTGGGAAAAAATTCATTTGAGGGGTTGACTGATGACTGAGAAAAGTTAACAGACATTGAAGAAACATTGAAGAAAATTAAGGGACAGAGCAAAGTGATACTGCTGGGTGACTTCGGCCAATACAGGCCCATGGGTCCCCTGGTGGAAGTCTGGACCTGCCAGCCACAGAAGGATGCTCAGGTGGCATGGTGTGACCAGTGCAGGGAACTACCTACTGCCCAGAGCCTGGGGTTTTCTGACAAAAGTAGAATATGACACTCTGGAGGGGAAAAGGCAGGAGCGGGCAACAAAGTGAACAATGACAACAACGAAAACCAGTCACGCACAGGAGCTGGTGTGCAAATTGCACCGAGCCTGATGCTTCGTGTGTGTGTGTGTGTGCGCGCGTGCGCGCGCGCGCGCTATCACTGGGATTTTCAGGTTTGCAAAGGCCTAGGATAAAATCCAATACATGATTTCATTTGGGGTATGTTTTAAAGAGGGAGAGGTGGGAAAAAATGGAGAAAGCAATAAGAAATAGGAAATGAATTCTACCCCTTTCCTGGAGCCACAGCAAGAGTCAGGTGATATTAGGGGCTTGTTGAGAAGAGACTGGCTGTCCTGTTTTCAAAGGACCTACGTACCGAGGAACACCCTTCCACATCTGTGCAATTCTCCTCCACACATCCGTGCCTAAGAAATGCAGTTATATCAGAAGTCACTGAGCCTGGCGATATTTCCTTCAGAGCTCCCCGCAACCAGCTATCACCTAAGGGGAGATGGAGTGTCCTCACTGAAGCAGCACAGTCAGCAGAATGTACAGCAGCCAGACGAAGAAAGACAGGAAGAGGGACCAGGAGTGGGGAAGGGCAACAAGTGGTCAGAAATAAAGATTCTAAGGCTGGGAAGGAGAAGAAAGGAGAGAACTGGGACACAGAGCTGAAGGAGGAAAGAGAGCAGCCACATCAAAGAGCAAGAAACTGGTTACCAGATATTAATTCTTTCCTCCAATTAAAAGTCACCTAACCACCCAGGAAGCCTCAGAGCCTGTGCACCCAGTGGAGAGCAACAGATCACGTCAGAGCACCACCACCCTGCCCCACACAGCTGATCCTCCATGGAGGGCGGAGGGCGGTGGTCAGTGGTCAGAGCCAGTCCTTGCAGCTGACTGGCCTGGGAAATCCCTCCCATTGAACTGCCAATAGCAACCAAGGCTCAATTACAAGAGGAAGGTGCACTCAGCCCACATGAAGGGCACACCTCGAGTACCCAGCTTGGGTGATAAGAGAGCTGTGCCACCAGCCCCTACAGGACACCTACTACATTATTAGGCAACGCTACCAAGACATGGAGTCATAGCATCTCTACTTAATACTGAGAAACAAACACAGGGAGGCTGCCAAAATGAGGAGACAAACAAACCTGGCCCAAATGAAAGAACAGATCAAAAGTCCTGAAGAACTAAATAAACGGGAGATAACCAATCTACCAGATGCAGAGTCCAGAACACTGGTTATAAAGATGCTCAAGGAACTTAGGAAGGACCTCAACAGCATAAAAAAGACCCAGTCAGAAAAGAAGAATGCATTAATAAAAATAAAGAATAATTTACAGGGAAACAACAGTAGACTGGATGAAGCTGAGAATCAAATGAATGATTTTGGCCCTGGCTGGTGTGGCTCAGTGGTTGAGTGCCAGCCTGTGAATCAAAGGGTCGCCCATTCCACTCCCAGTTTAGGGCACATGCCTGGAATACAGGCCAGGTCCCCAGCTGGGGGTGTGCAAAAGGCAACTACACATGGATGTTTCTCTCCCTTTCTTTCTCTCTCCCTTCCCCTCTCCAAAAAAGTAAATAAAGTAAAAAACAATGATTTAGAACATAATGAAGCAAAAAACAACCAATCAGAACAGCAGGAAGAAAAAAATACAAAAAAAAAAACCAACCCCAAGGGTAGTATAAGCAGCTCCTGGGACAACTTCAAGCATTCCAACATTCACAACATTGGGGTGCCAGAAGAAAAAGAGTAAAAAATTAGAAATCTACTTAAAAAAATAATGGAAGAAAACTTCCCTAATTTGGTGAAGGAAATAAACATGCAAGTCCAGGAAGCACAGAGTCCCAAACAATAGGGATACAAAGAGGCCCACTCCAAGACACATGATAATTAAAATGCCAAAGGTTAAAGACAGAGAATCTAAAAAGCAGCAGTTACTTACTTACAGGGGAGTTCCCATAAGACTATCAGATGATTTCTCAAAAGAAACTTTGCAGGCTAGAAGGGACTGGCCAGAAACATTCAAAGTCATGAAAAGCAGGGACCTACAGCCAAGATTGCTCTACCCAGCAAAGCTATCCTTTAGAATCAAAGGGCAGATAAAGAGCTTTTCAGACAAGAAAAAACTAAAGGAGTTCATCATCACCAAACTATTACTATATGAAATATTAAAGGGACTCATTTAAGAAAAATAAGATAAAAACTATGAATAAAATGGTAATAAATACACATCTATCAACAATTCAATCTAAAAACCAAACAAAGCAAACGAGAACAGAGACAGAATCATGGCTATGGAGAGTACCTGATGGTTGCCAGATGGGAAGGGGTGCGGGGGAATGGGTGGAGAGGGGATTAAGAAGTACAAATAGGTAGTTACTGAAGAGACATGAGGATGTAAAGTGCAGTATAGGAAATGGAGTAGCCAAAGAACTTACACACATGACCCATGGAGATGAACAATGGTGTGGGGAGTGCCGAGGGAGTGGAGGGTGCTGGGTTGGGGAGGTGGGCAAAGGGGAAAAAATCAGGGCAACTGTGTTAGCATAATCAAGAAAATGTAATTTTTAAAAAGTCACTTGACTTTCTCTCTATGTAAAATAGCACACACTCTTACTCACCACAGCTGTAGTCCTAGGACATGTGTCACCTCACGGCCAACTTCCTGCCCCTCTGCCTCCAGAAGTCACCCATCATGGCCAGTCTCATTTCTTTGTAGTTACTTTTTTCATACTACAAAGCTATTCCAAAGTCACCTGGAGGTACAACTTGAAACAAACACAGCCTCAACCCTAAAGTCCCCATATCCTAGTTTGAGGGAAGTACCCCACAGCCCGAGGCCAAGTCCCGCCCTCAGATCTCAGGGTCACCTCAGTCCCTGACCCCCCTTTCCTTACTGATTCCACGAGGAGGACTTGCGAAGCTAGCTACAGCACCAACAGGAACAGGCACAGGGCGGAGGCGAACGTAGGAGCAATCTCCTGGGCATCCGCAATGAGGCTCTGCCCCGTCCTACAAAAACTATTCATTTCTTACATTTTTACTTTTTTTCTTGGTCAGTCATTTTCAGTATTCAAAATTCTCTATCTGGAAATGAATATGAGGAGATAATCGGCAGCAGATCACGGTGTTGGGGAAATAAAGTTTATCATTTATCTGAGCAAAGTCACAACTCAGAAATGAACACTTTTGCCTTTGTGGAGCAAAACACCATCCGTGTAAGGATGACTTCGTTGCTCTGTCAAAGTACTTTCTACTTATACAAATAAACATAAATCACAGGAGAGTTCAGGGACTACGAACTTGGTGGTTTCTCAGATTCAAAGGCAGCAAGAACAGGGGACACTGCCCCGTGGGCACGTGCCCTCTGGCCCTGCCCGGAGGGCCCCACCACAAGGAGGATGGGACATAAGCAAGTGGGTGAAGCTCCTGGAAAGGAAAGGAAATTGGTTTTCTTCGCGCCCTGGCAGAGGACTTAGAAACCCAGGGATGTGGTAAAATATAAGCAGAGGCAATTCTTCCAGCATTAACAACTAAATCAGATGTTGGTCTAGACAAAATCCACAAGGATGAACACTCAAGCTCAGCAAAAAACACTGTGTGACAATTGACCAATTTGGGTTTCATCACAAAAGACATGTTCATTATAGGAAAAAGTAAATTGTAACATTTGAGAGCAAAGAATAAAAAGATAAAATTTTAAATAACAACTAACTAAACAACCAATGGACGCAACACATAAACTAGGTGTCAACTGAGTGACGACAATATTTAGAGATCACGGACAAAGTTACAGAAGTAACCATGGAATTTAAGATAACTGAACCAAAGGTTTTATTTCAGAAATAAATAATAAAGCAAATTTAAACTCTGATAAAAAAAACTAACTGGTAAGAATCCGAAAGATTTGAGACTATTTGTTATCTTGTAACTTCAGTCTCTACTCGGTTAGTACTAATGTTAGGATTTTTATTAATACAGGAAATGGCGATGCAACAACCACAATACTCCTAACTACCTCTATGCACTGTTTTTCAATCCACATAAAGATGTAAGAAACACCAAGGGCCCACTGATGTTTAATACAATTAGTTCTGGTGGAAGCTTACCATAGTCAGAATTTCCTCTGTGTATAAATGGACTAAAAACGTTTTGGAATGGAGACATCTATTTGCCTTTATTTATGATTCCAAGCAGTCAGTCGATACCTGATCAGTTAGAGGTAGACAGATATTCATTTGCATTGTCTTCAGGAACGCAAAACACTTCCTCTGTGTCCGCTCAAACAGCTGCACTTGGCAGTCTGTCCCCACGAGACCAAACTGCATTGCTCTATCCACCAGTGCAAATTAGTTAAGTGGTCATTCAAGTTATCCATTCATTACTGTATCCTGCTTCATGAGACAGGTATTTATGTTTTATACAAAATAAACAATGACCGTAGTTTGTAAAAATAAAAATAAAAAAGTAAATCACAGAAATTGCACCTTTTGACTAGTAAAATTTTACCAATCTCATCAAATTTTAGTATGGTTTGTCTTTAATATCATAACCTTTTAATGTCAATGAAAACAATAACTTATGGATTAGAATGTTTTTTCTTTTAACCTGCCAGGAAAATACTCCAAACATAATTTCTAAATCAGGACAGGGAGGCGTGCACGGGTCGCAGTGCCACCTTCCCTGCTGTCATACTCCAGTTTTAAAAGGAAACACAGTGCTAACCATCCTTTTGATTCCAGTGAATAAAAACTTAAAACTTAATTTATTAATCAATTTTGAAGCCTTGAAATAAAATGATCCTTTAACAGTATTGCCCAATAGACAAGTCAATTTTAAAAAGTTAATCACAATGCAAAATTTTGAACAAATTAAAAGGGGCTCTCCCTGTTACCATGGTACCAAAGTCTGTCTTTTTGTTGGGTTTCAGTTCGCCATAACAACCTAGGATAGGATTACATGTAAACAGCAGTGTATAAGGCTTGATGAAATCAAATATGCAGGACTAAGCATTTTTAAAGTCTGGGTTGTACTTCTTTTGCAACACAAGTTCCACAGCATAATTAATTTACAATGGTCTAAAACTTTTCAGCAACAAAATTATATTTAAAAATATACCATCATCCCTATATGTAATAATAACTGTAGACATCACACCACTTAAGCCTTTGATTAACTTAGAAAAGTATACCTTTTCCCTGAAAAGCTCTCAAGAGTGACCATATTTCAATCACAGGTGTCCTGAACTAACCCATAATCAGCAGTGAGTACATTTTGTCACTTTTTTATTCTAACAGGAGTAAAAATGGTGACAATGATTTTTTGAAAAGAGGCTAGAAACTGAATGCAATTAGTGATGTTGCTTTTATACATCACTAAAAAAAGTTTGTATACATACTTTTATACAACTACTGGATTTTTATATTCTTTTTAGTTGTAAAACATCCACTGTGTAAGTGCCAAGCGTTGAGAGGAAACAAAACTGCCGAAGCTGTCAAAACTACTTTTGTTCCATAGAATTCTGATCCCTTCTAAGTCAACAACGGCATACAAACTTAGCCATGAAAAATTTAGTCCTTGTAAATGCAAACAAACATAATAAAACTACAGGAGGTTTAAGAGTAACTTCATTTGCTTTTAAATATTCAAGTGTAATGTTTCTGCAAAAGATTAAAACATACATTTCAACTTTATCAGCTGTGTCAATTCCCATTTGCACCCAACCCGCCGTCAGTACACAGCTCGCTGGGCTGCGCAGCTGCAGCCCACCGCGGAGAGAGATGACAGCCCACCGCGGAGAGAGATGAAGGTGTCGGTGGAAGAAGAGCGCGGATGCCCGGGTTCATTCAAACAGTGAGAGACCCGTCTCTGAATCCCTGAAGTATGAACGGCCACTTAAATTGCTCTATACGAAAGCAGCATTGTCTGTGAAGAGTTAATTCATACCCATAACATTTCACTACTGAAATTACCAATTCAAAAGTTAAAAAAAAATACAGAGCGAATCCATGTACCCGTGAGCCTCTGTATCCTAAAGTGGAGAAATATTCTTAGCTTTAACCAAGATTATACTGGAATGAACTCAACACATTGTTTAAAGTATATCTTATTTTTTACATAGATTATTTAATATTGCTTGTGGACATAATTTAATCAATAGTATATCATCATGTCAACAACTACAGTGATCTAGAATCAGATTCTGGCAACAGAGGAAGCTTAATTATTAAGCAACATCTTACTAAAAGCTTCTGTATTTCTGATTGGTAAGAAAAGCAAACAAAATGAGCATCTCTCATTGAAATAACACTGAAGTTCAAGCTCGGTACCCCTTCTTTGTGTTCAACATAATTAACTCTTCAGGATAAAATAATGGAACATTAAGACACATTAATAAATTACAGTCATCTTCAGGAAAACTCAATGGGCAGCTCTGGTGGTACAGTCGTGTATCTTGGGTCCAATCTAGGGATAAAATCCTGAAAGTGTTTAGACGCACCCGTACCAAAAACATCAAGGACTTTTCGGTTCATGACAGCGAATCTGCAAAACAGAGGACACAGTAAACAAGTATTTAATGAAGTTTATAAAATGAGATGATTCACTCTAGTTGACTTATCTTTCATGAGATGGAAAGAGAGAAAAGGTGGACATGGCAAAAGCCTCACTGGCAGATTCAAGTCACTCGGATCGTCCTCCTCCAGATCCCTGCCCCGTATTTTCTTAAAGAGACACTAATCCCCAAGCCAGAAACCTCAGGGGTTACTGTCATCATCTCAAGTCCTTTCTAATAGATAACACCAAACAGAAAAACATGTTCCTGACAATTTTTCTGGTGGATGAACTCACAAGAAACTAAGAAACAACAAATGAGCTAACATTTACCAATGAGGCAAAGGTAGTCAATGTAATTTCTCTCATAAGTGATTTTAATGTCTCACAACCAACAGAAAACACACCCAAATGTGCAAAAATTTATTAATTAAAGGGCAAACAACAAAGAGGTTTTCAAATTTCTAATAGACAAACAGAGTTAACACCCTCATTTTATCCATCACACCTAACCTAAGAGACATAAAAGTTTTAAAAGACCCATATTCAGCTAATGTGCAGGACGGACCTCCTGCGTCTCTGTGCCTGACCATAGGCGTCTGCCCTCTGGGCAAGGCAGCAGAGTGACGTGTGCTGTGAGTCATTAGTCAGCATCGTTATTCTAAGAGCCTTTTTGTTCCTTTCCAAAGTGAACCTGCTTCCAACTGGTTAAACTCATTAATGTGAAAAACAAAATGACAAGGAAATAAATGATTAAATAATAATAATAAAAAAATAAAAAGAATACATGGTGTCATGGCTACAAAGAATCCAAAACCAAACTGCCTGGCTCATGTCCCAGGGCCATCATTTACCAGCTATTTGACTCTGAAAAGCTATTTAACATCTCTGTGCATCTCAGTTTCCTCATATGTAAAACCAGGATATTAACAGTACCTATCTTGTGGTTATTTTAAGGATCAAATGCATATGTATGGATATGGATGTTGTAATTGTACATATGTGTATATATGTGTGTATCGTAAAACCATATCTGGGACACAGTAAGCACTATACAACTGTTTGCTATTATTATTATTAATGACAGTAATATTAATAGCAGCTACACTTTACTGAGTATTAAGTGCTAAGTGCTGCTATAAACATCTCAATTTTTCTGTAACCATACGAAGTATGTACTATTGTTTCATGGTAGAGAGAAAATACTGAGACTCCTGAGGATAACAACTTTCCCACCAGTGACACAGCTAACGGTGTCGGAGCTGAAGTCACACCCAGGTCTGTCCTACTCCAAAGTAGGTCAAGCCTACTGAAGAATTAGATTAACATCAAAAATGCTAACAAAAATAAAGGACATGATGATAAAAACAAAGGAAAGTATGCTTACAATATCAGGCAAAAGAATACAATTATCTTTCTAAAATGTAAATCAGTTCATTGTTTAGGCACGATTTCCTATGAATCTGTTTAATATTTTTAATCAAAAAGATGAGATCAAAGATTTTAAAAGTGAGATCTAATTATGTTATATAGCAACTAATTAGCTGTTTGCAAATCAACATATTAATCTAGAACACTTAAAATATCTAAAATAATATAGGGGAAAATAGTCAAAATAAGGTTCATTAAAAGAATGCCCCATATTAGTCTTAAACTGATTTATATCTAGACATCCTACTTTACCAAGAAAAGAATATTCCCCTATGGAGACAAAAAGATTCAAAAACTTTCTTATGGAAAAAAAAATCTTGCTTTTTTTTTCTCTGATTGTTAGAACATCTCAGTCACTTACTTGCCCTTGGTGAGCCTTAAAAGGAATTTCCAGTAAGATGGTCGCAAAGTCTGAACTTCCATGACCGCCTAAGATTAAAATATTCAATCTTAGATTTCTTTTAGTAAACAGCAAAGATCACCAGCAGTCTTAGGCAACAGAGTAGTTTTATCTCTATTTTTATTGCTCGTTGTATTTTAAAAACAACAGTGATGACAATAATAACAAAAACATGTATTTATGTTTAACTTGGTAACATTAAGAGTTTTTCTAAATGTGCCTTCAATAAGAATACTGCCTACGAAATAATAATTAATTAATTAAGTCATTATCAGGAAGCATTTACTGAATACCCATTAGACAGCTGGCAGCATTACTGTGAGAAAGTGCAAATAAAAGCTGTCCCCAAAACTTTGCAACAGCCCCAGTGCTATCAGCATCAATAATGATTACAGAATTTAAAGAGATTGAACACTGCTTCTTTTAAGTGAGAATTTTACTGCTCCCCTTACTGCCTGAGTAACATTGGGAAATGCAATTGTTCTTATTTATGCTTATGGTACGTTTTTCTAAAAGAAGTACAGTTGTATAGAAGTATAGTTGTATTGGGCCATTCTATCCAATACACTAAGGTATTAGTTTACCTATAAAAATTGCACTCTGTTTAAACCTAAAAATTGTTGTGCTCATAAAACATGAACTGGCCCATTAGATAAAATGTTTAATGATTTGAAACTTGCAAACTATCTTGCTAAAAATGAAAAAGCATGAAATGTAATAAATGAAAGCGTTCCCAGGTCTTTATTTTTCCCCCACTGGTTCAATGTACATTAGAAACAAATAATTCTATTTCTCATTTCAAAAAGCTAAACTTACTGCTTGGAAGCAGATTGCTGTAGAGATGGAATAGATGATTGTATCTGCATGGGGAAAATAGGGGACCTTTCCTGCTTCAATGCCTTTGAAATACAGTGTCTGCAAAACAAGCATAATGCGAGATGTATAAAGAAAACAACTTTAAATAGCATTAACAATGCAGTTGAGCAGTATGCTACCTATGTACCACTATTTTTTCCTAACTTTTCAAAATCCTAATAATCCTTTTCAGAGTTCAAATCCCAGGTCGCATCGTCCACAACAGCCTTCCATGCCAGCCCTTCCCTTTCGCTCCTTCCCTCACCCTGGACCCCTGATCCCAGTAACAATACTTGTCTGTAGAATTCAACAGCACTTTATTTCTGCCTCTTTTGTGTCATTTACTCTTCAGTGCTTTTTGCACGATGCTCAGGTCCTCCACTCCCTGTTAGACCTATTCATTCACACATTAAATATATAATGATGTGAATTTAACCATATGCTGGATTCGATGCTAGGAGCTAGGGATCTGAAAATGAGTAAAAATGGTTAGTGTATAACATAAATAATTAATGCACACTAATGAGGGTATATGAGATATATATTATAGATAATTATATATAACATATATATAACATATATATTATATATATAACATATACCATATAAGATATATAACATATCTATAATATATATCTCATATATCCTCATTAGATATGTGTCTGTATATGTGAATATAAACTTATGTTTAATAAATACATTTTGGCTCCCTGGAAGACAGAGCAACTGCTCGGTCTAGGACCAGGGAGAATTTCAGAAATGACTACATTTGAGTAGTGCTTCTCAAACCATCTGCAGTGAAAACAAACAAACAAAAATCACCTTTTAAAATGTCCAGTTGTCGTGACTTGATACTTTTATAATAAAAACGAATTTCTAAAAAGATAAATTTAAAAAACACAAAATTGAACTGATTTTCACTATTATAGTCAAAAGACAAATTACTCTGTCAAATTGCTATAAAAGTTTCCAAATGCTTACTCTCAATATCTCTACCTATCTTTGTCATCAACTGGTAACAGTTCATGGACTAGTCTCGTCTAAGGACCACACTTTTAATAGCGTTGCCTTCTAAGAGGCATAGGATCAACAACTGGATAAGTGAGAAAAAGCAGGATAACAAGCAGGGTGCAAGCCCACAATAAGTATAGGGAACAGCGAGCTAATTTACCTGGATGGAACGTAATTCATGGAAATTGGTTTTCTGGAGCATGGTATTACAATAGGGTGGTGGGAGATTCAAGAAGATGAGTGGTTCATAAAATAATTTTTTCCATGAAAAGAGTGGTCTATACAGCCGACCTTTAATTAATATTCATTATGTAATAATATAGCATTTTAATGTACAACTAACTTCAATCTGTAAGATATGGGCTAAGAATTACAGTCTGCTCAGGAAACAAGGCAAACACTATACACGACAAGGTACGGACGTGTCGTAGCACATTCCTGTTGATGAAAACGCAACTCAAGTGTGACAGATGGCATAACAGAAGCACTGCATGAAACAGGTATCTTCTGATGTACGGAGGAAATGTGTTACTAATTACTTCCTACAACAAAGCACAACTACATTCTATGTTGATGAAGGGAGGGAACAATATCCTACATTTCTACATGCTTACCAGCACCTAGCACAGCAATGGAAACATAATTGATACCCAATAAGTATATCTTGGAAATAATTTTTTCAAAGAACAAAGTTCCCTATACAGCTGATTTTTATTTAACATTCATTATGGAATAATACGGCATTTTAATATAAAATTAACTTCAATCATAGGGAAATGATTGCCTTTTATACCATAGTAATTAATTCCAAAAGGACATGGTAAGTTTAAACTGCTAATTTCCTGTATTTAAAAATGTTTTCATGAGCATATTTTATGTATCAGTTTCTTTGGCAAGATCAGACATGGCCTATTGATTCAAGAACAGTACCACTGTTTGACTTTAATAACTCTAACCATTTTGCCCTGGCCAGTGTGGCTCAGTTGGTTGGAGTGTTGTCCCACAGACCAAGAGGTCGCAGATTAGATTCTTGGTCAGGGCATATACCCAGGTTGCGGGTTTGATCACCAGTCAGGGGGGCTTACAAGAAGGCAACCAATGGATGTTTCTCCCTTACTCTCCCTCTCTCTCTCTCTCAAGAAAAGCAATGGAAAAATCCACTTGGGTAAGGATTAAAAGAAATAAAAAATAGCCTCTAGCCATTTAGGGAAGCAGCTGTAAAACATACCTTTTATAAACTAGATCTCAATAATGGATTCTCTTAATGTCAAAAATATGTTTTTGCTATGTAGGGGTTATTTTTCTTTCTTTCATTCCACTGTTCCTCTCCACTAGCAAGTCTTCTTCCTAAACACGCTAAATCTGTGTACTTCTCTCCGTTTCTTCTGCACCTGTCCTGACACAAGCCACCACCTCTCGCCTGAGACTGTTATCCCAGCTTCTACTCTTGCCTCTAATACATTCTCTATGAATTAGCCAGAACATTCTTCTTAAAATGTGAATTAAATAACATTATTTGCATTCTTAAAACATGCCAATGGCTTCTAATTGCAGTGACTGCACTGAAAAGAGTTCTCTTTCCGCCCTCTGTCCCTCCCACACACAGTGGGACAAGGCAAATGTGCAATTCTCTAAATGTCATTAGGGACACAAATTTTCAGTGAGATAAAATTTTTAAAAATCAAACAAGTTAAATAAAATGTATAGTCTTAACTCTGAATTGGAAACACCAACATGCACTTGATTTCTCCTTCTCTAAAAAGAATGAGAGGACAAAGATCTCTAGCTCTCATCGATCACTGGAAGGGCCCAGAAACAATGACTAGACTGGGAGCAGAAAGCCTCCAGCACGCGACGCGAGTTTTCAAACGCCGTTTTCTACCAGAAACTAGGGGCTGCTGGAGAAAAGGCTGATTGATCCTGCGCTGGGGACAGGAAATGTCCCAGATGAACCTGGAATATCTTGTTTTATCACAAAGCAAGAAAGCTCCCACATATGCTGGTATTATGTGAAATAGAAACAGAAGTCAACTTCTGTTTTTCAACAGAACCTCTCAACTTTGTGAGAGGTTCTCACAGCCAAAGACAGGGCATTTAGCACAATGACTACAATTGGTTGAAACAAAGCAAATACGTTAAAATCATGACTTCATATGACACTTTAGAAAATAAAAACTCAGAGGTCAACTTTGTAGGATGCTAGGGACTAACTTATTCTGAACGCTGGTAAATAAAGGTAAGTAATCAAGCATTTTACTATGACTTGGCAAACAAACTATTTTAGGGCAACCAAACAGTTGAAAAGGGAAAGTTCTTTCCAGAAAAATTCCCACTAATAAAATGCAAAAAACTTAATATTAGATTATGACCATTGTACAACCCTCAGTGAAATAATTTCTGGTAACGATCATCAATGGCTGCTAAAATAACTAGGAAAAAGACTAATGGGAACCTGCCCCGGCTGGCGTGGCTCACTGGATTGAGTGCTGGTTTTGCGAAAGAAAAGATGGACAGTCTGATCCCCAGTTAAGGCACATGCCTGGGTTACAGACCAGGTCGCCAGTAGGGGGCATGTGAGAGGCAACCACACATTGATGTTTCTCTCCCTCTCTTCTCCCTCCTTTCCCCTCTCTCTAAAAATAAATAAATAAAATCTTTAAAAAAATGGCTAATGGGGAACCTTATGTTGGGTCTATCACCACTGAGTCCACGGATCAACCTTAGCACCACAAGAAGAAAAAGAACAGACATTTTTGTGCTTCTTAAAGTGATGCAATAAGAATTCACACATAGCAACTATGAAGTATTTCTGCAATACAACACTCTTCCCCCTCAAAAAAAATGGAACTTAATTTGCTTAAGCCTCCAAATCTAACTGCTTATAGGAATTTAGAGTTAAAGAAACATGTTAACACTACCAGTGAGAGTGCCATCAGCAAAACCCAGAATGTGGAAAATTCCATAAAGCTAATTACCTAGGTCTTCAACAAATAACTGGCAAGGGTAAAAAGAAGAGCTGGGTAACTATAGTATTATACACTAAAAGAGACTTTGGATCCTGATTAAAACAAAGGCATTGCAAAAAGACTTCTGTGAGACCATCAGTGAACATGTACATTCTAACTGGATATGTGATAACATTAAAGAATTACTTGGTTTTTCTTAATGTATGATAATTGCTTTGTGGTATATTTTGGTTAGTACTGTTGATTTATTTTTAAGGAGTCTTTACCCATTATCCTTATTCCTTAAGGGGTCTTTACCCTGAGTTACTTATGGATGAGGTTATACTATGTCTGGGATTTGCTTTAAAATACATCAGTACTTCAGAGGCTGAGGCAGTATAGATGAAATGAGACTGGCCAAATGCTATAACTGTTAAAAGCTGAGCAATGGGTACATGAGGGTTAATTATATCATGTTTCTATATCTATGTATATTTAAAAATAACACAAAGAAGACAAAAGAGGAAAACTATTTTTGCAAAACTTTGTAAGTACTTTTATAAGATTAGAATTTGCTTTTTAAATTAGGATATGTATTTTTTGCTAAAGTAGCTTAAAAGCTATATATCCTTTGGAACTGTAGATGGATAAAAATGTTTGCTTACCTCCACCAATTTGGAAGCTAAATACATGGAAATTGTTGTGCTTTTATAAAACATCATTGATACTCCTGCCAAAAATCCTGAAACAAATAAGGCAAAATTCATCAGACCTTGAAGTATTTTCTTTGTTATTAAGTCATTTGGAAATGTCAATTTGCTTAAATAAGAAAGAGCTGATTTATAGCAGTGCCTTTTGTTACATCCAAATCAAGGACAGTAATATACTTGATGACATTAAAATGGGTGAGCTCTTATTATCACACATTTTTAAATTAAGAAAATTGACCTTCAGAGTTAGGAACAAACAGTTCTGATACATGTAAGAAATTTCACATTCTAAATTTAACTTTAAAAACAGTGATGGTTTTGCCAAACATAATAATTTTCAAAAATAATTTTTAAAGACTATTGGTACCATTTCTAATTTTAAGTGAAAATAATTATTCATCTATTCTCTTAACAGCTCAAATTATTTTCAATGCTATCATTACACCCATTTCCCTATTACTGCCTTCATTCTGTCAATGGAAACCAAGGTGGGAGGAGGCCTGGAATTCTAATAGTAGGAAAGTTACCAGTAAGTATCTGAAAAACTGTCTGTTCAACTTTAGTCCATACATGCAATTGTAGAAACATTTATTTAGTTTTTATAAAATTATTTACATTACTAAAATATAATAAAAATTATTAAAACATATGCCATTTACCACTGGTAAAAACAGAGTATTTTAAGAAATCTAGCTATACTTAAAATAGTACCACAGTCACCTCTATAACATTTTAAAACTTCATTTTTTGGGGGACACATTCCTTAGGCTTTCTGGCCTGTAGGAGGGCAGATACCCAAGTCATTCTATTGCCAACTCAAAATGCCAGATGGCAAGAGAGCTTTGATGTGTTAAACTTCACAAATATAAAATGTGTGGACTAGTGCCTCAATAGGGATTCTGTTACAGAGAAAAGAAGATACAAAAGAAATCAGATGAATTTGGAAACTATATCTGATTCATTTCAACCACTGACTGATGCAATAATAATCCTTTTTAAATCGTTGCTTTACCGGCTATAATAGCATGTAGTTCATCATCCAGGTTTCTGACCCAGCGCAGGAAACAACTGGTACCCTGCATCAGGAAGAAAACACAATGACTTCAGCTGTCTCATTCCAGAAAAAAATGCATGTAACATCTGTGATGAGTGAGTCGCTATGCTGACCTTAGAGGCAAATTGGTGATCTTCTCTAAATCTAACTGAATACACAATTGGGATAATTATAAATGATAACCTGTTATAAAGTTACTGTTTTGGATAGGCTCTATTAAGAAATTATACATAATATTTTTCTTGTAATGATTCTTCAAAATGAATCTGTAGATTCTACTTTTGCCTACAAGTAGAATGCTAGGAAAAAGTATCACTTCCACTTAACAAGGAGAAAAAGCTGGACAAACTACAAATCTGTCAGGCCAGAATTCTACACCCAGAGATAATATTTTTTAGTTTGAAGGTGAAATAAAGACTCTCTCAGACAGACAAAAGCTGAGAAAATTCACCTGCAAACCTGCACTACCAGGAATGTTAAAGGTAGTTCTGCATGCAGAAGGAATATAATACCAGATAAAAAATTAGATCTGTAAAAAGAATGAAAAGCTCTGGAAATGGTAAAATTAAGACGACATGTTTTTCTTATGTTTAACAGCTGTAAAACTAAATTACAACTGTCTAAGGCAGTGGGCAGAAAACTATGGCCCACTAGCCAAATCTGTCTTGCCATCTGTTTTTATATGGTTTGTGAGCTAAAAACATTTTTTATACTCCTAAATGGACAGAAATAAACACAAATTGCAACATGTAAAAAGTATACAGAATTCTAATTACAATGTGATAAAGTTTCATTAGCATACCACCATGCTCATTCACTTAGGTATTGTCTGTGGTCTGGCTGCTTTCACACAACAGAGAGTTGAGTGGTTGTGACAGAGGCCGTACAGTCCACAGAGTTTAAAATATTTACTATCTGGCCCTTTACAGGAACAGTTTTCTGACTCCTGATCCAAAATAAAAATAGTAACATTATATTATGGGGTTTATTACTTATGAAAAAGGTAAATGTATAGCATAAAAATGTAGAGGAGGAATCAAAATTATAGTGTTGTAAGAGTCATGTACTATAATGAAGTGGTATAATATTATTAAAACATTTATTATAAATGTAAGGTAATCACTAAATTTTAAAAAGAGGTATAAATAATAAGACTACAGTGAAGACAGACTACAAAAATACAAAAAGTTTAATTAAAAAAATTAAAATATATTTTAAAAAATCCATTAGAAAAAGAAAAAGAGAAACAAAATAAAAAATGGAATAAATTCAAAACAACTAGCAGAAAGGTAAATTTAAATTCAGTCATAACAAATAAATACATTAAGTATAAACAGTCTAAACATATCATTAAAAGTCAGAGATTATCAAATTGGATTAAAAAAAAAAAAGGACCAACTATATGTAGTCTAAAAGAAACCAGCCTTTACACCAAAGACCCAGAAAAATTCAAATAAAAGGACAGAAACAATATACTGTCCAATCTAATCAAAAGAAAGCCGGACTAGCTATATTAGCATCAGCCATAGGAGACTTCAAAACAGGGACTATCACCAGGGAAAGAGGAATATTACAAAATGAAAAAAGGGTTGGTTCACCAAGATGACATGGAAGAAACAAGGTATATTTGTCCTTCTCTTGATTATATTCTTATGAAGATGCTAAAGGCATTGATAATTAAAAAAAAATTACCTACAGCTTTGGAATACACTGTAGGAATATTTCTTTAAGAGATTTTCTGACCCAGCTGTATTTTCCTTAGTGTAATACCATTAGTTTGAATTACTTAGGCAAAGAAATAGTAACAGAAGTAAAAACAAACAAAAAAATAAAAACAGGCTCTGAGATATACTAGATGGTAGAGAATAACCAACCTGAGCAAAATGTTGGAGATAGTCTACATACAAAAACGTAAGAGTTTATGTTAAGAATAAATACAAACACTATAAAATCAGAAATGAAAAAGAATGTGAATAACTATCTTTTGTAAGTAAACTTGCACATGAAATGATACCTAACCATCTTAACCAAAATAATGCCAGAATTCAATTTTTCCAGCATTAGTTTTGAGTTTAATGTGTGTCTGTGTGCATATGCAGATACGTCAACCTTAGTCATCACATTTACTTAGAATCCATTTTTATTTATTCATTCATTTATTCACTTTTGTACATTTTTATTTTATTTTTAGAGAGGAAAAGGGAGGGAGAACGAGAGGGAGAGAAACAGCAATGTGTGGTTGCCTCTCAAGTGCCCCCCACTGGGGACCTGGCCCACAACCCAGGCTTGTGTCCTAACTGGGAATTGAATGGGCCACCCTTTGGTTCACTGGCTGGCACTTAATCCAGTGAGCCACACGAGCCAGGGAAGAATCTATATTTAGATTCAGAATATAAATTTCAGATGTTTAATGTGTCAGTAATATTATTTACATATTAGCAATTCCCATTAAACAAAAGGCGATTATTTAAAGTTGCAAAGTACTGTGTGGTGAATGATATCCAAATGTGTGTTTAGGTGTGTGCTTATATGCGTGTGGGTACGTTTACAGAAACAAGCAGAACAGGGTGGAAGAATGTTCACTCTGGTTATCTGAGAGGTTGTCGTAGGAATAGTGAGTGGAAGAGGGAAAATAAGTCACTGCTTATATATAACTTACAACAGAAAATTATACTGATTCTATCAAGTAGTTGTCATCAGCTAGGAGGGTTTGAAATATGTTTAAATTAAAACCAGGAACTAAATATGATTAAGAAAAATAAATAGACCAGGTATAGTAATATCACTTTTGATGTTAGAAATGTTAAAGTTTATATTTTCTCAATGTATGTTATTGAAAAAATAAAATGAGTCTAAAAATCTTTAATATTATGTATAAATGCAAGTGTGTCTGTACTTTCAAGCATATTAAATAACATTTAAAAGAAGAAATTTACCCAGCCTTAATTCCCAATACATATATATATGCATATCAATACTACAGAAAGAAGCATTAAAAAAATGATGGATGAGTGAGGGCTAAATCACATTCTAACATTAACCATGTTATTTATTTCCCATTTTTCTTCCCTCTTGTGAAAGCCATACCTTGTATATACTAACAAAAGAGCCCAGAAAAGCTCCAAGCTGAAAGTTTTCTTTATTGTAGAAGAGAGAAAGTAGCCGGGATGGCTTTGTGAACAGATGCCTAAATGCAGAGGGAATCCGGAGGCAGCACTGGATCAAGTATCCCACACTGAACATTCTGATGAAACCCTAGAGAAAATTGGAGGAGATTCTGATTTACAACCAAATTTTGAAGTTTGATAGTTGAATTTTACTGTCTTGGAATCAAAACAGGATTCAAAACATTAACACAAGTACATACCACAGCCAGTTTCAAAATTAAATCTTAAAACCTCAATTTTAAAATAATTACCTTAAAGATTAGGGGAAAACCTGCAGTAAATATACTTTCTTTGATTTACAAAAACTTAAAAAGTTTCACAGTACTGGCCAAGCTTATCTATGCACCAAACTTCCATTGCTCAGCATTTTGCTGACAACAACCAGGATTTGTAATTCCTAAACTACATCTGAATTTCAGAAACAAAAGCACTGAAATTTAAAAAATACAGTTAACAAAACCAAATCCTTTTGGAAATTCCTCTTACTCATCAATATGAGTAGAGATTCTTTTGATAGAAAGATAATTTCATTATTTGTTTAGACCTTTGGTATCAATGTTTTAAATGATCAGGTTAAAACGCTTTCCCAGGAAAAGAAATAATTATATCTAGGTTTTTATTTCTGTGCCCAAATATGTTAGGCTAAGACATCTATCTCTAGGGAATGGCAGCTTTAAGGTTCACTCAACAAACCTTGAAAAAGCAAATCTGCAACAAATCCATATTTGCTTCCAACATTTCTCCACATTACCCGCAACTATTTGTATAGTGGAAAACGGGACAGAGAGAGGGTCACTAGTGCTGGTCAGTTTCACTTCCATGTTTAGGAAAATGAAGTTTAGGTGTGAGTTCATACTGAGAGACTAAAAAATGCCAATAAGCATAAAAGAGATGCTATCAAAAAGAGCAGTGACACTGGTCTCCATTCTCCTCTGTCACCCCTGCTGGAGTGTCTACATTCTGAGTGGTGAGTGCCTGCTAAGTTCTGAAGGTCAGGTTTTTATCTTCCAGGCAGCAGCCTTTTTTTTTTTAAAGAAAAAAGATTAAATTACTATGAAGAAATACTCACTAATCTACCTGAAACTATTTAATAACTAGTAAAAAAATAATTAAATTGTCCAATCATTAGTACAAATCACTATGTATTTGCTTAACTGAAACTACGTATACTAGTTTAATGCATGAAATGTTCACACTTAAATCTTTCCATTGATAATCGTATAATATTAACCTAAAGATTCAAGGATCATACTCATGTTCAATGCTTTCATGTGGTTTTTAAGAAGCCATTCATTCCTCTATCCAGTCACCATTTTATGTAATCAGGAAATACCCACTGGATGCCTATTATGTGCCAAGCATTACCCTTAGATGCTGGGGGAAGTAGCAAGGAAGATACAAAGTTCTTGCCTTCATTGAGGCTTTCATGCTCATTAGAGGAAGAGAAAATAAATAAGTAAGCATATAAACAAAAATAATTACAGGTTACCACAAGTGTTCTAAAGGAAATAGGGCACTAAGAGAGAAATTAACAGGACGACATCATTGGGTGGAAGAGGAAGCTACTGAGGATGTGCCATTTCAATAGACACAAAGCAAAGGAGCTAACATGAGAAAAACATTTCAGGGAGCTTGGACAGAAGGCACAATGCCAAAAATGAGATTGGCAGGTATGAGGAAGTAATAAAAAGTTAGTGTAAATGAAATATAGTGAGCTGAGAGGAATGTAATTCATATGATTATTTACTCAGGGATATGATTTACCATGTGGTGTAACTGAGTCCATGGAATAATGAGGTACATTGTCAAAATATTTTACTATATTTGTGGTGTAAATTCCTCACCCACACATCTCCAAATTTATACTCATAGACAAAATATTCCAACTTAAACACAAATTACCAAGTTTACAGAAGTGGTACACACTTGAAAGAAAGAAAGACTACACTGTTTCATTGCTTAGTAATTCTCACGAACTTTCTCATATAATTTTTAAAAAATATCATATCCCCTCTTCTCAAAATATTTCAAGTACTTCTGATTTAATCAGACACTTCTCTTAGCCCCCCCCCGTCAAAGGCTCCCCCTTAAGCAGGATTATGTCCAGTTGGAGGGAAGAGCTCTCCGGGAACCGTCAGACTGGCAGACTCTGAGGCTGCCAGCAATGATGCTTTTCTTCTTTTTTGCCATTTTAAAAGTGGGGCAGGAAATCAGATTTGGAAGGAGCGTCATCAGAAACCATTGCACAACTGAAAAAATACTCTCCTGCTTTTACTCCTGGTCATAGCTTTGGGGACCCAAAGGTAAAGTGCTGGCTTAGGCAAACACCACCATCAACACTAGGCCACAGGCGCTCATGTTCAGAAGCAGTCATGTGCTACAGTCCCTCCTTTCTCGAGAGATCGTGCAGAGGCTGTCTTTTGGGGTATTGTACAACTCTGTTCTTACCAACAACTGAGGAGGGATCAGACATTGTAAGAAGGAACATAAACTTTTTAAATCATCAGAATCATTACAGTGCCATCCAAAAAGAACCCATAGCAGGTGGTACCATCTGTGCCAGACTGATTGCAATGAAAATAACTTCCTTCTCAGAGCTGGAAGTAAAGGGGGTGGGAGATGGCAGGCATGGGTGGGGGTGGGTAGGGACAGACATGCCAGTACACTAATATATTACGGAGTAAGGAATTTATGCCAGCGGGCATAGCTAACTCTCTTAATATAGAGCAACTGTGTACATGCTCCAGTTATACTCCATGCTTTAAAAAAGGTAACAACTTGTCAAGTCCAAAACCAGTCTCCACTATCCCGGACTGAGCCGTGTGTGTGCGTGTGACTGGTGGCCCGACAGCGCACAGTGCGGTCCAGGGGCCTCGTTCTAGCATGTACTCTAATGAGGACCGATTGCAAGGTGCAAGATTTAATGACCTCCTTTTTCTGTCTTTTTTGTTGTTGTTGCTTCACCTACTCTTCTACTTTTTAAGTTTCATGCCAATTTTTAAGTAAGCAAGATTTAAAATTATTTAACTAAAGATCCAGTAAGTGAATATTAAGCTAAATTGTTATCTACATCTCACAAATCTTATTCTTCAAGTCAAAGATGACAGCAATTATTGTCAACTTTTTCTTTTCCTTTGAAATTATGTTTTAATAAATAAGTTCTTTCTATACATACTCCCTATGGTTAATACCAAAGACACTTTTATATACTCACTTTAATGCAATAAGAGATGCAATTATCTTCATAGTGTTTGCAACATCTATGCCTTGGTCCGTGCTTACATCTGCAATTAAAACGAACACCCAGTTATAATGAAAATGCGTGTGTGTGCAGATCTGCTTAAACTTCTCTAACCAAAAAGCAGAGAAAATTACCTACTTGTTCTAAATGTGTATATCTTTTGGTGTCTTAGGACATACAGAAGCAAAAATAAAAGACATTTGTTTCTTTGCTGCTCACCATTTGATACACTGTATAAAACACATGACTATAGTCAAAACATGTGAATGTGGAACAGAAAAGCCATATTGGTAAATATCTGTGACTAAATATTAAAAATATGTATATAGCTCTCTTTACTCTGCCAAATCTTTTAGAAGCTTTAAATCACTTATTGTAGAGTATAATGCTCATAAATCATCCATGAAGTCAGTACTTGAGAAAAATCATAGTGAGAATGTGTTCAGGTTACAGGAATTTATACTTAATTATATTTGAGAGAAAACATCTGGAAAAGAAACATGATACAGTATTAGAATTCAAAATTCCATTTTTAAAATAAATATAGATATAAATCATGGGGGAATTCAAAAGTAGGTTATTTGTAATTTCACTGTAAAGCACTTAGTCCTCTAGTGTTTAATAAACATTTCTGCTGGGAGGACTACCGTTCAAGACACACTCCTGGTAATGATTTGGTATGCTGACTCCAGCACCATTTATTTGCTACAGCATTAAAAAGTAACTAAAACATCTAATACGGGTTTAGCTGTCCCCCTTTGTCTTTGAACAGTAGTCTCTGTAACTCTTTCAGACTGTAGTTCATTAATTAGCTTCGTGGTTGGAACATATTAATTCTTTCCCACTTATAACAATCACTCATAGAGCGATATTCCCGCTCCACATCTCTCTAATTCCATTTGCAAATTGATTAGCAAGACCTTTTCCGAAATCCAGTCCTGCACTGTGGCTGGAGTACGCAGGCAGCCTTTACTACTCAGGGGTGACAGCAGTAGCGCATGCTGAACAGAGCTCTGCACCATTAGAATGATATAACAGACCTGGTCGTGTGTGGCTGTCGAGTGATTAAAGCCGTGAATCAGAGAAGAACTGCCTTATGTAAACCATCACTCTTCATACACCTAAGTGTCCTCTTCAAAGGCATTTCTCAGCTATTACTACCAGAACTACACAAATTATTAACTCTCTTTGCTGGTGAAGCTAAATTCTGGTATCGACTGTACTGTCATTTACTCTTTCCTTATGCTTTTATTAGAACAGCTTACTAAGTCCTGAACTGCCCCTCTTCTCCTGTATTACCTGCTCTGCTCCTGTATTATCCTGCGTCTGCTTTCACACCCGTGGACAAGTTTTGCCGTGACCTGATCAGTTCCAATACCAGGGCACCATGCACCCACAGAACACATTCTCTGCATTCCCTGTGATTCTTGTTGACACCACACCCATTAAGAGGAATCCCCTTCCCTTCTTTCCACTGACGTAACTCCTAACTATTTTGAATTTGCTTAATAAGATCACTACCACAATTATTTCTGCCATCTATTATTCCTTTCTTTCCTCTTAGCTTCTGTATGCAGTGTATGCTGAAATGAAGAGAAAGTCTTTAAATTCAATAAAAAATCTGAGCACTTACTCTGTGCTCATTTATGTGAGGCAAGTTGTACGTTACTTCATTTAAAGCACACAATACTCCTTGATAGAGATTATTAACCCTAGGTAACCGATGGAGGGTTTGGAATACAGGTGGTTAAACCAAAGCCACAAAGCCAGCTGGGGCAAAAGGAGAGTCAAACATAGGTCTTCTGATTTCTTAAAGGGCCTCAGATTCCCATAACCAATCCCCTAACTTTCTACACTGTCTACTACTATGTCATATTCTCTAAAACATCACTACCAACATTATTTTAATTGGTTGATTTAATTTTAAATCATTTAATTTATGTTCTTAAATATCTACACTTGAAATACAAATGAAGGCTTATTTGTATGAAATATAGACTTCTTTGTATAATTAAGAAATATTTATTTTATTTCCAAAGCCCTAAAATGTCCACTCTTGCAAAATATCCCATACTTAAGGTTTGCTCCTTATTATTCCTGCATCTTCTTGAATCTCTCAGGACTTTTCTTTCTCCTTTCCACACTTGACACATTGGGTTAGCATGAATTAATTGTTCTTAAAGTTCCCCATTCTAGCCTCCTGCAAGTCTGCCTGATTTGCAATAGAAAAGTATTTCAATTTCATATAAATCTAATTTAAAGGCACAGGATGGTCTATAGTCCTGGAAGAAATAATAAACGATATTCACTTGCCATC
Source organism: Trachops cirrhosus (assembly GCA_028533065.1). Classification (NCBI taxonomy): domain Eukaryota; kingdom Metazoa; phylum Chordata; class Mammalia; order Chiroptera; family Phyllostomidae; genus Trachops; species Trachops cirrhosus. The sequence goes on along the minus strand of CM052543.1, from coordinate 51,904,008 downwards.
ACGTGCCTTTTATAAAATTCTGCACAATTTCTCGTAAAAAAAATATATTGTCACCTGAAAAAAAAACCAAGAATACCTTGGCATGGTACAAATATCAAATAAAAAAATATGAAATATGCTAAAATACCAAGATAAAGAACTCACACTGAATCCACAAGCCTCCTGACTAGGGCAATTACGTGCATTCCTCTTGACTTTTCCTCCTGTCTTTTTGTCTGTTGTTCCACTTTTGCGTGTGCCGTCTCTGGTGAATAAGAATGCGTGGGGATTTCCTCCTTCCCTACGATGAACCTGAAGAAAAAAGCACACTGTGAGGCATTTTTCTCCTTTAAAAAAATCACTGAGAAAATAAACTGATTTTCTTTATATATTAATAAACTTTGGGAAGTCCCTTATCATTTGAAATAATATTTTTTCACAATTTATATAAAATCTAATCATGAGGTAAAAAAATAGGCTTTTGAAATCTGAATACTCAAAAATGTTTAAAATACCTGCATTTGCTTGACAATACAGGTATTTTAAAATTAAATTAACCAAGTAAAAAATAGCATACTACTTTTATAACACTTTTAACTTAAGTCACTACCTTTAAAGGTATTACACTTAAAGTTTTCAAACAAAGAAGCAGATGAACTATTAACTCAGATCTATTAATTTATGACAAAAATTCATTTTTCTTTAAAACCTAATAGTTACAATTGAATGTGTTTCTTATTTTTCAGTCTAAACTTGTATCTAATGTCACTTTAAACAGCTGCAGTGCTGTATGAAGGCATCTACATACACATGAGGAAACAGAGGAAACTAAAATATGAGAGCGAGAAAATGATTAAAATTCCATGTATCCTCACATTATTCCATGAGCAAATCTTAAATTCCATGTTATTCCTATCTGCTTATTTCTTTATGGAAAAACGTAACACCCAAGAGAAGACAACATCCCTGTTTCATCAAAACTGGACAATATTTTTTCCAAATCGGTGCAAACACAATGTTACCACCTTTAGATATAACTCAATCAGCATCCTTTTTAGGGAAGTTTTCATCTGTGCTCTTTGCACCTTCATTTTTAAGAGCCATTGCTCTTTTAAAGAATAACTAAGCTTTACTCAGGAAACAGTTCCTACCTGATGAATTTTCAGAAAATATCATAAAATACAGGTAAAACAGGATCAATGATACTACACTATAATTCTAGAACATGGGACCTATGACAAATAGAATAAGAAAATTTAAACACTCAGAAAAGATAGAAATAAACAAGTGCAATCCATCCCGTTCGGACAAACTTGGAAAAAAATCTGGCTTATCAGATTGTAAGGGGTGTGTAGTGAGGCTGTCTGTCACCACAGGGCAGCTGTGCATCCTTGGTAACTATTCGTCCACAAGAATTTGGTTCTTAATCATGGGTGTGCATGGGGAGTTTAAGATCAGTCCTGCTGTTCTTTGTAAACAAGACAAACTAGGCTAGAACAGATACAACAATACCTCCCACACATTTCATAAGGCTGTTGGTATTTTGGCCAGTACTGATCATCTTGGATTAAAAATCACTTCCTTGGAGAAGCTGCTCCCACTCCAAGTTGGAGTGAGTTAACAATCCTTCCTTTGTGTTCTCAGCGTCCAATGAAGCCCAGTTCTGAAGCACTTTACAGTAGTTTACATCCTACCAAACTGTAAGGTCTTTGAGACTCTGCCTATCTTCTTTGCTATTATATCCTGGTGCACAACACATTACCTGGCATATAGTAAATATTTATTCACTGATGAATAAATACAATGACAACTAGCACTTTCTGAGTACTTACTAGATGACAGGAAGAGTACTGGGCCTTTTACAAATACTGAATCATTAAATCCTCATAGCAGCACTATGAAGTAGATGCCGTGATTTCCATGAGAGTTAGCAGGAAAAAGCATCATATCTACAGCCAACAGCATCAATATTTATTTCAACGCAGAACTGTCTGGCTCTAAAGCATGGATTCTTAATGACCAAGGTATGTGTACTCTGATGATTAAACTATGATGAGGAAGCTGAGAATACATTCAGACCCCCACACTGGCCCTTCTTCCATGGTTCTGTCCTTGACTCTATACAGAATTAATAACCACTATCTTCCAGAATAATCTTCTATAATACAGAGAACAACTTAAGTGCAAATAGACTAAATCAACCCCTTATTATATAAGGATTTGAATAAGTGACGCAAAAATATCTGATGCATTTTGAGTTTTGCAAGGATGCTAGAAGGCTAAAAAGAGAGGCAGGAACAAAGACAAAGTTTTCTCTTTAGGAAAACCAACTTTTGACTGTTACCAAATTTCAATTTAACAAAATTATTTATAGCCAATGAAATAACAAAAAGTTATTTTCTAAAAGTTCTATCATCTTTTAATGAAAACTATAATATGAAGAAATTACTGCTGTGTATTATGACTTAGTTATTGTTAGCATGGAGTTTCCACAACCAAAGATATTCTTAATCACACAGTGGACTCAATTTGTTGCCTCTAAACCAATTTCTTTGCATGTATTCTGATTTCGTTAATAGCACCTTTTTCCAAGCACTTAAGTTTCAAGGGCTGGTATTGAGGAGTGGAGGGAAAGCAAAAAAAAAAGAAAGAAAGAAAGAGCGAGAGAGAGAGAGAGAAAGATATATCAGTCCTTAGGTCTTCATTACCTTCCACTGCAAGTTTCAAATAGCTGATCTTGGCCTGTATCAGGGCACCTCCCAAGGGCCTCCAGAATCAACAAACCTGGTAGCCAGATTCAAATTACACCACAGCAGTACCCAACCTGCTCTGCAAACACCACACCCCAAGGGCAGACTTTGCTGTCACCAGAGGCCACTAAAGCAAATGCTACTCTGTGGGGCAGGGTGAGCAGGTCTTCTGTAGTCACAGGCAGCCCTCATAGCAAGTCAGCCTGAGAGACAATCCTACCCACTGACATCCCAATAGCAATGAAAGCTCAACTACAACAGAAGGGCACACACAACACGCACAAGAGACACATCTGAAGCACCTGGCTGAACTGAACAGGGAGGCGGCACCACCAAGCCTCACAGAGCACCTACCACACAGAAGGCCACGTTGCCAAGACTGGGAGGCATAGAAAATCTACCTGATACATAGAAACAAACACAAAGAGTCAGCCAGAATGTGGAGACAAAAAACATGTTCCAAATGAAGGAACAGAACAGGAGAAAAACTTCAGAAAAAGAACTAAACAAAATGGAAACAACTGATTTGCTAGATGCAGAGTTCAAAACACTGGTTGTAAGGATGTTGAAGGAACTTAGGGGAAAAAATAGATGAACTCAGTGAGAACATCAACAAAGAGCTAGGAAACATAAAAAGGAATGTCAGAAATAACAAATATAAGGAATTTAAGAATATATTAGAGAGAATTGGGAGCAGATTAGATGAAGTAGATGATCAAATCTGCAATCTGGAAGACAAAGCTGAAGAAAACACCCCATCGGAAACAAGAAAAAAGAATTAAAAATAAGTTAGGATAGTTTAAGGGAACCCTGGGACAACATCAAGTGTACCAACAGTCACATCATAGTGGCACCAGAAGGAGAAGAGAGCAAGGAACTGAAAAGCTTTTTGAAGAAATAATGCCTGAAATCTTCCTTAACCTGGCAGTGGAAATGGACATACAGGTCCACAAAGCACAGAGAGTCACAAACATGATGAACCCAAAGAGGCCCACACCAAGGCACATCACAATTAAAACACCAAAGGTGAAAATATAAAGAGAGAATCATAAAAGTAGCGAGACAAAAGCAGTTAGTTATGTATAAGATAGCTCCTATACAATTTTTCAATTGTAAACTAATTTTTCAACAGAAACTCTGGTGGCTAGAGGAGAATGGCACAAAATATTCTAAGTGATGAAAATCAAGGCTCTACAACCAAGATTACTCTACTCAGCAAGGCTATTATTTAGAATCACAGGAGAGATAAAGAGCTTCCCAGCAAGAAAAAGCTAATGGACACTAAAACAGCAGTACAAGACACGTTACAGGGAGTTCTTTAAGTAGAATATAAAAGGTCAAAAATATGAGTAAGAAAATATAAGAAAGAAAATTCTCACAAAGGCAAAAGTAAAAGCAGTGGATCAACTAACTACAAAGCTAGTACAAAGGTTAAAGGCAAAAGTAAAAAGTAGATGTGTAATTACTACAATAAAGGGATACGAACACACACAGTAAGTAAAAAACAATGACAAAAACATAAACATGGAAGGGGTGAGTAAAAATTGTAGTAGTTTTAGAATGTGTTTGAACTTAAGTGTCATCATCTTAAAGTAGGCTGCTATAAATAGGGTGGTATACACAAAGCACATGGTAACCAAAAACCAAAAATCCACAAGAAATAAAGAGAAAGGAATACAAATATAACACTAGAAAAAGTCGATAAAAGTTGAAAACAAAAGAAGAAGAAACATAATGAACCCTAAAGAATCCACAAAAAAATTAACAGAATAAACAAATTCAGAAAAACAGTAAATAGTAATATGCAAATTTAATATACAGAAATTTGTCACACTTTTATACTCCAGTAATGAGCATTTATATGGAGAAATTATAAAATCAATTCCATTTAAAATTGCATTAAAAATACCTAAGAATAAATTTAACCAAGGAGGCTCTGGCTGGTGTGGCTCAGTGAAGTGAGCACTGGACTGTGAAGCAAAGGGTCGCCAGTTCGATTCCCAGTCAGGGCACATGCCTGGGTTGTAGGCCAGGTCCCCAGTAGGGGGCTCATGGGAGGTAACCACACACTGATGTTTCTCTCTCTTTCTCTCTCCCTTCCCTCTCTCCAAAAATAAATAAATAATACCTTTTAAAAAAATAAATTTAACCAAGGAGGTAAAAGGCCTATACTCAGAAAATTCTAAGATACTGAAGAAAGAAACTGAAAAAGATACAAATAAATAGAAGCATATGCCATGCCCATGGATAGGAAAAATTAATATTGTTAAAATGTCCATAAATACATAAAGCAATCTACAGATTCAATTCAACCCCTATCAAAATACAAATATTTTTTACAAGAGTAAAACAAATTATCCTAAAATTTATATAGAATCACATAAGACCTCAACAGTCAAAGCAATCTTGAGAAAGAACAAATTTGGAGGTTGCTACCTGACATCAAACTATACCATAAGGCTATAGTGATCACAAACAGCATGACTGGCATAAACACACACACATAGATCAATGGGACATAATAGAGAACCCAAAATAAACCAATGTTTATATGGTCAATTAATCTATGACAAAAGAAGCAGGAATATAAAATGAGTAAAGACAGTATTTTCAATAAATGGTGTTGGGATTACTAAACAGAAAAATCCAAAAAAAAAAATGAAACTGGATCACTTTCTTACATTGTATACAAGAACAAACTCAAAATGCATTAAAGATTTAAATTGAAGATCCCAAACCATGAATCTCCCAGAAGAACACATAGGCAGTACACTCTTTGACAATGCTCTTAGTATTTTTTTGGATATGTCTCCTCAGGCAAGGGAAACAAAAATAAACAAATGAGACTACATCAAACTAAAGAGTTTTTGTCCAGGGAAGAAAATCATCAACAAAACAAAAAGACAACCAACTGAATGGAAGAATATATTCACCAATGATACACCCCACAAAAGGTCAATATCCAAAACATATAAGGTACTCATACAACTTAACACCAAAAAAATTAATAGATAACCAATCTGATTTAAAAATGAGCAGAGGATCTGAATAGACATTTTTCCAAAGAGGACAGATAGATGGTCAAAAGATATATTAAAAGATGGTCAACATCACTAATCATCAGAGAAATGCAAATTAAAACCACAATGAGATATCACATCACACCTATCAGAACGGCTACCATCAATAAATCAACAAACAACAAGTGTTGGAGAGGATGTGGACAAAAGGGAACCCTCATGCATGCATTGTTGGTAGAACTGCAAACTGGTGCAGCCACTATGCAAAAGAGTATGGAGGTTCCTCAAATATCAAAAGTAGAGCTACCATATGACTCAGCAACTCCACTTCTAGGTATTTATCTGAAGAAATCCAAAATACCAATTTATAAAGTATATGCACCCCTATGTACACTGCAGCATTATTTATAATAGCCAAGATACAAAAGCAAGCACAATGCCCATGAATAGACAAATGGATAAAGATGTGTCGTATATATACAATGAAATATTACTCAACCATAAAAAAGAATGAAATATTGCAATTTCTGACAACATGGATAGACCTACAGAGTATTATGCTAAGTGAATTGAGACAGAGAAGGACAAATACTATATGTTTTCATTTACATGTCAAATCTAAAAAACAAAGTAAATGAACATAATAAACTCACAGATGCTGAGAACAAACTGATGGTTGCCAGATGGGATGGGAATTGGGGGACGGGTGAGAAGGTAAAGGAATTAACATGTACAAACTGCCAGTTATAAAAACAGTCACTGGAAGGTAAAGTACAGCATAGAGAATATAGTCAATACTACTGTAATAATGATGTATAGTGTCAGATGGACACGACACTTATCTGATCAATTCATAAGTTATATAAATGTCTAATCACTATGTTGTACATCTGAAACTAATATATGCCAACTGTAACTGATAAATACAAATTTTAAATAATAACAGTCACCGGCCAAGACGGAGGCATAGGTACACACGATGTACCTCCTCGCACAACCAAGATAGGGACAACAACAATTTAGAAACAGAATAACAACCAGAACTGTCAGAAAATTGAACTGTATGGAAGTCAGACACCCAAGGAGTCAAATTAGACACGTTCATCCAGACCTGTAGGAGAGGTGGAGTCAGGCACAGGGGGTGGGGCATGGGGTGCGGAGCAGAGAGCACAGAGCCTTGGGACTGGACGCACAAGGCAACTGGGGCATGCAAGACCACAGCAGGAAGACCCTGGGCACACAAGCGGTGGCTGGTAGACCCCAGTCAAGGGGTGGTAACCTGCAGACCCAGCAAGACTGCGATTGTAAAGCAAGGCACTGTGCTCAACCCAGGATCCCAGCGCTGAGAAATAGAGCCTTGGGTCACTAATTGAAAACACCTGTGGGGGTGGAGGTGCAGGGAGAGACTCCAGGCCTCACAAGAGAGGTCGTTGGAAAGACCCACAGGGTGCACAAGCCGACCCACACAGGAATTGGAACCAGAGGGGCCCAGTTTGCTTGGGGAAAGTGGCTGAAGGGACTGAGGTCCCATGAAGAGCGGAGCAAGCGCCATTGTTCCTTCTTGGACCCCACCCCCACATACAGCATCACAACCCAGCACTGGGTTACCCTACCCTGGTGAACACCTAAGGCTCTGCCCCTCATACATAACAGGTGCGACCAGACTAAAAAAAAAAAAAAAGAGAGAGATGGCTCAAACAGAAGATCAATTGAAAGCCCCAGAACCCATCCTTTTAAGCAACCAAGAGATAGCCAACCTATCAGATGCACAGTTCAAAGCACTGGTGATCAGGCTGCTCACAGAATTGGTTGATTTTGGTCACAAACTAGATGAAAAAATGCAGGCTACAATAAGTTTAATGAAGAAAAATGCACAGGGAACCAATAGTGATGAAATGAAAGATGGGTCTCACATCAATGGAGTGCACCAGGAGGAAGAA
>CM052543.1:51884817-51895819 GCA_028533065.1 Trachops cirrhosus | reverse complement strand
AGTTGTCAGTGACCAGAGGGGAGAGGGGAGGGAATTTCAGGGGAGAAGGGAAGGGTTTACAGGAACAAATATAGAGGACACATGGACAAAACTAGGGGTGTTGGAAAGGGGAGGGAGGAGGGGAGGAATGGGTGGGTGGGCTGGAATGGGAATAAAGGATAGAAACTGTACTGAATAAACTAAAATAAAAAAATAAAAAAAAAAAAGATAATGCCTGAACACGTAGGTGTGAAAGTTGGCGTCTGAACCAGAGGTTGCAATGGCCTTTCTTATACTCTAGAATATACGAAGACAAGAGGGGATCCTGATGAAGATGTTGCAGATGGAGTCAGAGTGTTCATGGACAAGAAAGCACAGCTGACACTTTTGGGAACAGAAATGGACCACACTGAAGACAACTTATCCACTGAGCCTGCGCTCAATAACCCAACATCAAAGGAACTTGTGGCTGTGGAGAAAGCTTTACTAGTTGACTGCTCAGGCTGCTCTGGCTGGGAGCTTCAGGAAAGCATGTGGAAGCCCTGAGCTCCCTGAAGAAACCGCATGACTGTCACATGCTCGAGGTTCATGACGCATGGCTACCTTGTGAGGGAAATAAAGCGATGCCTTTTGAAAATGACACCAGTGTGTTAGATTTCAGAAGTGATATTTCTATTCTTTTTAGGGGACAGAATGTGAGAAACCATCACTCTCTTTGGGTGATATTTCTGATCTGTTAAAAAAAAAAACCTACCTTGCACTTAATTCTCTTGCATCCTCTGTTAGGACCGGTTTCATGGAAGGCACCTGCCTGGGAGGATTTCGGGAAACAAACTCTGAAGAGGTGTGCACACTACAGATCTCATTCGACCTATCTGTTGAATGCCTTGAATGTGCATCTGCAGACCAGACTGATGGTTCTTAAAGTTCAGAGACAGAAAGTCCTGACTGTTGGGCTTATATGGTGAGGCACTGTTTTTCTACACAAGCTTGACACAGCCTTTCTGCCATTTTTATCCACAATTTCATTGTTAGATGCCTTGTGTGCTCACCCTTTAGCAGCATCAGCCAGCAGATCAAAGTATCAAAGATTTCCTTGAACTGCAGTGCAGATCGGTTTTGAGTGATGGCATCAAAAGGTACCAAGTACTTCATCCACCATTTTTTATCCATTTCTTTTACTACCCTAAATGTCTACTCAAGGCGGGATCTCAAGCTGCCTCAGATCCTTTTATTTGAAAGGTCTCTTTCTAGCCATCTAGCCCACCCCTCAATTCTGTGTCTGAGGAAGCGACACCCTGGGGAAGCACAAGGTCTCACACCTCCCCTTCCGCGTTGCCAGCCCAGAGCTCTGATGCTGGCAGAAAGCTAAGTGGTCGGTCTGGCTTTTCTATCTGACATTTGATAAGATTTCTGTGTAATTTGATGGAGATCATATTTTTATTTTGAGTAAGAAGAATCTTATTTTAAAGTCCATTTATGTGAATTGCCAAGTTGTTTCTTTTAAACTATGAAGACGTGGTGTGTACTGGCAGGGAAGACACTGTAGCGAAACAGAAGTAACCTCCTGGAATGCAGCAGTACTCGTGACCAGAACACAGGGGTCTTTTCACTGGATCCTAAGTCCAAGCATTAAACATTTTAAATCTAATATTTTAACCTAACACTTTATCACCAATTTTTCTCTATGATAGTGATCCTTTCATCATTTAAGTATTGATTTTCCTGGGTTTGACATGCTAAGTGTATATATGCTTTTTTAAAAAGCCGATTCCAATGAATGAAGTAGCTGAGTTCCTTGGTGTTTGTCATATTTACTAAAGTATCTGCCAAAAAATACACCAAAACCTAGAGCAGTAGCTTTTTACTCATGAGTTTGTATTAATATAATTTTCACCCCATTTATAATTTGTGTAATACTGAATGTATGTAGTGATTGAGTTGTCAATTAAAAATGTAGTTGCTCTGTGATCATAAAAAATAATAATAAGGCAACTGACTTTCATATTGAACAAAATGACAGCTATTTGAAACTATAAGAGTAGGCTATACTTGTTCATAAACTGATGCTTATTTAATATCAAAGTTGAAATCCAAACTAAATAAAATGTAGCAGAGCAAAAATAACATTTTGAAAACTTTTGGAAAACCACCGTTATCTGATTAACTGAGGACTATAGAGTAACCTAAATCTAAAAGAAAAGCATTCATTTCAAATATTTCAGATTACTTCATTCATCTCAAAGATGATGAACTTAAGCTGTGGTATATATAATAGAAACTGGGCAAGTTAACACATATTGGAATCTTTCTGGCCTATAGATGTTATTAGGAAAGTGGAATTGGAACTAAAGTAACCTGAAAGACTTATATTTTACAAACTAAGAGACCAAGACCCAAGGAAGTTAAGTGATCTGCCGGAAAACGGTTTGGTGCCATGCATCCTGACACAACAGTAAAATCATTCTACACCCCAGTCACCTAACTGTGCCTGCTTGAGGTCCCACTGTGGGGGGGACATACTACAGAGCACAGGGGGGTCCAGAGCTGTAGAAGAGAAACCACAACTCACCTGGATGAAGAGGGAGCAATGCTCTTCCAGCTGATACTATGCAAAGACTTTACCAGGGACACAAGGGCATGGATAGTTTTAGAGGAACCAAAGCCCAATTTCTCACTTCCACAGGTCCTCCTGTCTAAACATGATTTGCACGATTTACTCTGGTCAGGAATCTGCTCTGGCTTCCCTCATCCACCTTCTCTTCACAATAGCTATTTTTCACATCAGTCTCTCCAGAATTGCCTGGACAATCATAAGGCCTATGCTTGGTATTAATTTACCACCTTTACAAACCTGAAGTCCAAAAGCACCTCAATCCCAAACATGAACACAAAAAAACAGTACTGAATTGAAATTTCATTGTTTCACAATATACACCAAGAGAGAAATTGAACTTCTGAAAGAAATTCATGAGATCACTTTTCCTTTATCTGTCTCTCTGTAGCAAACTGTATCATTACTTCCCAATACATTTCACATTTCCTCACCTGGTCCTTGGTCACCCTGGGCTTTCCACGTGCAATGCCCTCCTCAACCACCCCTCTTTTTGACGAGAATCCCCACCAAGTCCATCAGGAATGGAAATTCTCCCGCAATTACATGTGACAGTCTCTTTCTGAAGCTCCCTTTGTTCTTTGTATGGGGGGGTGGGAGGGGAGACTTTTATTGGACGCTGGCTGGTATCATGGTGATATCTATAGGTATCTAATCCACTCTATCCAATGTAGGCTTTCTAATGGCATTTTGTGTGCCCATGTTCCAGAAATCAAAGGAGCAATTTATAGAGGCTACTTCTTTAATAATGAGGCTGGGAATTATTCTGAGTTTTGTCGTTATAGCATTAATCAAGTAATTAAGGTATCCAGGAATATAATTTAAAAGGCTGTATCAGTCAGGAAAGGCTAGACCAGACCAGTGATTCTCAAAGTGTGGTTCCTAGAACAGCATCACCAACAGATAGATGGTGACTTGTCAAAAATACAAATTCTTGGTCCCCACCTCAGGCCTACTAAATTCAAAAATAAGAGTGGCGTCCAACAATCCATACAACTTATATGATTTAACAAAATCTCCACATGATTCCAAAGCACACTCGAGTTAGGTTAGGCTGCAGCAGTAAAATTTCAATGGCTTTCAATAACACAACTTCATTTCTTGCTCACGCTGCATGTCAAACAAGGGTTGGCTATGGCTCAACTATATGTCATCTTTATTTTGAACTGTAGAATTATGGAGAAACATCTACTTAGATCTATTGATTGTTAGAACAGAGGAAAAAAAGGAGAACATAGGACACTGGGTTCTGACTCAATCTTCTGCTCAAAAGTAAACATAAATCATTTCCATTCATATCTAATTAGCCAAAGCAAATCTAAGGCCAGGCATGATGTCAATAGGGCAGGGAAGTGCAACGCTTCCCCAGGGAGGGAAGCAGAGGTTTCTGAACAATAACGTAGTCTACCATTCAGGCCAAGCATGTTATTGTTAAAGATCAATTGTATTTGTTAGTTACACTTAAGGTAATTCAAAGCACAATTTCCTTTTCCTCCCAAATCCTAACATCATTTAGTCTTTTTCAAAATAACTTCAATATGTCATTTTAAGTATGATAACCTTAAAATCTTTGTTGTTTCAGAAGTAGGCTTGTCCTACAACACATTACTTTTCTATGTGTGCATGAACAGGCGTGTATTCTAAGTTTTGTTCTAATTACTAAAGCGTTCAGAAATTTCACAATATTCATTTATGTATCCCAAGTGCCTACATAAGTGCATAGCACATAAGTCACATGGCAAGAAATTTTTATCTGTATAGAACTAAAAACAGTGTGTTTTATAGGAATTATATCTCCATTTGGGTGCCAAGTTTCTTGGATTCATTTTTAACAGCAATTCTAGGAGGTTCTTTATACTTAGTTTCTAAAGCAATTTATTTTTTAATCAGCTATCCCAGTACTTATTAACAACTCCCAGTGATCATCTCTAATACAAATTTTTGTTGATTTCTTTACATTGATAATTTAGTATGAATTTACCCTTCCACATAAATACGCATTAACTGGGGTCTAAACAGGAGTTCCTTTTCTTAATGAGAAGCTATTTTTTAATACCCCAAAGGAAATAAAACAATGATTATAATATAAAACTATCAAATCCAAAAGGCAGGATATTGGGGATGCTATTATAGGCATGTTTGTCACTGTACTAAGAATTGTAACTGAGTGAGCACGTTGAGACCATAAAGTTTGTAGGCTGGAGCATTATTCACACTCATTCATCATTCATTCATTCATCATTCATTCACTTATTCATGCAGTTAAATATTTCACAAATATCTACTAGGAGTCAACAGTGTACCAGGAAGTTAGCCAAGTGCTAAAGACAGCCCTTGAGCATGTTCTCAGGGAGTTTACAATTCAGTGGGGTATATATAAGTGAAAACCATACTTTCATATAAAGTACACAGTGTTATAGGAGCACAAAGGAGGGTGTCTAACCATGGCTTGGTCATGGAAGGCCCCCCCAAAAAACAAACATTTAAGGTCACACATAAAGGAAGAAGCAGAGGAAGAAAGCAGGGAGAGACAATATAGATGAGACACAGAGAAAAGAGGGCACAGAGTATTCTGGGAACTGTGACTGGAACATGGAGATAAGGAAGCAGAGTGGAGAGAGAGCAGCACAGGCCAGACCTTGCCAAAAATGAGTCTGAACTTTACCTGTAAGGCAAAAAGCCCCAAGGTCCAGAAGAACGACAGGACTAGATCTGTGTATAAGAAAGATATTCCAAGCAGAGGTTTCATGACCTACCACTGAATCCCATCTCATTGTTTATTTTTAAATTATAATCTCACTTAGTAGTTTTGCTTAAACTTTTTAAATGTCAACTGAATTTTGTTGAAAGTAACATATAAAAGTCGCCTAAAATTATATTTTTCTTTATTTTGTTTTAAGATAATGGATTAAATACATATCAACTTTATGATAGATTTTAATACCTTTTGATACAGTAACAAATTAGTTTAAAATAATAACTCTTTTCAAAACTACAACTAAATGATACTAATAAATTCAGGTAACTAGCCCTGGCTGGTGTAGCTCAGTGTATTGAGTGCCTGTCTGTGAACCAAAGGGTGCCAGTTCAATCCCCAGCCAGGCCACATGTCTGGGTTGTGGGCCAGGTCCCCAGTAGAGGGCATACGAGCGGCAACTACACACTGATGTTTCTCTCCCTCTCTCCCTCCCCCTCTCTCTAAAAATAAATAAATAAAATCTTAAAATAAAGTCAGGTAAGTGATACTAGCTACTGCAATAAACAATCCAAAAAATCTGTGCTTTAGTATAACAAAAACCTATTTCTTGCTTGTCATTCAATTTGGCCATCTCTGTTACAGAGACAGACCTCATTTCCGCCACCCTAATGGGGTTCTACACATTTCTCTATATGTATACAATTAATAAATTAACATCATTTACTTATTGTAAGAATAGGAAATGATGATGAAAACCAAGATTCCCAATAAGTTATACTGAATGCAATAGTTATACACTTCTGTGTAAATAACACTATCTCTAGAAAACTATGAAGCAATGGTTGTTATTCATTTACACATTCATTCATTTGTTCCACAAATAGTTATTAAGCATTGATGCAGTAGAGTTAAAATGAAGGGCTATAGATTCAGACAAGCAAGTCATTTAAATTCTATGTGTTTCTCCATCTACAAAATGCAAATAATAGTTCCAACCTCATATGAATATTATACTAAGTGCTCAATAAATGTCATCTCTTACCACTGTTGCTGCTATTATTACAACAAACAAAAACCACAAAGATAGAGGTATAGCAGTTACTGTCTTCATCGCTGGAACTTTAAAGAAAATGGAATAGTTTCTACCCATATCAAATTCATAGGCTTAGTCCCTGAGGTGAAACAGTGAGCCTAGAGTAAGAGTAAGTATCGATAGCATCTGCCATGAAATTAAACCCATTATCTAAAAAGGTCCAGCATCACAGCCCTCCCTCCAAAGATACAAACAGATATACTCATATTTGCACATCATTATTTACAAATCAAGGACAACAGTACTCATAACATGAGTTGTCAAATGAAAAATTGACCTGAACTGGAAATGAGTACATTGACATGTGAATTCAAAAATACTGTAGTACACTAGGAATCTTACTCAGCAACAAAAAAGAACAAACTGCTAACATGTTCCACAAAACAACAGATGAATATCCCAAAATGCTGAGAAGCCAGACACAAAAGTGTGTACTGTGTGATCCCATTTATATGAAATTCAATGAAAAACAAATCTAATCTACAGTGACAGAAAGCAGATCAGTGTTGCCCTGGTGCCAAGGATGGGGTTAGGGGAAGGGACTGATCGCAAAAGAATACAAGAGAGCTTTCAGGAGTGATGGTTAAGTTACTTGACCTCATAGAGCTTAGGTTTCCTCAAATGTGAAATCAAATTATATTACGGTACTTGCCCCAAGAAGACATGAAAATTATCATCTGAAACAGAGAAGGTACTCAGTACGTTGTGATTGCTTTATGGTTTGGTTGGTTTTCTGTTGGGAAAGAGGGAGCAAGTGCAGGGAGGGTTTGATCAGGCTAATCACACGATTAAATGTTTGTAATGAGAGAGTTATGAAAATCTCAAAGCTACTCACTGAACATTAAATTTATTACCCTTTGGTATCATAATTTTAACATAACAAAATTAGTAAATCAGCCCCAAGGAGGGAATAAGTGATAAAGATAGAAAAGAACACCAGAAGAGATTTAGCAAGGGGCCAGTGGGGAGGAGAGTGAGTTCCTAAAGTCCTTGTCCTTTCTGTGAGGCTGTCATGGGAAATCTTAAATCCAATGACCCTTAAATGCATTACAACTCCACTTTTGTGCATCTTTTTTTGAGACAGTTGGGTAGGAGAGGAGAGAATAGGGGACTAGTTACAGGACTACCCTGATATTTTTTGAGAAACTTTAGAAAAATATTATTTTTCCCTCAAGCTATATTAAAAATGAAATTCTAGAAAACTAGAATAAAAGGATTTTACTATGCTTTGCTGTGTATAATATGCACTTTTTGCCCAAATTTTTGAGGGAAAAATAAGGATGTGCATTATACATGGGTAGTATTAAGTCTGCATCCGTATAAATGTTTTTAATTCTTTTATTTATGCTTATGCATTAAGAGAGTAACTCTAGAAAGCAATAATGATATCTGTATGCAAAACAATATCCTGGGATAGGATAATCGGTTTTGTTTCTAAACATAAATAAATAAATAATTGAATTGAAAAATTTAAACAAAAGATTTTTTTCCTGAAAGTTTGGGCCAAAAACATGGGTGTGCATGTGCATTATGCATGGGAGCATATTATACACAGCAAAATACG
The DNA here is from genome assembly GCA_028533065.1 of Trachops cirrhosus. Taxonomy (NCBI): domain Eukaryota; kingdom Metazoa; phylum Chordata; class Mammalia; order Chiroptera; family Phyllostomidae; genus Trachops; species Trachops cirrhosus. The sequence goes on along the minus strand of CM052543.1, from coordinate 51,887,871 downwards.
GTAATTCATCAGACTACTCGGAAAAACTAAGTTTTTGCATATATACCTAAAACATGACAATGGATTTATATGCAAACGCTTATGTCTATTATCTTAAAAACAAAAACAAAGAAAACCCTATCTGACCAGCTTAAATGAGGCACAGGGAGGAATTAATGGTCATCTGAAACTGTAAGACCCATATTCTTTCCAAACCATCAGTGTTGCAAATAGAGTTCAGTAAACAAAAGTGAAGCTATCTGGAAGGTATTTTTGGATATCAATTAAGTGGCACTGATCATTTTGAAATATAAGGCAAAAGACAGCTGCTCCTCCTTGAGCAATGTGCCATTTACTTTATCAGAGCCAACAACATGTAATGACTTAGAACAACCTCAAGATTATTATGAATTTCAATAGAAATGATTGGTTCGCCTACAAATAAGTCAATAGCTACACAGGGCCTATCACACTGAAAGGTTAATGCTCTTCCCCCTGGTAACCATGTTTCGCCCATATCAGACCCCACTATTGATTATGGTAAGACAGAGTCTGAGGGTCTCATTCTTCATTCTGTCTCTTTCATTAAATAGTTCAAGACAAAAAGAACTTAGTTTCTCTAAATATAAAGTGAAAGAACTGAACTGAATGGTCCTTAATATTCCTACAACTTAAATATTCTAATACAAAATACTACCCAAAACTTTTTATGATTTGCTCAAACTTGGTACAGTCCCAATCTGATTCTAGGTCTCAAATTAAAATACAATAATTGAATTAATACTAATTTTGTATGGGATGAACTGGAACATTCAACTCTAGGGACAACTGAAAATATCTCCTTACATGTTCTAAGCAGAAAAAGATACTATACAATTAACATTCTACCCAAAGTAACAGAACTTCTAATACATGTGAATGAACTGAATACTCAAAGGATCAAAATTATATTTTACCTCCAAGGGAGCTTATCTACATCTATTAGTCCATTGCATGGAACCTACCTGAGTTCAGCTGAACAAGTACAAAACAAAATCAGGGTGTGCTCACAAAGCATGTCTCCAGCACCATCTGTATTTGTTATAAGCTGACTTTCTGCCATATGATCTTGCTTTACCAGCTTAGAAAGGTGGAACATACACACAAAGTATTTTACAGAAAAATGTCTCAGAATATTTATTGTACATATGATCTAATATTTGACAAGGAAGTATCTTAGGACATTTAACAAGCCTATATTAAGGAATGTTCAAAAATATATAAAAGAACCTAACAAGACAAATATACATATATGTATACACACACAGAGAGACACACATACAACATATACACACTCATGTTTCTTTAGGATTATATATGTTCTTTTTTAAAGACAGGCAAAACTAATGTATAGGAGCAATCAAAGTAGTCCTAATTACATTTTAATTCCCTCCTTGAATACGATCCTAGCTGGTACCCATTCCTTATAATTTCACATTTTCTTTTGAATATGTAAATTAAAGTGATGCTGAGTCAAAAGCATTATTATTATTATTTAGAAATGCAAAAACTAATTATCTTTTCAGCGCTACATGATTAGGGTCCCTGTGGAGGCTGGCAGTTGGGAAAAGTGAGTGGGACTTTAAGAGCCAAACTGCCTTGGCTTTTCTCACTCTGAGACTCTAACTTGGTGAAAAATGTATTTTGCCTTCCAACAAGTTTATACGTGTAGGCTATATTTTAGGTTTTCAGTATCCTGTGAAACAAATACTTAATACGCAGAGTGATGTTTGGTTTTGTTTTTATTTTTGGCAACAGTGTATTAAAACTCAACATTCTTAGAGTTAGTCCAGTGCCCTTTCCTAGAACATGTGGTCACCCAACAGCCAAGTGGCTGACAGGCAGGCAGGCTTTGGCTTCAAGGAGCCTGCAGTGGTTGCTAGTATTTAAATATAGGGATTTACTTCTGACTTTAAGCCATGCCTTGTTCTGCATCTCATTTTTGTAGCAAACTAGGAAGAAAATTCAAGCTTCAGACTCTAAAATAGGAGGGAGAGTCAAGTGAAAACACAAAAGACACCCATACATGAGGGTAGAAGAAAATAACATTCTTATATCTCATTTGAAATAAAATTACCCAATGTAATAGTAACACTTCACATACTTTAAAAAAATTGTAGGGGTCTGAACTTGGAAACAACGGTTTTTCAAATATTCATTCACTTAAAACAAAAAATGAAGAAGAGGTTAAAAGTTATTTTTGTTCTGGAAATAGGGTCAGTACAGAATACTTGCCACAAGACCTCTAAAGCACAAGATATTTAGCATATTTTGGCCTTTCTAAAAAAGTAAGCTAGAAAGTCAGAAGGTAGGAATGTCTGATGGAACATGAAAAAGACATGGAAGGGACAGAGCATTAGGGAGCTAACAGGCAGAAAAATGTAGACAGGGAGGAAAGCTTCAAGGGAAGTAGGCAGACATTGTTATGTCACATTTGTGAAGATATTTCAAAGAAGTCTGGACTTAGCCCTAAAAGTCACGGCATAGTTCACAAATTTACAAATAACATTTTAGCTTTGCCTACCAGAAAAGGGAGTGGCTGGCAGAACAGCCAGACTTGGGCCCAAGGAAATGTGGGAAAGAAAATCAGACACTGAGAAGGGTTTCCTTTTTAGTGTTCAGCAGCTTTCAGACCTGGACATTCTGTTGACATTTCTAGCTTGGGAAGGGAAGGCTTCCTGAATTAGTGCTACCTCCCCTTCCACCCATTCTGAAGACTGTTCTGGAGACTTATGTTTTCCAAAACAGTACCAAATACATTTCATAAATTTCACATCTGATATCCTTGTTTAAAAACATTCAAGTTTCATTTACTTTTTTCAAAATCCTCACTGAGGATAAGCTCACTGATTTTAGAGAAAGAGAGAGACAGACAGACAAAGAGACAGACATACAGATATTGATGTGAGAGAGAAACATAGATTGTATGTGCCCCAACTGGGGATCAAACACACAACCTGGGTATGTTCCCTAAGGGGAAATTGAACCCCGAAACTTTTGGTGCATAGGAAGATGCTTCAATCAACTGAGCCACCA
>CM052543.1:51746877-51884717 GCA_028533065.1 Trachops cirrhosus | reverse complement strand
TGACAATTATTCAGTACAGGTTCATTCCTTTCTCCCTTGCTCTCATGTCTTGTTTTCTACAGCTTGTGGTATTTTCTCTCCTCTCACCTTGGCATGTGGAACTTTTTTCTCAATATATGATCTTGGCTTTTAGAAACCTACATGCAAATTCCAAGTTATGGTTTCCATTTTGTGAGCAATATTATGTAAGATATCTTTTCTATTTTTTATATCCCTAGCCGGTTAGAAGCACAAAAGATTGATAGACCCACAAATATCAATGAATGAGAGAAAAAGAAGACCTAAAGTGATAATAAAAATAAACATCAAGGAACAAGGGATCCTAGGAAAGAGCAGTACACCTGTAGTCACATGCTACTAAGAAGGCTGAAGAGACCTCTGAGGAAGAACATGGGTAGATAATAACAATATTTATATGGTGTTTCATGTGATCCTTACCAACATGCATTTTACAGATAAAAAAGACTGAAATTTAGGAAAATAATGTCTTGCCCGGGATTGCTGAGCTAAATTATTAGAGGAGAAAGCAGAGTTCGAATCTAAGACTTTTGATTCTGAAGCCTATATTCTTTCTACTGCACCATTCGAGACCTAATGAAGGCAGAACTCTTACTATAAAAGGTCAAAACCTTTGGGTAGAATAAAATGGAATCACTGAGATAAAATTAGTAAACATGAGGTTTTTAATACTAAAAGGATAAAGGCAGGATAATAGCTGTACCAGGTGGAAAAGTCCAACATTGGAAATGAGAAGACCTAAGCATAACGAAAAATTTTTAAAGCTAAATTTTTTCAAAGCAAAGGTACTTTGGTTTATGCCCCGATGAATAGAAAGGATTCTCCAGGAGTCCTACATTCCAAAAGAACACACTGCAAAAATTCACAATACAGACCACAACATCATAACAATCAAGTACAAAATAATGGTTCCAGACTCAATCAGAGCATCGGCCAGAATCATTAAATGCTGGACCAGAAGGACCCAGAGAGATCATTTGTAGTCTTGTAGCTGCTAGAGCAGCACTGTCCAACAGAAACATAATGCAAGCTACATATGTATATTATAAATTTGCTTGTATCCATATTTTAAAAAGTAAAAACAAAGATGTGAAATTAGTTTTAATAATATTTCACTTAACCTAATATATCGAACATATTATCATGTCAACAAATAATCAACATAAAAGAATTATTAGTAAGATAATTTTACACTTTTTTCTATACTAAGTCTTCAAAATCCAGTGTGCTTTACCCTTGCAGCACACTAAATGCGGACTAACCACATTTCCATTGCCCAATACCTGTATGTGGTCAGGGCTAGCTACCTAACGGACAATACAACTCTAGATAACCACAAAAGCAACTGCAGCCTGCATATGCTAAGCCCCTTTCTAAAGATTAAAAATCATAGGGAAGTGAGAGAAAGATACAACTTTCTTTTTTTCATTTATATTAGAACCATGAAAACCTCATATGAATGCAGAGTCAGTTAATGTGACCATACTGTAGCTCAGGGAGCTGTTATGGATCAACTGAGTGAAATAACTGTGATTACAGACTTTTTTTTTCTTAGTGCCAGTGTATAATTTTCAAGGGGGCTTTTCTTCTAAGGATTATAGTCAAGAAGGAAGCAATCACAAATGACCTTTCTAAAAGAAAACTGATAGGTAACCCGATACAGCAAGTTTCATGAAAAGTATTTTATTACTGAGTGTTCACATAAAAGAAATAGAATTGAGATTTTTACAGATGTTGCTTCAGGTATAAGTGAATTGAAACTGAAAAAAAAGTGAGTTTCTCTAATTAAAGAAAAAACAAACCTGTGAGCAAGTCAACAGAAGTCTGTAGTCTAAGAATAATGATGGCTAATACCCTCACAGAAAATTTGTAACATTATGAAGAAGGCTATCAAACTTAATGTTAGTAGTAAACAGGGGTTTGAAAAATCATGTAAGTCAAAACTAGATGTGAAACTTTACATTTTGGTGAATAAAATTAAAAAAGCAAGGATTCATGGAAAGATATAGGATATGACAAATCATATGGTAAATATGAATAGGAATCTTCACATTAAATAGACATTGTAACTTCTGAATTAGAAGCTTTAAGGAAATGTTCTTTAGTTATATACTGCAGGACTTTTCTTAGAAACAGCCTACCGAATTCTATAGATTTGGCTAATTAAAATTAGAAAAATATAAGTAACTTTTAAGAATTTCCTTAAAACTAACCATTTTTTAAAAAGCAAATTTTTGGATCTATAATCCTATCAGTATGACAAATTTGTTTTAGAATAGTGACTTTTAACGTGAAAGTCTAAGTAAAATGCTTAGAAAAAAAAAAAGAATTCACACTGCTTAAGAAAGACTAGGATAGGAATCTTATCCAGAATTGTCTTTTCAATCTAGATGCTATCTGAAACCTAGCCTTCTATGAGAAAACCTCAAACAGCTGGAATCCAGCTTAGATACACAAAATAAATCACTGCTGACTGAAATCCACTAGAAAAAGCTCTAATCAGGTTTCCACAAGCAACAAAACAAAACAAATAAAGAACATTAACAACACTAGCAAACTGGGTTTACTAATTGTGCAGCAAGAGTAAAAATACAATAGCAAGGAAGAGACAGAATTCTTTGTGAAATCTATGACAATCCATTCAGTATCTTTGACCCTTAAGGTCAGAATTTTGTTCCTAACACACTCTTGTAATAAAGATACAGAAGGTTTTCCCATTGTAGTTCAAATCCGCAAAGTCGCCTACTGGAAACTCAAGTCATCTAAAATAGGATAGTTGACAGAGTGTGTATAGTGAACAAGTCATCTTTTTAAAAGAACATGTACTTAATTTAATCTTCCCTGAAAGTAAACACACTGTCTTATCAGGAAGCAACAATACTGATCATGACATTAGTTTCATGTATCATTTCTGAAATGTATACAATGCATGAAATTCTCTAATTTCATAACTATTTGAAGCTGTTTTCTTCAGTGGGAAAGAAATACCTTTCCAAAGAAAGGTTTTTCTTCAGAATACTTTTTTCTTTTCCTATATAACAGAACTCCCACAACCATGTGGAATCAGACACAGCCTGTGTTCAGTCTTTACACGGGGAGAACGCAGTGCTTATCTCCTGGGAGAGACGGAGGATTAGGAAGGGTCTCCTTTCTGATCATTCAGGACTTTCTCAGTCCAATAATCAATTCTTCCTATAAACCTAAAGAAATGAAACAAATAGATGGAAATTGTTTCATCTGTCCCCTCCCCACTAGCCGATAAGTTAGTTAAACCTCTGTGCCTAAGTTCACCCATCTACAAAAATGGGATAGTAATAATGGTATCTACTACCCTCGCAGGGCTGTTTTGAGGATTAGTTAATTAACATATGTAAATTACTTAAATAGTACTGGGCACAATATTAAGTGTTATTATATATCTGTTAGCTATTGTGATTACAACTGATACTTATAATAATAAGTAGCCTTCATTATATATTCATATTTCAAACTAAATGGATTTGAGAAATTTGCTCCACAAAAGGAACTCTTGTCAAACACAGGCAGGACAATGGAACGAACATGGGTGCAGCCAAATACACCTGTTTATTAAGAGGCAATTTACTCGATTAGGAAATTTTAGAAAATATTTGCAAGAAAGGTTAATGACATTCTCCAGTAGGAAAAGAATTTTTATTTTGTTTTACCTCTTTATAGATTAAGTGAATCGCTATTTTTAAATAGAAAGCAATTTTATATTACGTTGGTAATTTATAAATATGAAAATATGATCATTAACTCAAAGAATATAAAACTTTTAAGGATTTTAGGCAGAACCTGACACTTTGCAAAACTTAATTCCATCATGTACATAATCAATCCATTACATTTACAAATAGAATTCTATAGTCCTAAGACAGTAAATGTTTCATATGATTTACAAATTTTGTACTGATTTCACCCATAAAAGTCTGATTGCTTCTCCACCCACCTTAGTACTGCTGACTTCATTCCCTATTGATGCTGAGATTATCGAAATCCATCTGTAGTAAGTATACTCCATCCCAAACACCCATACAACGTGAAAACCGAAATGTGTGTGGACACAGCAGTGTTTCAATCAACTTTTTACTGCTGCTCAAGAAATAAATCACATTTACTGAGTATGTATCATCCGTTTTACCTTGTTCCATAATCTCAACCCTATCTGGAAAAGGTTATTTTTTTGTTTTTGCCTCTTTGTAACCAGTGAAAACTAGCAGTCCCTTAAAGACACATGCCCTGCAGCTGTGCCTGCTGCGGCTCAGTGGACTGAGCACCGGCTTGTGAACCAAAGACACATGGCCTGCACCACCTCGGACTAAGGTTATTTGTACCACATTTTTCCTTGCTCACCATTTCTAGACTCACATAATTATCTCCAGTTCCTTAGTAAAGATCTCGATCATTTGAGCTCATGCCATTGTCATGCCACCTTTTTGCCTCCTCATCACTGTTGTCAGGCTCCCTTATTTGTCAAAGGCTTTGGAATTCAGTCTTTCAATTTCAAATCCTTCCATTGTTTTGGGTGATTTCAACATCCACACAAGACCTGTGTAGTACTCCTAGCCTTCCCAATTTCACTCAGTAACTCCACTTTACTTCAACCATCTACTTCCATAGTTACTACCATAATCTCATCATCCTAACTGTTCTTGAATCATTTACTGAAGTGATAAACTTATAGCCAAATCCTCCTTTATTTCTAATTCGCTTGATGAACTACTCCCAGCAGGAAGGTTCTCAGGCCTCTTTAGAGACTTCCAATTCGTTAGCGTCATATTTCTTCCCATCTATCAATGCTTTCTTTCTTCACAGGATATTCTCCTTATCCAGCTTGAATTCCATAACCCTAGAAAACACTCTGTTCCTAAACTGCTTTCTCATTCAGTCCTTGCATCGCCTCCATTAGCAACACTGCAGCCCTGTATGAAACTACTTTCTCCATATCTGTAACAGAGTAAGCATGCGCCGCAAGGCAGAACTCTGCAACAAAATATGACCACCATGCTCAAATGGATCGTCAGCACAGCCCAGCAGACAAAATAAATTATTTCAAATCCTCTGAATTCTGTTCAGGCCTTTGATTCTCTATCCTTGGTTTCATCAAAGAGCCTACTTTCTACTTCAGTGAAAAACAAATGCTATCAGACACAACTTTCCAGTGGGAAGTTAAGAAGATTCATGCCTGATACCTTCTTCTTTGTACCATCTTCTCTTTCTTCCCTCCAATTACATGAGACAGCAGTTAAAGCTATGAACTTAGGATAAGTTGTTTACAACGAGAATAAAGAGAGGGTAAGAAGAGCGCCTAGTATCAATCTTTGAAGCATTCTAAAATCTCATGGTTGAGTAGAGGAGAAGGAAGCTATAGTTTAGTGCAAACTATAAATTTTGCACTAAAAACAAGTCAGTTACATTATGTGTGTATATTCACACATTTCAGCTGCATTTTATGTGTGTCTATAAATTCACATTTATGTACATACACACACACAAACACACATATATATTTATACAAGAAACTGGTTTGGATGGCAAATGTAACTCCTGTGTTTTCCAACAATATTAAACATTAGTCCTTTGATAGATGAAATTTAGCAATGTTATTATTACTGAGGCCCAAAGAAATCTTTTCCCCTGTGTAAATAAAATAATCTACTCGACAGAATTTTACTAGCCAAGGGTAGGGGGAGAAACATGAAATTATTACCCTTTGTAGACATAAAACTTTCTAGTTGGAACAAGGATAAGTCTTGCTCATCGAGAGCATATGTAGACTTAGGACCCTAACTATAAACAGTAGGCTTCAGGCCTGGGTGGTCTGTGCTATGTCCAATAATATATAAATTGGCTTACCCTCAAAAAAAATATTTCCCTTTTCATTACTCTGAGACATGGAAAAGATTCAATCTTTATTCAGAAACAGAAAGGTTTTCAAAAAAACCTTTTTAGCTGTAAGTCTGTATCAGGATACTGCTCCTCATTAAATGCATATAAAAAGATCTTAAATGACTTTCTTAGTATGTCAAGGAACGCTTGGAGTAAACTGGAAACATGCTTACTGAGAGGCAAACCCTCTCGAAGCATACAATATAAGCCCTGATGTTTTTTGCAGTGTTCACTAAGAAGCCATGTTCAAGGGATGGAATAAACTACAAAACACCCTACACTCCTGTTGTAATCTCAGAGATAATGTATTACTACTGGCTCACTATACAAGCCACCTGAAGAAAAGGGAACATGTCTTTTATTTTCTTAAAATATTATATCAAAATGAGAGCTAATTAGGTTGAATGTGTCCTTAAGAGTATATTTTATAAATGATACATGACAATTATTGTCAAGAAGCCTTTAGATCCTTATCAAAGTTTGGTCTAAGTATAAGGGAAAGCACTATTCAAATGAAAGGTAACAGATTTCCTTTCTCTAAAAGACAAGAAGGAGAAAACATCAAGGAGTAATATACTCCATTTTTGTCCAATACAGCGAAATGGCTCCATGAAACCATCCAAAGCACTGCTTTTCTCTTTCTGGATGAAAGGAGTCCAGTATTCTTCATGCATGATAGGAACTTGGTCTGACTTAGGGTATGTTTCCATACCTGCTTAATGAGTTGGCCAGAAAGTCTCTAAAGTCATAACAAAGACATGTCATCGGAGTGTAAAGATTCCAAAGTCATCACGACCAGATGTGCAGAACTAAAAATCTTGGCTCCTAGCTGGTCTATAAACTGAGCATTAAATATTATTTGTTCTAGCTCTAAATTTTCTCATTCTAAAAGAGCTGATCTAAGTGTGAAACACTTTCTCTTTGGAAAGCTAATGAACATCAGGAGGAAATGTTTTAGCTGCAGCTGGCTGTTTTCCAGAGACTACATATGGACTCAGATGTTCACTCAACTCCTACATAATTCGATTCTCAGAACTTCAGTGGTTGAATACCAACAATGCCTTCTCTCCCTATACTATTATTAACATAATACTTTTCATTTTATTACCTAAATGCTAGAAACTTTTACCTTAGATAAGTAATACTGTAGTTTTTCTAATAACTGAAAATTTATCACAAACATGATAGCCATCTTGTAACTGCAAACATATTTAATTAGGATAAAATGGGTAGGAAAAGTTACACATTACTAATATTGAGAATATAAAATTTAGATTGAATTTGAATCCAAAAATTATGCTACTGTGACTGAATACACTAAATTAAGCCTAAATAAATAGAAATCTAATATGTTAAGGGCAAAAAATGCACATTTTAAGAAAAATACATATTTTAAAAGAGAACAATGAAAAATAAACAACACATGCTATCTTTAAATTATTCTAGTTGAAATATAAAAAACATTTTATTTTCTTCCCTATCTTACTATATTATTAACAGAAGCCATGAGCCTACAATACAGAAACCTCTTAAGTACATGCAGTAGACTTTAAAGTTACTATCTAGGCATTAGTAATTCTTTAATAAAATAAATATCTCATCAACCCTTGGACCTGTCCATCTGAAAGAGCATAAGCTTTCTATTCTGAAAGGTTGGCACTCTTTAATACTTATGTCATTTGTACTTATTCCATTTATTGTCATACAAAATCCTGGGTTACAAACTATACCAGAAAGACAAAACATGATAATTAAAATGTTATTATAATGTTTTTTAAATGGGTCAAAATTCTACATAATTCACTGTCAATTTATGTGTTAATCAAGAGTAAGAGTAGCATTAATTACCCAAGAATTCAACCTTCTGATTATAAGACTGTCTCATTTACAATGTGAAATCCAATTCTTACATGGCATAAAACTCATGAAAAAGAACATAAGGCTACTCCACCACAAAGAAAGACTGTTTCTAAGACTAAGCTAGTGTTTGTTTTAAACCTTTTTTACATTGACATTTGTTATAAAAGATGTTTCAACTATGTATTACTAAATCTATAAATTTTGTCTCTTCTACAGAATCAGTAATGTATACAAAGTGTCCTTACGTAGATCAGGATAAACTTGCAATAGTGGGATTTTTTAAAAATCTATGTTGCAATTTCAGCTGCATACTGCCTCTTGTCCCATGTGGCAGGAATAGTCAGGGAGCTCTACACAAAGAACCAAGAGTTTCAACTGGAAGACAATGGACAAAATAGGATTTGATAGAAATCTGTTTCATCAACTTTTTGTCAGTAGATGAGCATGAGGCAAACAGCATCTTGATGACTTATTTCACGAAAAGATTTCTAGTCTAATATCTACTCATATGGATGTCACTACGTGCAAGATATAACATTTCTATAAAATTAATTATGTAGAATATACATGCATAAATATGAACATGATAATTATGCTGCTGAACAATTGAAGAAGAAATCAAATCTAATCTGTTTAATTAGGGGTATACCAGAGAAGGAAAGGAGGACCTGTTTTGATAGGGTACTCTGGCAAGCCTTTGAAATAAAAAGAGCTCATGCTGTGCTAAACTCAGAGTACTGTGAGTTCTATGTGCTATGAAGGAAAATAAAAGGATTTTACAAAGGATACTGTTCACAAGAAAAGGAATAGTGTTAGTTAGAAGATCATGTAGGAAAAGGTCTTGATAATGCATCAGTACCACCTTTCTCAACAAATGCAGTTAACAAAAGGTATGGGAACTCTTGATATTTTTAGCACCTTCTAAACTGCAGTCACAGAGCTAAGCATTTAATATGTTATCTCAACACCTCATCTCATATCTTTACATTATCAGTAGACATTATGCTGCCCATTTCATGGGGGCGGGGTGGGGGGGAATAAAGAACCTGCTCAAGATTAAGCAGCTAGCAAATGGTGCACATTTTCACAACTGTAGGCAAACTGTTCCCATCAGCTGAGCTGCTTTCTGTCCCAACCCCCAAGGCAACCAAAGCAGATGCTTGGAGAGCAGCACTGTAAATGGCAACAACCAGCTGCATAATTAGGGAATACCGATAATCTTTATCTACAGTTCGTAATCTTCTTTCACCTTTCTCTTAGGACCTATGGTGTTCAGTGGTGTTACACAGCTCTCTTGCTATTATCAGGCCTGGTGTGCTGTACACTAAATGAAACCCACAGACTTTACTGCCTAACAATCCCCCACACTCTGTGTTTCTTCATAAGCATACTGGTTAGGAATTTAACTTCTAGACTCCCACGTGCCTTGTAAGCACCACATCTTCATAATGTATATTCTCTATTTTAAAAAACCAGGTTGCTCAAGATTAATTTTGAGGTAAAGAACTTTGTGTTTTCTAAAGGCCATATCTTCATTTACAACAGGTAAAGACTCTGCTTTATTCACATTAATATTGCAAACTATTTTTTAGTAGTTCTGTATTATTAAGGATATGGTTTCACAGCAGGAAGGAACAACCCTGAAATCTCAGTGCAATAAAAGTTTTTATTTTTTGCTCACAATTTAAGTTCAGCTGGAGGGCTCTGTTCATTACAGTCACTCAGAGGCTGGCAGATGCCCCAGTTTGACCATATTTCCTCAATCGGCAAGACAAGAACAGGGGATGTGGCGACTGAGTCGTGGGCTCCTAAAGCTTTTGCCAGCAGGTGACACACATCACATCCACTCACATCCCTTTGACCAAATACAGTCAGTCACAAGGTCGGCTTCGCGGTTCGGTTCAGTGAAGCACACTCCTACCCTGTGACCCACGTGGTGAACGTGGGATTCCAATAGATTATTCTAATTCTAAATCTTGTGCTCATTCTCCTACCATGCCGACCATGCAGTATTGAAATAAATCGTTCAAAGGCAGGGGAGCAGGGCTCACGGAGGCAGCAGGAGGCCCACGCTCAGGACCTGAGTCCAGAGGAGGACAGGATGGGGCTGCGGAGGGAACGAGCCGGAAGAGCATTTCCCATGGGAACATTAACAGTCACACAACAACCTTTTTATTGAAAAAGCTGCTTGAATGTCTGCCAAGTGTTCAAGTTACCCAAAGAGACGCACTATCAGAACACCAATGAGAAATCATGAGGCAGCCATCCTTTTGGATTATTCATTAATAGTGTGTGACCTTTCACCTTTGATTCCATGACCCTCATTACCTTGATGACCACTTCATTTTTTTAATTTAATTTCATTATTTAATTTTGTTGTACAAACTGTAGTATTTTGTCTTTCAAAGGGTGCATGCTCATTTCCTCAAAGAGATATCACTTTCAAGCAATAAATTTGTAAAATACTGTCTTTGTTTTCTATATTAAAATTCATTTGTTTTTAAAGTATAACCTGTGTTTTCAAAAAAAAAAAGGAGTTTAAAGTTACATTTTCCCTACTCCTAGTTCAAACTTAAAGGTCAGGATGGATAATCTGAAATTACGATACAGACTCAAATAGTGGAAGAGTTACCAGTATCCAACACTTCATTTCCAAGATGTTATTGAAAGGGAGAAAAAATCAGAAGTCACCTGGAATACAAATGGAATACCAACTAATGCAAATAAATATGTCTGCAGGAGAGTCATCAAAGAAAAAGCCTTCTCACCTGGTATTAGTGAGAAGCAGTAAGTCATATTCCCCTTTATACAAGCTCAATTAACTTGTGAACTGTGTTGTCTTCATCTTGACAGTTAAGAATATAGTTTATAATCTCTATCAAAAAAATAAAAAGAACAAAAGACTGTGCATTCTGTGTAGTCTATATAAAAAACACTATTAAAAGGCCTATACAACAAAAGAAGACTATACAAAACTAAAAATTTTTCATAGTTTCAGCCTGCTAGGGCAAGCTATAAAAAAAAAAAAAAAACACTGAGATTAACTTTTAAAGATGTTTCAAAAGAAAGAACAAAAAGAAAACTGTGCAATAGGTATGCATGATACCAAATTAAATTTGGGATGAGTGACAATACTTGTTAGATAATCTTTTCCAAAGAAATGAAAGAAAAAGGGTATTACCACATAGGTGGCAACCAAAGCCAATCTATCCTCACAAGAAACTCCAGCCTGTTTGGTGTTTGAAAATACAGTACTTGGTGTAACACCATTTAAGGTCTGTCACAAATAAAATAAAAACCTAATATAAACACTCCAAATCTTCAAACAAAAGTTCTATTCCAAACACTCTACTTTCAATGAAATGCACTAAGCCTATAGAGTCAGATTAAATCAAGCCTGAACAGAACTTTTGAATTGTCAATAGGCTATTAGCTCTTTTCTACATTTGCAGAATTACCAAACACCATCAAAGAGATGCATATATTTAACACAAGCACCACTAAACATAATGCAGAATGTCTCACTTAAAAAGCCTTAGATAACACAACCTGTAATATCACTTTCTTTTTTTTTTGTCTACTAAACATCGACTAGCGTATTTTTCCAAAATCCTTCATGTTACAAGGCTGAAAGCTCAATACTTATTTCTTCCTACACTGAGACTATAGTTTACTTGCAGAATATATTTTATGTGTGAGAAAATTCAGATAAATATACTATATTTTATAAACATTTAAAATAACACTAACTTGTTTTTAAAAACCACCAGACTGAGATGATGTGTGTCTGTGTGTGTGTGCCTCAAGAGACATGTGACAGATAAGGGGAAACATTTTAAAGTATGAATAATTGGAGAACTCCTTTGTCACCTATCTGGGCTTGAATTTTAGCTTTATATTTGATAGGGATGCCTCATCTTTTCAGCCTCAGTTTCCTCATCTGTGAAATAGAACTACAAATGATATTTCTTAAAGTTCTTTCAAGAAAAATAATGCACATTAAGTGTTGAACACAGTGCCTAGCACATAGTAAGGGCTCAAGGAATATTAGCTCTTACAGCTGCCACTGCCCTGCTTATTCTTTTATACAGATCAAATTTTCACAAAATATCTTCCTCCTCTTTTGAACTCCTATGGTGTTCAGCTATTTATTCTCTCATTTAGTACCCAGCATGTGTAGATTTATACTTTGCTAGTATGTGTCTACAGGGAACTGATTACCACATGCTCCTCGTATTTGCTGAAATCATAGAAATTCTTATACTTTAACTAGTGAATGACCATATGAGTGCCATAAGACTGGATTTTTCTAAATAATGCATTTTGTAAGGTAACAATTACAATAGTAAGAGTTGACATCTATTGACTAACAACTATGTACTGAGGCAGGATAGAAAGAATCAGGAAAATTCCTGGGCAAGTGGAATGGGAAAACTGAGACAGATAGTTAAATTGCCAATTTACATCCAGCTTAAATAAATTTAAAGGTCTTATCTTTCCTAACCAAGGACACTCAGGAGCAAATGGTTTACACATTCAGTCTGTGTCCCTCTTAGGTGACATACTTTACAGGTGAAACTGACCAGAGAATGACCCTGATACACTCATTTTGATGCATCAGCATACTAAAGGACATACCTGGAAAGCTGATGAATACTGCACTGAGATCTTCCCCTCAGACTGCCCCTAAAATTCCCACCCTTAGAAAACAGATAAAAACCTTAAGACAAAGGACCCTGCTATGCACTTTCTCATGAGCATGCCTCCCCTTTCTTCCTCAGGCATATATCTCTGCTTTCTTTCTAAGCTCTAAAGGTTCCCAGGGGACTTGCAACCAGGGGAGCAGCTCATCTCAGCTAACCCCCTGAACCTGTCTCCAAAGGCCTTCCTTTTGCCTCTGTAACTTGTTTTCTGAGTCCACGCAGCCCACCTGACTCACTTCTTCTGCCTCTGTGACTTTATTTCTAAAGGGCCATGGCACTCTTACCTAGGCTTACCTCTTCTTTTCCTTATGCTTCCAAAGGACCAAGGCAGCTCCGCCTAAGCTCCTTCTTGTTACCATTGTGTCTCTCCTATCTTAAGTCCTTTCTTTGTTTCACTGTCCCCAGCTTTAATAAACATATTCTGAAAACCACCTGGACTCATGGCGTAAAATCTTTCCTGCATGAAGTCAAGAACCCACACATTCCAGACCGCGCTGGGGCAAACCTGCCTCAGTCCTGGTCCCTTCCCAGTGACAGCACCATGCACTGTTCTAACAAATCATTCAATTCTAGCAATAATCCTAGGATTTATTATTAGCCCTATTTTTAAAACAGTAAAGAATTGAGGCAAAGGAAAGATAAGTAACTTACCCAAGATCACACAAGTTAGTAAGTAGTATTCAAGTTCAAGCAATAGACTCCAATTCCTGTATTTTTAGCCCCTGAAATGACACCAGACCTTCTTAAAGGCCTTATAAACTACCTGAAAAAGTTTATCATTGAATGGCTTTAAACTGGAAGCACATAATTGGAATGCTCTCTGGTTACAGTTGGAAAATGAGCTGGACAGAAGAGACAGTAGATACCTGGAGACCTATGGAAAGGTAGCTGTGGTAACCAGGACAACAGCAGTGGCCTCTAATTATGGAGTAGAGCACCAATAGTGAGCATGAAGAGAGTCTCGGGGACTCAAGACATAGTAGGGAGGTAAATAGATAATTCTTGATGACTGAATATTCAAGTAATTGGAATGGAGAAGTTTGGATGATGGCCAAATTTTCATCTGAGAACAAATGGGTAAGAGACAATTCCATTCACTAAAATGAATATTCGAAGAAAATAGTTTGAGGGAGAAGAGGTTAGGAGAAATGTTGAGGCAGAAAAAATAGGTTCATTCTTTTTATGAGGGGCAAGGAGGGAGAGAAACATTGATGTGAGAGAGAAACAATGATTGGTTGGCTCTTGCATGTGCCCCAACCTGAGACCAAACCTGGAACCCAGGCATGTGCACTGACCAGGAATCAAACCCACAACCTTTTGGTTTATAGGATGATGCTCCAACAAACTCGGCCACACTGGCCAGGGCAACGAGTTCAATTTTGGACAAATTTGTGTTGAGGGATAGTGAAACAACTAAGTAAGCACTTTAATATATTGACCTGAAGTTCAGACGAGAGCTGAGCTACAGATACAGGTTACAGGGTGATCAGCATGTAAATGGGTAAATTGAAGCGACAAACAACCCACAGAGAATAAAAAGAGTAAGAAAAGCTGAGCTCCTAGAAAAGAATATTGAATATAGGAAAATTTAAGGATGGGTACAAGTAAGAGAAGAACTAAAAAGAGGAGGAATGACTAGACAAAAAAGTATCAAGAGAGCATGATCTAAGGGAAACCAAGGAAATAATGTTTTAAGAAATGAGAAGTAGGTAACAGCATCGTAAGTAGTTGAGAGATCTTCTAAGTTAAGAACATATAAGTGTCCAGTAGATTTAGTTACAGGGTATCTTCAATGATCTCAGGGAGATCAATTTCAAAGGCATGACACTGCAGAAATCAGATTATAGTGACACATAAGAAAGTGAAAAAGCAAATATGGACACCTGATTTGAGAAATCTGGTTGTAAAGAGGGAAGAAAAAAGTAGCAACTGAAAGGAATTATAGGGCAAGACAGGGTTCTTTTACTTTCTCCCCCTCTTCCCAACCCTTTCTTTTAACATGTAAACATAGTTATAAGCGCTCTAACATGTAAGTGTCTCCTGATGCTGTCAGCTGAATCTGCATTATTGTCCTCATCACCAACCTCCTGACCTCTTATGGTTTCTTTTACTCTCACCAGAGGACTTTTTTTTTTCATTGCTTTCAGAGAGAAAGAGAGGGAAAGGAGGGAAGGAGGAAGGGGAGGAGCCAGAGAGGGAAAGGGAAAGGGAGAGAAACATCAATTGGTTGCCTTCTTGTATGCACCCCAACTGGAGCTCTAACCTACAACCTAGGTGTGTGCCCTGGCTGGGAGTTGAACTCTCAACCATTCAGCATACAGGATGACACTCCAACCAACTGAACCACACAGGCCAGGGCTTGACCTCTTGTGTTCTAATTCTATTTTTCTTTCAAGGTTTGGATTAAGATGCTTCTTGTTAGTGAAATGTTCACTATACTTCCTAAACTAATCACAGCACCCTTCCTGTTAATTTTACTTTTTTTCTTTCTTACCACTATGTTATGACATTTCACATTCCTTATTAAACTAATTCATGAACAAATACCTTAGTCCATCTGAGCTGCTTTAACAAAGTGCCATCCAGTGGGTAGCTTATAAACAACAAAAATTTATTTCTTAAAGTTAAGATGAGGGTACCAGCAGATCTAATGTCTGGTGAGGGCCTATTTCCTGGTCCACAGATGGAAACTTCTGGCTGTATTTTCACATAACAGAAGGAACAAAGGATCTCTCTTGAGTCTCTTTTATAAGGATACTGATCCCAGTCAAGACTGCCCACCTCTCTACCAGAGCACTCACAACCTAATCGTGCCCCTTTACCACAGCAACACATATCATTTCCTCTAGCAGTTTGCACATAGTAAACACTCAAATATTTCTGGAATGAACAAAACTCAACAACCAATTTATGTTGTTATTACTATAGCAGGAAAAAAAAACAGAGAGAGACAAACATAATAGAACTGACACCACATCACCAGTCCTGGCCTGTGGTGATAAGGGAGGCTGTAGGCATTGTGATATTATGAAAAATGCTCTTGCCCTTCACCTCCCATTTTCTAGAGAGACGCTGTAGTGCAGCACAGTTTCCCCCTGGGTGTGTCTGCCAAGAATGACTGAACAACGTGACTAGGTGCTAATCCCTCCTTCCTTGGACTTGACTTGGTGAGGGTGCAAGGAGAGACTTCTAGGCTGCCCAGAACCTCTAGGTCGGTTGCCTCCGTCTTCCCCACCATGCGTAAAAACGCACACTAACACTTTCTAACTACAGCATGATGTGGAAAAGATTGGGAACTACTGGTGTAGTCAGGTAGACTGAAATGAAAGCAGGCTCTGAGGTTAGAAAGTCCCAAACTCAAATCAAAGTTTTTTATTTCCAGTTATACAATCCATGGCAAATTGCTTATTCTCTTAAAGCCTGTTTTGTAAAATAGAGAAAATATCAGTACTTACCATAGTGGGTAGCAGGCAGGGGTAAGGATTAACTCAATACTCTTTATAAGGCCCTTAGCACAGTGCCTAGCACAAAGTAAGCACTCGATATTACCTCGCTATAATATTACCTAGGTATAATTACTTCATTTTTCATCAAAGGCTTAACACCCATACCCCTTTCCAGCTGGAAGAAGGGGCAAACTGGCTCTGAAACCCTGGGAGACATTAACTGGTATGGTGAATTTTTAAGTCACATGTACTTACGTGCTATCTATATCACATGCAAAACTCTGATTAATATATGACTCCATCAAAGAAGCTTACATTTAGATAAATATCTGTTCCTCAGATTCATTACGTTTGTCTCTCCCTAGTGTGTTGTTAGCTCTTCCCGTTAGAATGTGAGGCTTCTTTCACTTAAGTTACATATCCAGAAATCTGACTTTCTGCACTATTTCCTACAGAAAAGTGTTGCAAATATGAGCGAATTATAAACAGGCTCTACCCAGAGTTTATTAGCATTTTTAAAATTATACTCCAAATAAAACTGGGCACTGAAAGAAAGTATGTTGTGCCCAAAATGTGGTCTGTATAATTATTCCCACCTTGTAGATGACCACTTACAGAGAAAACATAACTGACAGATAAAAAGACAGAGAGAATGCTGAAGAGAAGAAATATGCTGAAGTTAAACAAAAAGTTCAACAGCCAAAAATAGGGAACCTAGTTAGATTGGTAGGGTTAGAAATGGGGCAAGAGATCAAGACCTGGAGCAGTTCTGGATGTTATTAACCAGTAAAAACAGTTAAATCCAAAGGAATTATGTTTTGAAAAGAATACTTTTAGACAAAACAGAACCTTATACAAGATAGATGTGAACAGTCTAATATCTATTTAATTCATGTTTGGAACAAAATGAAACAATATTTGACTGAAGTGAGGTTAAACAGAGCAGAATTAGAACTTAAATTCAGTAAGCTAAAACAAGGAGACTTGTGAGAAGATAATGTTTGAGATACACAAAATTCTAGTCAATCTATTTTATGGCAACAGCTGTTAGTAACATTCCAATTTCTGCTTTATGTCAAAGTTTCATATTTCAATTATAGTGTATTCTTAGTGTGGCAAATTTGATCAGAAAAAATAAGTAAATCCTATATTCTACAACATATAAACTACAACATAGTTTCAGACTCATAAAATTTCAAGTAGTTCATAGCTTTAAAAAATAATCTCTTTTTTAAACCTCTTTGGAACTCTAGTCAGTTATTTTTCAACAAAATGAACATTAATATTAGAAATAAAATAATGTCCTTAAAGGTAATAAATGTAAAATAAAATTTAAGACATTTCTGATTTCCTGGAATAAATTTGTATCTTAAATTTGGGAGATTATATTTAAATGACAATTGACTATATCCAGTGTGCTTAAGGCTTGGAACTGCAATGCCTAAATTAAAACAACTAAAATCCTTAATATGTACAAATTGCTGTTCAAATAAATCTTCAATATCTACCTGTTTACATTTCATAAAGAAAATGATCAATTCATGATAAAAGATCAGAAATGATTATAAATATATGCTAATGTAAACTTTTTTCCTCTTAAGAATTGATCAATAATGCATTAGGAAGAAGTAATAGAAATTTAATTCTGTTCTAAAATGCCACACATTTGTCACACTTAAAATGACATAAGGGATATTTAATCTTAAATGACTTGATGCACTATGTGTTACTTCCTTCACTTTATGTATTTAAGCAAAAAAGCCGAAAACACCAACAAACAAAAGACCGGAAAAGAAACAGGGCAGGGAAGGGAGGCGAGGAAGAAAGGAGAAGAGACTGAAACACAGGACAGAAAGCACAGCCATCAGACGACAAGGCAGCTTTGATTCTCCCTTCCGGTTTAATGTCTAGTCACAAGAGAGAAATTCCAAAGATTTCTAATGGCAATAATCAGAAATATTTATTACTTCAAATAGAAAGATTAATAACCCCATCTGATGGCATTTCTGATATAGTTAAAACTATTCCATATATAAAATCCAAAATATACAGGGTCAGGCACAAATAACACCCCTTTTTATTACAAAATCTTTTATTACAAAATCATAAGCATGTAATTCTGTGATATAACAATATCATACTCAAGCACACCATATGGCATTTTAGGTGAAATGTTCAAATTAAAACTATAAATTATTACACCCATATTATTACCCTCCCAACCATACTCAAGCAGGCCTTACTTCTGCTGGACCCTGTATATTAACACTATTTTGACCTAACTTTTATCTTCCTTAATTTCTAGATCTTTCTATTAAATTTCACCTTTCCTCTCAAAAAGGCTTTCCATCAAATTGTATTAAGAGAACGAAAATACTAAATCTTTTGTCATGTTCTTCACTTACATTTAGAAATATTCAACTGTTATGCAAATAATTTCTACTGTATTTTTTAAAGATTTTATTTATCTATTTTTAGAGACAGGGTAAAGGGAGGAGAAAGAGAGGGAGAGAAACATCAGTGTGCGGTTACTTCTCACATGTCCCCTACTGGGGACCTGGCCTGCAAATAAGGCATGTGCCCTGACAGGGAACTGAACTGGCAATCCTTTGGTTCACAGGCAGGCACTCAATCCACTGAGCCACACCAGCCAGGGCTCTATTGTATTTTAAAGTACATTATTCAAAATTCTACTTCTGCCTCTAACTACTGTATAAGCTATGACAAGTCACCAGATTCCTCGGAAACTCCATTTCCTCCCCAGAAAAGTAACAATGCTCTATTACATAATCTCTACTTTCTTTTCTACTCTAAAACTCTATGATCCTATGAAACACTAAGTATTGGTAATATGTACTTTATTTTATTTTTTAAAAATATTTTATTTATTTATTTTTAGAGAGAGGGGAAGGGAGGGAGAATGAGAGGGAGAGAAACATCAATGAGTTGTTGCCTCTCATGCACCCCCTACTAGGGACCTGGCCTGCAACCCAGGCATGTGCCCTGACTGGGAATCGAACCAGCAACCCTTTGGTTCACAGGCAGGCACTCAATCCACTGAGGCACACCAGCCAGGGCAATAAAATGCACTTTAAATGAAGTACTTATTTTTTTTTTTGGAATTTTGCAACACATTAAATTAACAACACAATTTGCATAGAGTTCATGAATTTTTTAACTTCAGTTATTTTTAGGCTAGGAGAAATAAGCATCAGGATATACAAGGTCTGTCCAGAAAAGTCCAGCCAATATAACAGGAATGATTTGTGCAACATTGATGTAACCAGGCAGCCAAGGAGAAAGGACTGGAATGTGCATGCATGAATAATAACATCTTCACTATTATACTAGTCATTGGGGGCAGTAGACACAATTGAATGAGCATGTGTACTGTGTGACTGTCACATTCAAAATGACTGAGTGAGCAGAGCAATGAATCTGCATCAAATCTTTGTTAAGCTTGAATATTCCTCTGTAGAAACTATTCAGATGTTCAGAAGACCACAGCTATGGGCAACTGGTGATTGGCAGCTTCATCATGACAAAGCACCTTGCTCATGCATCACATCTTGTGCAGAGTTTTGGTGAAACATCAAGTTACCCAGGTGACTCAGGCCCAGTACAGCTCAGATTTGGCATCCTTTGACTTTTGGCTTTTCCCAAAACTAAAACCACCTTTGAAAGAGAAGAGATTTTAGATTGTTGATGAGATTCAGGAAGATACGACCGGGCAGCTGATAGCAATTGGGAGAACCGTGTAGGTCTCAAGGTGCCCACTTTGAAGGGGACTGAGGCATCACTGTCCTATATACAATGTTCCTTGTATCGTGTATCTTCTTCAATAAATGCTTCTATTTTTCATATCACATGGCTGGATCCCTTTTGGACAGACTTCATCATATGTCAAATGTATAAAGTGGTTCCTACAGTAAAAGGATGACTTTGGAGTTTGGCTTTACTATAATAAACAATAACAACAAAATGGAAGGAGTCTAAAAGAATGGAAAGGAGGACAGTGATGATATCACAGAGACCAAAGATGTAGAATCAAAAGTTAGTAAATATTTTTAAATGTACTCTTTGCAGCAAAAATTCTTTAATCTAATCTCCATGCAAGAGACTACATATATAGGACAAATTTATCTTAGTTTCCCTATTTTCTCTCTGGAAAACATTTGAATATTTACATTGATTGCTCAAAGATAAAACCACACCCAATATGTCCACATACATGTCTATCCATACCAGCTGAGTTACACGCTTGCCAAGAGTCAGCTGTTTCTCTCCAAATGTGTTTGTGTCATTCATATTTGTTGATGTAATTATGTAATTGACCTACATCTTACATAAACCAAAAAAGGAAGAAAGTTTTTTTCCATGAAAACTGAGTTGAATACTTGGAAGGCAATAGCTAACAAGTATGGTTTATAAAACAAAGTGAGTCTGGACTACAGCTAGGGAACTTATACTCAAAGAAAATGCTTTGGTAAATGAGCAGGTATTCGCATATGCAGAGTACAAATAAAGTACATATACATGTATTGATATTTTGGAGATGATGTTAATGAAAACAAACCTCATGCCACTGCCATGAGGACAGCTTTCCCTGCATAGCCTCTGTCCCCTCAGCTTAGGCCTCAGAATGAATACAGGGGAGCAGACCTGCCCTAAGTGCCCCACAGACCTGCACTGTATCACAGAGCTGGGCCAGCCGACTTGCTTGTTATGTGCCACTAAGAGTTTGTGGTTGTTGTTTACACAATAACTGACTGATACAACAGTATAACAGGAAAAAAAATAAATATTAAAAGCACTGAAGAGCTCCTACAAATCAGGAGAGTAAATTAAACAATAGGCAATGAGTAAAAGATATGAAATCAAATGGCTAATTGGTAATAATTATAAAATTCTTAGGACTCAAGTAATTTCGACAAGGTTAGCTGACCATAGTAAATCTCCCTACATGTTTCATACCAATAGAAGTTGCTGGTGATTTTAAAAGGTGAGGAGAGGAAAGTCTTATCTTTCACAACAGTCCCTGAAAATATCTTAGAATAACATGCTGAAAGGGAGGTTTATCCAAAATATTGGATTGGCCAAAAGGTTCGTTTGTTTTTTTCTGTAGGATGGTTCTGGTAGCAGTTACCTTTAACCTCATTCAAAACAATTTTGTTAGATTCTATGGTGACAGCTGTCACACCAGCGTGCATTTAAAAAAACTTATCAAAATTGGTGAATTTTTGTGTAGCCATTTTAATAATGAATGTGGAAGAAAATATATAACATTTTTAGCATATTATGCTTTATTATTTCAAGAAAGGTAAAAACACAACTGAAATGCAAAAGAAAAATTTGTGCAGTTTATGGAGAAGGTGCTGTGACTGACTGAATGTGTCAAAAGTGGTTTGTTTCATGGTGGAAATTTCTCACTGGATGATGCACCACAGTTATATAGACCAGTTCAAGTTGATCGTGATCAAATTGAGACATTAACTGAGAACATTCAACATTATACCATGTGAGAGATAGCTGATGTACTCAAAATATCCAAATCAAGAAAGTTATTGGTAAAAATTAAAAATGTGTCTTTTATTTTATGGAAAAACATATGGACTTTTTGGACAACCCAATGTTAGAATTTGGAATTATCCAATTCAAAAACCAGTTTTCAACATTCAAGCAAGAAACACAGTTAAGATAGCAATTGTGCTTCTAATATTATAGTTTGATGTTTCTGTGATAGAAGAAATCAAATCTCATAAGCTCAACTGCTTTCTATCATCTGATTTTAAATGTCATTCTTGTTCTGAAGACACCTAAAGAACTCAAAACCATAAGAACAACATACTTCATTTCAGTGAACAAATCACTTAGGAAAGCACTCCAGAGCAGCTTGGATTCAGAGGTCCTGGGCTGCCACAAGCAACTTACTCTCTAAGGTCTGTGTGTTCCCTGTGTTCTGCACCCCCTTTTATTTTCCATTTTAGGATGACAGGAACATGATAAACAGCCAGCACTCAGTTACCATCAAGGTCCCACCAATACAAAGAGTCTTTGTGATTGACAAGAGAATATAAAAAAGGGAGAAGACCCACTTTTTCCTTCCTCTAGGGAAGACTCTGGCTGAAATTTTAGAACTTAAAAGCTTCCCCTATTTTGGCCAACTCACCTTGCAGGTAAACACCTTCTTGGTTCAGTGATTCAGTCACACATTAGAAACAGAATACATACTGAAAATTGATAATAGTGGAAAAAATATTTTACTGTGAATTTTTGCTCAGCAAGCTGTAAGTGATGCACTTCTTCTTCCAGCAAGTCCTGTCTCTAAACCTGCACAGCATGCACAGTAAGTTGACATACATGGATATTTTATTTGAAGTTTTAAGGATCCAAACTGGAATAAATCCAAATATTTCCAATTGTTGCTATCTATGATTTTTTAAAGGTGTATAGAATAGATCATGCAAGAATATAATATGATACATCATAAAACATTAATACACTTTCCTTCTATAACCTGCTACTCATTTCAGTGCTTTAGTATGCAAGGAAAGTGATTCTGAAACACTTCCCCTAAAATAAAAAGAAAACAGTGAAATTTTTCTTCAAAATACAATCAATATCACTATATAATAAAATATAATTTATGAAATATATACTGAAAATACAATCAAGTTATGAAATGATAATTTGTATTTCTAAAAACTGCAAATTTAATTTGTACTCAAAGTAAATTGGAATGTATTAGCAATGGACTTCACAGATAAAGTGCATTCTAATAATAATCTATGACTTTGCATTTTCAACAAGAATGTAGCAGACTTATATTTGAGAATATATCCACTAAAAGTCAACATTTTCATATAAATAATTTATTTCAATTCTTCAATCTTGTTTTTCTCCAATTAACAAATATATTTGATACTGTACCTTTGATATCTACACATATTTCTGACATTACTCTTTGTTGGCAATCCTATAAAACTTTTTTAACTTTACTTTTCAAATACTGTGTCAAGTTACTTTGGTAGTTACTTTGGTACTTTACAGTTACATGGTAAAGTTACTTTAACTTTACTGTGTTGTCAGTACCAAGTAAAAAAAATCCTTAGCTCCTAAGTACCAAAAAATTTTCATTCTTACTGAGACAATTTTGTGTTAATCTCATATATACTTGTGACTTCTTCTATTATTTCCCTTCAAATTCTAGAATGTAGTATCTCAGAACTAGGAGCACGCATATTATAAACTGCAGTTCTGACAATGCGGATTGAGGGCTGACAAGCCTTGCAGGGCACTTGAGTATTCTCCCTTCTGTCATTCTTGGGGGGAACACTCCTCCTTCAAATTCACCTGAGAACAAGAGAAGTTTCCTGATGTCCCCATCCCCTTTTAATGTGGCCAAGGGGTCCACAGAAACAGCAACGTCGCTGAGACGGGGTAACAAGAGGTTTAATGGTGGTGACACAAGAAACACCGTGCCACTGTGCAACAAAGATGCTTCCTCATCAGATTTGTCTGTAAGAGCTTTAATAGATAAAATTCACATACTGAAGAACCCAATATTAAAGTGGTTTTTAGCATATACACTGACTTTTGTAGCTATCATCATAATTACTTTTAGGACATTGCATCAACACTAGAAAAACAACCCACATCCATTAGTAGTCACTGCCCTACCCCTACAAGCCCCTGGCATGGGCAACATCAACCCACCTTCTATTTCTATGGATCTGTCTACTAATCTGGACATTTCGTATAAAGGGAATCATACAATATGTAATCTCCACACCTCAGTTTTAAATGAAAAACCACCCACAGTCATTGTTTACAAGGTGGTAGTCATTGAAAACACACAATAATCCCATGAGGTAAGCACTATCACCATCCCCACTTTAAGATGAGAAACCCGAAGCACAGAGAGGCTAAATAACTTATCCAAAATCACAAAACAAGTTACATAGACTGAGGATTGGGACCTATACAGTCTGGTTCCAAAGTTCATGCTCTTAATGAACTCTGCTACACAATAGCCTCCCTTGATTGCCTCTAAGAGAACTCAAGCAGTAGAAAGTAAACAAAGAGAAAGGCTTGGAAAAAAAAAAAAAAAACACAGTGAATTACAGCATTCCTCCTAGCTGGTAAAGCAAGTAATTAAACTTAACTGCTTCAAATTTGAACATCTGTATCAGCAAAGTCTAGCCTAAGAATTTTCTGTGATTAGTAATAATGCTCCCTAAATAAGCAGCAGATATTTTAGCATACAGAAGAGGATTCCCCGAACATAAAGAATTGATGCTTGGAAACATTGTTTTAGTCACATTCCCATTGTTAAAAAGTTACCACCAGTTTCTTAGTGAAGACTATGGCTTCTAATAATGTGTTGTGTGTGCAAATGGACATGGGTGCAAGTTGAGTGTGTGTGAATTTCACAGTATAAGAGGTGTTGTGTTTCAGGCTGTGTTGGGTTGCCTATACACTAAGGTGGTAGCTATCCATCTCTAAAAGAAGAGAGTATGGATGGTGATGATGATGATGATGATGATGATTTTGTTTAGCAGTATTTTTCCACAGTGAGCAAAAACTCTGGCTGTTTTTCTGATTTATAAGACACCACGTCTCATCATAAAGTAAGTTGTATCATTGTGTTACATTTGTCATAAATTTTCAAATTTAAAAATCTCTCTAGGCATTATATCATAACTAAATAAAGCTAAAGGGTGATTCTTGACAGTATCTGCAATCATTTCATCATCTTTTCATAGACAAACATCTTCTAATTTCTATATTTATTATTTACAAATTATACTCAATTCCAAATAATTTAAATCCCATACTCTCAAACACAGATTATATTTATATGTCGACCTGAATGAGATGGAATAAGTTAAAAGTCATGACTGAGGTCCTGGGTGTGTAACTCTGCATAGTTGGAATGTTAGTTTTGGATTCCAAAATAATATTTAATATTAATATTAGTATTTAGCCAGAAAGGGGTATTTAGCCATAAAGTGGGCTAAGAATGAACAAAAAATTCAATTCTAAAAAGTTTATAATGTCAGA
Source organism: Trachops cirrhosus (assembly GCA_028533065.1). Lineage (NCBI taxonomy): Eukaryota > Metazoa > Chordata > Mammalia > Chiroptera > Phyllostomidae > Trachops > Trachops cirrhosus. The sequence continues at coordinate 51,859,717 of CM052543.1, read as the reverse complement.
TTTCATTTAAAAGATTCCCACTAGAACACTCTTCTTTGGGAAGGGATGTTACAAGGTGGTAGGGATCCCGTATCTCTAATCACCATGGAGCTGACGAATGAACCTTAGAATGCCTAACCTGGAGTTCTAAGTTTTTAGATAAAATTATGTTTGTATTTTACTTAATTTTTTTTTTTTTTGCTTTGTGTCAATCACATTTTGACACACACACACACACACAGGCCTGTCCATAAAGTATTCAGCCATGTGCTGTGAAAAATAGAGATATTTATTGAAGAAGACACAGGATACAAGAAACACTGTATGTAGGGCAATGATGCCTCCCCAGTCCCCTTCAAAGTAGGCACCTTGGGACCTCACACAGTTCTCCCACTCGCCATCAGCTGCCCTGTTGTATTTTCCTGAATTTCACTGACATTCTGAAATCTCTTCCCTTTCAAAAGTGATTTTAGTTTTGGGAAAAGCCAGAAGTCACAGGATGCCAAATTTGGGCTGTAGCAGGGCTGAGGCACCTGGGTGATTGGATGTTTCACCAAAAAACTCTGCACAATATATGATGCATGAGCAGGCGTGTCGTCGAGATGAAGCTGCCAATCACCAGTTGCCCATAGCTGCAGCCTTTTGAATCATCTGAATAGTTTCCAGAATGTTCAAGCTTAATGCAAAATTTGATGCAGTTTCATTGCTCTACTTATTCAGTCATTTTGAATGTGATAGCCACACAGTACACAGGCTCATTCAATTACATCTACCACCCCAATGACTAGTACAGTGAAGTCGCCATTGTTCACATATGTGCATTCCAGTCCACCCTCCTTGGCTGCCAGCTTACACTGATATATGACTTTCCTTTAAGAAAAAGGAAGCTTATATGGAGACAGTAGTTGGCCTACAGCTTGGGGTAGCAAGCAGGTGTTCAAGTTAATTTTTGTAATAGACACCTGAGATATTAGTGAATTTCATTAGAGAGTTGAAAAGCCCCTCACAGCTGTCGTAGTCCATTCAAGCTACTATAACAAAATACCAGAGACTGGGTGGCTTTTGGAAACAATGGAAATTCACTTCTCACAGTTCTGGAGGCTGGGAAGTCCAAAATCAAGGCACCAGCAGACTGGGTGTCTGGTGAGCACCCACTTCTTCATCAATGGCCATCTTCTCACTGCAATCTCATATGGCAGAAGGGGCAAGGGAGCTCTTTCAGGCCTCTTTTATAAGGGCACTGATACCATTCATTAGGGCTCTGCCTCATGATCTAGTCACCTCCTGAAGACCCATCTACTAATATCACCTTGGAAGATAGGATTTCATATGAATTTTGGGGGAAACAAACTTTCAAACCATAGCACAAGTTTTTTTAATTAACCAAGCAGATGATATACCAGCAAATTCTGGGAAAATATTGCCCTATAACTATACCAAATATACACAAGAATAAATGTAAATCCTTTTAAATACAAATAGCCACTCTATACAAACTTAGTAACTAAGGCCTCCAATTACCCCACTTCTTCTAGCAATTGTTTCCTTTTTCTTATCCCTCTTCTTTACCATTGTTCCCTCCCCTACAGGCAAAAGGTGAAACAGAGTCAACTGCATGTAAGCAGGGTCAAGTGCATGGCAGCTATTGGCTATGAAAAGATGACAAAAAAGATACCTTTTAAGAATCACCTGTGGCTTTATTCAGTTGAGTTATGGTGGACTATGATGTAATATCATGCCTAGAGAGATCTGCAACATGGAGGGAAAAGGATACCTGTTTGGTTCCATTCTTTAACCATTTTAACTTTTTTAGATTTTTTTTAAATCCAGTTTTCAGTGGATGAGTTAGTGACTAGTTGAGAGTAAGGCTGACAATAGAGAGATAGATGGTCAAATCTTACTGCTCTGCGAATTTGGGGCCAACAGATTTCTTCTCTCTTCTTTCCGAATCTCCTCCCTACCCACCTGACCACCTCACCTAAGCCCCCCACAATGTCCATTCACCCAGTATCTTCCGAACCCCCTCTGTTCCAGCTCCACTTATTGTGCTGCCCCTCTGCCCTTTTAGTCAGAACAGCATCAGAGTGAGGAAGCGATTGAAGAGGAGAGAGGAGTGAAAGGAAAGCCCCAGTTTAAACCATAATTCTAATCCCTTGGCTCTTAGATTTGCAGTATTAGCCTGCATTGTTTAATTTTGGTTTTAACAATTATCTCCCCAAGTTTTATTTTATTTTTAATCGTTCTTTCCAATTCTGTTCTTCTATCCCCTCACTTTCCACTCCCTATGCTCCAAACTCGTGCTTCAAACACAGACTCTGCTGAGTGGCTCAGGAACTGGATAATTCCCCATCCTTCTGCTTTAGCTCCAACACATTCAACATCAACATATTTTCCCAAAGATATGTTATCATAAGTAGTATTTGTTTCTGTAGTACCTCTGGCACTATACTCCCAGTACATTTTATGGATTCATTTACAGTTTAAGTAAGATTTAATGATTGACTTGGAAACATAAATACAATTTTTAAAAAATTATTTTCTTGTAGGAGTATCTATTCTAAGTTCTCAGAACCACAGGGATAATTTTATGGATGAAAAATTGAGGATGAAAGAAGCCAAGTAACTTGCTGATGACCACAGAATTAGTAGCTGGTAGAGCCAAAACCTAAAGAGAGATCTGATCTGTGTGGCATGAAAGACTGTGCAACTCCTATTACACCATGGAAACTCCTAAAGCCCGTGGATGTTTTTCATTAAGTCAATGAAAATTCTGAAAAGTTCAAACTTCTATTTCTAATCATTAAATGTTCTAAACTCAACATTATTCATGCAAACATTTACTGGGTACTCTTTTACCCCAAAATCCCTCTAGTAATAGTCACCAAGGCTAAAAAACTATTACTGACATCATCAGGAGAAAAAATATAATTTGCCACTTCTTAAAATTTATCATGACTTCTTACTCCTCTTGCCTATGAAGATTTGATTGCTGAGACTTCTGCAAAGGTAATGGACTTTTACACACAAGGGAAATTTTCTTGTCTCTCAAAACAGAAATGCCTTATTGAAAAATCTTTGTCAAAATATCTGTGAACTGTCATTTTCAAAATGAAAATATTTTCATGTCTCATAGCTACTAAAAAGTAAACTGAATTTATAAGAAGAATTATTCTTCTGTCAATAATATAAACATAATTTGTAGAACTTGGAACGATTACTTTCTTTTTCAAGATACAACTATTGTTACTACTAAATTCTAGCTAAATTATAGCTTACAAGATTAAATAAAAATATAAGACTGTATAGTGCCAACTTGATTTAGCTTAAGAATGCTAACAGAGGTTAAAATTGTAATGGGTTGAAGTGTATGCCAGGATGTTAGTATAAAAAATGATAAATATAACCACAGCTCTTCCTTTATTTTAACTGCAAACTACATCTTGATTCACAAGGGGTTCCTATATGCAGTAGAAACTCACAACTGCTATGAGACTAGAATAAGCTTACTGGCAATGAATGGTAATAGTATGTTAGTGGTATAAACTTTTCACTGAGTTAACAACATATGGATGCCATCCACTTCTTGAACTTCAAACATCAGTGAAAATAAACACAATTTTTACATTTTAAAAACTACCTAAAAATGCCATTTTTATAAAACTGCAGCAGATTTCTGAAAGGCAACTGGCCACTTCTGATATGATTATGTCTTATTAAGTCCCTACTTTAGGAGTTACACTTTAAGTTTATCCTTTTTCTCCACACGATATTTATCTTTGTCTTCTACTAAAAAACAGTAAACATTTATATTACTTATAAAATGTTTGAGAAATCTTTTTTTAATCCTCACCTGAGAATATGTTTATTGCTTTTAGAGAGAGAGGAAGGGGTGGGGGAGAGAGCGAAACATCAGTCACCTCCCCTACACAACCCAACTGGGGATCGAACCCGCAACCTATGTGTGTGCCCTGACCTGGGATCGAACCCGCAATCTTTTGGTGTATAGGACAATGTTCTAACTGACTGAACCACCAGGCCAGGGCTAAGCAATTTTTTTATTTAGGAACAAGTTTCTCAAAGGCTGATGAGCAAAAAGTGAAAACAAGTTGCCACAACTTTCTACCATAGATAAGAGTACAATCACTAAATGGACAGACTAATTTTCTACTGCCCCTCCCCAAATGTCAGATTAGTCATATAACATGATATTAAACGTTATATCCTCAAAGGAAGTGATTTACAACATTCATGGGCCTATGTTTTCTCACCCTTTCCATTTGCTTTGAGAAAAGCAACAGTCTTAATTTTGCACTTTTTCTTGTCACAGGGCAGATTTTGCATTCTTTGGTAAGCTCACTGGCTGAGCCACCAATTGTGGAACTGTCCTGTTTCCTCAGCATACATCTCTTCTCAGGATACATGGTTTCACAATGCCACCTTTTAAGAATGACAATGAATATAGGAAGCCAAAAACATTCTCTTTTTCCATTTCCTACCTCCTCTACACATCAGTCCTCTTTCATTTAAACCATGTGTCCAAGGCTTTCAAACAGAGTTTCAATTCCTCCTGATCATTATCATGACCTCTCCCAGACAAATAGGTTTAACAATCTACCCATATATGTTGACATTTTGGACCACATTTTAAACTATTTCTCTTGTCTTTCCCACCCCCCAACTTGTCACTCTCCCCTATTCATGCAACCATTTTATATCTGCTTAAACATTCCCACAGTGTGTCAAATAAATTAATTATTTAAGAAAAATACAGAAGAAAAACCCTAGTCCTGTAACAACCTGCCCTTTCTCCTCTCAAACTTCTTGAGTTTACCATATTCATTCCACTTCCTGATCTCACATTTATTTTTTTACATTTCTCCTAACTTTGACAAATAATTAACAAATATAATGGAATATATTTAAAGTGCACAACATCTCACATTTATTTTTTAGTCTACTATCCCAAATCAACTACAGAAATTTCTCTAGCATGGTACAGCTGATCACCAGATTGTTAAAGCAAATGAATATTTTTTAACATTTTATTGGATGTATCTACAGCATTACCACTAAAGATAAATCCTTATTCCTGAAATTCTCTATTTCAATTAAGTTTATTTCCTAGTTTAAAAGCAACGATCACTATTACTATCTCTGTTTTTTCTAAGGTGACATGACAATCACTGTGCCAGGTGCTCACACACACTACTTCAGTATTTTCTCACACTGCTGGCTGTTACCCAACAGTGGGTCGAAGCAGCTTTTTTAAATAAATAAAATAAATTAGAAAAGAAAATATCCTAATGTATTACATGTAGCAAGATTAGGTATCATTCTAGGAAATGTGTGTATGTGTTTATATTCACAATTCTTATTTTATGTCACATCCAAAAAAAGCTTGAAAGACACTGTGTGTTATTTAATCCCCCAAACTCACTCACTAGGTCCATATAAAAACTTGCGTATTTCAATAATGACGAAACTGATGCATGAGAAGTTATATGATTTGCCCACAGTCAAGCAGCTGGTGTGACAGCCAAGAAAAGTAGCTATTTTATCTCCTAAATTCCAAATACCCAACTGATTTCTACATATCTGAATATAAATGTCTAAAAACACCTCAACCTCAGTATTTGCAAAAACCTGTACTCAATTTCCACACATTTTCTAATTTGCTCAGCTTCCAGTATTTTGCTCTCCCACATCCAAGCTGCAATACTCATATGTCAGATCAGTCCCCTCATCACCGTATCAGCACCCAGACTCCCACCCCGTCCTCACCATTCTCTCCTGGATAACTGCTACCCCTCCACCATTGCTTCCCATGATGTCCCCCCCTCCTTTTAGGACCTCGATTCACTCTCTACCTTGCTGAAAGTAATCTCTTCAAAATAAAAATCTAATTATTTAGGGCAAACTCTCCTAGCCCTCAAGTAAAGCTTTAAAACTCTGAATGTCATATACAATTTTCTAGACTAAATTTTTGTGTATGTCTATGCAATCCTTTAAGAAATAGAACCTAATTAATATTTAAAGGACTTTCATTAAAATCAGAAAATGGTTGTCTCATATCAAAAGTTCTTTACTTGCTTTTAAAGTTACTTCAAAGATACTAAGTTAAGTTTATGTAAAGAGACTCCAGGACAATCACAAACGTCTTTCACTCAAGAATTGTAGGTTGTTCAGGCAATAGTGTTGTTTTGTTTTTCCTTTTTACTTGAATACCTTTATTATTTTTTAATCTATTGGGATGACACTGGTTAATAAAATTATACATTTTCTTAAGTACAAACACTACATCTTTATCTTAAGACCAGACCTGACAAGAATTCATCAACCCTGTTTCTAAGTCTGTTTAAAACAAAATAAACTTTAATTTGCACTGGTTTCTAACTAAAAATGCAATGCTTTCCAACGTTCATATCAGACTGAGATGCGTCTACTGTGAATCAGTCATAGTCTGCAGAGTATGTGCTGTGACAACAAGCCTGAGCCTTTTGTTCCACGTGTTTAAACAAACAGTTGCCTTTGCGGCTGCCTTGCAAAGGCAGGTAGAAAGAATGTCTAGCTAAGTATTCACTAGGATGGGATCAAAGTTGTCACAATATGCTTTATGATACCATCTATTTTAAATTAAATTATTTAAATGAAAATGAAGCGAAATTATTTGTTTTTAAAATATTAGTATTCTTCAGACACAGAAACAATGTTGAAAATAAAACTTACAATGTTTAAAAGTGGTGAACGTTCCATTATTTTTTGTGCACATCAAGCATCATAGTTTTGCCGTGGTGTTTGTGTTGTTGTTGACTCTTTGCTTCTCAATTAAAACAGAAAAGAACTAGTGGTTCAAAAGAACCTACTTCTTTTCTCCACAAGACTGTTGAAAGGATCCTACTGAAGCCTGAATCAACAACATGATGAATTCTTCGGCTTGAGAAAATGTATGTTCTTTACCCATAAATACACATTTGAAAATAAATGTTTTAAAGGGATGCGTGAGACAAACATTCTACCACGTTTTCAACCAAGACCTCTGTCAGCCTGAACTGAGAGTGGCATACAATGCCCCATGGTGAAACTTTGATAATAACACACATAATGATAAAGTGAGTGAACAAAGCAGAGGAATTATACACAGTATGCTCACTGCATATGTACTGAGAGTCTTTTCCCTTCAAAACACCCTCAAAATATTGTATCCCAATTCCTAACAGAATCCATATAATGTGTTGTGTCAATAGATAGTGTGATGGCTGGAGGGCCAGCTACTTACGAACTAGAACCAAACTAGAACTCTCTCTTCACATATTACCTTTATTCAACCCAAGCCTCTACAGTGTTCCCAGGATCCCATCTGAATGTAAGTAACCCTTATTTCTGGTGTAGAGACTGAAAATCAAGATAACTATGTAAGAGATAATGTATATGAAAAAAACTATGTGAAACAATAAACTATTAATAGCTGTGCAAAAGTATGATATTTTCTCTACACATTTTAATAACCACAATTTCAATACTAAAAATGTTGTGTTAAGTAAATTCATACAACAAATACTTATGGAACTCCTTCCTCAAGTTTTTCTTTTAAAAAGTATTGGCACATTATCTCTCTATTAAAAGGGAGTCTCATTTCCCATTCCTGCATTTATGGGTTTGGATAAAAACACAAGTTGAATCATTTCTTAACATAAAATGTTTCCTTTATGTTCTTCTCAAAAGCCATTATCATATGGAGTCCTGGGGACAATATGATTTGATATTTCCTTGTCCAATTTTATGCAATTAGAACTAAAATAATTATTAATAAATGGAATGAACATGTCCTCAGACACCTATATTTATAATAAAATTGAATCTTCAGAATAAAATATTCTAATTCAACTGGACTCGCCCACTGCTATTCACAGTGTATTTTCTTCATTCCAAACACATGTACAGCTCACACAAACATATAACAGTGTTTTGCTTGTAGTACTTTATAAATAGTTTTACTTTACCATTTACCAAACTTCTTTTGTTGAGTTATTCAGACTAACTTCTGCCAAGAACACTAGGAATTTGGTGATAGTGCTTCTTTTAGGAGAAAAACAACCCCTTTCCTCAGAAAATTGAAAATGTTTATCTTGGCACTAAAACCTTATATTGAGCCTTCTGGAAAGTATTTTAAATTGTTGTTTTTAACCTAGACTTTGTGACTGGAACAGGAAAAGGTTCCGTAGCTCTGCACCAAAATACATATTTATAGGGTTGATTTTCTTTCTACACCAAAAATACTAGGTTGATGGCAGCAGTTTCCAAAGAACCATGCTAAAAATTTAGAATTATCACTATATTCAACACAAAATTTATTTTTTAAACCTCAAAAACTTCTGATGATTAAGAAATGCTAAATGTTGATCAAATATGCACTTTAGGTGTCACATTGGAAAGGACTGTTTCATTTAACTACCTGTTCTGTTAGGAATTTTAACTAAAAGAAAATTTACTTGATATTATACTTTCCTTCTGTGTATATCAATAAAAGATATGTTTCTAAGTTTTTATCTTTTTTATACTTTTCCCACTAGGTATGCTTTATCTTCAGACTAGACAGAACATAAAGACAAATCACACAAACTTTTTGTAATATTGTCCTAATAATGTGTCTCTATATAATTACGAAGTTTTGGGAACTGGACACAAATGAAACAGTCATTGTTCTTAACTCCTTTATCCCACCCCTAAATTATTACAATGTAAGAGACCACAGAAATCATATGGTATGCATGAAGCTATACTAAAATGGTAGGTCAAACAATTTCACAAAGACCACCAGATAGCTGCAACAGTTTTTCAGTTATAATAACTGTCATAAAATACTGCATATCGCATTACCATTCCTTTGAATATCAAGTTGAAATTTTATTTATTTTTCACTTCCTTCAAACAGCCTGGCTATCCCTTTACAAAAATAATAATAGCAATATCATCATTTTATATTTGCATATAACATTTTTGATAAAGTCAAAATAAATTATATCACTGTGGTTATCAAATACTTGTTTAGGATGTTCTTTTAGGAAATTAGTTTTTTCAAAATTCTGGTATGGTTAAATGATCTCATTTAGGTTAAAAAAAGAAAGATCTACCAAATTTATTGAAACCAATGTTTGCCTTTGTCAATTAAATACAAATTTTAATTTTAAAAGCTTGGCCCTTCCTGCTGTGACTGAATTCTGCCTATATACAGAAATATTAAGAAAGAGTCTATTCAGATGAGTGCAGTAACAGTGAAAAATGGAAATTAGTTGTATTACTGCAAAGAAAGACTAAAAGAAGTGGGCTCTTGCTAAACAAAAACCCTATTTTCATACTGCTATGGTTACATAACAATGACAGACATCCTCTTTACTGGCACTGAAATCCTGGACCGTCCTAACGCCCCCCTCCACATTCCTCACAGTCAATGAAAACTATAACTGACATCACACACTAATTTAACATTTTTAAAACGATGATTAATGGGCTAGGTTACCTGCACAGAAGACTTAGATTAAATATTACCATCACTTATTCTCATTTATACTTAAAATGTTAACTGTCTTAAAAGGATACTGAAGAAATACATAAAATCAGGCACAAAAAACATCTATCAGAATTTGAGGACTATTAATTTACATATTCAACTTTCCATAGAAACCTGTAAGTACAATGTGAAAAAGCAAATATCCATTTGCTCTCTTTCTCTATTTTCTAAGGAGTAGTGATTTATCTCTAATCACTGAGAACAAAACAAAACAAAACTCATACCACTCATGGGGGTAATTATTTGGGGAACACTTTAGTTATCTGGTTGATAAAAAAATTACAAAGGAACACCATTTTTTCTATTAAAATAAGTAGGTATAACAGAACATACCTGAAAAAGAACATGTACATGGCAGCTGTGATGCAGAACAAAAGGACCTATAACAAGGAGAAAATACATTACTTGCAAAAGAACACTGGCATCATCATTGGTGTGTCCTATAAAAGCAAAATACCTACCATTAAATCTTATACCTGAAAAAATTTAAAGATGTGCAAAAGTAGTCATACATCTTTCATTCTCTATCTTCCAAATAAACCATAGCAAGTCAATAGATTCTCTATATACACATATATCAATAAAGTTATATACATTATACAATATGTATATATAATTACAACATGTATATATGTATATAGACTGAGTAGAAGGATAACAAAGTTCAAAAAAGAACACCTGATTTTTAAAGATTATCTCTAAGAATGCCATTCAAAAGTGAATGAAATCTTACCATCTGCAACAAGCAGGGTGTCCAACCTTTTGGTGTCTCTGGGCCACACTGGAAGAAGAACTATCTTGGGCTACACATTAATACACAAGCACTAATGAAAATGATGAGAAAAAAAGTTTTTAAGTAAATTTATGATTTTGTGTTGGGCCACATTCATAGCCATCCTGGGCCACATGTGGCCCCATAGGCCATGGGTTGGACACCCCTGATTGAGGGTATTATGCTAAGTGAAATAAGTCAGACAAAAATAAATGCCATATGATTTCACTTAAATGTGTAATCTAAAAAATCTAAATAAATTTTAAAAAACAGAAACAAACTCATAGACCCAGAGAACAGACTGATGGTTGCCAGACAGGAGAAGGGTTGGAAAACTGGGTGAAAAAGCAAAGGGATTAAGAAGCATAAATTGCCAGTTATAAAAATAGTCATGGGGGAGTAAAGTACAGCTTAGAGAATAGTCAATAATATTGTAATAACTATTTATGGTGTTAGACTTACTGGGTTGATCACTTTGTAAGTTATATTAATGTATAATCACTATGTTGTACACCTGAAACTAATATACCTTATTTTTTGGACCATAAGACACACCTAGGTATTAGAGGAGGAAAATAGGAAAAAAATTTTTGAAGGAAAAAAATTTTTGAAGGAAAAAATGTGGTAAAATATTTAATAACATAAATAACATAATATTTCACCAATGTAAATGTAAACAGAACTCCACAGCAGGATTAAAACCATTATTCCACCCAAATGGGGGGGGGTGCATCTTATAGTCCAAAAATACGGTAATATTGTATGTCACTATAATTAAAAATTTAAAAAATGCCTGAAGAAGCAAGTTAAGAAAAAAGACACTGGCTTTTATAATGAAATCAACAATTAGATCATAATATTTATTAACCATTATATTAAGGTGGCTACATTATTTAAAAAATGTAAAATACAGTCCAGTTGTCAACCAATTCTAATCAATAAGAATGGCTCCTAAAATTTTGATCATCCTTTGTGGGATATAAACTAGCTATTTAAAAATTCCTCTAAATACATGCATCAGAACATAATAAATCTGGATTAAAGCTCCCCTCAAACACACCAAATGAAACACAACATACTAAAATGTACATGGAAAGAATCCAGAACCCAGATCCTGAACAAAAGCTGGGTTACACTCTTATGCCAACAAAGTTTTTCTCTTTATTTGCAGTGTTTCATTTTAGATTGTTTCTACTCTTAGGTCTGAAGTTTACTGGAATCAATCTACTTCACTGATTTCAATTTGATCTACCTTAATTCCTTTGTCTGTTTGCTCTAGATTTATTTTTGTTTTCCTAGTTTCTTAAAGGTACACATATGGGCCATTGATTTAAGATATTTCCATTTTAAATATAGATGTATAATGCTATAAAATCCCTCCGAAGATCTGCTGTATGTGTATCCTAGTGATTTTGATAAGTTGGATATTCACCTTTTTTCCATTCAAAATACTTTCTAATTTTGTTTTTCCTTACTTCTGTAATCCATGAGTTACTTAAAAGTATGTTATCTAGTTACCAAATGTTTGGGAATTTTCAGCAATCTGTTGTTACTGACTTTTTATTTGATTCTATATGGTCAGAATATACTTTATATGGCTTGATTTTTTCCTAAATTTATCGAAACTTATTTTATATCCTAGAATAAGTTCCATATGTTTGGTCAATGTTCCATGTGTGTTTTAAAAGAATGTGCATACTACTGTTGCTGGGTGGAGGGCTCTCTTAAATGTCAGTTATGGCAAGTTGGTTGACATGGCTGGTTCAGCTCTTTTTAGCCTTATTTTTTATCCAATTGTTCAATCCATTATTGATATGAGGTATCAAAATGTCCTGCTGTAACTGTGAAATTTTCTCCACAATCTCTCCTCACAGTTGTTTCAGTTTGGGGTTTTTTGGGAGGTTTTTTTTTTTTTGGGGGGGGGGTATTTTGAAGCTCTGTTATTAGGGGCATAAGCATTTAGAATTCCAACCACTTTATCTGATGAAATTGCCATCTTCAGCTCTGATAATATTCTCTGTTCTGAAATCTGTTTTACCTGATAGCAACTCCAGTTTTCTTTTAATTACTGTTAGTTTTCCATTCTTTTAACGGATGTGATCTTTATATTTGAAGTTCACTGCTTATAGACGTCACATCGTTGTTTCCTACTTTTCATTCTAACTGAAAAGCTCCACCTCTTCATTACAGTATTTAAATTGTTTATATTTAATGTGATTATTGGTAAGTCCAGAATTAAATCCAATATTTTGCTATTTATTTTTTATTGTCTCTTACTTGTTTTTTTTCTGTTTTCTGCCTTCTTTTTTAACTTTTCTTTTATGGTTCCATTTTCTTTCCTTTGTTGGTTTGTTTGTGTTTGTTTTAGGATTTATAGTTTACATCTTTAAATTGATAGTCTCCATTCGAGTGATATTATACCAATTAACATGCAATACAGAAACTTGTAATAGTATATAATTCCACTTGTCCCCTCCTGACCTTTGTGCAATTGCTATCACCCATTGTACTTTTAGCTATATTATAAACCCACTATATATTAATCATTTTTCAATGTCTGTGTCCAGGACCTTAAAACCATTGTTTCACATGTTTTGCCCACATCTTGGTTGTTGCAATTACAAGTGTAATGATTATCCTGATTACGCCATAACTGTTATTCAGTCATGATCAAAAGCGAAGTGTGGTTATTTAAATTTAAAAACGTATGTCTAAAATAATTTCATGTTTGTTTTGAAAGATATTTTTGTTGGGTAGAAATTTCTAGGTTAACAGATCATTTTATTTCAGTAGTTTGCTCAGTGAATATTACTCCAATATCTTCTTACAGTTTGATTATAATGTGCCTTGGAGCAGTCTTCCTCATGTTTCTTGTACTAAGGGTTCATTAAGATTCTTGGATCTGTGGGTTTATAGTCTGCATCAAATGTGAACATTTTTTAACATTGTTAAAACAAATATTTTTTATTCTCCCCCTTCTTAGGAAATCCAATTAATGAACAGTAAGTCATCTGAAGCAGTTCCACAACTCAACTAATGTTGTCTTTATTTTGAAGAAAAAAATCGTCTACTCTTTTGTGTTTCATTTTGGATTGGTTCTATAGTTGTGTCTTCAAGTTTACTAGTACTGTCTTCTGCAATACAAAATGGACCATCAATGCATCCAGGAAATTTTCCACCTTACACATCGTAATTATCATCTCTAGAAGTTTGATTTGGGTTTTTTGCCCTATTTTCCATGTCTCTAACTTTTTGTGACTTGGAATTCAGTTACAGTAATGATTTTTTAATGTTCTTGCCTGCTCTCTCTAACAGCTTTGTCAATTTTGGTTTGGTATTAATTGGCTGATTTATCTCTTCATTATGGGTCAAGTGTTCTTGTTTCTTATTGCATACCTGGTACTTTTGACTGGGTATTAGACATTCTGAATTTCACCTTGGTGGATGCTGGATAAATATTCCTGAGCTTTGTTCTGGGACACAATTAAGTTACTAGAAACAGTTTAATCCTTTAATGGATTGCTTTAAAAATATGTTAGGAGGAAGTATTGTTCAACTTAGGGCTAATTATTCCCCATTAGTGAGTTAAGACCCTTATGCTACATGGATCTTGAGATTTTCCAGTCTGGCTAGTAGGAAAAGACAGTCCTCCACTCTGGCCGCTATTTGAGTGCCACGCACTTAGGTAAAGACCTGCAGTCCTTTCCGGTTTTTCTTTCCTTGGACTGTGGCATTTTCCTCACTTACATATCTTAATCAGTAGTCAGCTAACTGCTTTCCTCTCTAGTCTTTTGTTCCATGAACTCTATTCATCACGTTCTTCTCTTGCTCTCTACATTGTTTCCTCCACACAGAAAGTCCTCTAGACTTTGAATGCCTCCCCTTTAATACATGTCCAGAAACTCTCCCAAGGCATGGCTGGCATAATCATAGGGCCCAACTCATTTGTTTCCCAACTCTCAGGGTTCTCTGCCCTTCAGTGTTTAACATCCATTGTTTCAGATGTTTTGCCCACATTTATATTATTTCAATTGCAAGGATAAGGATTACCTTGATTACCCTATAACTGTTATTAGAACATTGGCAGAAGCAGAGCATGGTTATTTAAACTTAAATTAATTTAAATTAAATAATATTAAAATTCAGCTTCTCATTCACACTAGCCACATTTTATGTAATGAGTAGTCACGTGTGGTAGTAGACACTGTCGTGTACGAACAGATATAGAACATATCTGTAATTGCAAAGAGTTCTATTAGACCTGTCTGGCTAGTGAATTACATTTTCACTGAACATTGTAGTATTATTATAGCACTTAAAATATTCCAACTTCAGTTATAAAGCATAAATCTGCACATACTTATTTTTATACTTTATGTTTTTATGTCTAAATTAACACTCACTTCATTTAATTTACACATCTGTGGGAATAATAGAATAACATCTATTACATACCTTGTAAGGGTTAAATAAGATAACATACATAAATCCTTATAAAGTGACTAGAACATCATAAATACTCAATAACTGAAAGCTATTAACAAGACATAATTTCTCTGTGCTTCCCTCCCTTTTCACAACTACTGTATAATATACTTCAACAGGATGAGCAATTTTCAAATTGTTATTTTCACTTTAATTTTTAACATTTTTTAAATCAAAAGTTATGTAAATAAGGCCTGCTACAACAGAGATGAATTTCAAAAATGTTACTTAAGTGAAAGAACCCAGTTACAAATGACCACATGCTGTACGATACCATTTATATGAGAGTCCAGAATATACAAATCTATTACAGGAAGTAGAATAAGGAATGTCCAGAGCTAGGGAAGTGAGGGCTGATACGATGTGGTTACTAATGGTACAAAGTTTCCGCTGGGGCCACCGGTTCTGAAGTTCGATTACATGGATAGGTGCACAACTCTGAAAATACACGAAACACCCATGGAATTGACACTTCAAATTGGTAAACTTTATAGCATGTGAATTACATCTCAAAAATGTTATTACAGTTTTTTTTTACAAAGTAAGCTATGTACATTATAAACATTAAATTCAAACTGAAAAAAATACAATGAAAAGAAAGTCAGCCTCTATTCCAGATCTCTAGTATCTTGTCTGCATAGAATTTTCTGTTTGTGTGTATACAAAGGCACATTTAATAAGTATTGTGTTATGCTTTTTATTTTTACACATACACACACAAAAACGCTGGTTTGCTTAACACTTTATGAGTAGATATTTAGAGTGGATATAATAAATATTGAATACCAAAGTATACTTTGTAAAAATATGCACTTATATCTCTGGAGGTACATTCTTAGAACTGGATTCACTGCTTTGAGAGATAGGTGCATTTTTAATTTTGACTTACTCCTATTAACATATATGAAAGTAGCTATTTCATTAGACTAGCTATTTCCCTATACCCACAAAAACCGTGATTTATCTAACTGTCTTATCTTTACCAAACTTAAGGCTAAAATAAATGATAGATTACAGTTTTATTCTTCTTATGAGTGAAACAGAGCCTGGCAGGTTTATAAACCTTTTTGTTTTTTGATCATTGGTTTAACTGCTTTTCCATGTCATTTGCCTATTTTATGAGTGATCTTTTAGAAACCACTTTTATTTATGAAACTGAATATACTTTTATGAAACCCTAGAAATAATTTCATTATTAGTTATTTGTACTAAAAATATGGATGGTTAAATAAAAGTAATTATGGAAAAGAAATCTCATAAAAGTATTAAGCCAAACGAGCATTTTAAGCCAACAGTGCAAAGAAAGTATAACAATGTGAAAGTAAAGTTCATTCAGCTGAAAAACAGTTTTCTCTGGAATGAGTTTCCAGGAAGTGACAGATTTACATACATGGCTTCCTGTTACAGAATTTACACAATTTTCAGAAAGAAAAAAAAACTGTACTATTGCTGTCTTCACTGTGATCTGTAGAATTATATGAAAACTATCCCTTTTCAAGGTTCTAAGAAAGAAACAATATCACAATACATAGACACTTTAAAATCCTAAAAATAACCATAAATATAATGAATGTGAATATGGCACAATGTGAATATGGCATGGTGCAGGAAGCCGTTTTTACCATTTAAGCCCCAAAATGGTTAAAGCAAACCGAAAGCATTTTAAAGTCTACTAGACACCTAAACAAATGGTGCATTTAACTACTTCCTACCAAAGAACTCTTCTGCTTTCCTTTAACATAATTAATTAAATGTTCTTTGCCCTCGATCACAGTGCCTTCAACCACTCCTTGAGTGTGTCCAAAGGTCCAAAGACAATGATTCCCTTTGCTGCCTGGCCTTCATCACACATTGAGCAATTTCAAAATTACTCATCCTGTTGAAGTATATTGTTCAGTGGTTGTGAAATGGAAGGGAAGCACAGAGAAATTATTTCTTGTTAATAGCTTTCAGTTATTGAGCATTCACAATGTACTAATCTCTTTATAAGGCTTTCTATATGTTATCTCATTTAATCTCCCATATTTATTGAGCCCTCTTCCTTCTATTACTCAAATACTGAAATCTTATCTGTTTTCTGGGAAAGAAGCAATAAATCTCCCTTTGCCCCCTGTGTACTTATAATCCTATTTTAGCAATGTATCGGCCCACCCATTCACAAACTTTGACTTGGTGTCTCCGTGTTTCTAACACTTTGTGACTCCGCAAGTCAAAGGAAGAAAGATACAGAGGCAGGCTCCAGAGTCTCATGAGCCCACACAATCTCTGAGTGAACAGAATAGATAAGGAACCATGAGTTCTCACCATCCTTTCTGTATTTTATCAGTACTTGTCATACTGCCAGCATACTAGGGACATAAATCCACATAACATGTGATTCCTATTGCCCTTAAGAGTTCAGTCTTGGTAGGCAGTTAGACACGAACAAAGCAAGAACGATGGGGTAGGTACAGAAGGCCACCAGGACAGAAAGCCCGGGATGTCAAGCTATGGGCAAAGCTGGGAAGATAAGGACCTTGCCCCAAGGTAAACTTTCCTCTCCTAACACACTGCTGGCCACTCAGTATAGAGCCCCTGACCTTTCCTCCCTTGGTACATCCTTATTTATGCAGTAGACGCCCTTGGAGAAGGAATCGTGGGCCCTTGCACGACCACTCATTTAAGCATTGAGCCCTAGAGATAACATCTATGCCTCAGTTGTGTCTCAGCTCCAGGCCCAGAAAAGCAGCAAAACCAGACGAAGCAATTTCACAGCTGGCATCAGGACCAGCTGTGATGACTGGCTGAGGCCAACCGATCAGTGGAGACCACCGCCCCTAAAAGGACACACCTGGAAAGCTGATGAATATTCTATTGAAATCCTCCCCAGGGACCTCTGCTGAAATTCCAACCCTTAGAAGCCTGGCGACCCAGCCTGGTTCTCTCCTTGGAGTGCATCTGGGCCTTTCCCCACCCCCTTCCCTCAGGCACATTTTCCTTGTCTGTCTCTTTCTCCTAAGCTCCAAGGGCCCTTCTTTTGCCTCTGTAACTTGTTTCCAGAGCCACTTCTTCTATCTCTGTGACTTTGTAAATAAGCCTTCTCTTATAGTTTCAGTCTTGACCCAGAACTATTTCTTAGCAAACTCAAGCACTGAGATTGTCGAACCCAGGCTGGGTCTGACTTCACTGGACCGAGTGCCATTTTCCCTCCAAGTCTAGTGGAAATGCAGGCATATTAACAAGTCATTCCAATACAAAATGCTAAAGTCGAATATTTATACTTCATGCTACAAGAGGTACTCATCAAAACATGTGATTATATTATTTAAATTATTCAGTATATTTAGGCAATGCTTTTTTTAACTGTCTGAATACCTTTTTTTATGTGTCCACCACAACTTAGAACATAAAGTCCCAAAGGGCAGAGTCTTTACTATACCCAACTCCATACATGGATAGATTCTTGATATATAAGGCTTTTGATAATAATGTTAGTTCTATTTATAGCAACCATCTTTCATAAGCCTAATAGTACTCCCATTCATACACTTTCAAAAGACTATAGTTTAAACTCCACTAAACATTTTCAACTTTTCTGAAAACACAGACTATTGCATGGCCTCATAAGGAAACCACTTTTATTGGATAAATAAATGTATCACAATTTGCAAGGTATATATTTTGATCCTGAACATAAAACATTATCATAATATCAATTTGCTTCAGCTAACACAATTTTAAGCACACTATACTCAAGTTAAATAGCTATATATTGTTTTATAATTTTAAGAAATCCTAACATAATTCAAATCACATAATATAAAGCCCTTTTTTTTTCTTTGGTCCTCAACCAAGGACATTTTTTCAATGCTTTTAGAGAGAGAGGAAAAGAGAGAGAGAGAGAGACATCAATTGGTTGCCTTCTCGTACCTGTCCCAACTGGGTATTGAACCCACAACCTGGGTAAATGCTGTGATTGGCAATCAAACCTCTGGCCTTTGGGTCTACAAGACGACGCACCAACCAAGTGAGCCACACCAGCCAGGTTACAGTCCATCTTTTTAATCTGTCCCTTTGTTTCAGATTATCAGGATTATTTATTGATTTCTTTTGAAGTTTCCCTTCCTTGACAAAATAAATACAAGAAAAGTACAAAATATTTTATGGGGAATTTAGGGCCACATACGCCAGACTAGAATTAAGAAAGAAGTTTTGTATTCTCCAATTTAAGACTATAAACTTGATCAAGTCATCTCCAATTCTTACCATTTTTTATCTTTAAGGTGTTACGTTAATCTGTATGACCCTTCCAAACTCCAAAATTCTGATTCCATGACACAATTTTTTCAGTAGACAACCAAATTGTTTTAAAGCAAAATGTCACTAACACATGTGACAAATCTTAAGAAAATACATATATATTAGGCAGATGACATATTTTATCCGACTGAACTGAATATAATTAAAAGAAATTACATTGAATATGCCAAAAACTTGAGCCTAGTCTCTTCCTTGCACTGCTTACCATTCTTGATTTATACCTCAAGGTCAGCAAACCGCGTCCGACAACATATTAACCTTGAAATTTTCCAGCTGTAGAAACATTGTTAGACAGTGGCTGGCAAGTACAGAATATGTGATAACCTGCCCTTTTATAGTAAGTAGGCAAGCCGTATTTTGTCTTCCATAAAAATAAAACAATTTAAACTATGTCATTCTAGCAAAATTCAGTACATAGTAAATACTACAACCTGGAAGTTACATTCCTCATTACAACAAAACTCTAATTCTGCTGGTAGATTTTAATAAAATAAACAGCTTTAAAATAACTGGCTATTTAAAATTTGGCAGATAAAAGATCATATGTGGAAATATTCCATCTTTATTAAAAATTTGAAAACAAATACGTAAAAATACTCACTGAAAGTATACTCTCAGAACTGAAGCTATAAAAACCAATTAGATGTCACCTGTCACACTTTATTCACATCTCGATTTTGCCATGTAAGTACAGTTTATTGAAAGTAAAAGTTGGCAATGACTTATAGTCAAAAATTATGAATATAGTCAGCTGCTTCTTTTCTTTCCCATACCAATTTCTCAATGCTCAATTATTTGTCATTAAAAGTGTAATTCAAAATGAACAGGAGAGGAAATAAATATGAAAAGAAAGAGGAAGTAGCCAAGAGAAACCACGGGAGAGTTTAAAGACAGAAAGTTAGTAAAGGTAAATCAAGAAAAAAATAAAGGACCAGAGAACATCGAGAAAGAGGAAAGCAAATGAATAAATAATAAACTACTATTGACTAACAGTGCCCAGCACGATATAAGATATTTTAAAAATATTATCTCTAATCGTGACAATAGCTCTTTCAAGTAGGTTTTTATCACTCTCACTTTAAAGATGTGGCAATTGGATTCAAAAGTTACTCACCTAAAATTATAGAATGTTTAAGTGTCTAAATTAAGACTCAAAGCTAGGACTATTTAATTTCAAACTTGAGGCTCTCAATTATATCCTTCTGCCTCTAGAAAAAAGTGTATTGTTATTAATGTTGATTTAGTGCTACTGTATTTCCAAGGTAGGAATAATCAGCATAATGATTCCATTTTTCTTTAACCAGTGTCTGTCATTTAAAATCTAAAAGGAGGGGAGAATCTTTCAAAGTTTAGCATTCCTGTTACCGTAAAACAGACAATCAGGTCACCGGGAGCCTCCCCCATCAACCAAGATGGCAACAAAGGGAGGTTCTTAGACTGAATGCACAAAAAGCAAGCAAGATAATTGGGTTTAAAAAGCCCTTCCCCCACTCTGGTACCAGACTGGAGGTAGGACCAAGGGAAGGCAGGCACACGTGCAAGGAGGTGAAAATGGTGCAAGGGGAGGCCTGTCTAGCCTAGGGAAAGAAGGAACTGGTTGGGAGGTGGACCCAAAGTACGGGAAAGTTTGGGAGGTTGACTGGACATTTTGAGAAAGCACCTGGTCTACCCCACACCCAAGCTAATACCATCCCAGGGGAAAAAAGTAGCTGGCTTGCTCATGACCTGCACTCACACACTGCACTCGCTTGTTCTCCCATGGCCTCCAGGAGGGAGTCTGCTTCCCTCTCTCTCTCTCTCTTTCTCTCTCTCTCTCTCTCCCTCTCTCTCTCCCCAACACCCACCACCCCCCATGGTGATGCATTGAGCTGATGTGTTCCAGCGCTCTCTTGCAAGGAGCACGCAACAACATGGCCCTGGCAGCTTCATGGTCCATGGCCATGTGGGCTCCACACCCATGTGGGCTCCACACACAGGCTTCAGGAGGGAGCCTTAAACGATCATCAACCAAGAACAAGCTAACCTACCTGGATGGGGACTAAGACTGCTTAGCCACTGCCTGCTGGCTCCAAAGGACAGTACTCTAAAATGGAACAGGAACTGTGGACACTGGCTTTTGTCTTGGCCTTGCTGTGGACAGTTGGACTTTTTCCATGGCAGAAAGAGGAGATGGGCTTTGAGACAGGTGTCCACCATTCTTCCAGGTTGCACAGCACCTGATTAAAACCTCTTTCCTTTTATATCACCATCTGCCTCACAAGTTTGGCTTTTGTGGCAACAGGCAGCCAAACCTCCATTTTTTATTCAGTTCCATTTAATAATTAAAATAATAGTGTAACAACAATATCAACTGCTGATGTTACTGAATGTTCCTGCATGTCATGCTATATTAAATTTTTTACGTATATCACCTTATATAATGCTCAAAATGCTCCTGCAATACAGATACTATTCTACCACTTCAGAGAAGAGGTTTACAGAAACATAGTTATGGAAGTGAGCCAATTTGGGAAACCAGGTTTGATAACAAGGTCCATGAGTTGTCACAGGTTTCTCTCAAAGATTCCTTCAAAAACTCCCATGAAAGAATTACAGCTTCTACAAATTTGGTTCAACTTAGTTATAAAACATCTCTTATTTTCATGCACAGAAGACAAAACAGTAGGTTAAGATACAGCCTCCGTGTCAAAGAGCTTGCTATTAAATAAGCCAGCTTCAAGAAAAGCAAAGGTGACAAGAAAATTCCATATTCCTCACAGCATCTATAAAATATTTATTCCATTACAATAAAGAAAACAGACCTAAGCAATTTATCTTTAAATTTCCAAGTAATGTAAATATTACAATAAAAAACTAAAGACCTCACATTTACGTATAAAGTGAGATGACAAAAAAACCATATGATCCAGCTGCCAATATGTTTCCATAGCTATACACGAGGGACCACCATCCTTTACTTAACTCTGTCCAAGAAGTTACTTTTTCAATTCAGAAAACAGGTCAAAACAAAATAAACAAAAAACCTCACATGTCATTCAGTACATGAAGAAGGAGGAAGAGAAAGGTTTTATATGAACTCAGAGCAAAGTTAAAGCTGAAAAAATATTGTGCTTTCGGCAGGGCAAAGTAGACGGGTCACCTAAATGAAACCTTATTATTATAAGTAAACAATTTGTAGTAAGTTAGCTATTTTCATCCAAAGGTTAGGATTCCCATTAACCTTAAATAAGAACCAGGCTTAGGGTGAAACTATGTTTTTCCCTTAAGGACATTACACAAATAAATAAATAAGAGCTTCCAGATTACTTAGGAGTGCTCATAGCCGAGCCAAAAATAGCACGTGGCAGTATGAAAACCAAATCTCTATCATTTGATAAAGGTTGGAAAGACCATTAGAGCAAGGGTTATTTGAATTCTGAACAAGTGGCCAGTAAGACAGCACGCATTCCCTCTCTCAGCAAACCACTCTGTACTGAGGAGAAAAGGCCAACTGCTGCCCTCCAACCGAGTGCCACGTTTTCAACTGTCCACTGAGAACCAACTCAATCCCAGTACATTACCCCCTAAAAATGGTCATCAACAACAAATGGAAAAATATGTAACACCTTTACTATTTTTTCAAACACAGCATATGGGTACTTTACTCATGCACTGGTGTAATGGAATGTCACTCAGTTCTCCCAAATCGTGTGCTCTGTGCCCACAGTCAAGCCACCTGCCAGTGCTGTGGGCACGTGCTCATTCCAGAACTCATCTGAGAAAATCCTTTCTTGATTAGGCGTGGCATTGCTCAGATGTGTCTTGCTTCTCACTATGTCCATCCAGCTGCCGATTCCTCTCTGCATACTCAGTTCCCACTGACTATCAGTTCTTTAGAAAGGAAAGGTCCAGAACTAAGGGGTTTTCTTTTGCTAATAATCATTTTAAAAGTTTTAAAGCACAATTACTCATTATCTCTACCAAAAAGGGGGGGCTGGAGTAGCAGGGTAGCATGTGCTTAAATTCTGAATTAAATAAACTGTGAAAGATTGTTCAACCATCTCTTCTAAACTCTATACACACACAAGAATATTCCTTTTGAGCTCCCCACACTTATTACATCAAGGAAACATTACAGATCGAGGCCTCTTAGCTGTGCTAGGCAAACTTTTCTCTAAGCTTTGTTTTCCCTCCCAAACAGCAAAATGGGTTCAGTGTCAAGTTTATCACTAAGAAACATAATGACATTGAAATATAGTTTTTCAAAATATGTACAAAAGTATTTTAACAGCTTATAGATAAGAAAGTGATAAAAATTAAAAAATCACTTGATAATTACATATATTTCAAAATCAAAATTTTGGGCACTGATATCTGGAAATTGTTTGTACAAACTCTGTATCCCTTAAAAGCATATTACTCTTCCATTGTTAATGGCAATAATATGTACTGTATGTATGCATGCGTAGATAGGTAGATAGATATTTAGATACAGATAGACAGATAGACAGATTTATATGCACAACACATATTCAGAATCTTCTTACCAAAAGATAGTATTCCCTGAACTTTCTAAATAAACTCAGAATAATGTACCTGCAAATCTGAGTACAGTCTATGCCTGAAGAAGCCTCCAGCTTGTTCTCCCCATCTTACCTGCTTTTGTATCATGCCTGCATCTAAGGGAACCAGGAGGTTTCAGAATGAAGAATGTGATTCTTATGTGGTATTTTAGTCCCTCGATTATAGAAATTATCACAAAAAGAAAAATAAGTTTTGTTTTTCTTCCCATTTTTTTCTCCATGTCATTAGAAGCTATGGGGAGAATTGAACAAAGATTTTCTTAAGCTTTCTCACAATAGCATTCTTAATGTTCCCACAGTCTTTTTCAGTAGCAATTAGCATAGCTGCAGAGCTTTATCTTCTCCAGTATTATTTTATGAATACATCCATATTGATTTATTTCAAAATGCCAATAACATAAATATATACTTACTCTAGGTTATATTCCAAAGCAGTACTGTGAAAATGCAGGTTATTGGACATACAGACATTTGGGACATGATTTCATGGTAAAGAACAAAAAAACATTCATTTTGTTCATTCGTTTAAATTATAGACTTATTTCTCTCATCTGGCTTAGATTTTTTTTCAAGTGGCCATTTTATTTCTTACAGTTCAGAAAGTTAGATCTTCTCAAAACAAATTTCTACAACTCATAGCACACACAAAGACCTCCCAGGGATGCTACTAAAACACCGTGTCTAAACACCAGTGCTGTCTCCCCACAAAGGTAGAACGAGCAGCAAGCAGTGTATCAGTAAAGCAGAACAGCTCAACACTGCAAGCTGGGAAGATGATTAGGAGTCACACAGAGTAATGCCCTCAAAAATTAAGTCTTCACAGCCCCCAAAGAACTTTGAAATTGATATGACTTGGCCTTCCCCGTCTTCAAAATTTAATTAGTAACAATAAACCAGACTAATTGGGAGTGGAAGCTGCAAAGTTCTAAACAGCATTTCTAAATGTAATTTTCTTAGAGTATTAAATATGGGGCATGGCAAAAATGAGGTATGTGTGTACGTTAGCCAAAATTTTCACATGGAAATTCAGTCTACAACAACAAACAGTCTGATTAATATTTTAATAGAAAAGGCCCCTGAGGAAAGCAGGTGGCTCCTGGCGCAGAGTCTCAGTGTCTGAGCTATCCTAAGCACACATTCCTTCATCTCGATCACGCTGAGAGCCGAAGTATAAACTGGCAATTGTGGAAGTGTGATTTCATTTTTATAAGAAGGAAAGAGGGTAAAATTACCAGTTTTTAATGAAAACTAAACATTAAAATACTGGTAATTACTCTACCTCAAAAATTTCATTATAACTAGAATTTGACATATCTTCAGACCTACTTGAGCAAAAAATAAATCCTCTAATTAAATATCCCCAGTACTTAGTAGTGAGTATAGTATGAATGACTAGAAGAAAACTTTTCCCATTATCCATAACATTGGTGACATCTGAATTTCATTTTGGATTTTTATGCCACCAAACTACAAATCAAAGCAGTTCATTTATATAAACTAAATTTCAACACAAAACTGCTGCCTGATTATTTCATTTCTGCATACATATGTATATAAAATTGATGGTTAATTAACCTGCACAAGTTAGGATCTCTACCCAAGTGATTGTAGACCATTCTTAGCATTAATAATTTCCAGTACTCAAATTGCTTGTAATGACATTTAATACACTTCTGGATTACTAGCTCTAATTATCTTCTTTAAAAATGCAACTCAGTATTTTGAATGTGTCATTTGAATTTTTATCTAAATAATTTTGAATATATGTTAGACAAGAATTACATTACCTTGCTTTAATAAAATATTCACATATAATCTGTGTGAATGACAACTTGCAAATTTTACAATTTTATAGACCTGTGTGTAGACAACTGGCCACCTTGGAAGGTGGCCAGCAGAATCACCATGGGTCACTGGGGGAGAAAGAGAGATTGAGGCATTATCACCAAGTAAGGAAAGAGTATTAATATCAGTAGGCATATTCATTTTTTCAGATTATCTAGACAGCCCAGAACAGATGTGGAAGAAACAGGGCACAGGGGAGCTCAATCTGATGAGATGAGGAGTCATGAGAGAGGACAGGCCCAGAAAGGTACAGAGACAGACCTTCTAGAGCTCAAGAGCAATGAAACTGATGGTGTGATTGGCATGGCAAGGAGCTGTTGAAAGTGTTTCCCATTTCACCCCTTTGCCTAAGGCCAGCATTAGTGAGCCTAATCACCTCAGGCCCAGACTAGTCTGGAAGATCAAATGGACTGCCAGCTAAATCACTCACTCAGCCAAATCCCCAGAGCCAAATCCCAGAGTTTCTCACCCTCCTCACTGGTGACATCTGGGGGTAGATAATTCTTTGTTGTTGGGGGGGGGTGAGGAGGTAGAGGCTGTCCCAGGCATTGTAGATGTTTCGCAGCATCTATGGCCTTCACACACTAGATAACAATAGCACCCCTCATCACCAGTGAGGACAACCAAAAATGTCTCCAAACACTGCCATGCGTCTCTTGAAGAATGTGCAAAATTGTTCCCAGCTGGCACCACTGATCTAGAGGAAACCTGGAGATTCTTTACTTGGACCATTCATACAATCTTAGGCACTGATAAAACCCCGAGAACACTCTAATCTAACCACTTCTCTGCTACAAGAATCCCTTCTGTAATGACCATGAAAGATCACCACATAGCTTTTGCTTAAAAAACTTCTATAATGGCAAACCCTCAATGTCACCAGGCAACCATTTTTTGGACAGTTCTATCTGAAAATTCTTTCTCATTATTCCAGTGAAATCTGCCTTTCTCTAAATTATACTTGTAATGCCTAATTTCATAGAAAACAAATCTTTCATCCATAAAAACAGTCCTTCAAATACAAGATAACTTCTACCCCTTGACCCCTTGGTAGGTCAGAACTGCAAGAAACACATAAACAATTTCAATCAACCTTTACATATTCAATGGTCAGGGAGCTACCCAAACCGTCCCATGGGGATAGAGAGGAACTGGACTATCTCCTAGCTCCACACAGGCTCAACCCTGGATCATACATGCATTTACAACATTTGTAAACCCTTTTGGGTTTTTTTTTTCATTTAAACTTTTATCCTCAAAAATATACCTATAACTTATGGAATAACTTCTCTCTAATGATTTCCCTTATATTGAAATAGGCAGCCAATTTCTAATAAAGTTTTTTAAAAAGGATCTACTCCTTCATTGATGGACTAAATGATATACCTTCTTCAACATACTGAAAGGCTTTTCATTTTGCTGTTACTATATTCATTGCTTTTTTAGATGTAAGTTAGCCCTTAATCTTATAATTTTTTGCGTGTGTAATTGATGTTCTAAATTCTAGAATATGTTTTTAAAGAATGTGATAAAATCAAAATATATAAATTCCCCATTTAGAAAATATATTTTAGAAATAGCCTAAGGCACAAATATTTTATAAGACCTTAAATCATTTGTGTTTTAACTATATAATTAACCTCATATATCCAAAACTCAGCTAGCCCAAAAGTCTAATTACCTAAATGGTGGTTTTGTTCTTTAAGCAAAGGAACACTTTGTTTAAATAAAATCAAACCTAAAAAAAACTGTAAGTAAAATAAATGAATGTAGAAATGTTCTGCCTGAGGTACTGCTCTGCCTCCCATACCACACTTCACAGTGTTCTTGGGAGACTCTGCAAAACTCTGTGAAATATGTGAAGAGTACCTTAGAAAACACGATCTTGGTACACAGTGAAAAGGGAGGGGGGAGGTAAAGTCACTGTACCCTTCCTTCTACACCCTACATTAAAAAAAAATCAGAGACTGAGCCCTGACTGGTGTGGCTCAGTGGATTGAGCACTGGCCTGCGAACCAAAGGGTTGCTGGTTCAATTCCCAGTCTAGGGCACATGCCTGGGTTGCGGACCAGGTCCCCAGTAGGGGGCACATGAGAGGCAACCACACGTTGATATTTCTCTCCTTCTCTTTCTCCTTCCCTTCCCCTCTCTAAAAAATAAATAAATAAAATCTTTTTTTAAAAAAATCAGAGACTGAAAGAGAGATGCCACCACAACTACACACTTGATCTGTAGTAGAATACCCCAGGTCTTCTCTCAAATAAGTCTCTTAGTTTACCTGTCATTCTAGCAATGTGGGCCAGGTGGTGTTCAAAACCAAAGAAAATCCAGCACAGGAAGGAAAGAATAGAGGGGATGATAGAAGGAGGCATAAAAATAATAGTGAAAAGTTGAAAGTAAAAGAAAAAACCTGGTAGAATGATGTAGTGTAGCATTTGCAAAGTTGGGCACAATTTCTTCTATCCCTGTATGCCTATCCCCTTGCAATATGACTTTTCTGCTCTGCTCATTAGCGTTAGAGATAGACTAGTTCCCCACCCTTCCTGGCTAACACCCTATGATTTGCTTTGACCAACAGAATGTGGCAAAAGTGACACTAAGTGGCTCCTAAGCCTAGACAACACTCTCACCTCTCACTATGTAAAGAAGCCCAAGCTAACCAACTTGAGGATGAAAAACCAGGTAGAGACAGAAGTGAACAACTAGCTCAACATCATCTAACACCTTGAAGCCCCCATCAAAGGACCAAAAACAGTGTGGTTGTGTGAGTGATCCCAAGAGACCAGCAGAACAACTGTCCGGCTAAGACCAGAATATACTGCTGATGCACAGAAACATGAGCAAATAAAACTGCTGCTACTTTAAAGTCACTAAGTTTTGGAGTGGTACATTACCCAGCAACAGATAATAAATAAGCTAAACTCAAAATTAATAGTCATCTAGAGACCATTTAGTGCAGAATAAAGAGTGTTACCCAATTTGATTGGTTCTATGTGTATAAACATTGCAATATTAAAAAGCAATTTGGCCCTGGACGGTTTGGTTCAGTTGGTTGGAGCACTGTCCCAAACACCAAAGGGTTGGGGGTTCAATTCCCAGTCAGGACACATACCTAGGTTGCAAGTTCAATCCCTGGTGTCCAGTCAGGGCATGTATGGGAAGCAAACATCAATGTTTCTCTTCCTTTCTCCCTCTCTCTCTCTCTCTCTCAAATCAATACACATATTTTTTAATTTGGAAAAAAAACTTTAAAAAAATACTTCATACTGACATTAGTAATGAGCAATATAACTTAATATTTTCTAGTTCAGAGAGGAATAGATGGTATCTTTTAGAAACAATTTAATCTAAGATGATTTAAAATATTTTAATGAATCCAAAACACAGAAAACATGGGGTTTTGCATTACTAAATAACAATAAATTCAATTGGTCTTAGATATACAATCGAAATTATAATAATGAAGAATATAGGAATAAAATTCTTTATATATAATTTTATATATATACAAAATTATAAGAATTAAAAATAATTAAAGGATAAAATTCTTTTGCACCAATATTTCCTTAAATATTCTATCAGTGTTAAATAGGAAGTCACTTATGGGTATATAAAACCTAGAACATACTTTTTTAATAAACTAATAAAGATACATATTTTGGCTGCTAACACATCTTTATCCAAAACCTTATTCAAAACATTGGCTGAAAAATATAATTAATCAGTTGTTATAACAGCTGAAACTGCACTGAGTGAATCATAGCTTCAGTCTTTCCTCCCTATAACATTCCATAGTGATGTAATATGGGGGAAAATGTTTCAAATACTTAAAATAAAACCATCTAATTAAGCAAACACCATAATTACTAGCATATATATACTTTTTTTTACCTCATAGCCTGGTGCTATAGCCAAAAGCAAATACAAAAAGTATTACACAGTCTGATCTATACAGGGAGTGCATTTTCCTTAAAGAAAGTTCTCCTTTACTTGATGATCTACAGCATAGCCTAAAACAAAGTAACTTCCTAATACAGAGCTTCTGTGAATGAGACTTCAGCACACCTACCACCAACCCTACTAAGTGCATGGAAGTTTGAAAACAGACTGGTTTCCACTGGTGAAGCACATGGAGAAGACCCCCCGGTGGCCCCACAAACCGCTAACGGGGCTTCACTGCACTGAGGGTCACCCGCAGTCTAGGAGAGAGCCTCTTGACCACATCCCAGGGCACTTTCCTTCTTCCTTTTTTTTTTACAAAAAGGTTTTATTTATTTATAGACAGAGGGGAAGGGAGGGAGAAAGTGAGGGAGAGAAACATCAATGTGTGGTTGCCTCTCTCGCGACCCACACCGGGGAACCTGGCCTGCAACCCAGGCATGTGCCCTGACTGGGAAATGAACCGGCGACCCTTTGGTTCACAGGCTGGTGCTCAATCCACTGAGTGACACCAGCCAGGGTGGCACTTTCAAATGGAATTAAAAAGTTAAGACTCAGAACAACATTAAAGACAAAATAATTGTTCCTACTATAAAGTTTTTTAAACTATTAGTACCTTGCCAAAGTACCATGAAATATTAAATTTGTGTAGACTAAACTTTGTATTCTACTTAAGTATACCACATGTAATAAATTATTAAAATAACATTAAATGTGAATATTCCTAACAGATGTTTCTAATTAGCCTCTTAGTAACACTATCACAGGTTACACTATGGATACTTTAGAAAAATGTGCCTTCACTGTGAAATTTGCTTTTATACTGTTTCATTTAATAAATCTTTATCTCCGAACAATTATGCAAGTACCATGTGATAAGAAAAAAGAGCCTAACATTTAAAGACTCCTGAGTGAAATGTACTATCATTTAGCCTTTCTGTAGTTGGAATAATTTGAGATTAGTAATTATAACAAATTTTCGCAATTCTCAGTTTTTATCCACTATCCACAAACAAGTACCATTAGTCTTACTGAACACTAAATCACAGCATTTCACAAATTACTACATATTACTCACAGATGCAGTATCTGAAGTTTTGCCAACAATCTGGAACAGAGTATGGACTTTTCAAACCAGATGCACATCATTTCCTCACTTTATGAAATGTTACTACAAAGTTATGTTTCAATAAAAGTATTACAAAATGAATCACATTTTAAATGACTAGAACAGTAGTTCACAACCACCTGTGCAAACATAAGTGACCAGCTAGAATGAATAATAAAAGGAAAATGAAGATTTATTACAATTAGTAAGAAAGTGAATCCCCATGTTCATCCTATGAGGTCTATCTGCCAAAGAAACTACCTCGTGTGACCTCAGGGAGGATGAAGGCTCACCGAGGCGCCACTGATTCTCCTCATTGCCCGATTCCCCACCTTTCCACCACCAGCACACTGAGAAACAGTGATGGGCAGAGCTTGGGCTATGGACTCCGACAAACAACATACTATGTTCAGCCAATTTTTGTCTTAGGTTTGAAACAGGGAAATTGTGTCTTCTTTATCTGTCTATCTCTAGGGCCTACGATATTAGCATCACAAATTTTAAGTTGATATTTTTTTAAAATCTGGCTATCACATAGCTTGCTGTATCAAACTCTCAAAGAATATCAAAGTTCCACATAAGCTGTAGTGTTTAATTATGTCACTTTAAAGAAATGGCAATGCCTCCACTCTCCTCCAGCCTCTCTCATCCCTCCAAGTATTGGTTTGACTAACTATAGTATCTATGTTATCCATTAATACCTGGATAACTATTATGTGTTCTAGTTGGTTTCTTTGTATTTAATTCTCCCAATCCATAGTAAACTGACAGAAATGTCTTCCTAATGTATGATTTTCATCATGCTATTCTTACTCACAAATATCTACAGTAGGACCTTATTGCCCGCTGAAATTCCACAGCCACAACTCCATCAAACAATCTGTCCCATCACACTTCACATTACTCCTTAAAGCAACCCTGTATTTCAACTATGCTACCATGTCTTCCTTACAGCTATCTCCACACCTCTCTTTTTCTTCCACCTGCATCTTCTCATTTCTTCTGAAGCTCACAGCTGTCACTTTGTTCAGCAGCAGATAAACAAAGAATGTGGATGACATGGTCTCTGACTTTTGCCAGAGACAAAACAAAAATGATTTTAACTCAATGGTAATTAGATTAAACAATAAATACTGATTAGTAACACAATAAGACCTTACAGGATATACATTGAGTATTGTCAGAGTTTCATGGAGAAGGTGGAGCATAACAGGTAGAATTCAGATAAGAACTACGAAGGGTATTTCAGACAGAAGAAAAAATATGAAGAAAGACTAGCTCTACAAATAAGTAGTATGTTGGATTCTGTGGGGAGGCAATAGGATGAAAAGTTGAATAGATAAGAAAGGAAGAAATTATAAATGGCCTTAAGTACTAGACTAAAGGGCGTGGAGTTTATGGATCATTTGCATGAATATTTAATTGACTCATTCATTGAACAAAGATTAGCTAAATAAACCTATTATAGATTCATAACAGACTTTCAGAAAGAGGCATTTCAGCCAAAAACAAAATGAGTGAGAGGAAAAAAGAAAAAGCAAGGAATAAAGACCTCCCAGATTATCTGCCCCAACAGCATCAAAACAGGACAAGGGTCCAGCAATGGGTAATGGTGTTGAAGCCGGAGAGAAAAGGATAGCTCTAAAAAAAGTTTTTTTGAATGATTAAGAAACATCTAGAAAAGACTACCTAGGGAGAAAAGAAAAAGAAAGAATAAAAACAAAATATTTTACCCAGGGAGACAGTATATAAGAAGTAGTTAGATCCACTCTGGAGTCATTCTCCCAATCTGTGACTGGAGGGCCGGGAGGACTCTGCATCAGCCTTCCGTGGTTTTGGTGTCTCACCAGGCAGATACCCACCTTTCGTTTGGGGCTATCTTTCAAGGATATCTGTATACAGTGAACAACTGTAGAACATCGTTTTCTTCTGGAGCAAAAAGGCAGGCTTACTGGCCATTATAAAAGACTTGAGTTCCCCAAGGCTCAGAGTTCTTCTCCTGCCATGCAATCTACTAGGTTTGCAGGTGTCACCTGGCCCTCTTCACTTTCCCCTAAGAAAACTGGGGCTCAAGGAACCACCACAAGAAAATGATAACATTCACTCCAGTGCTATTGTTATAAAAGTCTCTGTCTCTGACCAGAAATCTGGTCTTCTGCCCACACCCATGAAACTATGGCAGAATAACTTGTCAGCCTTCAAGTAGGGTAAAATCTTTTT
Organism: Trachops cirrhosus; assembly: GCA_028533065.1. Lineage (NCBI taxonomy): Eukaryota > Metazoa > Chordata > Mammalia > Chiroptera > Phyllostomidae > Trachops > Trachops cirrhosus. The sequence goes on along the minus strand of CM052543.1, from coordinate 51,826,940 downwards.
ACAATTCTTAATAATATCTCATTTATCAAGATTGTGATAATGCAGCATTTAATTTCAAGCCACAGTTTACTGTAAAATGGAAATAACAACAGCATCCACTTCATAGGATAAAAGTATAAATAAAGTAGCACAGCACCTGACAACAAATGTCTATCATCATGCATATGCACATGCAACACATCATATACACACGCACATACCACAAAGGTGCATTCCGTGTACATGCACACGTGGTCTGCCACTTGTCCCTCCACCGTTACACAGGCTAACAAAGCTCCAAACTACAGAAATGGGAATGACAGAAATACTTTTACAGAATTTTCTTTAAAATAAAAATCAGAATTGTGTGTATGTCTGGGTGAGTATGTTTTTAATCTCCTACTATGTCTAAGAAAATGTGATCACATGACAGATTCCATTACAGTACTCTGTATGCATAACACCTCTCTAATGGTCATTGAAATAAAGTCCTGGATGGATTAACATAAGTTCAGTATTAATACAGTTTGGCAAACTAAGTAAAATTTTTCAATGTACTAATTGTAGGTGTAATTTTTTCAAGTATCAGTTTTCTGAAAGTAGGAAGGGGAAAAAAGGCATGTTAACTATGAACCTAAATCACTTCTCACATTTCCCAAAGTAGGACCCTTCATAATGTATGGCTGACATCAGCTGTCATCATATGATAAAATTAACTCTTCCCAGTAGCAGGCATCTGAACAAAGACCTTAACAATTACCATGTTATAGTCACTGAGTGCATCGAGAAAGATATATAATTCCTAAGATTACACAAGGATGAAAGCCAAGACACATTTTATACTTCATGAAATCTTAAAAGTTAGTGAAAGTCAAACTGCAGCTACTCAGACCCTCGTTAAAGCCTCAGTAAAACAGCAAGATACACCAAACGGGCTCATTACATTTTCTTTTCCAAAAGCAATTTATTTACTTTACACACACACACACACGTTACTGGAGCATGAAAGACGTAAAACACACTATTTTAATAAAAACTAAGTTGCACTTAAAATTACAACAAATAAGATTTTATATGTTACATGTTTCTTCTCCAAGACAGGATCATATAGCAGGAACAAAGTCTTCCAGAACTCAATTCCTACATTTATAAATAATTCCTAGCAATGTGATCTTGGGAAAGTTACGTAACTTCTTTATACCTCAGTTTCTTCATGTGAAAACAGGGATATCCTGTGGAAAATAGGGATAATTGTACCTCATTTAGCAAGAATGAAAATATTTTAAGCTAACAGCATTAACATATGTAAGCTTTTTTTCTCTTCCTAAAACCTAAAAAAATAAATAAACCACCCACAATGGAATATTATTCGGCACTAAAAAAAGCTATCAAGCCTCAGTAAGACATGGTGAAGTATTAAATGAATATTACTAAGTGAAAGAAACTAATGAGAAAAAGGTTACACGCCAAGTGATCCCACCTGTATGAAATTCTGGAAAAGGCAAAGCAGCTGTAAAGATCGGTGGTAGGGGCAGAATGCGGAGAGAAAGTGATGGACAGGTAGAACACAGGAGATTTTTAGGGCAGTGAAATGACTTTGTATGATACTATCATGGCTGATAATGTCATTATATGTTTGTCACAACTCACAGAAAGATAAACAAGAGTAACCCCTAAAGTAAGTACCATATTTTTTGGACTAAAAGATGCACTTTCCCCCCCAAATTTGGGAGGAAAAGGGGGATGTCCTACAGTCAGAATGTAGCTTACCTGGCTCGCTGGGCAGTGGTGGGGGCAGGCTGCAGCCTATGTTATTTATGTTATTAAATATTTTACATTTTTTTTACTTCAAATTTTTTTCCTGTTTTCCTCCTCTAAAACCTGGTGCATCTTACAGTCCAAAACATTCGGTAAACTATGGGCTCTGGCTGATAATGATGTATCCCTGTAGGTTTTTCAACTATAACAAATTTTCCACTGGTGGGGGGTATTGATAATGAGGGGGCTGCAAGAGGAAGGAGATAAAACAGGGACTCTCCATATTTTCTGCTCAACCTGAAACTACTCTAAAAAATAGTCCATTAATGTAAAAAAAACTAAAATAAAACATAAAATAACTATACATTAGAAAGATTAGTCATTGTGTACGTTCGATGATCTTTAATTTTATGATTACCAAAATCCTAACAAGATAACTCAAATATCCAATTAGGTTACTGTCCAAATAATAAGATTTTGGGATGTTTGCAGACAAAGCCTAATGCCCATATTAATTATAAATATTTAGGTGGCTCACTACTGACTATTAAAAATAAAAATTAACTATTATCTCATAATTTTAAAAAACTCTTTCAATCCTTTAAGATAATTATCAAGCCAAAAATATTAATAATTACATATTTTAATGAGGAATTTTTAATAATTCCTCATTATATTGAGGATTAAAATGAAATTCCATTGTAAGTAAACACGTTCAAGAAAAAACTTCAAATATTAATGATGACAAATTTCTCTCGTGGCTTTAGAAACCCAAATTCTTTTTTCCCCTCTTCTCCTTTACTCAGCCCTACTAAAATATCCTCAATTGCCTCAACTAGAAATCTGTTGAGTGTCCATCTCATGCTACAAGCTCAGTAATGATTAAATGCTACTACTGTATGCTCAATTGAGTAAATTATTGCTCATTCAAGTTCATAGTCAGTAGTTCCAAAGTGAATGCTTGTACATAAAACAGAGCTCGGAGTAGAGGTCACAGCTTTCTATGTTTATAGCTTCCCCACACAATTAATCTTGCAGCTGCACTTGATTAGTTTTTGACATGAATACACTGTCTCAGAGAGGTCAATACAAGGAGGTTTCCATCCTCTTGACACTCCTGCTAACCTATGCTATTCAGAAACATTAAACCACTTGTAATAGCACTGCACAAGTTCCCAGTGTCTAGACTCTAAGAAAGTTCTCTATCGTCAGTGCTGCATTCTTAGGCTGCAAAAGGTAGTCTGAACATGTCCCCTTCCATGAATAGCTTTTTGAAAAAACAAAAGTTTATTATCAAGCAACAGCCCAAATTTCCAATGATGACATCATACCACTTCAGCAAAAACAGAACTTAAAAAATAAAAACAACAATCACAAACCCAGGATTTAGGGTTAAATTCTTCTCCTTAAAAACATAAATTAGTATTTTGTCTTCATTAAAATAGAAATCATGAAAAAGGTTATATTCATACCAACAATTGTGTTAATACAACAAAGGCATAGATGAATATAAGAAAAGTGATACATGAATATGAAAGTCATTCAAGTACTGAATATGAATTAATTTTCCCAAAAGGTAGTTCCTATCATATTTTACAACTTTTTCCAAATATAGAAAAAATACAGTTCAAGCAAATATATATATTCATATATATACACACACGCATATATACACACACATATATTTTATACCATACTTGCATAAACCGATGTTTTCATCCAATAAAAATGTTGACACAAAAGTATCACACTGCAGAGTAACAGCTTAAATGGGAAAATATAAACAAATTATATGAACATATATAGGTATCACTGTACACACATGTATATAGGTAAAGCTATACACACACACATACACCAAGAGAAAACATACATTTGTAGTATAGTCCTCTCTCATAATATTAACCTGTTTGCAAAATGTAATAACTGCACACTGGTAGGTGAAATGTGCCTAAATGCAGAGAAAAGCTTGTTTCTATGACTATGAAGCAATGGCTCAAAAACACTTCCACAGTTAAAAAACAGCTAATGGAAAAAATTACAACTTTATTTTTACAAAGTAAATAGTAACTTCACGACTGAGTCACCATCTTTAGTGTCCAATAGACATGACTTTATGTGATCTTTATCAATCTGCAGTGTTCTTGCTGAGTGTCTTAGTTCAGCATCTGTACAAAACTGCCACACTTCCATTCCACTGGCTGTCAGTGCACCTTTAATCAGCCATGAGAGAAACACTACCACAGACTTGACAGAATTTAACAACTGTTAACTAACACTCTTGGACTAACAAACTGACGTAGTTATAAGGAGTTCTAACACTGTTTCAAACTTCTGGGATGCGGGGAGATGGGTTTAAAAAATTACTACCATAAGAGAATTTGTTTAGAAGATAAAAATAGTTACTGCTCAAACTTTAGCCAATGAAATAAGTTGCTTTGGAAATACCAAAACAATTACTGAGAATCTCAAGAGAAACATTGACTTATGTCCTGAAAATCTGTTGAACAATTTCAATTTGCAATCAATGAGTAGAATCTAATATAAGCTAATAAGAGACATACTGATCTGACGTGGTATAGAACACATCAAGTTTAACTCTGGTTGAACTCTTGGGCCTTTTATGATTACTTTAATTCTACAGTTACAATTACAATGGCATCACGCAAAACATTGCTATAAAATAAAACTAGTAATCATAATTCACAGGGCAATCCTAAGAGTTTATTATATTTTTTCATCCCTGTATATACAAAGAAAGCCACTCTTCATTTGTTACAAAATAAGCAGTGAGCGTAGCATATCAGAACCTTTCTTCTAACATTATTAATTAATGTCACCACTTAAATCTTTTGTATTTCCTGTCCTCAAGCACTATAAATTCACAAAGATAGCAGCAAAGAAATTAAGTATGCTTATAGAAGGTGGAATTTCTAAAAACAGAATGCATGTTCACTGTTTCCCCCACAAGTTAAAAATCTTCATTGGAATTTTCTGCCCAAATTGTATCTCTCTTGTCAAGGAAAATGGGAAAGACAAAAGTTTAAAAAGTAAAATGTTTTTGAAGATGTGATTCCGTTGTGAAACAATCAGTATGACTTACACTGAACACAAATCTTAATGTTTATCTAGCATTTGTTTCTATTTCCCTTCCCAGTAACTTCTTAATTGAAGAGCTTTCCTACTTTCTCAGTATTGAGCATTTATATAATATTTTTTAAAATTCTTATGGTTGTGATAGGCAAAACCTCTCACAAGGCACTGAAAAGGAGAATCTCCAGAAGTATATTTGTAAGTCTATAAGAAATTACTGATAACAATTTAAGGTTGTATATTCTAGGACAATTTAAGACCTTTCCATATTCCGGTCTTAACCTTTAAACCTTACTTTCTATTGCACTTTATTAAAACAAATTTACTAAAGTTCACAAATGTCTTTTGTTCTTTTTCTATTCCAAATTCATCCAAAATACTGGGCTAAGCATGAAGTTTAGAATTAAATTTATCACTCTATCTCAAAAGCTAGACATCATTCTATTATTATACTAATTAAGTTTGACCTGATATTAGAATTTCTTAAAACACTTGTTGGTTTTCAAACTACAATTGAGGTCCCAGGGGCATAGGGATAATAACTTACTAATTTTTGTATGTCCTATAAATTTTAATCAGCATATTTCTACAAAAAGAGTAATCTAATGTTTTATATTAAAATACCACATTGCAGAGCATACTAACAAATAATTTTCCTATTATACTGAGGTCTCTAAGATAATTATGTCTGTTATCATATCAATAGTCAAAATTGCCTGCTAGCTGAAACTGGCTGTTTTCAAACCAACTGTTCACTCTCAAAGGGAAAAAAGAAGGAGAAAGGGAGAAAAGTCACTTGGTTTGTGAGATTGAGGTTACATTATATAACAGTAATATAAGTTATTTGGGATTGTAGGTACCCTAGACAGAGGTCAGTTCAGTAAATATCTTGAAGGCAGAAACCATGTCTTTTCATTAGTGTGCACAGAATTTATTACAGAATTATTGGTGCATTAGCAAATATAGAAACTAGGAGGACCAGATAAGAGTTCAAAAGTATTTCGGTTTTTAAATATTTAAATAATTTCCATTTCAGAACCCATTTTTGGGTTTTGATTTTGCTCCGACAACTATAAACATGTTGGAAAAGCATAAAAATTTTAAGTGGTTAATCATCTTTAAGTTATTTTGACAACTTATATTCTGCTGGTAGTATAAAGAATTTTTACACATCAGTTTGGTCAGAAATAATCAGGTGTTGATCAAAACTCCAGAATACACACTGCAATCCATTCTAAGAACCCTTCTATGAGTTTCAGAACAAGACTTACAATCTAAAAACTTTCAAAATAGTTTTAATAGGGTAAAAGCATTGTGGCAAAAGGGTAATGAACTGGGAGTACACATATTTTTAGCAGAGAAACCTGGCAGGAAGTCAATGTGAGAGCAGTTCCAAGAAAACTCATGCTCTGAGCACAGCTATAGCGATCGTTTGGTATATGCATGCACTAAAAATTGAACATGTTTTCTGAATGAATCATATCTTTCCCATCCTTACTAACAGTTAAGTATGTTTTCCCACTGCCACCTACTTATAACTCTAAAGATTCTGTGGTAGCATTAAGGCTGGGTCTACAAAAATGCAGGCTTGAAATTCACAAAACCTTGTATTAGCTACATAAATATTAACTCATGAAGTTTCTGAACCAAGCTTCCAAATCAGAAAATAAAGAATCTTTTTCAAAAGCGACTAAGATGCTCCTTTCTCTCTAACTCTCAGGGCATCTTGCATATAACTTCCATTATAGCACCAAATATATGTATGAGCCTCTTGTGAGTGAGAAAATCCCTAGTGCCTAGCAAAGTAAAAAGGTATTCAAAATGTTTAAATAAATTTACAAAACTAGGCACTCAGTCAAGGGTTCTTCATTTCTAAGCATTTTTTAAAACTTGTGTCCATTAGTTTTACTAGTCTCCACCACCTGGAATCGTGTCCTAATATGGTAGGTGTTCAATCATCATTTGTTCATTCATTTAAAAAAGGAAGAAAGCCATGGGAGAAGGAAGGAAGGAAGAGGGAAGGGAGGGAGGGAGAGGTGGGAGAGAGGGAGGGAGGGAGAAGAAGGGAAAAAAAGGAAGGAAGGGATAAAGGAAGGGAAGAAATTAAATGAAGAATAGACCAATAACTAAACTCAGGCATTAGATGATTTGAACTTGAAAAGTAACCACATTAACTTGTTTGGCTGTTTTTGTTTTGCTCTGCTTTGTTTTTCTCTGCAATACTACTCTGATGGTTTTTCAAGGGTTTCCAAGGCTTCTATTCTTCTAATATACCACCTCCTAAATAAATTTAGATCAAAAAGAGGTAGCATGTATAAACTACAATGCTACCTTTTGTACAATGTACAATGTACAAAAAAATGTACAATGAAACAAAATAAAAAATGGATTCTGAGATGCAATTAATATGTGCTTTGTTAACTATTTTCCAAATAAATAAAATGTCAACTTTCTTCTCTGCTTATATTTTTTAAAAACCTGTAACTTTTTTATTATATTATATGACGCCCCTGATAAATGGATTTGCCAGAAATACCTTAAACAATTAAATATAAAAATAACATTTAAGCCCTGACTGGTGTGGCTCAGTTGTCTGGGAATCTTCACGCAAGGGGAGGGGTCACTGGTTCAATTCAGGGCACACGCCTAGGTTGTGGGTTCGACCCTGAACGGGGCACATTCAAGAGGCAACCAATCAATGTTTCTCTCTCACATCAATGTTTCTATCCCTCTCTTTCTCCCTCCCTATCCCTCTTTCTAAAAATGAGTAAATAAAATCTTTTTAAAAATAAATAAAATTTAAGCTTAAAATCATAACAACCTAAGTGACATTTATATTTTAATCCTCACCCAAGAATATGTTTTTTTATTGATTTTAGAGAGAGAGGAAAGGGGAGGGAGAGAGAAACATCCAATGTCTCCCATACAAGCCCGAACCGGGGATCTAACCCACAACTTTCTGGGGTACTGGACAACACTTCAGTAGAGACACCCAGCCAAGGCATAAGTGACATTTTGGGGGTCGGGGGGCAAGCCCCAGGCAAAACCACAGTGGCTACAAATAAATCACTAAGTAATGAAAAACTATGAATTTTAATGAAATTGTTCATTACCATCATTAAGAAATATATCCCACTGATAGCACAAATTTAGCAAATTTCACTTGCTAACTCAGATAGACATCTGTATCTAAGTTACAGGTTACCATCCCATTTCTTGACTCTGATATAAGAATAAAGTGTTTTCTCTTTTATGTGACAACACAAAAGAATTTAGTGTTATTTTTCCTTTTATACTACTTTATAATACTCTACATGAAACTTGGGTATGTTTTACCATTTATGCTGAATGGCAATTTCTTGCATTAAATTGAAAGAATGCACAATCATGCAGCCATCACACCTGCTTATATCAGGATATTTCTAAAAAGGGTAAAAATATTCAGTTTTGTTTGTCTGAAACTAAAAATAAGCTAAAACTGAAAATACTTTATTTCCTTTTTTGTTGTATCATAAATAAGTTCAGGCCCTGGCTGGTGTAGCTCAGTGGACTGAGTGCAGGCCTGTGAACCAAAGCATCACCGGTTTAATTCCCAGTCAGGGCACATGCCTGGGCTGCAGGCCGGGTCCCCAGTATGGGGTGTGCTAGAGGCAACCACACATTGATGTTTCACTCCCTCCTTTCTCCCTCCCTTCCCCATCTCTCTAAAATAAATAAATAAAATCTTTTTAAAAAGTTCAGTTCATGTTTTTTAACTCAGAAAAACATAACTATGTTTCATCAATATCCCCTCAATGTTCCAAATCTTTAATTTATAAACACCAATATTTAATATTAGATAACATGTATTCTAAAAATACATATTTATTCATAGAGTAATTTTAATTCCTTTATGGATAGCAATCTTCAAAAAGAATTATTGGCATTTTTTAAAGCCCACTAAAAGTATATACTACATTATCTCACTTGTAGGATTACGCATTTCTAAAAGTTCAGGTTTCACTGAAAATTCATTCAATCTGGGCTTTGTCTGATCAGAAATCAGGAAATACTGAATAGTGGCCATATTGTGAACAATTATATTTGGAATCTACTTCCTGACAACTCTGAAAAGACTTTCCTGTAAAACAAAGCCTCAACTTCAGGTTCTTTGCACCATTTTCCATAAAAATAATGATCCCAACTGTGCACCAAAGAAAAAGGGAACGTTCCAATCGCCAGGCATCTAAATCTGATATAGTCAAATTACAACAGTTTTAATCTGGAAAGACTGGCATATCCTAAAATAATTAAACATATTATAGATTTTTGTGACATCATTCTATTTAATTTTATTTTCTCAGTACTTGTGCCACGTTAAGTCAACTATAGTGAAAACAGACTGTGAAATAATAGTTAATGTAATTTTAATGATCTTCATTTTGATTTTAAGTATATAAAAATTATAACAAATTACCTGCAATATTTAATCAAATATTTAACTTAATTTTTTTATATTTCAGCATTCCAAAGGTTGATGAATGTTATATACTGTTTTAGTGCATAATCCTGAAATGTTTCCCAATAAAACTGTCACAAATATTATTTTTACATGATTTTATTCTCCCAAAATTACGAGATCAGTTTTTAAAAACTAGTTGAAATCTTTAGTAGTTCTAGTCACCAGAATGGTATCATTCTATACAAGATCACAACTGCAGTAAAATGGTCTTGCCCAGATACTGAAATTGTTTTAAAATGTTACCATAATATCAAGCAAATACCACTGTTAATAACAATGAGTAAAAATAACGTTTTACTCATTGTTACTAACATGGAACCTTAACACTAGGAGGCAGACATACTGCACAGAAATAATAGAAGACATGCAAAAATAATTTTCACTTGTATGCAGTAGTGATATGATGCTTTAATCATACAAAATAAAATTTATTCTTGCCAGCTTAATTTGCAGGAAAAGAAGAGAAGAAAGGAGAGAGAGAGAAGGAGGAAGGAAACATTTTACAGTAAACAAATTACCTGTTTGGCTAGTTAAACTTGCATTTGGTAGCTTGTAAAGAATATTCAGATTTTAATAAACTTCCTTCAAGTAACACATTTAAGACTTAATTTTTAATGTATGATTCACACTGTAATAAAAAGACATAACTCTATAGAAATTAAACATAATACTAATGGCTTTAAAGGTTACAAAAATAGCATACAACATTCATTAAATGGGATATGCATTCAGACCTTTAGTAAGATGATGTATTCATCTATTTATGGTGTTATGAAAAACCTAAAATTATGACAGAATCAGGATATTAGCAAGATACCTAATGATTTTCTAAACAACAGTACAGCACACCTGACTTGTTATATACATTGTATAGCACTTCAGTGCTGAAAGAGAAACACACTTGTTCACAGCCAACTATCTCTGACTTCTCCCAGAGCGCCAGGTACACTGGGTTAGGTTTTCCTTTCTCTCTTTACTTCCACACTTGTAGCAACCAGTGACTTCAAAGAGAATTCTGGAAGATGTAAAAGGCAACAGGACTCTTGCTCAACATGGTAGATTAGGAATAAAAGGAAATCACTTTAACTAGAGTTTTAAGGTTGCTTTATTTGTATATTTTATGAAAATCAAATTTCCTACTATACCTAAATATATTGGTATCATTATTTTCTGGTATTGGTATCAGTACTCTCTACAAAAGTAAAGCTATAAAATGTAGAGAAAACTAAAATAGGAAGTAAATATTTCCAATAAAAAATTGATATGCCATAATAGGGGAGAATTTTTAAAGTCTTTTTCTACTAAATGATTTGAGTGATTTTTTAGAAACATTTTCACAACAGCATATAGGTATCTGAACTAACACACTGCAGACATTAGCCATGGTGTACAAGTGCTTTGTACAGTAAGTCCGACAGTGGCTACTAAGCTCTCTTAATTGCGGTGTTTTATCGATTTTAAGAATATGTGCAAGAAATAATAGCTTTCCCAGCATTTCATTCAAAGAAGATCTACATTCACTAACTTTTTTCCCCTAAAACTTCAGCAGAAGGAATGTTGCCTTCTGTGTGAAGCCAAAAAAAGTTATTTTTTCATTACATGCAATGGAAATAAAAACCATTAAAAAGACTTAAAATTCACACAATAGTGTACTCTTAAACATGTTTCAGTGACTCAAAATAGACATATTATGAAGATTTTAAAGAATAAGCATGAATATCATAATTGGAAAATTACAACATTAACTTTCCCTGACAGTAAGAGGAACAACGCAAAAATAACAAGATTATGTCTTACCACAAAAATATTTCGTAATTTTCCACAGCACTGCTTCAATATACACAAGTTAAATAGAAGTTTATTGGGCATCTACTATATCCTAGCATGATTTAGGCCCAGTAACACTTCAAACTAAGCATAATATATCATTCTCTTAACTTACGAATATGTAAGACATGAATATGAACCAACTAAAAAAAAATGAAAAAAAAACTAATTAAGTTAATTCTTGTTAACTAATTAAACAATGAAAAAAGAATTCAGATAACATTGATACCATAACCAAAAATTTAAAAGCATAATAGTTATTTCTTGGGTACTTAGTAGCAATTAATTAATACTTACCCCCTCAAAAAAGGGTTCATCTCCAATTATTAGTAGCAAACTAAAACAACTTTGGGACTTCCGGCCAAGAAGGAGGTGTGGGGAGATACACTTTGCCTCCTCACACAACCAAAAGAAGGACAACAACAAATTTAAAAACAAAAAACAACCAGAACCGTCAGAAAATTGAACTGCATGGAAGTCTGACAACCAAGGAGTTAAAGAAGAGACATTTATCCAGACTGGTAGGAAGGGCAGATACGGGCAGCCGGGGTGGAGGGAACAGTGTGGCAAGGAAGTAGCTGGAGGACAGGGAGGGTAAGGGGGTGGATGGCAGAGCAGGCAGTCCCACATTCGAGTGCAGATAAACCAGGAGGAACAACTGGGGAGAGAGACAGACCACGCAACCCAGGGTACCAGCATGGAGAAATAAAGGCTCAAAACCTCTGACTGAAAAAAACCTGTGGGGGTTAAGGTGGCAGGAGAAACTCCCAGCCTCACAGAAGAGTTCATTGGAGAGACCCACAGCGTCCTAGAACATATAAAAGCCCACCCACCTGGGAATCAGTATTAAAAGAGCCCAGTTTACTTGTGGGTAGTGGAAGAAGTGACTGAGAGCTGAGGGAGAGCTGAGCAAGTGGAACTGTTCCCTCTCAGACCCCTCCCCCACAAACAGCACCACAATGTTGAGCTGTCCCACCCTTGTGAATACCTAAGGCTCTGCCCCTTACTCCGTAACAGGTGCACCGAGACAAAGAGATATGGCCCAAAAGAAAGAACAGATCAATGCTCCAGAAGAAATACAACTAAGCGATGAAGAGATAGCCAAGCTATCATATTCGGAGTCCAAAACTCTGATAATCAGGATGCTCACAGAAATTATTGAGTATGGTCACAAAACAGAGGAAAAAGTGAAGGCTACATAAACTGAAATATTAAAAAATGTACAGGGAACCAACATGAAGGGAAGGAAATTCAGACTCACATCAACAATTTGAAGCAGAAAGAAGAAATAAACATTCAACTGGAACAGAATGAAGAAACAAGAATTCAAAAAAATGAGGAGAGGCTTAGGAACCTCCAGAACAACTTTAAACATTCCAACATCCGAATCATAGGGCTGCCAGGAGGAGAACAGAAAAAGCAAGATTTTGTAAACATAATGAAGGAGAACTTCCCCAGTCTGGCAAAGGAAATAGACTTCCAGGAAGTCCAGGAAGCTCAGAGAGTCACAAAGAACTTGGAGACAAGGAAGAACACACCAAGGTATGTCATAATTACATTATCCAAGATGAAAGACAAGGAGCGAATCTTAAAAGCAGCAAGAGAAAAAGAGACAGTTACCTACATGGGAGTTCCCATAAGACTATCAGCTGATTTCTCAAAAGAAACCTTGCAGGCAAGAAGGGGCTGGCAAGAAGTATTCCAAGTCATGAAAGGCAAGGACCTATATCCAAGATTATCCTATCCAGCAAAGCTATCATTTAGAATGGAAGGGCAAATAAAGCGCTTCCCAGATAAGATCAAGTTAAAGGAATTCATCATCACCAAGCCCTTATTACATGAAATGTTAAAGGGACTTATCTAAGAAACAGAAGAAGATCACTAATATGAACAGTAAAATGACAAAAAACTCACAACTATTAACAAAAAACAAAAACAAAAACAAACTGAGCCAACAACTGGTACAGGAACAGACTCACAAAAATGGAGATCACATGGAGGGTTTTCAGGGATGAGGGCAGGGAGAATGGGGGGAAAGCTACAGGAAATAAGAAAAATAAATGGTAGGAACAAAATAGACAGGGGGAGATTAAAAATAGTATGAGAAATGGAGAAGCAAAAAAACTTATATGTAAGACCCATGGACATGAACTAAGGTGGGGGAATGATGGTGGGAGGGGGGGTACAGGGTGGAGGGGTACAAAGGGAGGAAAAAAATGAGACAACTATACTAGCATAATCAATAAGATATATTTAAAAAAATAAAATAAAATAAAACAATTTTGGTATCTGGTTTCATTAATATTTAGCTCTTTAGAAAAATAAGTGCAAAAATGAAATGGGGAAAACCTGAAAAATTTGTACAAAATATGAAGAAAATTAATAAAAATAACAGAGGCTAATTTTTTAATGAACCATACCTTAACCTTAAGAAAAATCACAGATAAGGTGGCTTTATAAATTTATCTTACAATTTTCAGACATCTAAAGTATTTCTCAAATTAGATCTTACTACCACTGTCCTTGTTTAGAATCGATCAGATCCAACCTCCTCAAGAGCAGGTAACATGCTACCCCCACTGTGTATGACATCCAATCCTAACTTAACACTGTACTATAATATTGGACGGAAAAGGAATGAGTAAACAAAATATGGAAACCAGATAACCAAAATATGTATGAAAAACAGTATCACATGGCTCATTCATAGATATAATCATTCTATTCAATATGTAAACTGATTTTATAAAGAAATAAACTCAAGCAAGGTTGTTTAAATTAGAATAGACCTAAAAACAACAAATTCAAATCACTATATCAAATTATATAAGTTAAAGCTTATCTCTCTCATTTATAAGTAATATGATGATCAATGTCTTCAAATAGTGCACACACTACAAAAAAGTATGTTTTAAATGCTTATTATATTCACTTGTATTTACCTAATTAACAATGCCTTCATCTTCAGGTTAAAGAAAGTATAAATAAGAAAGGTATACTCTTTAAAGAAATGATATATTTCTGATATTTGCCTATGCACAAAGTATGTATGTAATTTTATTTTTATTCTTATTGGCTTTAGTACAAAAACAAAGATATGGTCTTCTGTGTATAAATTTGCTTTCAAAATTAATCTTAAAAAATACTGAAACTGGTACCAGAAATGACTTTAATAGAGACAGAAAGCCTACATAAATCAAATATTATAAAAGAAATAGAAAAAATTGTTACATAGCTCCCAAGAAAAAGCCCCAGGCCCAGATGGTTTCTCAGAATTCTGACTTACTTTTAAAAACTGCAAACACTCGATACTTGAAACTACTCCAAAAACATAAGGAAAACTTCCAAGTTATTTCTGTAAAAAGAGTATAACACTGATTGCAAAACCTAAAAACAACTTCATCAAAAAAAACCCTACAGCATATGTCATTTATTAACATTACTGCAAAAAAAATCCCACATAATATGCTCTAACAGCAAAATTTTTAAACTCATATATCATGACCATGGTGGTTTTAAAATACATTTCACAAATTCCTTATGTGCCTCCCTTCAAAGAGTACAACCTATTAACCTATTTCCCCTCCTAAGTGTTGGCTGAATTTAGTAACTCACTTCTAATGAGCAGAGTGTGGCCAAAGTGATGGTGTGTGATATAAGAAATTGGGACATAAAAGACATTGTGGCTTCCTCCTTGCTTCCTCTTGAAACACACTCGAGATTCTTAGGGTACCATTTATGGGAGGTCTTTGAAATTCCAAAAGATTTGTCAGTTTTTGGATTTGATTGTCTAAGAGTCAGTTTCAAGTTTTCCAATGACTAAAATACCACCAAAAAGAAAGAGCTAAGTAAAAGACTGCTTAATTCTTATTAAAAATACTTCTTTTCCCACCCCAACCCCATTCTCTTTCACCCAGTACCACTATCACCACGACTTCTTTTTTAACCAAATGGTTTTCCGTTTTCCATGGCATTCTCTATAATAATCCTCAGAGACAGCAGACAAAGATAAAACGGATTTAGGCAGTGACAGTACTTCACAAAGATGGAGAGTATGTCTATCAGGGAGAAGAGCTTTGAAGTCTGGAGAATATCTGTAACAAGCAAGAAAGAATTTAAGGGCAGATCAGCTTCAGTCCTATCTAAAAAGGTTATGAAATAAAGCGAGTAAGATTTCTGTAAGACAACCCTCTTAGGAGTCAGCAGATTCAAAAGTATTAAAGTAGCAGTTCCTTGTTCTGTATGATTTAGTTAAGAAGAGTATCTGGCCCTGCTAGATCTTCACCTTTCAAAAAGATTTTTAATCCTATTTTAATAGCAGTTCAGGATGCATACTTCCCAGTTCTATAAATATTTCTGTAAACAAATGTTACCAGAAGGATGCTGTCCACTCAGATGTTCTACTTGCTATGCTCAAACTCTTAACAAGTTTTAAATGATTACTATGCAGTTGAGAATGCATGGGATTCCTGGAAGGGAAATGTGGAACAGATCATGATTATGGATGTATATTACAGATAATAAGCTCATGCATGGGATAATGCAAGCCTTCAAAAACTATGACATCGTACAATAATAAGACTTTTAAAAAACACTGCTCTACTTTATACAATCATGGAAAAGATATATTGCATCGGAAAAATGTTAATTTTTATATAATTAAAAAATGACACAGATAGTCTTTGCTCTTGGGAATGTATGAAGCAATGAGATAATATACAAAAACAATTAAAGAACAATACAAAATCAAGGAGAAGTGACTACTATGGAATAGAATCCTTTGGGAGAAATGTATATAAAAAAGTTAAAACTCAAGCTAGAGGCATATAAAATATATGTGTGTCTAATTTTAAACACTGAGTTTGCATTTGCATTAGAATTCATTTTATATTGTGGTAGCAACATAAAATACATTCTGCAGCAGACTTACATTCATAGTACAGTCCTCATAGCTCATGACATTAGTCTGAATTAACTGGGCACACTGCAGGAGCCATCGGAAAATACCAAAGGAGAACATTTTAAAGATCGGGAACAGCAGAGAGCTATAGTTAACCAAGACTCAAAATGCTCCACAAAATTAATAATTCATCTTCTCAAGCAGGTGAGCTAACCATGTTTGAAAAAAAATAACATTAATAATTCTTCAAGTTTGAAATTTTAAAAACATTTCCAATAAATACACTCCCTTCATGAATTTCAATTACTAACTGTTGAGTCAATATAAACCAACAAATCCTTACTAAGAAGTATGGAAAATTCTGTGGAGAAAAAAAAGAAGTATCTACTGATCCTTACCTACAGAGTTTACTATCTCCTAGTTTTAAAAAAGTAATAATAATAAAACTAAAAAATTTTTTAAATCTTTACATTTTATCAACTTACAAGTTTTGAAAATGTGCTATCATACTATCTCATTTTTATCATTCATCTTCTAAAACCTCAAAAATGGGATAAATTATAAAAATATGAATGTCAACAAAACTGATATCATGTAGATATTCCTGCAGGAACATAGCAAGCTTGATTCACATTCGAACAGAAAAAAAATAAATACTGAATAACAAAGGGAAGTCTTCCAGAATAGCAAGGAATTTGACCATTGTTACCTTTTCTCATTTATTCAGTGAAACCCCTGAATATATACAGCCTGTATTCTTTGTAAGCTGCCAAAACAAGTCACAAATCAGAGAAATAACTCAGAAAACCTATGAATCAGTTTAAAATTTAAGAAAAAAAGGCAAAAAGTAATGAGTTTTCCGAACCTGTTAAAAAGACCAAAGAATGAAGTGCCAGCATAGGTAAAGGTGTGAGGAAAGAAATGCTGTCATAACGTGTGCTATAGCATAAACTAATCCCAACTTTGGGGAAGGCGATTTGGGATTATTGATCAACATTTTAAATGCACACGCCTTTGACTGCGCAATTCCTCCAGAAATCTACCCAGCACAAGAATGGCCAAAAGTGCCTAGGAGTACATGCTCAAGGATGTTCACTTCACCACTAGAGAACTAAAACACTGAAAACAGCCGGCGTGGGCAACGCTGGAAGAAGGTGTAAATACAAGATGGAGCATCTGCACCACACAATAATTATACAGCAGTTATAAAGAGAAGGTTGGGCTGGCATATACAAAAAGGGTAATATGCAGATTCTGTATGATCCCATTTTTACTATTAAAATAGATATATAATATAGTCTTTTTCTATGCCCATACAGAGGCATGCTTATATAATGTGGATAAATACGAAACAGTCAACAATATGTGGACAAATACCAGACAGATAGACAGACAGACACAAAACATTTAAACTGTTAACAGTGCTTAATCCAGAGGATGAAGATGAAAAAGACTAAGAGGGGATAGGCATTTTTTACTTTATATATTTCTATATATTTTAAAATTTATTGTCAAATAGCATATTATAACTTTTATACTTTTAAAAAACATGATAAGGAGAAGCAGAATGCTTAAAAAAACACAAAACGCTGGTCTATAACTTTTTTCAGATTTAACTCAAATTAGCTCTAATCAATCAATTTAAAGAAATTTTGACTCTTTTTAAATAGAGGTTTCTAGACTGGGGGTGGGGCATGAACAAAAGGATGCCTGTGCAACCGCACTGCCCCCCTTTCTTCACTTTAAACAACTGGCATCTGCACACCATCTAGTTACCCGCTACATTTCACCCTCACAACAAAGAGGAGTTTGTGACGATGCTCTCTCTCATTGTTCAACTCTGAATTTGTAGCTGGGAATTCTGAATAAATAACCTTATTTAGCAAAACATCCTGTAGCATAAACACAAAGCGCTCTTTCTAAACAAAGTCAGATACAGACATCAACTGAGTCTCAAAGTATAATATAGTCTAAAAAGGTCTGATTTTGAAAGATAGGCAAATAAACAGCCTCTGGGAAGGCATAAATAACATTTTGTGCGTGATGAATGAACGGTAAAGGAATCTGACTTTGTTTATATTACCACAAACAATAAGAAGCTACTGAAACTGCACGGTGACTAGACATTTTCTTTACAGTTTTACAATTTATTTGAAAAATTCTCCAATCTTTGAAATTTAAAGTAGTAAAAGACCTCAACAGCTAAAGATTATCAACAGTCAAAGTACTATCAACATAAAGTTAATTAATGGTACTGCATGCACAAGCACGTGCACATACAAACACACACATACATGGCACGTTCAGGTCATCTTAACTGCAATCATTACAACAGACCATATTCTGAATGGGTTCAGAGAGAAGGTGGTTTGAGAATCCATGGCAGGTAAGGTCAGCAACTGAAAGATCCCCAAAGCTCATGGGAAGGTTATACCAAGTTCAACAGGATCTCAGATTTGGCACTTCCAACCCAACTACAGTACTTTATCACAGGCAGTAAGTATTTCTCCATTCCCTGTTTTCACTTCACGTGGACACATTAATCAGAATCTGGCCTCAGGTACTCCACTTAGTCAACTTGGTACACATGCTTTCCCCACCTGGCCGCTCTAACTTATTGTCTTTACCTCTGAGATTTTCTGTGAAGTACTTCAACCTAACCTCTGACATATAAATTAAAGCTAAATCTCTGTGGGAAAATAAACTGTAAGAGTGTTATTAATGACTCTACTTGGTTTGACATATCTAAGATACAAACTAAGCATTGGCATTTCTAAACATTTAAAATTTCAAAGTCAGAAAATGTTTGAGAACCTAATAAGATAAAATATTCTTAATCAATCATATAAGCATTTGATCAAACTATTATTTGGGCTAAGACTGATTATAAGACTAATTATAAGCCACGAGAACAAAGTAAACATAATACTAACCACACAATAATAACCACAGTTTCTAGTACCTTATCTTTAAAGATTGGGTTTTTAATACTTAAATTTCCCTCCTGTGTTATGAACTAACTTTACGTTCACTCCCACACCAATTTTAAATCTAAAAGTGGCACCTTATGACTAGAACAGCAGACCATAAATTGGGTACTCAAATTACTAAGTTTCACAGTTTTTCACAAAGTCAAATCATAATTTTATAAATCTGTCTTCCTACTTATACATGGAGATAATTACTAATAAATATATGTAAATAAATATTATAATGCTCCTCACTCAAATCTCCCCTCACAAAAATTTATTGTCTTTAAAGATGAACTTTATTGTAAATAATAGAAATTCCTAGGGGAACAACTCCCAGACCACTAACTTCAATAGTGGACAAATCTTAAGAAATGATCCATTCATGTATCCTATACAATCAAAACTGCCTAATTTAAATCAAAATTTTAACTTATAGAATTTTTAAGGATAAAATTATTTTATAAGTTAAAATCCTTTCATAAATTAGCCATGGCTCCAGGGAGAAATGGTAATTCTAGCTGGGGCAAGCAAATGTGTAGGACGAAAATCTTATTTTACCAGAACACTACTAGGGTTCTACCAAAAGAATTCAGGAGCCACCTCTGAAGGCTTCCCCTGGCAAGCTTGAGGAGCCATCTGACCATTAAGAAGGATAACTACAAAGGAGGCAAACACATAAAATATGTTGAAGTTGATGACATTATAATTTTAAAACCCTCATTACTCATTTTTGGAACTGGTTTCTAGGAAACCAGAGAGAAATGGAAGGAGGCAGGACCAACCAATTAAAACAAACTTAAGATTTATTAACCAATGGGAATGTTATTTCCATTCTCACTTTAACAAATGAGAGAAAGAGATGACAAGAAAATATCAGCCCTGATGAAATAAGTGATCTGAATAGGAAAACCTTTTAAGTGAGATAAATGATATTATGTTTACACTTTTAAAATACAAGTCCATGTTTTAGTGACTAAAATATTTACACATTGAATTACATCATGTCTGAAATTTGCTTCAAAATTACTGAGGGGAGATAATAAGGAAAGTGGGTGCAGATATGGGTAAAAGACACTGGCAATCAATGTATAATTATTAAAGCTGGAAGATGGCTACTCTTCTTTATATAAGTTTGAAATTTTCCATAATAAAAAGAAAGTTTTGTCAGAAAAAATCATTTTATAATGTAATATATGCCACCCCTATTTTTTTATTTAGTTAAGAGGACTTGCCTACTGGGTTTTCATAAAGAGAGGTAAACCAATATGTACTAACACTTCTATCCCGGGTATTCGTAAACCTTATAAATTAATGTTTATTCACAAGAGTGTTTAACAATATCTACATTTTATTGAGCATATATCACATTCCAGCCACTGGGCTGGAGCTATAGGCATTCAATATATAGAATATAGATAACTTCATTCTGTGTAAAGCCCCTTATACAACACAAAATACTTAAGGAAAAAAAAGCAAGCATCTAACTATTGTTACGTACACACAATTTGTCATGTCTACAGTTTCTAAAACATGCTTAGCATTAGAAACTCCTTCATTTACTATATGATTGAACAGTAATTTACTAAAAACTACTCTATTGCTGCTGGTTTTAAAAACCCAAAGTAATCAGATACTTCTTTCTGTGAAACTCTTACCTAAAAGCTATTCTGTCAGGCAAAACTATAGATTAATTCCGCACTATGCATTTTTCAAAGAATAATATTTAAAGGCATACTCTATTACCATTGATGATTAAAAACTCTCTTGAATTAAAAAATAATCTGAAATTAAACTGTCCTTATACAACACATATATAATATTCACACACTGTTCTCTAATATCTTTTTGATGAGTTTTTGAATCACCAACAATTCACAAAGAAGTGTGTACAGAAAAAGCTTCAATTTCTCTTACATAATTTTCCAAAGAGCAAATAAACTGACACGAAGTGCTTTTTGAAGTTAAAAGATCATAAAATATTTGAAAGATACACCGCAAAATTTTTCTATTTAGAGAATGTTCACTAAACACGTTCTTAGTACAATAGATTAAGATTAATCAAACTCTGTTAGGAGTTTGAAACAATAGTGTTAATACAGAATTAGCATACAGAAAATATGCAATATGTAAACTTCAGTATAAATGCATACATCTCAATTATAAGAAATCAACCTTTGAGTTTACATTTATCAGATGATTCAAGTGTAATGACCTTTTTAAAAAGTGCTCCATTATTAAAAACATTAATATGGAATATTTCATTGCTTTAACTTTACTACAGACTACAGGGGAAACAAAAAATTTTAATGATTACTAAACCATGCCAACTGAAAAAAAAAGTCAGTCATTTAGACAGCCACAATTCAGATACAAAAGAGCTTTTAGCTTCAAGCAATAGCTTTCTTTCCATGCCCTTCCTTAACCCCAGCTCCATAGGCCTATGTTCTATTGGGATTAAAAGTAATTAAACCCTAAGAGATCATGTGCATGTGATAAAGAAAATTTCCAGCACACACCACAATAAGACCAAAATATTAACTTTACTTACATTCTAAAAGAAAACTATTTAACAAAAAATTACATTTAAAATATTTTATACTACATATTCAAGAGAAAAAATAAAAGAAACCCAAATGAAATAATATTGGGTTGGCCAAAAAGTTCATTTAGTTTTTTCCATATGATGGCTTTGGTAGTGCTTAGTTGTCTTTAACTTCATATGCAACAATTTTGTTAGCTGTCATATCAGTGTGCATTAAAAAAACATCAAAATTGGTGAATTTTTGTGCAGGTATTTTAATACTGAATATGGAAAGAAATACACAACATTTTTGGCATATCGTGCTTTATTATTTCAAGAAAGGTAAAAACACAACTGCAACATAAAAACGATCTGTGCAGTGTATGGAGAGGGTGCTGTGACTGATCGAACGTGTCAAAAGTGGTTTGCAAAGTTTCTTGTACTATTGACATTTTAGCCAAATAATTCTTTGCTGTGGGGCTGTCATATGTATTGGAAGATGTTCAGCAGCATTCCTGGCCTCTACACCCTAGAACCCAATAACAGGAGATAGCTGACATGCTCAAAATATCCAAATCAATAAAGTTATTGGTGAAAATGAAAAATGTGTCTTTTATTGTACACAAAAAACTAAATGGACTTTTTGGCCAACCCAATAGTTTTAAAAGTGAGATTCATGGCAGCAGGGGCCATGTCTGCTTTATCATTACATTCCCCTGTGTGCACAGCACAGTTTAAAAACAACATATTCTAAACAAAACATATTTCCTAAAGCATATCTAATCTTCATTAAGTAAAATAATAAGTACAATAAGTCATGCAAAGCACCTTCAGCTATTCCTGTCACATTAACATTAAAATCAATTGTTTCAATAATCAAACACCACAAAAATAGGAAAGCAAGAAGAAATTACATCTGCTGCAGGGTTGGTGTTAGAGATTTAAGGAGATGCAAATTCCTTCCCACTGACACATACTTTTCATCACCTACCATTCATAGCACCCCGATCAGGTGTTACCATTTTAATCATTTTATCATAGCAGGTATATGCAATTATAACAGGCTTCAAGGGCTTACCTTGTTTTACTGCACTTCACTTTAGTGCACTTTAAATGTTACCTTTTTCTAAACAAATCGAAGGCAACACCCTCCACCAGTAAAAAGATTATGACTCACTTTATTGCAATACTCACATGATTGCAGCTTTTTGGAACTAAACCCACAATACCTCTAAGGTATGCCTGGACTGAACAACCTCCCATCCATTACCATTAGGCAGGAACAAGAAACTCTAACTTAAACAAACATACGTTTGTTTTTTCCTCTTAATTTATTGTCAATTTGTCTCCCATTAACTCACTGAATATAAATTGGGATTCTGTGCAAAGTGCTATCCAGAATGCAAAGGAAAATCAAACATTCAAAAGTGTCCTTGGAGAGCTTAAAGTCTAGCAGGAAACATTAAGGCAAGAAACTAAACAACAAATGTAAATGCAGGAAATACTGAAGGATGTTAGAGCGTAAAAATACTGTGCTGTGATGTTTCAGAGAAAGGAAAAATGACTTCCAGCTGGGGAAAGCAAGCACTCCCCAGGAGAGGCAACAACTCAGAGGAGTCTCCCAGGAGCAATGAACAGGATTTGAATAAGAAAACGGGAAGAAATGGGAAAGAGCACAGTTTGTTTTCAACAAATATCCACTTGCTTTTGAATCTTTCATTATCTTTTTGGCATGGTACAGCCAGCTATTACCATGTGCTTGTTAGCGTTCTGTGAGTTAAGTGAACATCTTGATCCTTTGCTTCGTCAGTGGCGGTGACAGACAAGGTTGTCGTAGGCGGCACAGTCCCAGTTTCTGCTTCCCCACGATGTTGCTCAGCCCAGACAGCACAAGAAAAGGCAATCCCCTTCATATGGTTTTATCATAATTCTTTGGGAACAACTATTTCTTACCATGTTAGGTAAATATGATTTAAAATGTTCATTTATATTTGTGCCTTAATAATAAACCGTACTTAAGAAAATTATAGAAAAGACTGTATCTAGTATACAAGTTGACTTTCTTTTCAAGGGTTTTCTTCCACTTACCATTTAGGTGAAAATATAATGGAAAGGTTTTTTAAAAATATACTAACTGTAACTGACAAAGTAGCCTTGACAAAACCCATGCAAACCAAAGCTAAAGACAGCTCTTCACAAAGCAAAATTAGTATTTTTCAAACACAAGATAAACAACACTTTAAAACAGCTGTCAGAGCCATAAGATCTATTTGAGTCTGCAGTCCTCTACCTAATCCACCTTGCTTTCAATTTCATAAAACACAATCTTCTATCCAATATCACAAGTCTAAGCAATGAATAAGAAACCATAAGCTTAATTTAAACACACATACAACAGAGCACTTTGGTTTATATTCCTCCTCCCAATTTAATAGAGATTTTCTTAAAAATAGCATATAAGTCACAAAGTGTACATTGTATATACCTACTATTAATAGGAAATACAAAACATATATATAGTTCATTTGGGCATGTAAATTTACAAAGTTTGCATGGAAAGACAATAAACAAAGACTTCATTTTAATACTGCTAAATAGCATTTCATATTCAAAATTCTATTCTAAATCTTTATTTTTGGCAAATTCTTTTCAAGTTCTTTCTTGGGCTTCATTAAGGATCTCAAGGCTTATTACACCCACTTTGAATATACTCCATGTTATCGATCCTCTATTTTAAAAAAAATGCACCTTCATGCAAAATGACCTAAAAGACTTCAACATCATACAGAAATATTGAGTACAAGGATTCGATTCTCCTAAAAGAATATGGAGGTGTTCTAGTTTCACATGCCACTCCACCCTAACAAGTAAAAAGCTGAACGAACTAAAAAAAACCAACAACTCTTCTTGGATCTATAAGAGGTGTGAGCACAGGGCAAACCTCGGCCCCCAAGACTGAAGAAACAGACTGGCAAATGCAGGGAGTCACGGCTCACCTAGGCAGGAAGCCACAGAAACCAGGGCCGGTGTAGGAAAACCTGAACTGAAATTGAATGAATTGCTGGTGGTTCCATGTGGACAAGTCTGAGAGCTAAAAACTCCAAGGAAACTCAGTCATAGGGGGGGCCCTCATACTTTTTGTGAGTTTTACCTCCCAGAAGTTGACTACGTTCTCACTATAAATTTCAGAGAAAAATCCCCCTGTGCTTCCAGGCATAGGGAAAGGAAAAGGAACCACGTTGAAATAAGCCAGAGCACTCTGTTCTTTTTTTTTTAAGATTTTATTTATTTATTTTTAGAGAGAGGGGAAAGGAGGGAGAAAGAGAGGAAGAGAAACATCAATGTGTGGTTGCCTTTCACATGCCCCCTACTGGGGACCTGACCCACAACCCGGGCATGTGCTCTGACTGGGAATATGAACCTGCAACCCTTTGGTTCACAGCCCAAGCACAAGCCACTGAGCTACACCAGCCAGGGCCAGAGAACACTGTTCTTAACAAGACCTTGCCCTCAGGAGAAAATAGGTAACCAGAACGTAAACCCTCTATCAGAGGGTTTATCTGATATTATCAGAACCTAACTGTCCTGGGTGAAGGAAAATACCCAACATACAACACATACAACTCCAGCCCACCTGTACCATCCTGCAGCACCTAAGCAGATTGAAAAGAAAAAACAAATAAAGAAACAGAAACACCTGTGAAGTTCACAGTCAGGAGGCACAGGTTCACTAAAAGACAGAGACTTCACCACAGGACTGCAGAATGCTCCCCCTCTCCTGCACTTCACCAGCACATCACTAGTCCTATTTACAGCAGTTCCTTTATTCAGTATGTCATGCCCAGCTATCAAGAAAAAAACAATCACAAAACATACTAAATGGCAAAAAACACAGTATGAAGAGACAAAACAAGCATCAGAACCAGGTATGACACAGATGTTGCAATTATCAGACCAGGAATTTAAAACAACTATGTTTAATATTCTAAGGGCTCTAGTAGATACAGTAGACAACACGCAAAAAACAGATGGGCAATGTAAGCAGAGAGATGGAAATGTTAACAAGTAAGCAAAAAGAAATGCTAGAGATAAACAGTACTGTAACAGACATGAAGAATGCCTTTGATGGGCTTATTTGTAGATGACATGGCTAAGGAAAGAATCTCCGAGCTTAAGGATACATCAGTAGAAACCTCCAAAACTGAAAAGCAGAAAAAACAAAAACTGAAAAGAACAGAATATCCAAGGGCTATGAACAACTACAAAAGGGGTAACATACGTGTAATGGGAATAAAGGAATAGAAGAAATACTTGAAATGACTGAAAATTTCCCCAAATTCATGTCAGACACCAAATAGTTTCAGCAAGCTCAGAGAACATTACACAGGATAAATACCAAACAAACCACACCTACGCATATCAATTTCAAACTAGAGAAAATTAAAATAAAGAAAAAAAATCCTGAAAGAAGCCTAAGGGAAAAAAATGATGTTTAGAACTAACCTCCTTCAATCTTCAACAGTCCAGGAGAAATTGAAGTATGAGTGTTCTGAGCAGTATTGCGTTTCAATACACATTTTTTCTTTTAATCATTACTTTTTTGTCTTGTTATTTACATACAATAAAATTTACTCTTTAAGGTGTGTATTTCCGTTGGTTTTGAAAAATTCAGATTTGGGTACCCAACACCAGTACCATTATACAGAACAGTTCCAACACCAAACATACTCCCTCATTTTGACCTTCCAGCCCCTCCAGCCCCTGCCAACCACTAATGCAATCTCCCATCCCTACAGTTTTGGCTTTTGTAGAGTGTCATATAAATCGAATCATACAATACTGAGCCTGTGGGGGCAGAGTGGGGGAGGTTCACTGAGCTTTATGGATGTGTAAATGTTTGTCTTTCACCAAATTTGAAAGTTTTCAGCCATTTTTAAACATTTTCCTTTTCTCCACAAATCTCTCTCTTCCCTTGTAAAACACTTATGACACAAATACTAAACCTTTGCTATTTCCTTCAGGTTCTTGATCGTTGTACTTTTTTTTTTTTTCAGTCTTTTTCTCACAATTACTATTGGGCTTTCTTCAACTGTACGTTTTTCCCTCTGTGTTCTCCATT
Source organism: Trachops cirrhosus (assembly GCA_028533065.1). Taxonomy (NCBI): domain Eukaryota; kingdom Metazoa; phylum Chordata; class Mammalia; order Chiroptera; family Phyllostomidae; genus Trachops; species Trachops cirrhosus. Next base: position 51,800,270 of record CM052543.1, on the reverse strand, counting down.
CTGCTACTGAAGTCATCTAGTGAATTTTTAGCTTTTTAAATATTTAATATTAATATTTGTTGTTTTAATTTTCTGCCCAAAATTTGAATTTGGCTCTTCTTATGGTTTCTTTTTCTTTGCTGAGATCTTCAGTCTTCCCATTCATGTCAAAAGTGTTCACACTTTTTATTATAATTCTAAAATAGAGATCATCTCGGAATTGGCATCTGTTGATTGTTGTTTTTCCTACAATTTGTTATAATTTCCCTGGTATGTCAAATATTTTTAGATTGTACCCTACAGACTTGTATTATGACACTCCTGGTCATATTAAAGACTTTTTGTCCTCTGGAAAATTGAATTGTTGTTGTTTTTATTGCTATTTTTGTTGTTGTTGTAGGCAATCAAGCCAGTTAGGTTCCAAACACAAGTCCGGACCCACCTGCTGTGGGCTGTGGTTTCAATACCATTTTCTGTTTCCCAGGTCTTTTCAGTGCTGTTCACCATGTCCCCATGCGTGCCACCCAAGAACAGAGGGCCATGCTGTAGTTCAGTTCTCAAAACCTGCATTATGGCTCCACAAAGGAGTTTCACATATGTCCAGCTCAGAGGTGAGTTTCAGACTTCACACACAGACTTGGGTCATCTTTTTCTCTGCCTCTTGCCTGTCCATGATTTTTCCCACATTCTGTCTCCCAGGCCCCTTTCACTAATCCTCTGCCTAAGTAGGGTTTTTGATTGTCATACCATCATCGTACATTTCCTGCAACTACATCTGTCTCAGGGGTGAGAAGGAAAGGAGGAAAAACCAACAGATACTCTCCCCGCACTTCTTGGACTATAGGAGCCCCCTTTTCAGGTTCTCTGGTCAAAGAGACAGATTATCATTGAGCAGCAAATGGCTGCATAGCTGCCACTGCAGCTGAGGTTAGCCTCCTGATGAGAGTCTGCCTGCAGTCCTAACCAGAAGAACAGAACCAAAATAGAGAACATAAAAAGAAAATGGTAATTTTCTGCACAGTCTACTTCATGCACAGTCTACTCCTTTCCAGTTCTCTGACCACATACAGAGGGAGAAGGGGTTTCTCTGAGGGCTTTTTCTGTCTGAATACATTGTGTACATCAAGAATAGGGGATTCCCTGGAATCCAAGTCAGGAGATAAAGGATGGCGGGTGGGGAAGAACAGGAAATACTGGTGTCAGTCACACTTTTTGGCCTTCCTCAAACTTCTTGCTATTATTTCTCTTTGGAGATCTCAGATGGTTGCTTTATGTTTTCTGTTCAGGGTTTTTAGTTTTAACCAGTGGGAGAGAGACTGTGCTTCCTCCATGTTAGCAGAACCAGAATCACAAAATTTCCAGAAATGAACTCTAAGATCAATTGATTTTTGACAAAGTTAATTCAATAGGCAAAGAAGAATTTTTTTCAACAAATGCTGCTAGGACAATTGGATATATATATACGCAAAATAAATAGGTGAATCTCTGTCTCACCTTACATGCAGAAATCAACTCAAAATGGATCACATATCTAAATATAAAACCAAAAATCATAAAATTTCTCAAAAAAATATAAAAGAAAATCTTTGTGACCCAGGGTTAGAAAAAAATTCTTAGATATGATACAAAAAAATTAATGTATGGAACTTTATCAAAATTTAGACCATTTTCTTTTCAAAAAAGTATGACTTAGAAAATAGAAAAACTGACTATGGACCTAGAAAAAGCTATTTTCAAATTATATTTAATAAAAGATTTGTGTCCAGAATTTCTAGACATTTCATCAAAGATATACAAATGACTAATTAGCACAAAAAAGATATCCAACATCATTAGTCATAAGGGAAATGAAAATTACAACCACAATGAGAGAGATATCACTACGTGTATCTAGAATGGCATAATCAAAAGGACTGATAATACCAAATGTTGGCAAAATGCTGACAAAGTGGATGCCTTGTCTATTGACATTGTGAATGTAAAACTGGTGTAGCTACTTTTTCTTAAAAAGTTACTTATATAACCTAGTAATTCCACTCTTAGTTATCAAGCCAAGAGACATTAAAACATACATCAACACAAAGATTTCTATGTAAATGCTCACAAAAGTATGCATAACAGCCAAAAACTAGAGATAATCCAAATGTTCATTAACTGGTTAATAAATAAACAAAATATCCATGCAATGGAATACTATTCAGTCATGAAAAAGAAAATTGTATGGATGAACCTTAAAAACATATTAAGTGAAAGAATTCAGACAGGAAAGGCTACATATTGCATAATTCTATATATAGAAAATTTTCATATAAAGCACGTCTTAGATTGTGCTATTATAAAAAATATATCTGGTCTTTGTTCCCAGTTCCTGGCACACAGCTTCAAAAATACTTAAAATTTCCTGAGTGATAAGAGTGAAGTAATTCATGTGATAGCTTTAGGATCAGGGTTGAACACTGGAATAGTCAGCCACATCACAATACAAATCCTCTCTTTTTTGCTCAGCCACAACCCTATTCAACCAACACCAGCAATACTTGTCTCTACATAGCAAACTCACCTATTAAGTCAAGAGTCAACAAAGAAAAAAGATGTACAAACAAAATGGTAATAATTATACATACATGTGTGTATACAATGAAATTTCTTTGGTAATTCAAAAAGTTTAAATTACTGCTGAATATTATACATAAAATTCCTTTAGTATGCTCTATACAAAGAAGTATTTTCTATGTGCTTATATCTGAATACTTTATTTTTAACTTGAGCCTGCATTTTCTAATGCATTCAACCACATTTAGCTATATAAACCAAGGTAAGCAAGTTGAAGTTCGGTGAGCAGTTGATGGATGAGGAGTAGTTGAGACTGGCCTTACCCATGTGGAAATAATTGCTTTCCTGGCCTAATGTTCTTCTTATTAGGATCAAAATAAAAATTGATGTTTATCTTAAGACCCCTTCCAATTTTTGAAAAATAAAACCTAAGTGTTCCATAGTTAGCCAGATATTGTCCAGATATTGTTTATTTTCTTTAAGGACAAAATTGTGGCACACTTATTTTTTTATTTAAATCAAAAGAGTTACTATTATGAAGAAAATAAGGGCATTTCAAAAGATAATTATCTCATGTAGAAAGGCACATGCAGAGTTGGTATAGACAAGACCACCAAGCTTAAACATTGTGGTATGATTTTTTAAAACCTCACTTTGGCCCTTGGCCTTCTTTGTCTGCACCAGAAATTTCCAAATAAACTCAATTTGTTCACTAGGAGTATGAAATCCCACAGCATATAATATGATGAGTCATTTAAGGCAGATTTAGTGACAAAGATAAAATATTTCAGCAAGAATAAAATACAAGTTCTTAAGCTCAGTGTTTTATAATGCAATTCTGGCATGGATTCTACATATTCTAAGCACCTGCCAAAATGTAACATGTTGTTTTGATTCATAGAATTGGAAAACTGAAAAAAATACATCAAGATGTTACTTAGACGAGTTTTCTGCCTCTGGCAGTTCAATAGCTATACCATGCAGATTGATGGCTATTAAGAAAAACAACTTTTTTTAATGAGCAAGGTAGCAATTCCACAACTACTTTGAAGCCTCCTTTAATGTTTCATCACCCGAAAATAATGACCAGCAGCTCCAGGTATCTCAAACAGAGATACCTTCCCATTTCATTAGAGATAGGTTTGCGACTTCCATGCATATACCTTGCTGTGATAAAAATTCCCTAGGTCTTAATCTTTCCTTGTTTGGATACTGTCCATTTTTTATATATAGCTTTTTTTAAACAGCTATATTCTACCTTCTGCTTGAGAGGAAAAAACATTATAATAACTTTTCTGGGCTAAATTCTAATAGATTATTTATATAGTTTATCAATGAACATACAATTTAGAAATCACCCCCAGAAGAAAAAAATAATACACCTGAGTTATTTGAGAACAACCAGAATGGTAAGAATTCTTTTTTCCTTCTCCTCAGATGATATGAGGATATGGGAGGAAGACAATCAAATTAACATATTTCAATGGTAATGGATATGTGTAAAGCACCTTAATATTTTCTTCTTGTTAAAATACAATACATAAATCGAAGGTTTTATTGCAGAAGAGATAATCCAGCTTTTCTTGACAGAATCACCTGAGCTTCCGTCTGCATTTCTGAAAGGTCAGAGTTTCACCATTCTTGGTGGGACTTTTGCCCAACTAAATCTTGCAATTATTAGAGCTTAGTTTTCATTATGTAATGACTTTGCCTGCTTTTATTTTTTTTAAGATTTTATTTATTTATTTTTAGAGAGAGGGGAACGGAGGGAGAAAGAAAGGAGAGAAATATCAATGTGTGGTTCCCTCTCGCACACCCCACACTGGGGCCCTGACTTGCAACCAAGGCATGGGCCTGGACTGGGAATCGAACTGGTGACCCTTTGCTTCTGGTGCTTAATCCACTGAGCCACACCAGCCAGGGCTACCTGTTTTTAAATAGGATTCTTGTGTTTGTTTGTACATACCAGTTTTTCTATAACATTGCACTGCTCCCTGCTATGTTTATTCTATATGTAAAAACAAAATCATAATCAGCAGAATTTGGTTGAATAGTATACTCCAAGTATGTAACTGAACATATACTCTGTACGTCACTGAGCTACTGGCATAGACTGCAGAGGGCATTGACAATATATGATGACCTAAATATCTTCAGTCACACAGGAAGGAAATGATAATTCAAAAGTACCAATAATACTGCCATTAACGTAGCCACTGATTCTCAAAATATCTGGCCTGTTTTTCACTACTAAGTCTCAGTTCACACATTGTTACAAGCAATCACAATCCCAAGATCTCCCTACAGTCACTCCAATTTAAAGAACAAAAAAACCCTTCATATTTTATTAAATAAAAAATAGTTATTATTTGATATAGGCTAAACTCAAAAAGATTTGCTTTGTGCCAGACATTGTGCTGGCTGCTTCATACATATTATCTAATTTATTTCTCACATGAAGTGGATGCTTTTATCCCATTTACAGGAGAAGATACTGAGCGGCAAGGTCCAAGTAGCAGGTTATGGACTCAGCCACTGGACTACAAAGCTTCCTAAGAGCAGAAACCATTTCAGTTTTGTATACAGTTAAAAGCTCTACACCTAGTGTAAAGCCTAGTGGTCAATTAATATTTAAGGAAGAGAGAAAAGCAAAGGGACACAGAATCTGATTCCAGTACCATGTGTCACATCTGCCTTTAAGATCCTCTCAGTAATTATTTGCTCATTTAATTAGATTTTACAAGCTACTAGTTACTGGCATTCTACGAGCCACCAAGCCTCAGAGACTTCACTATTTAAAATGGTAATGCTTTACCAATTAAAGACAATTATTTCCTGAGATGATATTAAAAGAGAAATGGTAAAAAATAATAATTATTATAACTAAGAAAAAACAGATTTTATTTAAAAACATAAATGTATTACAGTTATTTCTAGGTTTCCTTATACAAAGAATTCACATTCAAAAAGAAGAATATCCTTTAAATATTACATTAAACTCAATATGACCTTAATATGATTTCAACAATGTTGGAAATGTGTCTTAATATCTAGATAATCAATTAACTTCATGATAGACACAAACAGTACAATGAATACAAGGAAAGAGGGGTGGGGGAGTATAAGAGGGGAAGGGGCAATGAGAGATGACGGAAAGAGAGACTTTGATGGTCAACACAACACAATACACAGATGATGTATTACAGAATGGTACACTTGAAACCTATCTAATTTTATTAACAAATGCCACCCAAACAAATTCAAGAAAAATTTAAAAGATAATAATAAAAATTAATTGCTAATGGAAAAATATTAACTAATATTTTATGAATAAAAGCATCAAATACATAAATTTCAGTCTCCAAATATTTCTTATTTCATGAAAAAATTTGATGTCAAAAAATATATTTCATAAACTTCATGATTTTGAAACAAAATAGCCTTAATATGTGTATACAGACAAATCTATAGAGATAGTTATGATTATATTTATCTTAAACTTACAGTTGATTAAATGAAAGCAGTATTTGCCAAATAAGATCTTTCTAAATAAATGCTACTTGTTCACCTAACATATATACACTTAAATCTTTATTATATGCTAAACCTGAAGAAACAGAAATCCAACGAGATCCTACTACCCTCATTTTAGCAATTATATTAAAACTAAATAGTCTATAATTATTTAATACTTAAAGCATGCTCCAGAAAGGCAAAAAAGGTTTCCATTCTAACAAAACACACAAAATACCTAACACCATGCAGTAACATAAAACAAAAAAAGTAGGATAGTGGGTCACATCCCACATCCACCTTTCCCAAACAGCAACAATCCATGCTACTGAGTTCTACTTTATATACAAAATCTCCAAATACACTTCAAATTTCTTTGCTATTTCTTTATGTGTTTGTCTTACTCAAATTGTACATTCCTTGAGTTCATAAAAAGACGTAAGATTGAAAGATACTTCTCTAAGACAGTAGTTCACAAAAGTGGCTAAGCATTAATATCAGTGGATGTTTTAACAAAGACAGATACTACAGCCCTGGGCTAAACCTAATGGATGCAGTCTTTGGGGACGGAGCCCGTGCACCTGTAATTATACAGAGCTCCATGTGCAGTTCTCAGGCACGGTCAAGGCTGAGAACCACAGAAAAAGAAAGAGTATACAAAGCTGCCTATGAGTAGAAAATGCTAAAGCTATATAAGACCTTAAAGATCACCTGATCAACTGATTTTCTAAAGTATGAATCTGAAGTTGTGAGAAGTTAATTGTCCAAGATCACATAGCTAGCAAAGCCTGAAGAGAACCCAGGTAATCTGACATGCACACTAGTGAGTGCCCTTTCCACCACACCAGGCTGGCTACTCCACTTGGGAGGAAGATCAAGTATTAATTCTTGATTCTACCACAAGTTTAATCAGTATCATAAGGATTGAAATAGCAAATTTTCAGGGAAGTATGATACTTAAAAAAATACTCTTTCTTGAACCTCAAATATCATGTTTGTGAAAAATGGTGATAAAAGTATCAAAAATGGAAAGTTGTTTGATGTAAAAAGGAACTAATTACGAAGTACCTGGGAAAGGCATTCAGCAAATGTTACTTCCCTTCAACAACACAACATCTTCCCCTTTCCTTTTTGATTCCACATCAGCATATGCCTCCTGCCCTGGCTGGTGTGCTTCAGTGGATTGAGCACCAGCCTGGGAAGCAAAGGAAGCCAATTCAATTCCCAGTCAGGGCACATGCCTGGGTTGTGGGCCAGATTCCCCAGTAGGGGGCGCATGAGAGGCAACCACAAATTGATGTTTCCTCTCTGCCTCCCTTCCCCTCTCTCTAAAAGTAAATAAATAAAATCTTTAATAAAAAAGATATGTCTCCTTATCTCTCAACTATGCTCCCTTTTATATTGTTTTTATTAACTGGCTATGTCTTTTTTTTTTTAAATTTTATTTGTTGATTTTAGAGAGATGGGGAAGGGAGGGGAAAACACTGACTTGTTTTGTTGTTCCACTTATTGATACATTCATTAGTTGATTACTGTGTGTGCCCTGTCCAGGGATCAAACCCACAACCTATTAGAACGATGCTCTAACCAACTGAGCTACCTGGCCAGGGCTGGCAATGCCTTTTGACCTCTCTCCTTCAATTATGCTCATGAATTTCTTTAAGGCCCAGTTTAACGTGTGCCTCCTACGAAATCTGCTGAACTAACTTAACCCTACTCTAAATATTTATTTCTTCCTTCATCATTTATATTACTTTTACTTTTAAACCATGTACTTGCTCATACTGTCTTCTGAAGCTTTATCATTGCAATTACTAATTAGTTGCTATGCATGTATCTATTTTCTCCCATAATTAGAACTTAAATTATTAATGGGCTAGAATATAAGTTCCCCAAAGTAAGAATATTTTCTGTTTTGTTTATCGATGGATCACAGGCACATAAAACAATGTCAGAAACATATGAAGTACTCAAAAAATACTTGCTGAATAAACAGAAAATGATTATTTCTCCTTCCTTTCATGAATTTCTCAAAAATTTCAAATGTGATGCTAGAGACATAGGTGTGAAAACTAAACATTTTGAAAAAATGGAAACAGATATGCTGATCTTTTAAAAATTCATAAAATTAAAAAATTATAAAGTTGCAATAGATGAATCAATTCACTGTCTATAGAAAGTCATTTAGCTTCTTCATTACATTCATTGACTCCTTGTTATTACTGTCAGAACTGGACAGTCTCAGCTGATAAACAGACAGCGAAGGATTTAATTAAGACTAGAGTTTGAAATCCTACCTTCCTATGGGAAAGAATTGCTAAGCTTCTCTTTCAAAACTTTGAATTAAAAATAATTTAATTAAAAAAACACCAATGTCTGGCTTAATTGGGTCTCAAGTTTACCAAAAAAAACCAGTAATTTTTAAAATACAAAAATTTAAGAGAGTAACTTTATCTTTTAACAAAGTACTTGTTTCACCCTGTACATAAATACCTGAAAAGCTAAAGACAGGTTACCTTTCCTGAAGAAATTATAAAAGTATAATTTTTGAGACAAGCATATGCAATAACTATTTATTGATAGTGATAATTTTATAAATTAGTCCCCCCAAATAAACACAAAAAAATTCTACCCAGAAAATTATCTATTTTCTAACTTATGTAACTTAACAGAGATATAAAAATTCAGCTAGCCCATACACAAGACTGAACAAAGAACACATCAACATTGTTAAGCATTTAGTCACAAAATAGAATGGTGAAGGGCCAGTGTTTTATTTCATTCATTTTAAGTCACACATTATACATATGAAAAGATAACAGTGATAATTAGAATGCATTAACATCTGGCTGACTACAGAATCTCAGAGTATTAGCTACTAGGCTGTTTTTCAATTGTCAAACTATAGGACAATTGAATGATTCGAAGACTCTAAGTTGGGCTTCGGAGTCACACTGGGATTCAAATCCCAGCTCTCCCATTTCTGGGCTGTGTGATCATAGGTGAAATGTTTAACTTCTCTGAGACTCGATTTATCTATAAAATGGGCATAATAATTACTCCCTTGCAGAGTTATGATGAAGATTATAAAAGATAATAAATATATCACTTCGTTGCTCCAGAGGTGTCCAACCTGAGGCCTGTGGGCCGCATGCAGCTCAGGATGGCTGAGTGTGGTCCAAAACAAAATCATAAATTTACTTAAAACATTATGAGATTTTTGTGTGTGTGCTTACGTGTCACAATATACTTAATGTGTGGCCCGAGGCAGCTCTTCTTCTCCAGTGTGGTCCAGAGACACCAAAAGGCCGGACACCCCTGGAGACTTAAACCCTCCAATGATTCATTATAATTTATAGAGTAAGTTTCAAACTTTTCAAAAACTACCTTCCTACTTTGAGAGAGAAGAACCATGTTTTCTGGTTTCAATATTTCTTACAACATCCAAGCAGTAGTGTCCAATTAGGTAGACAAATACAGGCTTAGTGATGGAATACAAGGAAGGGTAGACAAGCCAAGTTCAGCGTCGTCATGCATCCAGATAACAAATTTCTCAAAGACTGATATTTTTGTAATTTGGATATACCAGCCTTTATTACTCCTACCTGATACAACTGTCATGGGTTACTTATTAATCTCCGCTTAACAGATAATTTTGCAGTTTTTTAAATGCTGTGGGACAAGTAAATTCCCTGTCCCTCTCCTCCCTGAGCATTAACAAAAATTATCCATTATGATAAACATGGTGATTTCAGCTTCTGTTTTTTAAGTAATCCATTATACTCTTAACCTTTTAGTCTATTTCATACTCTCAAACAAACTCTCTATTATTGCCTTGACACTAAAATTCAGCACATTCCAAGTGGAACCTGGATTCTAAATCTTTCCAGAATCTACCTAAACTAAGTATTTCCACAATGTCCAGATTTTTTAAGTAGTGATACAGTATGACTGCTTCCTCCAGCAGAGAGGAGGCTCCTCTAAAGGCAGAAACCACATTATACAGCACTTAGACCGCCGCCATCCCCAACAGCTGCATGGCACTTGCGTACACATATCCAAGAATGTATTGTATTTATTTTGTTTTAATTTTCTACTTCCAAAAGTCAAATAATTAAAACTAATTAGTGGCCTATCCTAACTACCATTTACTGAATATTTACTATATATCACTTCTTTTAAATACAAAATATTATCATATATTATCAACTCCAAGGTATTACAGACATAAGAAATCTCATAATTTTAGAGGTGTTAAAATGTGAAAAATAGTAAATGATAACTATGAGGTGCAACTGATTAGAAAACACATTCTATTTTTAGGGATCTTAAAATGTAAGAGGGAAAACATGCATCTTACAGTTATAAGTTATAGTCTCATTTTAGAAACTGAAGGTCACAGAGTGCTTAAAACCTTGTCTGACATTAATGCTTGTCAACTAGGTTAGTCACCTGAAGCAGTCTGAGGGAAACATGAGTCAAAAGCCAGCTGCTTTAACTCCTTCCCCACTGTTAGATAAAATATGTACACACCTCCAGTATGTGCTGGTGTGCTCACAAGATTTCTTATAAAACTGCCTTGCATACATTTTTTCAACCTTCTTATTATGGAAGATAAAGTTCAATAGTTCATTCCCCCCATGAAAATACATAGTAAATACTAAAATATGAAATTCATTTTGACACAATCTACACAGATAAATATGTCTGACTTTATTAGAGGGAATATTTTCTTTACTTAAAATGGCACCACATACTGCGGTTTGTTAAGAATACAAAGGGGTCACTTAAGTCTTTTCATCCAAACAATATGTTACAAATTAATACAAAACTGATTTGCCATTTAAGAGTATATGATTTCCAAATGATTGTACATTTTCACCTAACAAGCAGATATATTGACCCATAAATTTTATAAAGCAGAGTGGTAATCAGGCTGGTAATAATTTTGAATGGAAATTTATTTCAGGTGGTACAATTGTTTTTTAAGAATTGGTAGAAACATTAACAAAAGTCAGAACTTAGAATCTGTATCCTGATTTAGCCTCAACTACAATAAAGAGCAGACTAAATTCAATTTCTCTGCCCTCCCTTTTTCTCCCCAACCCTCTCCTTCTCTCTTTTTCTGTAATAAATGTCAACATTTTCAATTATTTTACCCTATGTAAGAAGAACCAGATCTGTAGAACATAAAATGGGAAAAAGGAGAAAGGTATGGGATTATTTTCATTAAAATATATATATCTGCAGAAGTTGGTATTAAATGTCATTTTCTTTTAAGCATAAAAACCACTCATAATGAAAGATTAAAGGCTCAGCAATTCATTTTCAGCCAAAAATCAAGTTTCAATATCACTGAATTATTTTAAATAGATTTTTAGGTCAGATTTAATTACTATTATGTACAACAGATATTTCTCCATGTTACATAAAGCATCACAGAATTCACCCCATTTTAAAATGGCATTCTACGAATTAAAGACTAATGATTATATCAAAATTCTCATCTTACTTCTCCATTTCTTAACGTTGTGATGGTTCCTCTTGCTACACCCATTCTAAATAGTGTTTCTGTGGCCTGTGAATAAAAAAAAGGCAAAAAAATTATCTACAAAGTGTATTCAACTGCATATCCCACTCCCAAATGCAAAAACATTTCCAGCAACTTCTAGAGAAGCATCAATAAATGGCACAAGTAAGAGCTACAAGCTGTAAATTAAGCTTCAAAAATATCATTTCCAGAACATTTTAATAATATCAAGAGCTCAAACTAAATTTTTTTCAAAGGTTATTTTAATTTCCTGGTACTTTTCCAGATCTATAGTACCAAATTAGTGGACTTAGATAAGTTCAAAGGTTAAATAAAAATTTAATACAGGACTCAAATCAGAAATTATCATTCATTCTGATTTTTAGTTTCCACTTGAATTCAGTTCAAATCATTTCACTGCCAGTGAAATACTGACAAAAGATGAAGTAATTCAGTAATATATTAAATAGCACACAAAAAGACATTGCTTTCTAAACACTAATAATAACCCTAAAAAGAAATTAAAAATTCTATTTACAATAGCATAAAAAACACCTTAAAAATGAACTTAACCAAAAAGCAAAAGACTTGTTCACTGAAAACTATAAAACACTGCTCAGAGAGATTAAAGAACACATAAACAAATGGCAAAACGTGCATGTTCACAAATTATAGACTTATTGCTAAGATGTCAATACTACTCAAGTGATCTAAAGATTCAATGTGATTCCTCCCAAAATACCAATAATTTCTTTGCAGAAATACAAAAATCCATCCTAAAATTTATTCAATACATGGAACCCAAAGAACCCCAAATAGCCAAAACAATCTTGAAAAAGAGGAACTTTGGAGTCACACTTCCTAATTTCAAAATTTATTACACAAAGTTACAGTAATCAGTGTGGTACTATAATAAAACAGACATATAGACCAGTGAAATAGAACGAAAAAATAAAGCCTTGTATATATAATCCAATAATATAAACAATGGCTACCAAGGAAGACCTTTCAAATGGGAAAAGGACAGTTTTTTTTAACAGTGCCGCGAAAACGGGATTATCTACATGCAGAAGAGTAAAGATGAACCCTTACCTTCTACCATATAAAAAATTATCTAAAAAGGATTGAAAAACTTGAATGTAAGAGCTAAAGCTGTAAAACTCTTGGAGAAAAATATAAGGGAAAAGCTTGTCTGTTCAGTGTCAGGTAAAGATGTGCTCCCTGCTTCCTAGGTGGTTATCTTCTAGTATCCTCACATGGCAGAGAGCGAACAGAAGCCAGCTCTCTCTGTCCTTTTACAAGGATATTAAATCCCACTCCCGAGGACAAGCCCTTGTGACCTATTCTAGTCCTAATTACCTCCAAAGACCCCACTCCTAATACCATTTCATTGGGGTAAGTTTAGAAATGAATTTTGGGGAACCACAAATATTTAGTCCATAACGGAGATATTCCATTCAGAAGGGACAGGTACAAAGGCCAGTAGGTTGAATCATGCTTGGCAAGTTCAAGAATGAGTAAGATGACCAGTGAGACTGAAATAAAAAGACTGCATGAGAACATTATTGGAAAACAAAGAGTGAAAGTTCATTTGTTCAATATGGGCTATTATTTTTTAACCTAACATAAGAACGATGCATTACCAACCCTCAGTAATTGAAAATAAAATTCAAAGAATGCTCTACTAAAGTTTTAATAATTAGTATATGAACAAAAAAATAGAATTTTTAGCTCTGGCTGGTGTAGCTCAGCAGATTGAGCACAGGTTGCAAACCAAAGCGTCACCCGTTCAATTCCCAATCAGGGCACATGCCCGGGTTGCAGGTCAGGTCCCCAGTAGGGGGCATGTGAGAGGCAACCACACATTGATATTTCTCTCCCTCTCTTTCTCCTTCCCTTCTCCTCTCTCTAAAAATAAATAAATAAAAATCTATTAAAAAATAGAATTTTAAACTTAAAAATTGAATGCACATCTAAAGAAATCCAAAGAGAGGGAGAGAAGAAAACCTGGAGGAAATTATAAGGAAATTGATGTAAGTGACAAAATCAGTCAGATATAAGAAAGTAAATAACAGAAGAAATAATAAAAGGGGTTGCAAGTGGTTGCCCCTGGGTTGTGGAAATTGGGCATTAGAACAGGTAAAGAAGAGTACTTCTTTTTTTCTAATACCTTTGCAGCATACAATGTGCCTGTAAAGCTATATGTAAATTCTTGATCAAAACTTTTTTTTAATGTTAAAAGAATAAGAAATCAACAGTGTTTAATTTTGCAAACAGGTCACATACTTGACAATTTTATCAGACTGGTGCATATAAGGATACAGTCGGGTGAAAATGGTGAAGAGATTAAGCAAAAAAGAAAACCTCATAGACACAGACATGTGTCAATATAGTGACCATAAAAGGAAAGTGGGTGAGGGAGGTAGAAAAAGATAAAGGGGGAATACATGGTGATGGATGGAAATATGACTTGGGGTAGTAGGCACATAATACAATATATAGATGATGTATTATAGAATTGTATATCTGAAACCTATAAATTTTATTAACCAATATCAAGCCCATAAATTTAAAAAAAAAACTTAAAGGAATGTAGTTGAGGACTGAACAGGAGGATATAAAGGCAAACCATGTAAGTAAATTCAAAAAGTTCAGCCATAAAAGTAAGAATAAGATGTAGTTGTTTCTAGAAAAAGCAGAGAAAATCGACAACAGGGTATTTTCTAGGATACAAGTGGTTTAAACAAGTTCTCAGTGTTGAAGCAGTAATAGTCCAAAAGGTGGGCGAAGTTACAGGCGCAGTGAGGAAAATGGACACTGACTGAAGAAGAGTCCTATAGCAGAAAGAATCAAGGGCACACACAGCAATCTGTTAGCTATGCTAAAAGGGAAAGGGGGCAAATACATAGCTAAATTCTCTCCCTGTCCTTGCCTTTATCCTCCCTCCTCTTACTGCACCTCCTCTCTCCCTCTCTCTCAGAAATAGAAGACAGGATAACCTTCCGAGAATAGCAAAGCTACTAATGTAAGGTCAGGGGTAAGGGTACGTAATGCATGTAAAAGGAAAACACAGGGTATGGAACACAGAACTGCCAAGCAATACTAAAAGTCCAGCTAAGGTTGAAAATCATAAATCTTTGTTACTTCAAGTCATGGCTTACAAAATTTATGGTTTAAGAACTGTCAAGAAAATGAGCAAGACTAGAGAAGATATCAATTAAAAGGTAACTCTTTTTAATTCGACTTTATTGGTAAAATACAGCATGGAACTTAGAAATAAAAGCAAAATTTCTCTAACATTTTTTAAATGAGGGGGTAGTGATCTTTAAAACATTCACACACACACACAAAGGTGGTGGGGAGTTAGTATCTAAATGCTAAGTTAGAAAATAAAAGAAACTTGTAGGGCAAACACTACACTACATTTTGTCATTGTAGCACAATATAAATATAAGTCCAATCCATAATTTACTGAGAGTTAAACAGGATATTAATGGAAAGAGAGAGGGGTTATTCACATACCCAAACAAAAATCAAATTATAAATGAATGACTTTGCTATAACAAATTTTTACTAAAGCATATAAAACTAGATGTTGAAAAAACTATTTATGGGCATTTTTATTAAAGAAAAAAATTCTCACCAATGATGTATTTTCCCTATTCTTGATGATATGAATATTAAATTATCTTCCATCTTCCTGCTTCTTTTTAAACCTTATTTGATCTAGTGATGTGCTCATCTAAGTCCAGTTAGTTAATGTATGTATCTGAGAGGCGAAGGCTAACAGCAGAGGCAGCAAACACCTGGGACAACTAAACCAGATCAAATTACTTACTTTTTTGTGTGCACAAAACTCAGGCATTTTGAAGATCTAATTCTTTTTCTGCACTTTCTCCAACTGAAGAATACTAAATTCAATCTTTTGTTTCCCACTAAATTAGTTTATTTCATTAGCTATTCCCACCAACATTTTTAAGGATGTCTCATTCTAGTAGCACTCAGTCAATTCAGCTCAGCTTCCTTGGATTCTATAGCAAAGCACTGGAGTGTTCAACATTCTTTTGACCTCCACTAAAAAGATTGCTTTTAATTTACTTGTACCCAAACAACAACTAACAAGTGTCAAAAACAGTGAGGCACAGGGCTAATTTCTGCATTTGTAAATTTACCACCAGCAAATTCTTAACTGAAATCTCCCTCTACTTGAATTTTGGTAACAACTAAAATAATTAAAACTAAAATACTAAAAACATTCATTAAACATTTTCTGTCAGTGACAGGGGAAAATAAAATACCTATAGGTCCTTGTTTAAAAATGGCTTATCAGAGAGACTGCTTTTAAGGAGAGTGTTAGATAAAGACTTAGGCGGCATGAAATCTGGCTGTGACAAATGCAAAGTTGTGGATTGGATCCTTGTATTTGGGTATGCATGCAAACCAAAAGAGATCTAGAAAAATTTCCAACTTGGTAAGAGTAGTAATCTCTGGGTGAGTTGTTTTTTTTTTCCCCCTAATGTACTACCATGCATGTGTACTGTTTGGTAAAAAATAAAAAGTAAAAAATTAGAAGTATCAATTTTTGTTACACTAAAAGGTAAAGCAAATTTACAACAGAATTTTGGAACAATGTAAAATGTTATAAAACAAGCAGGACTACCTTGAATAGATCTGAAAGTGAAAATAATCCAAATTCAATAGACTTATGCTCTTATAGTACAACACTTTTTAATTCATTAAACCAACACAAAATAAGTAAAATTAACAAGAAAAAAATATATACTTGATATACTTTTACCTTGAAAGGCAGTATGATTATAATAACTTTAAAGTATCATATTACATATTATCTTCTTACTAAAGAGAGACATCAGTGGGTTCATTTAACATGAAATTACAAATATAAATACAAAAGTTGTTGTAGTTAGCAAATATTTATTTATTAGTCAAGCAATACATTCCTAGTTGTCTTATTTCCACTATTTACTATCAGGGCAACCTTATGCAGCTCACTTAAACTCTCTAAACCCTGACCTCCAAACACCAACCCGTCCTCCTGTAGGGGTAAGGCTCATGTCAAGATGTATGAAAAGCTCTGTTAAGAGCTAGATAAATGTGAAACAATGAATCCAAGGTTTAGTTTAGGACAGTACTTTCTTGTACATGCAAAGATGTTTGAGAAATACTAATTTTGGTTTTTCAAATGTAAAGTAAAGGAATGGACTAATGAAATATCAAAAATGAATGAGCCTTAATCACAGCTATAAATATAAAAAACAAAAATATATGTCAAAGAGTCACAGCATCACTGTTCTGTGACTATCTCTTTATTGTTCCAGTTCACCAGCCAAACAGTGAGTTCCTAGAGGGCATGACTTACATCTTTTATTTACATATTCCCAGCACCTTGCAAAATATATAACACAGTATAAAGATTAAGAAAGCAGGTTTTATAAACAGGCTCTTGGGTTCAAATTCTAGCTTTGCCATCTGTAAGATGTGTGTGACCTCAGCCAAGCAGCTTCACTGCTTTAAACTCAAATTCATCATTACCAAAATAAGGATAATAACAGTACATAACTCAAAGTGCAAGTGGTCAAAAAATAATAATTTAATTAATATCTCAAAGAATATGCAGAATTCCAATTCTACTTTAAAAGTTAGTCATAAGATTGCAATTAAAGATTGCATCAGATGGCAATTTCAAAGGTATTATATGCAACAGTCAACTACAATTAGCACATTATGCTACATGGCCATTTATTTATGCTAACATTCTTGACAAGTCAATCACAAAAAATAGAAAACATTATTTCAAGAAGATTAACTTAGCAAAAGTCCTCAAAATTCATATGCAAATTTCATTCCCCAGCTTTTTATCTAGACCAAAGAAGAAAAATTTAAATACTGAGGCTTTTAAACACCAGCTAATTTCCTTCCTTATAGTGATAAAAATACAAAATAAAAAATAGGAAAACTGAGCATTGGCTATCTGCTTCTTGCAAAAGCAGCAGTGTATGATACAAATCTAAAAACATGCCTTCAAAATACACAAACGCATTATCATAGCCACCAAGACCTTTGTGATGTCCCCAAACCATTATCATTCTCTTTTCTCCAAACAGCTGCCTACAGCCCAACCCTTTTCCAGCTCGGTAATTCCACTTCATAACTTCAGGGCCCATACACTGCAGCAGCTGCGGCACAAACCTCTGAGAGAAACTCAATCTTTCTAGGCAAAAAAAAAAGGGGGGGAAGGGGCCCAAGGGGGCCAGAGAATGTGTAAGGAATTAATCCCTGGTTGTTGGGAATGGTTTTCTGTCTCTTTTTCCTCCTCAATTGTGCCCCAAGAACAGACTCCATTTATGAGATGAAGCAGCAGCAGTGTCAGTAGCTAAAACTGGAAAAGAAATTCTGTTTTTCTGGTCACACATATATGGAAAGCTGTCTTCAGTAGTCAAAAGAAAAAAGGAGAAATCCTCAGTCTTTTTTCACTCTCTTTTCTCTAGCCACTCTGTCCCACTGGCAGGCTCTGTTGAGTGAGAGTCTGCAACTGTGACCACAGTGCAGGCTGCTGAAGTCAGAGAAATCCCATCATTCTGGCCAGAGGAACAGGAGAAGGAGAGCTGATGCCTCAGAGAATCTAGGGGTAATCCCAAGGAGGACAAGCTAGAAAAGGAGATACCCTAAATCCGTGTTTGAACTGGCACAAGTACAAGGTCTCACCTCTCACGAGCACAGGCACAGAACAGACCCAAGCAGTAAAGCAAAGGCTTTGAGGACAAACCTGCAGTTAAAACTGCCACCCAAGTCCTAGAATAACCCATGAGTGGCAGGTAAATGGGACAGATGCAAAGTACCAACAGAACTGATATTGGAACTACTGACCACTGAAGAAGAGACAGAACTTGCAGTCTGAACCTAACAGGCTGACTACTTACTACAACTACTGAAAAAAAATCAATTCTAGTCAAAAGATTTTAACAGGACCCAGAGTTTCACAACATATTAAAACATCCAGGGTCAAATCAAAATTACTCAACCTCCAAAGAACAAAACAATTGTGACCACCTCTCAAAGGAAAGACTACCAGATGTACTATCAGACTACCAGACAAAAGCTTGTAAAGTATTACATCTGTGTTCCATAAGGTAAAGTTAAACTCACTTACCATTAAAATGGAAAGCAACATTCCTAGCAGAAAAATAAAAATGGAAATTTTGGAACTGAAAATACAATACCTGAAATAAGAAAATTCAACGGATAGGAGCTCAAAAGCAAGATAAACATAAAAGAGGAAAGAATCAGTAAACTTGAAGATAAATCAATAGAGACTATCAATTCTAGAACAGAGAGAAAAAAGATTTATAAAAATGAACAGAGCCCTACAACTTGTGGGAGAATAGCAAAAGATCTACCGTTTGTATTATTAGAGATCCAGAAAGAGGGAAAGATAGATTGAGTCAGAAAAAATATTTTAAGAAATAATGACTGGAAATATCCCAAATCTGGTGAAAGACATACATTTATCGATTCAAGCTCAATGAAGCCCAATTAAGATATGCTCAAAGAAAACTGTAACTGGATACATCACAAATGCAATGCTGCAATTCAAATATAAAGAAAACATCTTGAAAGTAGCCATAAAACAAACCCACATATATTACACACAGTGTAATAAGCATTTAATTATGTATTTGCATCAAAAACCATGGAAAGAAGGAAGAACATCTTTAGTTTTGAAACAAAAAAGCTATAAGCCCTGAATCTATATCCAGCAACAATATCCTTCAGGAATGAAGGTAAAATAAAGGCATTCTCATGTGAAAGAGGTAAGAAAATCTGTCACCAGCAGAACTGCTCTAAAGAAAATAATAAATTCCTGTAGACTGAATAGAATCCTTGAGGAAAATTTGAAACTTCAGGATTGAAAGAAAAGCAACAGATATTATAAAATTTTGAGTAAATGCAAAGATTGTATTTCTTCTTTTAAAATCTTTAAAATATGTATGATTCCCCTAAAAAAGTGATAACATTGTCTGCTGGCATTTTCAATGTAGGTAGATATGGAGGACTATAACATACAGGGATACTAAAGAGGCTATCTGGTTGGAAGCCTTCTACATTTGACTAAATGTGATAAAATATTAATTTTAAGTAGAATGTGATACATAAATATACATCAAAAAAGTCAACGATAAATTTAAATGAAACAGTAAAAAATATTAATCCAAGGAACACAAGAGGAGCAAAGATTCAAAAAAGAAGGGACAAACAGAAAATAAATAACACAGTCCACCTATTTCAAACAATATAATTACATTAAATATAAATGATGTAAACTGACAATCAGCAAACTGGACTGCAAAAGGCTACATAATACCTATTTTAGGTTTTTCAGCCCATAGTGTCTTACAACTCTTCACTTCTGCCACTATAGCAGGAAAGCAACCACAGGCAATATATTAATGAATGGGCATGGCTCCAATAAAACTTTGTTTGCAAACACAGACAGCCGGCGGAGATAAACATTCCCAGGATGCTTTCAGAGCAGAAAAAAAGAAAATGCCTCTGCAGAGAAATAGGAGAGCAATTTCATACAAGTACTTTCCTTGGCTTGCCAGTGATGGCTCATTTGGCCAGTCAGGGGTGGGGAGTGAAGGTGGGCAGTGAAGAAAGAGTCCTGTCCTCCCTCACCAAACAAGGGCATCCAACACAAATATACATACCCAAAGGAGACAAATCTGAAAGGAAGATAAATATCCTTAGTCAACCTGGCTGACTGAAGTGAAAAATTCAGAAATGCAAACATTTGAGACATGGTTGAAAAGGCTAAAATGAAGTCTTTTACTGTCAAGTACTCTTACATTTTATATTATTCACATATTTTGAATAAAGGTAGACAAAAAAAATACAGCAGGCTACAGTTTGCTGGTTCCTGATATAAAAATCTCAATTAAAACTCAAAGACTGTCAGATTATATTAAAAAGCATAACTTCTAAGATTCAATTCATAATTCTTCTATTGAGCTTCCCTCTCCCTTCAAGGTAAAGAATGTCCCTACTAAATATTAATATTTCTACAACAGCATACATTAAGAATGTATTTTTGTTTTCTGTACCACATTTACTTTTTTTTCCTTTAAATGTTTTTTTATTTTTATAGAGAAGGGAAGAAAAGGCAAGAGGGAGAGAAACATCAATGTGTGGTTGTGTCTCTCACATCCCCTACTGGGGACCAGGCCCACAACCTGGGCGTGTGCCCTGACTGGGAATCGAACCAGCAACCCTTTGGTTTGTAGGCCCGCGCTCAATCCACTGAGCTACACCAGCCAGGGCTTACTTTTCTTTTCTGATAAAGAACTTGTTTATAGAATATGTAAAGAACTCTTACAACTCAACAAAGCAAAATTTACAAATGGACAAAGGATTTCAGTACATGTTTTTCCAAAGAAGATACACAAATGGCCAATAAGCACATGGAAAAGTGGTCAACTTCAATAGCATCATGGAAATGCAAATCAGAGTGAGATAGCACCCACACCCACCAGGATGACCATACTCAAAAAGACAGACAATAACAAGTGTTGGTGAGGACATGGAAAAAACAACCCTGGTACACTGCTGGTGGGAATGCGAAGTGGTGCAGCCGCTCTGGAATACAATCTGGCAGTTTCTCAGGAAGTCAAACATAGAGTTGCCATATGACCCAGCAATTCCACTCCTAGGTAATTACTCACCACATTTACTTTTGAAACAGAGAAAAGGTGTTATTTGCACTCATATCCCAGTGATTATTAGATGACATGTGATATGAAATACCACTCTGCAGTGTGCCAATCATGCAAGGTGAAAATTCAATTAAAAGAAAAATGCATATTAACTCTCTAAAAACTACCCTTGAAATATTTATTAAAATGCATTTTAAAATATACATTTGGTTTATAATAATCCACCCTTTTCTCATAGCAAAGTATATACAGGGTCCGGCAGAAGCAACGCCATAGAGTGTGGTTGGTAGGACACGTGAATGTTCCACACAAGATGGACAGCAATTTGAACACTTCACCTAAAATGTCATATGGTGTGCTCAAGTGTGATATTGTCATGTTACAGAACTAAATGCTTATGATTTCGTAATAAAGATTTTTATGTAATAAAAAAGGGGCATTATTTGCGCCAGACCCTGTATGTAGTGCACTTCACTTTACAGTGAATGAGCACATTTTGGGTCTACTTTCTAGAAAAGATGGAGTCCCCCTGCCCCCAACATAAATTCATAATCTAATAAAAAATTCAAAAATACACAATAAATTTAATGCACCTCCATCCAGGTTATGTTTATACATTAATTTTCGAACTACAGCAGTGTCATCTGACTATTACAGTGGCAACAGAAGGACACCTGATAAAGTGTGTGACTCAAAGACAGGCCGAGATAGACTGAATTCCAGTGTTTACTTCAAACTAGAAAGTTGAAGGTAACAATTTCCTCCTCATGAAAAAAATTGACATTTAGATTAATCCCACATGCTAAGAAATAGCAGCTTACACTGCCAAACATTCATCATAAAAGGAATAGAGTTCTTTACACCAGGGATCATCAAAGTATGGCCTATGGGCCAAATTCTGGCATTTTTGTAAAAACTGACAATCTGACTATAAAATTTATATAGAAATACAAAAAAAAAAGCACAACATAGCCAAAACAATGTTGAAAGAACAATGTTGGCAGACCTATTCTACATAATTTAGAGACTTAACGTAAGGCTTCAGCAATCAATGGAGTGTGGTATTAACGTAAGGTTACAATCCAGAAACAGACCCACAGTATATGTTTGATGATTTTCTGCGAAGAAACCACTGGAGAAAGAATAGTCTTTCCAACCAATGGAGCTGAAACAACTGAATTTCAAAATATATATATGAAATATATATATACGAGATATATATGGAATATATATATCATATATATATATATATATATCATATATATATATATATATATATATATATATGAACCTCAGCCGTACTTCACTCTATACACAAAAACTAACTCAAAATGGAACATAGGTTTAAATGTTGAAGCTCAAACCATAAAACTACTGGAAGAAATCACTGAAAAAAAAAACACTTTGTAATACCGATTTAGGCAAAGATATGTCATATTGGGAGGAAGAATAAAACATTAAAGAAAAATTGAAGTATGGCAGTACACAGATGGCCACGCCAATATCTCTTCCCCATGTACTTCTCAAAATGTAACACTGACTCTCCTTCATATGTCATATGTTCCCCTCCCCTTGTCACTGTAACTTAAACATGGTACGACACAAGTGATGCTGATTGTAAGGCTAAGCCATAAAAGGCAAAATGACTTCTGACTGGCATTTTCACTTTCTTAGGACATTTGCCTTTGAGGGCCTGAACCACCATGTAACAAATCCAGCTGCCTTTAAGCCAACAAGCTAGATCAGCGATTTTTAGCTGGTGTGTCACAAGAATGTTTTTGAAACTTGCAATACCTGACTATTTAGTCAGGGACACTGGTCTTTTTTCCCTTAATTGTCAAATTAAAAAATGACAACTGCCAATAGACGTCCAGTGTAAATGAATCAAAATTACATCTATTTTTTATCAGATCAGCAAAAAATATATTTTTTGGTGTGCTACAGAATTTTAGTAATTAGTTTATGTGTGCCGTGAGATGAAAAAGGTTGAAAATGGCCATGCTAGAGAAACTACAAAGAAATATAGAGAAGTGCCCAGGACATCAATTCAAGTAATCCAAACCCACGCACTATTCATGCAATTGAGTCTTCAAATTATTCCAGCCCTTAGATTACAGGCCGCACAAGCTGGTGTCAGGTAGAATAGCAACGGTCTATTCTAAGCAAGCCTTTCCCAGACTGCAGATCCATGCAAAGTAAATAGTATTGCTATTTTCAGCCACTATATGTTGAGTGTTTTCTTATGCAGCATCAGATAAGTATCTGTTGATAAAATGTGCTTCATCAAAATTAAATGCCTTTTGCTCTTTGAAAGAGTCAAAACAGAAAAAAAAAAGCAAGCCACAGACTCACAGAAAATATCTGCAAATATATATCTGACCAAGCAATTGCATTTAGAATATATAACTCTTCCAACTAAAAATAAGACATACAACTAAATAAGTTAAAATGAGTAAAAGATTTTAATCTTTTCAAATATGTGTATATACATACCGAGGTCTGTCCAGAAGGTATCCAGCCATGTAATATGAAAAATAGAGACATTTATTGAAGAAGATACAAAATTCAAGAAACAGTGTACATAGGATAACACCACCTCAGCCCCCTTCAAAGTAGGCACCTTGGACCTCACACAGTTCTCCCAATCGCCATCAGCTGCCCTGTCATATTTTCCTGAAGCTCATCGATGGTCTGAAATCTCTTCCCTTTCAAAGATGATTATAGTTTTGGGAAAACCCAGAAGTCACAGGGCACTAAATTTGGGCTCTATGGGGGCTGAGTCACCTGGGTGATTGGATGTTTTGCCAAAAAATCTCTGCATGAGACATGATGCATGAACGGGCATACTGTCATGATGAAGCTACCAATCACCAGTTGCCCATGACTGCAGCCTTTTGAATCATCTGAATAGTTTCCACAGAGGAATGTTAGAGCTTAATGCAAAATTTGATGCAGTTTCATTGCTCTACTCATTCAGTCATTTTGAATGTGACTGCCACACAGTGCATGTGCTCACTCAACAGCATCTACCACCCCACTGACTAGTACAGTGAAGTCATCATTGTTTTTGCATGCACATTCCAGTCCACTCTCCTAGGCTGCCAGGTTACATCAATGTCGCTCAAACCATTCTCATATTAACAATGGCTAGACTTTTTCTGGACAGACCTTGTATATAAATACACATACCTATTCATATATATATATATATGTATATATGGACAAAAAGTCAATGAAAAAAATGTTCAACATCATTCATCTTTAGGGAAATGAGAATTAAAACACAATGAGATATCACTAAACATGCACCAAAATGGCTAAAAGAAAGAAGAATAACACTACCAAGTGATATCGGGAATATAGAGCCACTTGAACTTTCACATTTCTGGCCACTTTGGAAAAGAAGTGAGCAGTTTTCTATAAAGGTAAACATACATTTTACTGTAAGACCCAGCAATTCTATCCCTAGGTATCTACCCAAGAAAAATGAAAACATATGTCCATTTACATGAATTGTAGGAAAAACAAAATTATAGCAACAGACAGTAGATGAGTGATTGGTTGGGGCCTGGTTAGGGGGGGAGGGAGCTGACTGCAATGGAGTAAAAGGGACATTTTGGGAAGAGAGAAATATTCTATATTTTGATTGTGGTTGCAATCACCTAACTATAAAGATCTGTCAAAATTCATCAAACTGTGTACTTAAAACAGGTGATGTTCATGAACTATAAATAAAGCCGTTTTTAACAAAAATGTACACCTACCCAAAGCAATTCTCAACTAATTGGCAATTTAATGCTCAACAATCATTAGGAAAAATCTGGGTACTACCCTAATGAAAATCTCTTTAGGAAGGACATTTATATTTCAACTTAAATTCATGTCAATTGGGGGCAGAGGTAGAGGTTGACCAAAGCAGAATAAAATAAGCAATAGTACTAAACTTAACAATAGCCCTGGCTGATGTGGGTCAGGGGACTAAGCACCTGCCTGAGAAATGAAAGATCACCAGTTCAATTCCCAGTCAGGGCATATGCCTGGCTTGTGTGGTGAATAAGAGGCAACTGATCAATGTATCTCTCACATATCAATATCTTTCTCCATCTCTTTCTCCCTCCCTTCCACTCTCTCTAAAAATAAATAAAATCTTTCAAAATCACGTACATATCCCTAAATAAAATGCTTTAAAAATTAAACAACAATAAAATGCAACAGATGAATAATCTAGGAAAGAAAAGACAGACTGTGGAATCTGTATGTCACACTCATAGGAAGACTAGGGATCCAAGAAGAGTAGTAAACTGTTAATTGCAAAGACAGTGGAGGTGTAAGTGGAAGCTACACTAACCTCTTCCCAAATCAAGTGGCATTACAACTAAATTATTTTAAAAGTCATCCTAAATAACCAACTGAACACTAGCTGGAGAGAAGCCTTACAACCAAGGACAGATGGAAGAGACACATCACAGCAACATGACTGGCAGGGATTGCAGAGGAAGTGCAAGAGGGCTATCTGGTCTCCCACGGATGGCAGCGGAAGTCCTAAAAGGATATTTCAGTGGCTGGGGGGTCCCCACTGAGAAGTATGGGGACTAACCCCAAGCAGGGCTCCACAGCCTAGAACACCCAGCACCAGGAAAGAAATACAAATAACATGGCTGTGAAAAGCAACAGGGCCAGGGACAGACACCAGGAGACTCAGAGAGCCTCTTAAAGAGCCAATGCACAAAATTCTATTTGCAGCCACTTACCCTGGACTCTGGCAAAGGAAGGGCAGAGTCCCAAGCAGTTGCTCTTAAAGAAGCCACACATAGACTCACCTACTCAGACTCACTCCCTCTGAGCTCCAGCATGAGGGCAGCAGTTTGAAACGTATCCATACCATACAGGGAGGAAGTGAAAGGTGTAGGGCGAAGGAGAGAGCTGGGAGACAGCTTTCTCCCAACAGAAAAGCCACTGTCTCTTTTCTGAACCCTCCACCCACAGAGCCACCAAGCCACAGAGCCAGCTGATAGGTGCCATATCTGAAACTCCATCAACCTGGCTAACACTGTCTGTCCCACCCGGAAGATACCCTGAGACTCTGTCCCACCAGCTTACAGACCCACCCAAGCTGTTAACAGAGACTTTTCCATATGAATGGATGATCTTGGCTCATGCTTCACAACTTTCTAAAACCTCTCAAACAAGAGAGAACCAAATTCAGTGAGCCCCCAACCCCTATACCTCTTGCTAAGGGGCACCAGGCCTGGCACTAGCAGCAGTCAGCCTAGATTCACAGCTCGGATTCACCTGGAATCTCCAAGCCCAGCACAAGTAATAACCATCTCAGATTGCTATATAGCCAGGCAGGGAAGCACCAGACAAGACACAGATGGAGGCTGACCTTGGCCTGCACCATCCAGGAAACTGCAGAGACCATGCACTCAATGGACAGCTACAGACCACATCAGAGCACCACCATCTGGCCCCTGCACAGCTGTTCCTCCACAGAGGGAGGAGGTTGGTGGTCAGTGGTCACAGCCATCCTTGCAGCTGACTGACCTGGGTAAATCTTTCCCATTGACCTGCCAACAGCAATCAAGTCTCAACTATAAGAGGAGAGTATACTCCACCTACACAAAGCTTGAGTATCTAGTATGGTTGACAGAGGACGCTATGCCACTGGACCTAACAGGACATTTACTACATTAGGCCACATTAACAAGACAGGGAGTCATAGCATCTCTACCCAATACATAGAAACAAACACAGAGCTACCATAATGAGGAGACAAAGAAACATGGCCCAAATGAAAGAACAGATTAAAACTCCAGAACAAGAACTAAACAAAATGGAGATGAACAATCTGTAAGATACAAAGTTCAAAACACTGGTTATAAGGAAGCTCAAGGAACTTAGTGAAGACCTCAGCAGCATAAAAAAGATCCAGTCAGAAATGAAGGACACACTAATTGAAATGAAGAACAATGATCAGGGAAACAAGAGTAAAATGAATAAAGCCAAGAACCAAATCAATGATTTGGAACATAAGGAAGAAAAAAACAACCAATCAGATCAAGAAGAAGAAAAGAAAAATCAAAAAAACAAGGACAGTGTAAGCAGCCTCTGGGACAACTTCAAGCATTCCAACATTCACAAAATAGTGGTGTCACAAAGAGAAGAGAAAGAGCAAGAAATTGGAAATCTATTTGAAAAAATAATGAAAGAAAACTTCCCTAATTTGGTGAAGGAAATAGACATGCAAGTCCAAGAAGTACAGAGTGCCAAACAAGATGGATGCAAAGAGGCCCACTCCAAGACACGTCATAATTAAAATGCCAAAGGTTAAGGACAAAGAGAAAATCTTAAAAGTAGCAAGAGAAAATTAGTCAGTTAATTACAAGGGAGTTCCCATAAGACTATTAGCTGATTTCTCAAAAGAAATTTTGCAGGCTAGAAGGGATTGGCAAGAAACATTCAAAGTTATGAAAATCAGGGTCCTACAGCCAAGATGCTCTACCCAGCAAAGATATCATTTAGAATCAGAGAGAAGATAAAGAGATTCCCAGACAAGGAAAAACTAAAGAAGTTCATCATCACCAAACCATTATTATATGAAATGTTAAAGGGACTTATTTAAGAAAAAGATCAAAACTATCAACAATAAATATATTACCTATCAATATTTGAATCTAAAACATAGACTAAGCAAAGAAGAACAGAGACAGAATCATGGATACAAAGAAGCTTTTGATGGTTGCCATTTGGGCCGGGGGTATAGAGGAAAGGAAGAAGTGGTGAGGGGATTAAGAAATACAATAGGTAGTTACAGAATAGCCACAGGGATGAAAGGTACAGTTTAAGAAATGTCGTACCAAAGAACTTTATATGCATGATTCATGAACATTAACAATGGTGTGAGGATTGCCTAACAGAGTGGCGGGTATTGGGTGGAGGGTGGAAAGGGGGAAATATTGGGACAACTGTAATAGCATTATCAATAAAATATAATTTTTAAAAAGAATCAACCAATGAATATGTAACAAACAAAGAAAAAAACTAAGATTAAAATCATATCAAGCATCTTCTCTGACCACAATCCAATGAAACTAGAAATCAATCACAAAGAGAACACTGAAAGACACAAAAAGACATGGAAACTAAATAACATGTTGTTCAACAATTAATAGGTCAACAACAAGATAAAGGAAGAAATCAAAATATATCTTGAAACAAATGAAAATGAGAACATAAAAATCCAAAATATGTAGTCATAAAAGGGAAATTCACAGTATTACAAGTCTACGTAAAAAAAAAAAAAAAAAGAAAAAGAAAAAGCTCAAAAAATAATCTGCCTTTACACTTAAAGAAACTTGACAAAGAACAACAACAAAACCCAAAGTGAGTAGAAGGAAGGAAATGATAAAGATCAAAGCAGAAATAAATTAAACATAATTTTTAAAAATAATAAAAAGAGCAATGAATCCAAGAGCTGGTTCTTTGAAAAGATAAGCTAGATTGACAAACCTTTACCCAGACTCATCAAGACAGAGAAAGGATCCAAATAAATAAAATCAGAAATGAAAGAGGAGAAATAACAACTGACACCAAAGAAATACAAAGAATTGTAAGAAAATCATATTAACAACTATACACCAACAAACTAAACAACCTGGATGAAATGGATAAATTCCTAGAAACATACAATCTTCCAAACTAAATCAGGAAGAATCAGAGAATCTGAATAGACAGATTACACCTAGTGAAATTGAAGCAGTGATCAAAAACCTCCCAACAAACAAAAGCCCTGGACCGGATGGCTTCACAGGTGAATTTTACCAAACATTCCAAGAACTAACATCTCTTCTTGAACTCTTTCAAAAAAATTCAAGAGAAGGGAAGGCTGCCAAGCTCATTTTATGAGGCCAGAATTATCCTAATTCCAAAACCAGATACAGACACTGCAAAGCCCTGGCTGGTGTGGCTCAGTGGATTGAGCACCAGCCTGTGAACCAAAGGGTCGCCAGTTTGACTTCCCAGTCAGGGCACATGCCTGGGTTTCGGGCCAGGTCAGGTCCCCAGTAGGGGGCATGTGAGAGGCAACCACACATTGATGTTTCTTTCCCTCTCTTTCTCCCTCCCTTCCCCTCTCTCTAAAAATAAATAAATAAAATCTTTTTAAAAAATAACACTACAAAAAAAAAGAAAATTATACGCCATACCCCTGATAAACATAGACTCTAAAATCCTCAACAAAATATTAGCAAACTGGCCCTGGCTGGTGTAGCTTAGTGGATTAAGCGCGGGCCTGTGAACCAAGAGATCACGGTTTGATTCCCAGTCAGGGCACATGCCTGGGTTGCAGGCCAGTTCCCAGCAGGGAATGCACAGGAAGCAACCATACATTGATTTCTCTCCCTCTCTCCTTCCCTTCCCCTCTGAAGATAAATAAATAAAATCTTTAAAAAAAAAAAATATTAGCAAACTGAATACAGCAATGCATCAAAAAGATCATACACCATGATCAAGTGGGATTCATTCTGGGAATTCACAAATTAATTAAGGATGATTTGCCACATAAACAACATGAAAGATAACAAATACATGATCACATCAATACATGCAGAAGAAGCATTTGATAGAGGGGGCACACCTAAACATAATAAAGGCCATATATGACAAACCCAATGCCAGCATCACACTCAATGGGAAAAATAACAAGCATTCCCCTTAAGATTGGAAACAAGATAGGGATGTCTGCTTTCACCTCTCTTATTCAACAAAGTACTGGAAGTCCTAGCCTCAGTAATCAAACAAGAAGAAGAAATAAAAGGCATCCAAATCGGAAAGGAATTAGTAAAACTGCCTTTATTTGCAGATGACATGATACTGTATAGAGAACCTCAAATATTCTTCCAACAAGAAAATATTAGAATTGATAAATGAATAAAGCAAAGTAGCAGGATACAATATTAATACCCAGAAATCAGTTGCATTTTTATATGCCAATAACAAACTAACAGAAAGGGAAATTAAGAATACAATACAATTCACAATTGCTTCCAAAAGAATAAAATACCTAGGAATAAATCTAACCAAGGATGTAAAAGACCTATACTCAGAAAATTGTAAGACACTGAACAAAATGAAGAAGATGCAAATAATTTAAGCACATACCATGTTAATGAATAGGATGAATTAACCTCATTAAAATGTCCATACTACCCAAAGCAATCTATAGATACAATGTAATTCCTATCAAAATTCCAATGATACATTTCACAGAACTAGAACAAATATTTCAAAAATTTATATGGAACCACAAAAGGCCTTATATAGCAACAGCAATCCTGAGAAAGAAGAACGAAGTTGGAGGAATCATGCTACCTAATATAAAACTATACTATAAGGCCATAGTAACCAAAACAGCATGTATTGACATAAAAATACACACTTAGATGAATGGAACATACACTTAGATGAACAGAGAGCCCAGAAATTAACCCACACCTTTATAGTCTACTAATATTTGACAGAGGAAGGAAGCACATACAATGGGCTAAAGAAAATCTATTCAATAAATGGTTTTGAGAAAATTGGACAGACACATGCAGAAAAATGAAACTACCCCACCTTCTTACACCATACACAAGAATAAATTCAAATGGATTAAAGACTTAATTGTTAGACCGAAATCATAAATATCATAGAAGAAAACATAGGGAGCAAAATCTCAGACATAGTTCACAAACAAATGGGACTACATCAAACTAAAAATGCTTTGTACAGGAAAGGAAACCATCAACAAAATAAGAAGACAACCCACAGAATGGGAGAACATACTTGCTGATACAGCTCATAAGGGGTTAATTCCAAAATTTATAAAGAATTTACAAAACTTAACACCAAAAAACAAACAACCCAGTTAAAAAATGGTCAAAGGACCCGAACAGACACTTCTCCAAAGAGGACATATGAATAGCCAATAGACCTGTAAAAAGATGCTCAACATCACTAATCATCAGAGACATGATTTAATTTAATTTAATCAGAGACATAATTTAATCAGAAATTAAAACCACAGTGAGATATCATCTCACACCTGTCAGAACAGCTATCATCAATAAATCAACAAACAAGTGCTGGAGAAAATGTAGAGAAGGGGGAACCCTTCTGCACTGTTGGTGGGAATGCAGACTGGTGCAGCCCCTGTGAAAGCAGTATGGAAGATACCTCAGAAAATTGAAAATGGATCTGCCTTTTGACACTGTGATCCCACTTTTCGGAATATAGCCAAAGGAACCTAAAACATTAATTCAAAGGAACATAAGCACCTTATGTTCACTGCAGCATTATTTAGAATTGTTGAGCTATGGAAGCAGCCCAAATGTCCATCAGTAGATGACCAGATAAAACAACTATGGGACATGTACACAATGGAATACTACTAGGCTGTAAAAGAGAAGAAAAGTTTACTCTCTGTGACGGTATGGATGGACCTGGAGAACATTATGCTAAGTGAAATAAGCCAGGCAGAGAAAGACAAATATCATATGATTTCACTCATATGTGGAATCTAACTAATGAACAAATGGAACTAACAAGCAAAATAGAGACAGACTCATAGACAGCAGGATGACAGCTAAGGTGGTGGGAGATGGTGGAGGGACTGAGCAAAAAAGGAAAAAGGATTCACAGACATGGGTAGGGGGATGTAGGGAGTTATAAGAGGACTAAATGATAATGAAAAAATACTATAAAATTATTAAATAGATAAAAATAAAAGTTTAACAAAAAGAGTAAGCTGCAGTTAAGAAAAGTCTTCATTCCATCCAAAATTGTACACATATCACCATTTAAGCACCATTGCTTTTGTATATACTTGATAATTAAGAAAAATAAGTATAAATAAAAACTGACCAACCATTCTTATACACAGTTCTTGTACCTGTGTTTCCATCCATCCACTTGCCCAAGCAAATACTTGTCATCCCTGAATCTGTCTTTGTTTCTCAACCACATATAATACTTATTATAATTAATACTTATTATAGCATTATACTTAATATAATATTATGGTCATTTCTTACACATCTAAAATTCTCACTAGTCTACTATAGGTTGTATTTCACTCACTTTATACCCCTAGCACTTAACATCTGAGAGAAAAATAAATTGAATAAATGCAAGAATTAAGAGCTAATGAATAAGTAATTGTTTGGAATATGTCAACTAAGCATTTACTTACTGAGAGTTTGGGGGTATGTGCTTTATCAAGGTGTGAATAAATTACATCCCAAGCCTTATTATAGCAATTTCAAATGCTGAAGGTAAAATCCATTGGCCTTTTATGTTAATGAAATCAACGTGATTTGTTTAGACATCATAAATGTCAAAATCTGTTTTCATTCCGTACACAACAAGTATGCATTAATATGGAGACAATAGACCTTAGCAATGGTTTTAAGGTTATGAAGAATGTTACTTCTGTTTACAGATGTGGGTTGTTAAGTCATCCAAGAATTTAAACAATAAGCAGATGGTTTGCTTCCAAATTGACAGCAATCATCTGGCTCTAAAGAATACTTTTGTAAATATGTGTCCTGTCATGTTCTATCCACAGTGACAGGGTAAAACAGCGTGCTGTGTTATGTTCTGCTTTTCCTCTTTGAACTTAAAAGCATTGGTTTTCCCCCACAATGTTATCTTTTTGGACTTAGACTCAACATTAACTAAGAAAAGATAACAACAAACAAACAAAAACACAAATGTTGAGATTTAGAATTAGGCTTCAATTGTCTTTCAAAACAATATAATAGAGTTTAGTCACTCAGCTGAATTTTCTCAACCATTAAAATGAGGATAATACCAAATGCAATAACTGAGAGTCTGCTTAACTTCAATTCCAAATGTGGGAAATAAAGAATTATATCTAAATTTGACCTGTGTGAAAAAGGTGAAGGGATAAAGAAATAAAAAGAACAAAACTCACAGACACAGACAACAGTATGGTGATTACCAGCGGGGAAGGGGGTGAGGAGAGGCAGAAGAGGGTAAAGGAGTGATAAATGGTGATGAAAGAAGACTTGACTTGGGGTAGTCAGCACACAATATAATACACAGACAATGTATTATAGAATTGTATACTTGAAACCTATGTAATTTTGTTAACCAATGTCACCCCAGTAAATTCAATGAAAATTTTTAAATAGAAAAAAATAAAATAAAAATACATCTTACCTTTCATTTAATCAGTATATGTAATACATGATTTTTAGACCACTATACAACATCCCTGCTCCTTCCTTCACTTCCTTTCTCTAGGTTAACAAAAGGCTGCTTTTGTTAGGTAATCAACCTTCTTTTCCAAGGCTACTGGCTTAACTAAATCAGTAATGTTAATGCTACTCCTTTTGTCAGTGATTTTTTCAGATACAAGATTATGAAACCAAAAATAAAGGAGGCCATTTCATAACAATAAAAGGACCAAATCATCAAGAGGACATAAACTTTAATGTGTGATCTAAAAATAGAGATTCAAAACACATGAGTCAAAAACTGATACAACTACATGGACAAATAAGACAAATTCATAACTATAGCCAGAGACTTTCATACCCTCTACAATAACTGATGAAACAGTAGAGAGAAAATAAAGATACGAGCCTGGAAGAACTTACCAATCAACTTAACCTAACTGATGTTTACAGAGCATTACACTAAACAAAAGCAGAATAAACATTTTTTTCAGATCCATACAAAACATTTCTCAAGATAGACTATAATCTGGAAAAAAAATGAAGAGAAGGTACAAATCGCCATTATCACCAATAATCACAAAAAATTTCTTCAGAACATAAAAGAAATCAGAGAATATATGAACAATTTTATGCTAATTAATTTCACAGCTTAAATGAAATGGGCAAGTTATTTGAAAGATACAAATTATCAAAGCTTATACACAGAGATATACATCAGGTGGTGAGCACACAGTGTAATATAGAGATGCTGTAATATAAAATTGTACAACACCTGAAATTTATGTTATTAACTAATGTTACCCAATAAATTGAATTTTAAAAATCAAATAAAGTCTAAATCTAATTCTATATCTATGATTTTTATTGAGTGAGAGAGAAACATTGATTTGTTGTTCCACCAATTCATGCATTTACTTCTTGAGTCCTGCATGTACCCTGCCCAGGGAATGAACCTGCAACCTGGGTATTGGGACAACATTCTAAACCACTGAACCACCCAGCCAGATACCCCTATATCTATCTTTAAAAAATGAAATAGTAGCTAAGCACCTTCCCACCAAAAAAGAATTAAAAAATTCCCAGTCCAGATGGCTTCACTGATAAATTCTTACAAACATTTAAAGAAATAATTCCAACTCTATACAAACTCTTCCAGAAATCTGAAAAGGAAGCAATGTTTCTTGACCTAGACTAAAAGGGCAGTGTTACTACAGCAAAACCAGACAAAAACAGAACAAGGAAACTATAGACCAATAACCCCCATGAACACAGATACAAATATGCTTAAAATATGAGTAGATTAAATCCAACAACATATAAAAAGAATAATATATCAAGTGGAGTTTATTCTAGGACACAATGTTGATTTAAATTCAAACCTCAAACAATGTAATTCACCATACTAAACTGAAAAAGAAAACCACATGATCATCTCCATAAATATGAAAAAAACATTTGACATAACCTAACATCTATTCCTGAAAATAAAAACTTTCATAAAAACTAGGAATAGAGGGGAACTTTCTCAATGGAAAAAAGGCATCTACAAAACATCTATGGCTAACATATTTAAGGGTGAAAAATCTGAATATATTCCCCTAAATTCAGGAACAAGGCAAGATTGTTGGCTCAACCTGTACTCAATATTGTAGTGAAAGTCCAAGCAAGTGCAAAAATACAAGGAAAAGAAATAAAGGCATTCAGATCAGAAAGAAAAAAATAAAATGTTCTCTTTTTTCCAGATGACATGGTAATAATGGCTATAAATATCAATAAACAACTTTTCCATTCTAGAAAAGGTCAGACTATAAGACAATGAAAAGAACAGTGGTTGCAAGGGACTGATGAATAGTCAGACATGGGATTTTTAGTGCAATGAAACTATTCCGTATGATACTGCACTGATGGGTATATGACAGTAAGCATTTGTCAAAATCCATAGAACTGTACAACACAAAGAGTATACCCAAATATAAACTGTAAGTTTTTGTTAATAATAATGTTTCAATATAGGTTCATCAAATAACATTAACTATTGTAATAAACATCCCACACTAATGGAAGATGTTAATAACAGGAGAAAGGGGAAAGAGAAATATGGGAATTATCTATCTATTTTGCTCAATATTTTTAATCCTCACCCAAGGATGCGGTTATTGATTTTTGGAGAGAGAGGAAGAGAGAGACATACACATGACACAGAAACATCAACTGGCTGCCTTCTGTACACACCCTGACTGGGGACCAAACCTGAAACCTAGGGATATCCCCTGACAGAGAATCAAACTGCAGCATCTCAGTGTAAAGGATCACGCTCCAGCCAACTGAGCCACCAGACCAGGGCCTCAGTTTTTCTATAAAGCTGCAACTGCTGTGAGAATTAAGTCTAGTTTTAAAAAGTATATACACTGGGTGGGCAAAAGTAGGTTTACAGTTGCAAGTACAAGAAACAGTATTTACTCTTCTCTTATATTATTATTATTTTCCATATGAACAACTGTAAACCTACTTTTGCCCACTGCTGTATATACAACCTAAAAAAATGAAAATGGAAGGTCATATACAAAGGTAAAAAAATAAAAGAAAAAAACTCCAGTAAAACACATATATTAGAAATTGCACCTATTATCAACCAAATTCATTTAATAAATACAAAACATGGGTGAGGTCAGATGACTTGAACAATATGAATTCAACTAATTTAAAACATGTGACAGCTATGCATTTCACGCTAGTGCACCAACAGCAAACTAACAATGACTGCAGTTCCCAGAAGCACAGTCCAATCTCTACAGACCATGGAAAGAACACTAAGGAAAGAAAGGGGCAAATGGAAGGAGGAACTGGGAATAATGGAGGCCATTCCTTTCTGTGATGTCAGAATTTCAGTAATATGATTTCCAAAATATCAACAGAACATTACTTTCAAGGAGTTACATCCTAACTTCTAATCTAGTCATACAGGTCCTCCCAGAAAAAAAGAGAGATAGTAACTGTATGTCCTTCACCGCCATCACCATCACCATTATCGCGGCACATATTGACAAGCGTGAAAGCAAAGAGGTCATTGAACCAAAGATGGCAGAGCAGGAGGCTCTAAAAAGCCTGAGATTTTTGAAGACATAATTGAATCCTAAAACTGCTACTCCTAAGACTCCTTGTAACTTAATTTAAAAAGTAAATGTAGTGACACTTTGTTACTAGTCGTTGGTTATCTAGCTATCCAAATGAATCCAAATGAATTCATCCAAATGAATCTAAAAGCCCAGTAAAGAACCTGTCTCAGATTTTGTTAAAATAAAATATTTATCGTGGTGTAGAATTCCACATTATTTATCATTCCTTAAATATTATGGGTTCTAGATGTCTGGAGAATTATAAAGTAGTTTCTAAATATTTATATTTTATTAATTTGGGGCTCATTCTGGGGTCCAAAAAAAGAATATAAACAGTTTTAGATTATTTGACAATAAGAGTAAGGAACACATATGATTAAAAAAAAAAACCTCTTTGCTGATCATACAAATCTTGCTATTTCTTTCAACTACAGCCATAGCACTAATATGTTTTTTTAAAGGAAAACAGAGGTTATAAATCAGAAAATGAAAAACTAAGAAAATTCAAAAGTCCCTGATATTCATAGCGTTAAGCTATGACCCCAAGAAAAAAAAACTTAAAGCTGTTTAATTTTCAAAGAGGGAACAGCATGGGCATTTGGAAGAAATAGCTATACTTTCTTAGAACCAACCGAGGCTTCTATGCCATGCAGTATTCTAGTATATGGATATATAATTTACCTGGCTCGTGTGGCTAGTGGACTGAATACCATCCTGAGAACCAAAGAGTTACCAGTTCAATTCCCAGTCAGGACACATGCCTGGGTTGTGAGCCAGGTCCCCAGTAGGGGGCACATGAGAAACACCACACACTGATGTTTCTCTCCCTCTCTTTCTCCCTCCCTTCCCCTCTCTCTAAAAATAAATAAAATCTTAAAAAAATAGAGAATATACAATTTACTTATCTATTCAACTGCTGACAGATCCTTGAGATGAAGTTTTATAATCATGAACATGCTGCTCTAAACATCCTTGTTGGTTTCTCCTGGTACACATGAACAAAAGTTTCTCTAACACATATTAAAAGAATAGGTTGATGAGTTGTAAAATGTGTGTATGTTCAATTTTATTAAAAAGTACCAAAGTGTTTTCCCAAGTGCTTGTACTAATTTGTACTCCTACCAGCAACAGATAACAGTTCTCATTATTTCCTAGCAATATTGTTGTCACTGTTAACAAAAGAAAACTCATAAAGTATCCTGAAAGTATACAAAGACACTTCTAATAAAATTATTCATTTCTTCAATAAATGTATTTTGACTACCTACCTAATGATAATACCATATATGGTATGGTGCTGACTCAGTAATAAAAAAAAAAGCATTTTCTTAACCTATTCTTGGTAGCAAGAAAACTACAGACACTTTTTCTGCTGAAGATTCTCATATTACAAGTAAAAGAAGCTTTCAAGAATTTAAAAAAAAAAAAGGGCTATTCAGAGAGTTGAAATAGCTATAGCAAAGACCAAGTCAGAGGACTAGAAGGTTTGAAGAAGTATCTATACATGCATATACACATATGCAATCATACATGCTAACATGCACACACACACATTCAATTAATACCAGGATAAAAGGTGGCACCAAAGTGTAGAGGGGCTGTAGGTTTCTTTTCAGGCTCTAGTATTCTTAATGGGAAATTAGAAAAGGTTAAAAGCCAAGAGTTTTACTAGACCATACAACTACATCTACAGCAACTTCTCTATGTAACAAATTCAGAGAATAGCTTGGACTGGACACAATAATGCTCCAGTAAACTTTAGACCCAGCACAGTCAGAGCACTTGTTGGCCTACTTGGATGCAGAAGATGTTGAAAGTCCCTCTCACCTCCTAAACAGATCTTCATTTCCTCTCACTGTGCCTAAAACCACACTTGCATTATAGTATCCTGTTGGACATTCAGGATTTTTCATTCATTAACAAATATTTGCATTAAATTACAAATATCTCTGGACACAGGCAACTTATGAAAAATCAGCTGACAAGGGTAGGCACCTGAGGAAAAACAGAAGTAGGAACAGAGACACTGAAAACAAAGTCAGAGAGTACCAAACGAAAACTCTGCCTACTTCATCATTTTATAGACATCTGGCCCTAACACCAGTAGGAAGAAACATCACTGGTATGTATCTTCAACTGACTGAAAATTTCTTCTACTGGAGACCAATATCCTAAACCACACAAATTTTATTTGCATTTGTTTATTTATTGATATACCTTTCCAGTGTGCTCTGGCAAGTCACACCCATTTCTAACTGTATTGGAGTATCATACAAGTTCAAGTCCATACAGAACTTAAAATGAGAGAAAGAACTAGGAATGAGAACAGAGAAGCTCATAAAAGTAAAAAGTGACGTGTCAGGTACTGAAATGCCAGTGCCACAAACCTGGAGGTCATGAGTCTTGATCATTCCCCAGAAAAGTCTGCCTATGGAGACTGTGTGGCTGGCACCCACGGAGCAAATAACTTGGAATGAATGGAGCCTTAGAATTTTGTATTGACTGCAGTAAGACATTTAAGATTCTGGCACTTCAACTGGTTAGTTCACACTAATTGAACACAATGCTAGACATTGCCCTCAGACACCAAACTAAAATATTTAACAACCTATAAACAGTGCCTCAATATTGATGTCTTTGTCTTAAGTGGAAAGCAACCAGATTACCTTGTTACGGTTTGAACAAAGTAAACAGAAATGGGAAAAAATCCAAAACTTCTCAATGTTGCTTTCTACCAGTTTTAGGCTGTTAATAAATATATCATAAATGAACATAAGCCTTTTTAAATCTACACTTGTATGCGTGTTCTTAAAAAGAATTTAATAGATTCCAATTCTTAACCATTCCCCTTAATTCCACAATTTCTCACCATTTCCTGTACTAGTTTGCCTCTGCAGTTGACTTTTATTTCCATCATAAATTAGGCCAATAAGAATTCAGAATCCTAACATAAATTTTATAAACACATACAGTATACATGCCTACTTAGTAATTAAAACCAGCCTTCTTTAAATGCAATGTTTCCTTTCTAGTACTTCCAAATATGCATAGTCTATTAGGGACTTTATTTTATTGGCAATTTTTAACACCAAAAATGGAAAACATGTCTTTTTAAAAATATCAGGTTCTTAATGGTATAATCAGTGAGTCCCTTTCTCCCCCAAGGTTGTGTGTGTGTATGTGTGTGTGGTGTGTGGTTTGTGCTGATTTTTTTTTTAAAAAGCTATAGCACTTCTAAATCTATCCACTGTTAGCAAGGATTTTTACAGTTGAAAGCAAGTTGAAGTCATATTGGATTAGGGTGAGCCCTGAACACAATGACTAGTGCAGACGAGAGAAAGAAAAGGGAGATTTGGATACAGAAGCACACAAGGAAGGACACGTGACAATGAAGGCAGAGACTGGAATGATGCAGCTTAAAGCCAAGGAATGCCACAGATTACCAGGAGCCATCTGAAGCTGGCAGAGGTAAGGAAAGACTCTTTTCTAGAGATTTCAGAGGGTGCATGACCCTGCCTACACCTTATTTTCAGGTTTCTAGCCTCCAGAACTGTGTGGAAATCTACTTCGGTTGTCTTAATCCTCCAGTTTGCAGTATTTGATGAGGCAGCCCTAGGCAACTAATACAAATAGTTTTTTTTTTAATCAAAAAAATAGTATTTCCTGACATGTAACAATTATATAAAATTCAAATTTCCTTGTCTACAAATAAAGTTTTACTGGAACACAGCCACAATCATTTCTTTACATATTATCTCCAGCTATTTTTGCCCTACATTCACAAGTTGAATAGTTACCGCTGAGACCATAGGACCCACCAAGGGGGAAATGTTCGCTATCTGGCTCTATTCAGAAAAAGTTGGCCAATAACATTAACATCTCTGGCCTTAAACATTAGCCCAAGACAGAAATAGTAGAGTCCTAAAACAGATTTGCACCAGTGAAAGATAACCAAGTAGTAGCTAGAGGAAAATCTAAACAAACAAACAAAACCTAGGGATTTTTATCATGACAAAATGGTTTAAATTTTTGACATATATCAATATTTGGCAAAAGACTAGCAAAATGCAAAGGTGCTAATCAAGAACAGTCTGCTATGTCTTATTTTGTGAGTTAGATGACATTAGTCATTATGGAGAAGCTGGGTGCAAAAGAAGGATTAATTTGCTTTATTGCATATTCCTTAAGTACAACAGAAAATATCCAGTAAAAATCTCCGAAAATAGTATCAAATGGAATTGAAAACATAATTTAAAATTTCAGACATAGATTGATACTCCCTAATCTTCTCTCTCCAGTCTAAATGTCAATTCTAAGCAATTAAAACTTTTTACTGACTAAACAGTTTAAAAACCTCCCAATTGGCCGTGTTACAAATCTATCCCTACCCTAGTCCATCCCAGTACTTTTAGAATGTCTATCCTAAATTGGAAAACCTGATCATGCTACGGAAGTTCCATAGTTAATTTTTTAATGAAATACCATTTAAACTCCTAAGCTCAGTGTATTGCCCTTCACAGTTAGACCCCAACCCCTATCCAGTCCCATTTTCTACCACTTCTCAATACTCCAGAAGTGTCTCCTATATTTGTAGTTACACATACACCTTATACCACTCTCTGCTTCCCCCTCGTAACACCCATTATAAGTACTTGTTTATTCTTCCACACTAAACTGAATTTTATGATGCATGTCTGTCAAGTTCACTATGACATCCACAGCACTCAACACAGTGCCTGGTGCATAGGTGCATAATAAATATAAGTGAATAAAGAAACATTAAATGAACAAAGGATGACTAAATATGCCAAGGCAACTCAGGACTCCAACTTTTTTGCACATAATGCTCCCTCCCTCTGTTGAGAATTCCTTTTTCCTTTCTTACCCACCTGGAAAATCCTTATTCTTCCTTCAAACTACAGCCTCCTCAGTAAACCTTCCTTATACTACCTAGCAAATTGTTCTGTCCTTCCTGCACATCACTCAAATACTAATTACCATATCATATTGTAATGTTATCTATACTTGCTGGCACTTACTACTTCACTAAACCTTGAGTTTCTCAAGGATAAGAACCATATTTTATTCATCATTTTCCCCAACACTTAGCCCAATGTATGGGACATGTGAGGAGTCAATATATTTGCTGAATGCATAAATTAAAATTATCTTGAAATATGACACCATCCTAGATTGTAGAACAATGTACATTTAGTTTCTTCATTAGAAGGTTATTTGCTTTAATAGTTCACTGAATGATGCTTTTAAAAAGTAATTATATATTTTAGTTCAAATAAAACTTAGAAATAAAATTTCATCTCATGTTATAAATTATTTTATTATAGAGTATATCACAACTATAAGATTCAAAATAATATTTAGAATAAAACCTGAAATTCTTCTTTTTTCATCAACATTCCCATTTCAGAGATATTAACTGTAGTTAAGCCCAGCATTTTCAAAGCAATTTTCTGGTCCTTCATCTACACATTTAAATATACCCATTTGAATATACATACATATTTATGTGGGTTTGTACACATGTGCTATACATCTTAATAGATATTAATCATTAATTAATACAAATCCTATTAAGACAATTCAACTTAAATGCATCCAAAATAAATGTCATAATTTAATTGCAATTTTTTAATATCTGGAATCAATTAAGTTCAGGAAAGTTTCAAGAAGGCCACCCAGTAATAAACACAAAATAAATTGTGTCTGCTGTCCTGTTAGTGATA
This sequence comes from Trachops cirrhosus, assembly GCA_028533065.1. Lineage (NCBI taxonomy): Eukaryota > Metazoa > Chordata > Mammalia > Chiroptera > Phyllostomidae > Trachops > Trachops cirrhosus. The sequence continues at coordinate 51,757,862 of CM052543.1, read as the reverse complement.
ATTTTTTATTGCTACCTCAGTTTCAGATGTCAGAGTAATGACTTCCATATTCTGATTAGAATGCAAATTGAAGCCATATGTTAGAAAAGCACAGGTTTCCAAATTTCACTGTTTTCTGACATTAAGCACAATAAAAGTATGTTTGTAAAGACTAACAATTATCCAGAGGAATTCCGTCAATTCTAGGTCTAGAAAACATGGTGTTTTTCATTGTAAACTATGTCAATACATGCAGTTGTAGTACATCAGTTAACAGCTACTAATATATATGTTTATAATATATCAATGGCCAAAAGGAGGTAAAAACTATAAAATAACAAAATTAATCTTATTTGATTTTCTTCAAGAGTAGAAAATGAAAAGTGACTTTATAAACCTGTTTTTATTTTTTTATTTTAATTGTTGTTCAAGTATATAAACGAAGTATAATAATTTTTAATCTTTAGAAGTGTTAAACTAAAATTATCTTTCATCTATATTCTTAGATAAATAAAAAGTAAACAATATATTGATATTTTATTTATTTTGCTGATGTGTGAAATAAACCAAATTCTATATGTCAGTTTAATAAATTTCTAAGATTGTGCTACAAGTTTCTTAGACTCAAAAATGACTAGCCCAAAAATGAATTTAAATACTACTCTACTCTTTTTTCATTTGTGATATTAAACTCAAACTGCTATACATAAAACTTTTTTTGTTTCCAAAAGAAAAATTTTAAATTTATAAGAAAATGTCTGCCTTCTTTAAGAGCCAAAAAAGTTGAATCAAGAGTGAGTATTTCGAAATGGAACCACCTAATATTAGCTATACATAAGAAATTAATAGTAAAGTCATGCCATTGGGTTACACAATGTGTAGACCTCAAAGGCAGCTGGTGCGTGGAAGCACAGTTCGGCTGCATGAGTGCAGAAGTGAAGGTGGCTGCTAATGTTCACCGGAATCAAGAGGGACAGTCATGAGGTAGGACAGATACAAACCATAACTCTCACAACAACAATCACTTCATTTTACCTTTAAAAATGTTCCCCTTGAGATATAGAGACAGAAATCTTTAAAAATAAAGTCACTAAAGTCATTTCCAATATACAGAAAAAATTCTATCAATTAAAATGATATAGAATTTAGGTTTAATTACTAAGAAAGTATTAACAAAATGTCATAGGTCTTGATCATTATTACTACTTTATTAACAAAATATAGACAGCATACAAATGTTCCTTAAGATCTGGCTTACAAAATTTTTTTAGCCCTGACTGAGGTAGCTCAGTAGGTTGGGGATCATCCTGCAAACCGGAAAGGTTGTCAGTTCAATTCCTGGACAGGGGCATGTGCCTGAGTTACAGCCAGGCTCCCAGTTGGGGGCGCACGAGAGGCAACTGATCAATGTTTCTTCCCCTCTCTCTCTCCCTCCCCTCCCCCTCTCCAGAAATAAATAAATAAAGCCTTTAAAAAAATTTTTAATAAAACATATTTCTCTTAAACTACAATATAAATTATATCATTAAGTACTAAATTAGCCCTCATCTTTGACAAATTAATTACCAGGGCTTCTCTTACAGAGCTGCATATTCAAGGTTACTCCAAAATTCTTCGTATATGGTACTTTTGTTTGGGTTCAAAGATAACAAATAAAGATGACTATGTGTGAATATACTGGGGTGTGGTTCTGTAGTCTATTATAGACCTCTATTTTTCTAGCTATTTGCAAGATCAGCTGGTTTGTGAAAGCCTCTGTGGTAAAAGTGACATGCCGTTACAAGTACTGTATTCTAGGCTGATGAATCTCCCCAATTACTTCCAAGGTCTGCACAGTTATGTCCCTCAGTTCACTGTCCACGCCAGTACTGCTTCTTTTGCCCTTCTGATTTACAGTGGTTGGTAACACATATAAAAATAGCTTAAGTGCCATACTGAAATCCACAATAGAAAGCTCTACATTACCACACATAAAATGCACTTCATTTTATCTTGTCAGAATAAACTACAGCTCTTTAACACTTGGAGGAAACTATTCAAAAAGAAATCTCAGTCCTATGAATTAAATCTAATGTGCTGACTAGTCCTTGGGCTGCTAAGCCATAATCTAAGTACTTTCTCCACTTAATTTAAATTTTTTATAAAGGACTTTAGAAGGTCCATATTACCTAATAATAATTAAAACAAAATAAAAAACCCACAAAGAGAAGTTTAACATTTAAACAAGGGTTAACATTACAGCATAAATAGTGAGGAAATGGTCTGAGAACTTAATTTGAAAAATAAAGCTAAATTTCAAAAAGTTTCTTCAGCCATTAACTGCCAAGTCCATATGTCTCTGTGATTTAATTTGTTTATAAATATGAACTTTTAGGGGCCTCATGAAATGCCCTATCTTTTAGAAGACCTACAAGTTCATTTTTCAATGACTTGGACTGAACTTGCACTGAACTGTCAAACTTCTGCAACATCAAACATCACCTTGACACAGACAAGGACAATGTCAGTGGTAACCTCAGAAAGACATTTGTGAAAGAATTAGTGAATATTTTGTGTTATACTAATTTTGGGCATTCTATACATCCTAATAGCAGTGAACTTGATATTAAGAACTCCCAATCCATAACCATACTTGGATAAAAATAAAAATAATAAAATAAAATAAAGAAGAGGGAGTGAAAAACAGACAAAGTCAAAGAGACAGTAAAAAAAATAAAAGTGAATCTTTCTAGTCCTAGTTCAAATGGCAACTCAAAATTTACTTTAGCTATTTAGGATTTTAGTTATTCAGTGGAGTTATCACCATATGCATTTATTTTTTGTCCAGCTTTATTGAAATATATTATTGTATAAATTTAAGATATACAATGTGATGACTTCATGAATGTATACAATGCAAAATGATTACCACAATAAGGTTAGTTAACACCTCCATAACCTAACATACCTTTTTTATGATAAGAATATTTAGTATCTACATATCTTCACCACTTTCAAGTATATAATACAGTATCATTCACTATAGTTACAATACTGTGCATTAAATCCCCAAAACTTACTCATCTCATAACTGCAACTTTGTATTATCATATCCAGCAGCATCTCCCCATTCCCCCCACACCACGGTCCACTGCAACCACTATTCTTTCTAGTCTGGTTCTAGAATTCTGTGTTTTCTAGACTCTACAGATTAAGTGATCACACAGTATTCACCTTTCCCTATCTCATTTCAATTAGCATGATGTTATCAATATCTGACCTAGTAGTTCCAAATGGCAGAATTTCCTTCACTTTTATGGATGACTAACATTCATGTGTGTTTGTGTATGTCTCCCATTTTCTTTATTTATTCATATATCAAGAGACAGATACGTTCTTTAAATGTCTTGGCTCTTGGCTATTGTGAATAAAGATACATTGAGCATGGGAATGCAGGTATCTCTGAGATGATATCATTTTCTTCAGATACATATACCAAAAGAGTAATTGCCAGATAAAGTTGTAGTTCTGTTGTTAATTTTTTGAGGAGCATCCATATCATTTTTCATAGTGCTTGTACCAATTTTCACTCTTACCAAGAGTATAAAAGTGTTCCCTTTTCAATGCATCAACGTCAACACTTACTCATTTTTTCATAATGGCTACTGTAAGAGGTATGGGGGTAGTATCTAACTGTGGTTTTGATTTGCATTTCTCTGATGATTAGAGGTATCAAGCGTCATTTCACATACCTGTATGTCTTCCTTGGAAAAATCTTCTGCCTACTTTTCAATCAGAATATTTTCTTGCTATTGAGCTGTATGACTTCCTTACGCATTTTGGATATAGACCCCTTATCATCAGATGTATGGTTGCAAATACTTTCTCCCATTCCTTGGCTGCCTTTTCATTTTATTGTATCTTTTACTGTGTGAAAGCGCTTTAGTTTAATGTAGTCCCACTTGTTTATTTTTGTTTTTGTTGCTTGTGTTTTGGGTGTCACATCCAAGAGTCATTGCCAAGACCAATGTCAAGGAGATTCTTCCCTGTTTTCTTCTATGAGTTTTATAGTTTCAGGTGTTATGTTTAAGACTTTCATTCATTTGCAGTTAACTTTTGTGAGTGGTATAAGATAGGAGTCTAGTGTCATTCTTTTGGATGTGACTATTCAGTTTTCCCAACACCATTTACTGAAGCGACTATCTTTCCCCCACTGATTATTCTTCACTTCTTGTCAAATATTAATTAGTTCACTGTTTACGTGACGGCTTACTTCTGCGCTCTTGATTTTGTTTCATTGGTCTATCTCTATTTTTATGCCACTATTATATTGTTTTTATTACTATAGCTTTGTGTGAGACAAGAAAATGTGATGCTTCTGGCTTTGTTATTACGGCTCAGGATTGCTATGGCTATAAGAGGTCTTTTGTGGTTCCATACAAATTTTAAGGCTGTTTCTCTCTTTCTGTGAAAAATGCCACTGCAATTTCATAGGGACTGCACTGAATCCATAAATGGCATTGGGTAATACAGACATTTTAACAACATTAATTATTCCAATCCATGGATATCAGGTACGTTTCCATCTGTTTGTATCTTCTTCAATTTCTTTCATCGAAGTATTACATTTTTAGTGTACAAATCTTTCACCACTGTGATTAAATTTATTTCTTAGTTTTCAATTTGTTTTTGATGCTACTATAAATGGAACTGGTTTTTTAATTTCTTTTTCAAACACTTTGTTGTTAGTCTACAGAAATGCAACTGATTTTTGTATATTGATTTTGTATCTGTAACTTTATTGAGTTCATTAATTTTAACAGTTTTTTGATGCAGTCTTTAGAGTTTTCTCTAAATAAGATTATATCATCTGCAAATAGGGACAATGTTACTACTACTCCTGTATGACACAGACGTCTTTTACTTTTCCATCTTGCCTAATTACTGTAGCTAGGACTACCAAGACTACATAGAATAGTAGTGCAGAGGGTGAACAACCGTGTCTTGTCCTGATCTCAAAGCAAAAGCTTTCAGCTTCTCACCACTGAGAATATTAGCTCATGTGGGGGCTTCTCATATGTATCCTTTATTATGGTGAGGTACATTCTTTCAACACCCAATATGTTTGTTAATAGTTTTCATCATGAAAAGATGTTAAATTTTGTCAAATAATTTTTCTATATCTATTGAGATCATCAGAAGGTTTTTATCCTTCACTCTATTAATGCAGTGTATTGTATTTGTTGCTTTGCATGTGTTGACCCATCTCTGCATCCCAGTGGGATAAATCCCACTTGGTCAGAGTGTACAATTCTTTTACTGTGCTGCTGAATTTGGTTTGCTAGTATTTTGTTGAAAACTGTATTCATGAGGGATATTGGCCTGTGGTTTTCTTTTCTTGTAAGGTCATTATCTGGCTTTGGTCTCAGGGTAATGCTAGCCTTGTAAAATAAGTTTGGGAGTGTTCTCTCCTCTTAAATATTTTGAAAGTGTTTGAGAGAGATTGGCATTAAATCTTCTTTAAATGTTTAATAGAATTCACTAACCTGTGACACCAACTCTTTCTGGGCTTTGGGATTACTGATTCAATCTCCTCACTTACTGGTGCATTCAGGTTTTCTATTTCCATGATTAAGTCTTAGTAAGTTGTATGTTTCTAGGAATTTATCCATTTCTTCTACATTATCCAACTTGTTACTGACTTTATTTATTTGAGCCTTCTCTATTTCTTCTTAGTTAGCCTACTAAAGGTTTGTCAATTTTGTTTTCTTTCAAAACCCAGCTCTTCTTTCATTCATATTTTCTATTCTTTTTATTTTATTTAATTACTTTATTGTTGTTCAATTACAGTTGTCTGCCTTCTCCTCCTACCACTCTCCCCCCACCCCAGCCAAACCCACCTCCCTCCCTTGCTTCCACCCTCCCCCTTGATTTTGTCCATGTGCCCTTTATAGTAGTTTCTGAAAGCCCTTCCCCCCACCGTCCCCTCCCCCCATCCCCTCTGGCTATTGTTAGATTGTTCTTAATATCAATGTCTCTGGTTATATTTTGTTTGCTTTTTTCTCTTGTTGATGATGTTCTAGTTCAAGGTGAGATCATATGGTATTTGTCCCTCACCACCTGGCTTATTTCACTTAGGATAATGCTCTCTTGTTTTTCTGTTCTCTGCTGCATTTATTTCCACTCTATCTTTGTTATTTCCTTCACTCTTCTAACTTTGGCCTTAATTTTTTCACTTTCTAATTTGCGTTGTAAAGTTAGGTTGTTTATTTTATATCTTTCTTTTTTTTTATGCAGGTGCTTACTGCTATAAACTTCCCTCTTAGAATTCTTTTGCTGCATCTCATATGTTTTGGCATCTCATGTTGTGCTTCTATTTTTGTTCGCCTTAAAATATTTTTTAATTTCCTTTTGATATGTTCTTTGACCCACTGGTTTTTCAGGAGTGTGTTATTTAATTTCCACATATTTGTGCATTTTCCAGATTTCCTCCTGTTATTGATTACTAGTTTCATACCACTCTGGTCAGCAAATATATTTCATGTGATTTCAATCTTCTTAAATTTGTTAAGACTTGTTTTATGAGTTAACATATGGCCCGTCTTGGAGAATGTTCCATGTGTGCTTGAGAAGAAAGTGCATGCTTCTGCTGTTGAATGAAATGTTCTAAAGGTGTCTGTCAAGTGCATTTTGTCTACAGTGGTGTGTTCGTTTTCTCTATAGTTCAACATTTCTTCATTGATTTTCTGTCTAGATGGTCTATCCACTGCTGAAGTAAATACTGAACTTTCCTACTATTATTATATTATTGTCTCTTTGTCCCTTCAGTCTTTTAGTATATGCTGAATATATTTATATGTTACAATGCTGGGTGCATTAATATTAATAATTATTTTTATCTCATGATGAATTGGCTCCTTTATCATTATAAAATGACCTTTTTGTCTCTTGTTAACAGTTTTTGACTAAAGTCTACTTTGCCCAATATTAGTAAAGCTACTCCTATTCTCTTATGGTGACCATTTGTATAGCATATCTTTTCTCCTTCCATTCACTTTGAGCAAATACAAGGGTATGTACGCAAAAGAAGGTTTACAGTTGTTCATATGGAACAAGACATGCAGGTTATCATTATCACTATAGTTTTATTAACTCTGTTTCATATACTCACAACTGTAAACCTACTTTTGCCTACCTCTGTATATATCTTTAAAGCTAAAATGAGTCTCTTGTAGACAGCATATAGTTGGGTCTTGATTTTTTATCTATTTAGTCAATCCATGTCCTTTGATTGGAGAACTTACTACATTTAATGTACCTGTTGAGACGTACAGACTTAACTAATGCCATCTTACTGTTCTCTGGCTTTCTTTTAGTTTCCTTGTTCCTGTCTTCCTCTCTTGCTGTCTTTGTTTTTGAATTAATGACTTTCCACACTGTTTGCCTTGATTTCCTTCTTTTTATCTTTTGTGTATCAACGGTAGGTTTTTCTTTGTGTTTACCATGAAACTTACATAAAATACTTTGCATGTAGAACAGTCTACTTTGTACTGATAAAAACTTAACTTCTATTGCTGACAAACACTCTCCCTTTTTCTACATTTATGTTTTGATGTCACAATTTAATCTTTTTTATATTGTTTATCCATTAGCAAATATTTGTAGCTGTGGCATTTTTAGTATCTTTGTCCTTTAACCTTGATACTAGAGTTGACACAACGCCATATTACAATATGTCGGTATTCTGAATTTGACTACTTACCTTTACCACTGTGTTGTATATTTTCATGTTTTCACATTAATACTCAGTGTCCTTCCTTTTCAGCTTAAAGAACTCATTTCTACATTTCTTGTAAGGCAGGTCCAGTACTGATGAACTCCCAAGACTTACTTGTTTTGGATAATCTGTATTTCTCCTTCACATCTGGAGGACAACTTTGCTGGGTAAAGTATTCTTGGTGGGGAAGTTATGAAAAGGTCTTTGTTTTGCCTTTGATTGTTATGATATTTGCTGGGTACAGAATTCTAGGTTGACAAGTCTTTTTCTTCGGTACTTTAAATATACTGCTTAACTACCTTCTGGTTTGTATTACTCTGAAAAAGACATTTCCTGTCTTTGTTCATAATCTTTGTTCCTCTGTATAAAATGTTTCTCTTTTCTCTGCCTCTTTTTAAGATAATCTCTTTGTTACTAGTTTAAATGATTATGACATGATTAGTTTCCTTCATGTTCACTGTGCTTGAGGTTCATTACACTTCTTACTTATGAGAGTTTAGAGTTTTGATCAAATATGGGATGTTTTCAGCCATTATTTCTCCAAACACTTTTTCTGACCCTCCCTTGCTCTTTCTTTCAGAGACTTCAAGTGAGTGCATATTAAGCAATTCGAGTTGTCCTATTAGATCACTAATATTCTGTTCATATTTTTTATTTTCTCTTGGTGTTTTATTGTAGATAATTTCTATTGCTATGCTTCAGGTTCACTAATGTTTTCTTCTGCAAGGTTTGATATGCCATTAATCCTCTTCTATATATTTTTCATGTAAGACATAAAAGCTTTTAGTTCTAGGAATTTAATTGTGGTCCTTTTTACATCTTCCATGTCTCTGCTTACCACATTCACTATTTCCCCTAGCTTCTTGAGAATATGAACCACAATAATAATTATTGTTTTGATGTCCTTGTCTACTAATTCTATCACAAACATAAATTCTGAGTTAATTAGGAATGATTGATTTTTGTTTTCATTATGAATTATATTTTCCTGATTTTCTTCATGACTGGCAACTTTTTATTGTATGCCAGATGTTGTGAACTTTACCTTGTTGAGTGCTGTATATTTTTATACAGCCCCAGATTTTTATATTTGTTTTGAAATGCAGTTTTTTTGAAACAGGTAGAGCCTGGTAGAGCCCTTCATGTTTTCCTTTGTTGTTGTTTTTTGTTTATTTGCTTACTTTGTTGTTTAGTTGAGGCCAGAGCAGTTTTGCTCCACCCTGAGTTAAAATCCTTTTAAGTACTCTCTTCCCAGTACCCCATGAATTATTAGATTTTCTACTCTCAATGACGGGAACAGCAACTATTCCTAACCCTGCATGAGATCAGAGGTCTTTCTCCCTCAGATGCATTTTGCTCCTTCTTTCCCCAGCCTCAGGTAGTTTCCTCACTTGTGTACACTGATCAAAACTCAGCTGAATACTTGTTGGGACCCCTGTGCACATCTCTGGAGCTTTCTTCCTCTCTCCTCTGCTGCCTGCAACCCCTAGCTAGCCATCTTGTCTCCTTGGCATCCTAGGTATGTCTCATTAACTCTGGGACACAACCCAGCTCTGCCTCTGTTCTACATCCCTGCTCCATGGCCTAGAAATGTTTTCTGAGAAGTAAACCAAAGCAATCAAAGGTCTCATCTCACTACTTTCCAAACTTTCAGGGATCATCATCCTTTGTTAATTAATGTACAACCTCCTGAAAACTGCTGTTTCATTTATTTTGCTTGGTTTTTTTGTTGTTTCAGGTGGAAAGGTAAATCTATTCCCTGTTACTCCAATTTCGCCTGAATCAGAAGTTGTCTTTTATTTTAAACATGATAAACACAGTCATTTCATAATATTTTCAGATAATTCCAATACATGTAATCTCTGCAGGCCTGTTTTTGTTGTTTTTGCCAGATTTTGTTTCCTTGTATAATTGATTATTTCTGACTACCTTACAAAAATGTTATGTGAAGGAGGACTTCCACTTCCAGGAAGACCAGGTATACACATTTTCCCTATTCACTACTAACTACAACTAAAAATCCTAGACATTATACAAAAAACAAACATTAAAAGTCTAGAAGGCAGAAAGAAGAAGGCAGACCATCTAGAGATCTTGGAGCAGAAGCAGCCCACAAACTGGAAATGCTAGTAAGCACAGACAAAAACTTGCTCTGTCTTGCTAAAAGACCAGTAAAAAGCAGCTTATCAAAACAGAAACTTTTACACAATAACCATTATACTCCGGCCAAACACCACAGAAAAAAAAACTGTGACCCAACCCCTACCAGCAATGACCAAGCAGACAGCCTGGACTTCCACCCTTACAAGGTTGCAGACGAGGCACCCTAGGTTGTTTTTGTATTTTGCATTTTTCTTTTTTATATACTACTTTCCTTTGTCTCTTTATTGAAATTCTTCTGTAAAAATCATCTCCATGATTTTCCTTTACATTTGTCTCTTTCAATTTTTAATATATACTTTATATTGTCTTTACAAGGCAAACAGAAACCAAAGGTACATAAAGACTACCTGATAATAATGAATAATAATCCATGCCCAAAGAGAACTACACACTTTTTTCTTTGCTCTTATTGACCCTGTAGTAGTTTTTATTTAATGTATTTTATTGATTATGCTATTACAGTTGTCCCATTACCCTCCTTCATTCCCCTTCACCCTGAACACCCTCTCCCACCCACATTACCCCCCTTTAGTTCATGTCCATGTGTCATAAGTTCTTTAGCTTCTACATTTCCCATGCTATTCTTGCCCTCCCCCTCTCTATTTTCTACCTACCATCCATGCTACTTATTCTTCATACCTTTACCCCCTCTCTCCTCCTCCCACTCCCCTGTTGCTAACCCTCCATGTGATCTCCACTTCTGTGGTTCTGTTCCTGTTCTAGTTGTTTGCTTAGTTTCTTCTCGTTTTTGTTTTAGGTGTGGTTGTTAGTAATTGTGAGTTTGCTGACATTTTACTACACATGTTTTTTATCTTCTTTTTCTCAGATAAGTCCCTTTAACATTTCACAAAATAAGGGCTTGGTGATGATGAACTCCTTTAACTTGACCTTATCTGAGAAGCACTTGATCTGCCCTTTCATTCTAAATGAAAGCTTTGCTGCATAGAGCAATCTGGGATGTAGGTCCTTGCCTTTCATGACTTGGAATACTTCTTGCCAGCCCCTTCTTGCATGTAAGGTCTCTTTTGAGAAATCAGCTGACAGTCTGATGGGAACTCCTTTGTAGGTGACTGTCTTCTTATCTCTT